>OZ017738.1:30732998-31332998 GCA_963969285.1 Odontomyia ornata | reverse complement strand
AACTTTTCACTAATTATAAGTGATATATGAGTGAAAAGAAATAAACCAAATTAAAAACGGTTTTCCTAAGTGATATAACAAGCGAGATAGTATATTTTTGGGGGGCAGGTTTTGGGAACTTTTTCCCTTTATCGCATTCTTGTGACCAGGTTTACTAACCGATTTGCAATACTTTAATACTGAAAGATAGATTAGCGTCTGAACTTTTCAAAAAGTATAAATTTGTGGCATTTTAGTAAAGTTTAAGGGCAGTTTTAGTGGTTTAAAGCCAAAAAATTTCCAAATTTTTACGTGTCACCCCCCTAAAACTTTAAATGGATTTTTCTCCCCTTAAACGTGCGAATTCCGGTTTTATAATTTTTAATTTAAAGGCTTAACCCAAATTAGTATTTTGGTGGTCGGAAAATATTTTAGGCAAATTGTCTAGCGTGCAGGAGGTATAGAAATAGGAGATTCTAGACCACGTGCGTTTTTTGTGCAGATTTCCAGCTTCGATCTCTTACTGTGGCCACAGTTTTTATTTGATCGTTAAAATTTTGGTCTCATCTTTTAGCTGGCTTTGTGTAGTTTCCGTAAAGTGTAAATATGTTGTACTTTGCATGAAAATACTAATTTTTATGGCGTCTGGAAGGCATAGACATGAATTTCCCTCAAATAATGTCAATTTCCTTGGCAGATCTCTGGCTTTGATTGCTCACTGTGGCCACAATTTCTATCCGATTACTAAAATTTTGGTGTCATTTTTTAGCTAACGGTTCGTTCTTTCCGTCAAAAACTAATTTGTAGTACTTTTCGTAAGAACACTATTTTTTAGGAGGGTTAAAAAAGGAATATAGTGAAAAAATCAAACTTGTCTGCATAAAAAGTCATGAGTAGTTTGCAGAAAACTTTTCACTAATTATAAGTGATATATGAGTGAAAAGAAATAAACCAAAACAAAAACGGTTTTCCTAAGTGATATAACAAGCGAGATAGTATATTTTTGGGGGGCAGGTTTTGGGAACCTTTTCCCTTTATCGCATTCCTGTGACCAGGTTTACTAACCGATTTGCAATACTTTAATACTGAAAGATAGATTAGCGTCTGAACTTTTCAAAAAGTATAAATTTGTGGCATTTTAGTAAAGTTTAAGGGCAGTTTTAGTGGTTTAAAGCCAAAAAATTTCCAAATTTTTACGTGTCACCCCCCTAAAACTTTAAATGGATTTTTCTCCCCTTAAACGTGCGAATTCCGGTTTTATAATTTTTAATTTAAAGGCTTAACCCAAACTAGTATTTTGGTGGTCGGAAAATATTTTAGGCAAATTGTCTAGCGTGCAGGAGGTATAGAAATAGGAGATTCTAGACCACGTGCGTTTTTTGTGCAGATTTCCAGCTTCGATCTCTTACTGTGGCCACAGTTTTTATTTGATCGTTAAAATTTTGGTCTCATCTTTTAGCTGGCTTTGTGTAGTTTTCGTAAAGTGTAAATATGTTGTACTTTGCATGAAAATACTAATTTTTATGGCGACTGGAAGGCATAGACATGAATTTCCCTCAAATAATGTCAATTTTCTTGGCAGATCTCTGGCTTTGATTGCTCACTGTGGCCACAATTTCTATCCGATTACTAAAATTTTGGTGTCATTTTTTAGCTAACGGTTCGTTCTTTCCGTCAAACACAAATTTGTAGTACTTTTCGTAAGAACACTATTTTTTAGGAGGGTTAAAAAAGGAATATAGTGAAAAAATCAAACTCGTTTGCATAAAAAGTCATGAGTAGTTTGCAGAAAACTTTTCACTAATTATAAGTGATATATGAGTGAAAAGAAATAAACCAAATTAAAAACGGTTTTCCTAAGTGATATAACAAGCGAGATAGTATATTTTTGGGGGGCAGGTTTTGGGAACTTTTTCCCTTTATCGCATTCTTGTGACCAGGTTTACTAACCGATTTGCAATACTTTAATACTGAAAGATAGATTAGCGTCTGAACTTTTCAAAAAGTATAAATTTGTGGCATTTTAGTAAAGTTTAAGGGCAGTTTTAGTGGTTTAAATCCAAAAAATTTCCAAATTTTTACGTGTCACCCCCCTAAAACTTTAAATGGATTTTTCTCCCCTTAAACGTGCGAATTCCGGTTTTATAATTTTTAATTTAAAGGCTTAACCCAAATTAGTATTTTGGTGGTCGGAAAATATTTTAGGCAAATTGTCTAGCGTGCAGGAGGTATAGAAATAGGAGATTCTAGACCACGTGCGTTTTTTGTGCAGATTTCCAGCTTCGATCTCTTACTGTGGCCACAGTTTTTATTTGATCGTTAAAATTTTGGTCTCATCTTTTAGCTGGCTTTGTGTAGTTTCCGTAAAGTGTAAATATGTTGTACTTTGCATGAAAATACTAATTTTTATGGCGTCTGGAAGGCATAGACATGAATTTCCCTCAAATAATGTCAATTTCCTTGGCAGATCTCTGGCTTTGATTGCTCACTGTGGCCACAATTTCTATCCGATTACTAAAATTTTGGTGTCATTTTTTAGCTAACGGTTCGTTCTTTCCGTCAAAAACTAATTTGTAGTACTTTTCGTAAGAACACTATTTTTTAGGAGGGTTAAAAAAGGAATATAGTGAAAAAATCAAACTTGTCTGCATAAAAAGTCATGAGTAGTTTGCAGAAAACTTTTCACTAATTATAAGTGATATATGAGTGAAAAGAAATAAACCAAAACAAAAACGGTTTTCCTAAGTGATATAACAAGCGAGATAGTATATTTTTGGGGGGCAGGTTTTGGGAACCTTTTCCCTTTATCGCATTCCTGTGACCAGGTTTACTAACCGATTTGCAATACTTTAATACTGGAAGAAAGATTAGCGTCTGAACTTTTCAAAAAGTATAAATTTGTGGCATTTTGGTAAAGTTTAAGGGCAGTTTTAGTGGTTTAAAGCCAAAAAATTTCCAAATTTTTACGTGTCACCCCCCTAAAACTTTAAATGGATTTTTCTCCCCTTAAACGTGCGAATTCCGGTTTTATAATTTTTAATTTAAAGGCTTAACCCAAACTAGTATTTTGGTGGTCGGAAAATATTTTAGGCAAATTGTCTAGCGTGCAGGAGGTATAGAAATAGGAGATTCTAGACCACGTGCGTTTTTTGTGCAGATTTCCAGTTTCGATCTCTTACTGTGGCCACAGTTTTTATTTGATCGTTAAAATTTTGGTCTCATCTTTTAGCTGGCTTTGTGTAGTTTTCGTAAAGTGTAAATATGTTGTACTTTGCATGAAAATACTAATTTTTATGGCGACTGGAAGGCATAGACATGAATTTCCCTTAAATAATGTCAATTTTCTTGGCAGATCTCTGGCTTTGATTGCTCACTGTGGCCACAATTTCTATCCGATTACTAAAATTTTGGTGTCATTTTTTAGCTAACGGTTCGTTCTTTCCGTCAAACACAAATTTGTAGTACTTTTCGTAAGAACACTATTTTTTAGGAGGGTTAAAAAAGGAATATAGTGAAAAAATCAAACTTGTTTGCATAAAAAGTCATGAGTAGTTTGCAGAAAACTTTTCACTAATTATAAGTGATATATGAGTGAAAAGAAATAAACCAAAACAAAAACGGTTTTCCTAAGTGATATAACAAGCGAGATAGTATATTTTTGGGGGGCAGGTTTTGGGAACTTTTTCCCTTTATCGCATTCCTGTGACCAGGTTTACTAACCGATTTGCAATATTTTAATACTGAAAGATAGATTAGCGTCTGAACTTTTCAAAAAGTATAAATTTGTGGCATTTTGGTAAAGTTTAAGGGCAGTTTTAGTGGTTTAAAGCCAAAAAATTTCCAAATTTTTACGTGTCACCCCCCTAAAACTTTAAATGGATTTTTCTCCCCTTAAACGTGCAAATTCCGGTTTTATAATTTTTAATTTAAAGGCTTAACCCAAAGTAGTATTTTGGTGGTCGGAAAATATTTTAGGCAAATTGTCTAGCGTGCAGGAGGTATAGAAATAGGAGATTCTAGACCACGTGCGTTTTTTGTGCAGATTTCCAGTTTCGATCTCTTACTGTGGCCACAGTTTTTATTTGATCGTTAAAATTTTGGTCTCATCTTTTAGCTGGCTTTGTGTAGTTTTCGTAAAGTGTAAATATGTTGTACTTTGCATGAAAATACTAATTTTTATGGCGACTGGAAGGCATAGACATGAATTTCCCTTAAATAATGTCAATTTTCTTGGCAGATCTCTGGCTTTGATTGCTCACTGTGGCCACAATTTCTATCCGATTACTAAAATTTTGGTGTCATTTTTTAGCTAACGGTTCGTTCTTTCCGTCAAACACAAATTTGTAGTACTTTTCGTAAGAACACTATTTTTTAGGAGGGTTAAAAAAGGAATATAGTGAAAAAATCAAACTTGTTTGCATAAAAAGTCATGAGTAGTTTGCAGAAAACTTTTCACTAATTATAAGTGATATATGAGTGAAAAGAAATAAACCAAAACAAAAACGGTTTTCCTAAGTGATATAACAAGCGAGATAGTATATTTTTGGGGGGCAGGTTTTGGGAACTTTTTCCCTTTATCGCATTCCTGTGACCAGGTTTACTAACCGATTTGCAATATTTTAATACTGAAAGATAGATTAGCGTCTGAACTTTTCAAAAAGTATAAATTTGTGGCATTTTGGTAAAGTTTAAGGGCAGTTTTAGTGGTTTAAAGCCAAAAAATTTCCAAATTTTTACGTGTCACCCCCCTAAAACTTTAAATGGATTTTTCTCCCCTTAAACGTGCAAATTCCGGTTTTATAATTTTTAATTTAAAGGCTTAACCCAAAGTAGTATTTTGGTGGTCGGAAAATATTTTAGGCAAATTGTCTAGCGTGCAGGAGGTATAGAAATAGGAGATTCTAGACCACGTGCGTTTTTTGTGCAGATTTCCAGCTTCGATCTCTTACTGTGGCCACAGTTATTATTTGATCGTTAAAATTTTGATCTCATCTTTTAGCTGGCTTTGTGTAGTTTCCGTAAAGTGTAAATATGTTGTACTTTGCATGAAAATACTAATTTTTATGGCGTCTGGAAGGCATAGACATGAATTTCCCTCAAATAATGTCAATTTCCTTGGCAGATCTCTGGCTTTGATTGCTCACTGTGGCCACAATTTCTATCCGATTACTAAAATTTTGATGTCATTTTTTAGCTAACGGTTTGTTCTTTCCGTCAAACACAAATTTGTAGTACTTTTCGTAAGAACACTATTTTTTAGGAGGGTTAAAAAAGGAATATAGTGAAAAAATCAAACTTGTCTGCATAAAAAGTCATGAGTAGTTTGCAGAAAACTTTTCACTAATTATAAGTGATATATGAGTGAAAAGAAATAAACCAAAATAAAAACGGTTTTCCTAAGTGATATAACAAGCGAGATAGTATATTTTTGGGGGGCAGGTTTTGGGAACTTTTTCCCTTTATCGCATTCCTGTGACCAGGTTTACTAACCGATTTGCAATATTTTAATACTGAAAGATAGATTAGCGTCTAAACTTTTCAAAAAGTATAAATTTGTGGCATTTTGGTAAAGTTTAAGGGCAGTTTTAGTGGTTTAAAGCCAAAAAATTTCCAAATTTTTACGTGTCACCCCCCTAAAACTTTAAATGGATTTTTCTCCCCTTAAACGTGCGAATTCCGGTTTTATAATTTTTAATTTAAAGGCTTAACCCAAAGTAGTATTTTGGTGGTCGGAAAATATTTTAGGCAAATTGTCTAGCGTGCAGGAGGTATAGAAATAGGAGATTCTAGACCACGTGCGTTTTTTGTGCAGATTTCCAGCTTCGATCTCTTACTGTGGCCACAGTTATTATTTGATCGTTAAAATTTTGATCTCATCTTTTAGCTGGCTTTGTGTAGTTTCCGTAAAGTGTAAATATGTTGTACTTTGCATGAAAATACTAATTTTTATGGCGTCTGGAAGGCATAGACATGAATTTCCCTCAAATAATGTCAATTTCCTTGGCAGATCTCTGGCTTTGATTGCTCACTGTGGCCACAATTTCTATCCGATTACTAAAATTTTGATGTCATTTTTTAGCTAACGGTTTGTTCTTTCCGTCAAACACAAATTTGTAGTACTTTTCGTAAGAACACTATTTTTTAGGAGGGTTAAAAAAGGAATATAGTGAAAAAATCAAACTTGTCTGCATAAAAAGTCATGAGTAGTTTGCAGAAAACTTTTCACTAATTATAAGTGATATATGAGTGAAAAGAAATAAACCAAAATAAAAACGGTTTTCCTAAGTGATATAACAAGCGAGATAGTATATTTTTGGGGGGCAGGTTTTGGGAACTTTTTCCCTTTATCGCATTCCTGTGACCAGGTTTACTAACCGATTTGCAATATTTTAATACTGAAAGATAGATTAGCGTCTAAACTTTTCAAAAAGTATAAATTTGTGGCATTTTGGTAAAGTTTAAGGGCAGTTTTAGTGGTTTAAAGCCAAAAAATTTCCAAATTTTTACGTGTCACCCCCCTAAAACTTTAAATGGATTTTTCTCCCCTTAAACGTGCGAATTCCGGTTTTATAATTTTTAATTTAAAGGCTTAACCCAAACTAGTATTTTGGTGGTCGGAAAATATTTTAGGCAAATTGTCTAGCGTGCAGGAGTTATAGAAAAAGGAGATTCTAGACCACGTGCGTTTTTTGTGCAGATTTCCAGCTTCGATCTCTTACTGTGGCCACAGTTTTTATTTGATCGTTAAAATTTTAGTCTCATCTTTTAGCTGGCTTTGTGTAGTTTCCGTAAAGTGTAAATATGTTGTACTTTGCATGAAAATACTAATTTTTATGGCGTCTGGAAGGCATAGACATGAATTTCCCTCAAATAATGTCAATTTCCTTGGCAGATCTCTGGCTTTGATTGCTCACTGTGGCCACAATTTCTATCCGATTACTAAAATTTTGGTGTCATTTTTTAGCTAACGGTTCGTTCTTTTCGTCAAACACAAATTTGTAGTACTTTTCGTAAGAACACTATTTTTTAGGAGGGTTAAAAGAGGAATATAGTGAAAAAATCAAACTTGTCTGCATAAAAAGTCATGAGTAGTTTGCAGAAAACTTTTCACTAATTATAAGTGATATATGAGTGAAAAGAAATAAACCAAAACAAAAACGGTTTTCCTAAGTGATATAACAAGCGAGATAGAATATTTTTGGGGGGCAGGTTTTGGGAACTTTTTCCCTTTATCGCATTCCTGTGACCAGGTTAACTAACCGATTTGCAATACTTTAATACTGAAAGATAGATTAGCGTCTGAACTTTTCAAAAAGTATAAATTTGTGGCATTTTGGTAAAGTTTAAGGGCAGTTTTAGTGGTTTAAAGCCAAAAAATTTCCAAATTTTTACGTGTCACCCCCCTAAAACTTTAAATGGATTTTTCTCCCCTTAAACGTGCGAATTCCGGTTTTATAATTTTTAATTTAAAGGCTTAACCCAAACTAGTATTTTGGTGGTCGGAAAATATTTTAGGCAAATTGTCTAGCGTGCAGGAGGTATAGAAATAGGAGATTCTAGACCACGTGCGTTTTTTGTGCAGATTTCCAGCTTCGATCTCTTACTGTGGCCACAGTTTTTATTTGATCGTTAAAATTTTGGTCTCATCTTTTAGCTGGCTTTGTGCAGTTTTCGTAAAGTGTAAATATGTTGTACTTTGCATGAAAATACTAATTTTTATGGCGTCTGGAAGGCATAGACATGAATTTCCCTCAAATAATGTCAATTTCCTTGGCAGATCTCTGGCTTTGATTGCTCACTGTGGCCACAATTTCTATCCGATTACTAAAATTTTGGTGTCATTTTTTAGCTAACGGTTCGTTCTTTCCGTCAAACATAAATTTGTAGTACTTTTCGTAAGAACACTATTTTTTAGGAGGGTTAAAAAAGGAATATAGTGAAAAAATCAAACTTGTCTGCATAAAAAGTCATGAGTAGTTTGCAGAAAACTTTTCACTAATTATAAGTGATATATGAGTGAAAAGAAATAAACCAAAACAAAAACGGTTTTCCTAAGTGATATAACAAGCGAGATAGTATATTTTTGGGGGGCAGGTTTTGGGAACCTTTTCCCTTTATCGCATTCCTGTGACCAGGTTTACTAACCGATTTGCAATACTTTAATACTGAAAGATAGATTAGCATCTGAACTTTTCAAAAAGTATAAATTTGTGGCATTTTCGTAAAGTTTAAGGGCAGTTAGTGGTTTAAAGCCAAAAAATTTCCAAATTTTTACGTGTCACCCCCCTAAAACTTTAAATGGATTTTTCTCCCCTTAAACGTGCGAATTCCGGTTTTATAATTTTTAATTTAAAGGCTTAACCCTAACTAGTATTTTGGTGGTCGGAAAATATTTTAGGCAAATTGTCTAGCGTGCAGGAGGTATAGAAATAGGAGATTCTAGACCACGTGCGTTTTTTGTGCAGATTTCCAGCTTCGATCTCTTACTGTGGCCACAGTTATTATTTGATCGTTAAAATTTTGATCTCATCTTTTAGCTGGCTTTGTGTAGTTTCCGTAAAGTGTAAATATGTTGTACTTTGCATGAAAATACTAATTTTTATGGCGTCTGGAAGGCATAGACATGAATTTCCCTCAAATAATGTCAATTTCCTTGGCAGATCTCTGGCTTTGATTGCTCACTGTGGCCACAATTTCTATCCGATTACTAAAATTTTGATGTCATTTTTTAGCTAACGGTTTGTTCTTTCCGTCAAACACAAATTTGTAGTACTTTTCGTAAGAACACTATTTTTGAGGAGGGTTAAAAAAGGAATATAGTGAAAAAATCAAACTTGTCTGCATAAAAAGTCATGAGTAGTCTGCAGAAAACTTTTCACTAATTATAAGTGATAAATGAGTGAAAAGAAATAAACCAAAACAAAAACGGTTTTCCTAAGTGATATAACAAGCGAGATAGTATATTTTTGGGGGGCAGGTTTTGGGAACTTTTTCCCTTTATCGCATTCCTGTGACCAGGTTTACTAACCGATTTGCAATACTTTAATACTGAAAGATAGATTAGCGTCTGAACTTTTCAAAAAGTATAAATTTGTGGCATTTTGGTAAAGTTTAAGGGCAGTTTTAGTGGTTTAAAGCCAAAAAATTTCCAAATTTTTACGTGTCACCCCCCTAAAACTTTAAATGGATTTTTTTCCCCTTAAACGTGCGAATTCCGGTTTTATAATTTTTAATTTAAAGGCTTAACCCAAACTAGTATTTTGGTGGTCGGAAAATATTTTAGGCAAATTGTCTAGCGTGCAGGAGGTATAGAAATAGGAGATTCTAGACCACGTGCGTTTTTTGTGCAGATTTCCAGCTTCGATCTCTTACTGTGGCCACAGTTTTTATTTGGTCCATAAAATTTTGGTCTCATCTTTTAGCTGGCTTTGTGTAGTTTTCGTAAAGTGTAAATATGTTGTACTTTGCATGAAAATACTAATTTTTATGGCGACTGGAAGGCATAGACATGAATTTCCCTTAAAAAATGTCAATTTCCTTGGCAGATCTCTGGCTTTGATTGCTCACTGTGGCCACAATTTCTATCCAATTACTAAAATTTTGGTGTCATTTTTTAGCTAACGGTTCGTTCTTTCCGTCAAACACAAATTTGTAGTACTTTTCGTAAGAACACTATTTTTTAGGAGGGTTAAAAAAGGAATATAGTGAAAAAATCAAACTTGTCTGCATAAAAAGTCATGAGTAGTTTGCAGAAAACTTTTCACTAATTATAAGTGATATATGAGTGAAAAGAAATAAACCAAATTAAAAACGGTTTTCCTAAGTGATATAACAAGCGAGATAGTATATTTTTGGGGGGCAGGTTTTGGGAACTTTTTCTCTTTATCGCATTCCTGTGACCAGGTTTACTAACCAATTTGCAATATTTTAATACTGAAAGATAGATTAGCGTCTGAACTTTTCAAAAAGTATAAATTTGTGGCATTTTGGTAAAGTTTAAGGGCAGTTTTAGTGGTTTAAAGCCAAAAAATTTCCAAATTTTTACGTGTCACCCCCCTAAAACTTTAAATGGATTTTTCTCCCCTTAAACGTGCGAATTCCGGTTTTATAATTTTTAATTTAAAGGCTTAACCCAAACTAGTATTTTGGTGGTCGGAAAATATTTTGGGCAAATTGTCTAGCGTGCAGGAGGTATAGAAATAGGAGATTCTAGACCACGTGCGTTTTTTGTGCAGATTTCCAGCTTCGATCTCTTACTGTGGCCACAGTTATTATTTGATCGTTAAAATTTTGATCTCATCTTTTAGCTGGCTTTGTGTAGTTTCCGTAAAGTGTAAATATGTTGTACTTTGCATGAAAATACTAATTTTTATGGCGTCTGGAAGGCATAGACATGAATTTCCCTCAAATAATGTCAATTTCCTTGGCAGATCTCTGGCTTTGATTGCTCACTGTGGCCACAATTTCTATCCGATTACTAAAATTTTGATGTCATTTTTTAGCTAACGGTTTGTTCTTTCCGTCAAACACAAATTTGTAGTACTTTTCGTAAGAACACTATTTTTGAGGAGGGTTAAAAAAGGAATATAGTGAAAAAATCAAACTTGTCTGCATAAAAAGTCATGAGTAGTCTGCAGAAAACTTTTCACTAATTATAAGTGATAAATGAGTGAAAAGAAATAAACCAAAACAAAAACGGTTTTCCTAAGTGATATAACAAGCGAGATAGTATATTTTTGGGGGGCAGGTTTTGGGAACTTTTTCCCTTTATCGCATTCCTGTGACCAGGTTTACTAACCGATTTGCAATACTTTAATACTGAAAGATAGATTAGCGTCTGAACTTTTCAAAAAGTATAAATTTGTGGCATTTTGGTAAAGTTTAAGGGCAGTTTTAGTGGTTTAAAGCCAAAAAATTTCCAAATTTTTACGTGTCACCCCCCTAAAACTTTAAATGGATTTTTTTCCCCTTAAACGTGCGAATTCCGGTTTTATAATTTTTAATTTAAAGGCTTAACCCAAACTAGTATTTTGGTGGTCGGAAAATATTTTAGGCAAATTGTCTAGCGTGCAGGAGGTATAGAAATAGGAGATTCTAGACCACGTGCGTTTTTTGTGCAGATTTCCAGCTTCGATCTCTTACTGTGGCCACAGTTTTTATTTGATCGTTAAAATTTTGGTCTCATCTTTTAGCTGGCTTTGTGCAGTTTCCGTAAAGTGTAAATATGTTGTACTTTGCATGAAAATACTAATTTTTATGGCGTCTGGAAGGCATAGACATGAATTTCCCTCAAATAATGTCAATTTCCTTGGCAGATCTCTGGCTTTGATTGCTCACTGTGGCCACAATTTCTATCCGATTACTAAAATTTTGGTGTCATTTTTTAGCTAACGGTTCGTTCTTTCCGTCAAACACAAATTTGTAGTACTTTTCGTAAGAACACTATTTTTTAGGAGGGTTAAAAAAGGAATATAGTGAAAAAATCAAACTTGTCTGCATAAAAAGTCATGAGTAGTTTGCAGAAAACTTTTCACTAATTATAAGTGATATATGAGTGAAAAGAAATAAACCAAAACAAAAACGGTTTTCCTAAGTGATATAACAAGCGAGATAGTATATTTTTGGGGGGCAGGTTTTGGGAACTTTTTCCCTTTATCGCATTCCTGTGACCAGGTTTACTAACCGATTTGCAATACTTTAATACTGAAAGATAGATTGGCGTCTGAACTTTTCAAAAAGTATAAATTTGTGGCATTTTCGTAAAGTTTAAGGGCAGTTTTAGTGGTTTAAAGCCAAAAAATTTCCAAATTTTTACGTGTCACCCCCCTAAAACTTTAAATGGATTTTTCTCCCCTTAAACGTGCGAATTCCGGTTTTATAATTTTTAATTTAAAGGCTTAACCCAAACTAGTATTTTGGTGGTCGGAAAATATTTTAGGCAAATTGTCTAGCGTGCAGGAGGTATAGAAATAGGAGATTCTAGACCACGTGCGTTTTTTGTGCAGATTTCCAGCTTCGATCTCTTACTGTGGCCACAGTTTTTATTTGATCGTTAAAATTTTGGTCTCATCTTTTAGCTGGCTTTGTGCAGTTTCCGTAAAGTGTAAATATGTTGTACTTTGCATGAAAATACTAATTTTTATGGCGTCTGGAAGGCATAGACATGAATTTCCCTCAAATAATGTCAATTTCCTTGGCAGATCTCTGGCTTTGATTGCTCACTGTGGCCACAATTTCTATCCGATTACTAAAATTTTGGTGTCATTTTTTAGCTAACGGTTCGTTCTTTCCGTCAAACACAAATTTGTAGTACTTTTCGTAAGAACACTATTTTTTAGGAGGGTTAAAAAAGGAATATAGTGAAAAAATCAAACTTGTCTGCATAAAAAGTCATGAGTAGTTTGCAGAAAACTTTTCACTAATTATAAGTGATATATGAGTGAAAAGAAATAAACCAAAACAAAAACGGTTTTCCTAAGTGATATAACAAGCGAGATAGTATATTTTTGGCGGGCAGGTTTTGGGAACTTTTTCCCTTTATCGCATTCCTGTGACCAGGTTTACTAACCGATTTGCAATACTTTAATATTGAAAGATAGATTAGCGTCTGAACTTTTCAAAAAGTATAAATTTGTGGCATTTTGGTAAAGTTTAAGGGCAGTTTTAGTGGTTTAAAGCCAAAAAATTTCCAAATTTTTACGTGTCACCCCCCTAAAACTTTAAATGGATTTTTCTCCCCTTAAACGTGCGAATTCCGGTTTTATAATTTTTAATTTAAAGGCTTAACCCAAACTAGTATTTTGGTGGTCAGAAAATATTTTAGGCAAATTGTCTAGCGTGCAGGAGGTATAGAAATAGGAGATTCTAGACCACGTGCTTTTTTTGTGCAGATTTCCAGCTTCGATCTCTTACTGTGGCCACAGTTTTTATTTGATCGTTAAAATTTTGGTCTCATCTTTTAGCTGGCTTTGTGTAGTTTTCGTAAAGTGTAAATATGTTGTACTTTGCATGAAAATACTAATTTTTATGGCGTCTGGAAGGCATAGACATGAATTTCCCTCAAATAATGTCAATTTCCTTGGCAGATCTCTGGCTTTGATTGCTCACTGTGGCCACAATTTCTATCCGATTACTAAAATTTTGGTGTCATTTTTTAGCTAACGGTTCGTTCTTTCCGTCAAACACAAATCTGTAGTACTTTTCGTAAGAACACTATTTTTTAGGAGGGTAAAAAAAGGAATATAGTGAAAAAATCAAACTTGTCTGCATAAAAAGTCATGAGTAGTTTGCAGAAAACTTTTCACTAATTATAAGTGATATATGAGTGAAAAGAAATAAACCAAAACAAAAACGGTTTTCCTAAGTGATATAACAAGCGAGATAGTATATTTTTGGGGGGCAGGTTTTGGGAACTTTTTCCCTTTATCGCATTCCTGTGACCAGGTTTACTAACCGATTTGCAATATTTTAATACTGAAAGATAGATTAGCGTCTGAACTTTTCAAAAAGTATAAATTTGTGGCATTTTGGTAAAGTTTAAGGGCAGTTTTAGTGGTTTAAAGCCAAAAAATTTCCAAATTTTTACGTGTCACCCCCCTAAAACTTTAAATGGATTTTTCTCCCCTTAAACGTGCGAATTCCGGTTTTATAATTTTTAATTTAAAGGCTTAACCCAGACTAGTATTTTGGTGGTCGGAAAATATTTTAGGCAAATTGTCTAGCGTGCAGGAGGTATAGAAATAGGAGATTCTAGACCACGTGCGTTTTTTGTGCAGATTTCCAGCTTCGATCTCTTACTGTGGCCACAGTTTTTATTTGATCGTTAAAATTTTGGTCTCATCTTTTAGCTGGCTTTGTGTAGTTTCCGCAAAGTGTAAATATGTTGTACTTTGCATGAAAATACTAATTTTTATGGCGTCTGGAAGGCATAGACATGAATTTCCCTCAAATAATGTCAATTTCCTTGGCAGATCTCTGGCTTTGATTGCTCACTGTGGCCACAATTTCTATCCGATTACTAAAATTTTGGTGTCATTTTTTAGCTAACGGTTCGTTCTTTCCGTCAAACACAAATTTGTAGTACTTTTCGTAAGAACACTATTTTTTAGGAGGGTTAAAAAAGGAATATAGTGAAAAAATCAAACTTGTCTGCATAAAAAGTCATGAGTAGTTTGCAGAAAACTTTTCACTAATTATAAGTGATATATGAGTGAAAAGAAATAAACCAAATTAAAAACGGTTTTCCTAAGTGATATAACAAGCGAGATAGTATATTTTTGGGGGGCAGGTTTTGGGAACTTTTTCCCTTTATCGCATTCTTGTGACCAGGTTTACTAACCGATTTGCAATACTTTAATACTGAAAGATAGATTAGCGTCTGAACTTTTCAAAAAGTATAAATTTGTGGCATTTTGGTAAAGTTTAAGGGCAGTTTTAGTGGTTTAAAGCCAAAAAATTTCCAAATTTTTACGTGTCACCCCCCTAAAACTTTAAATGGATTTTTCTCCCCTTAAACGTGCGAATTCCGGTTTTATAATTTTTAATTTAAAGGCTTAACCCAAACTAGTATTTTGGTGGTCGGAAAATATTTTAGGCAAATTGTCTAGCGTGCAGGAGGTATAGAAATAGGAGATTCTAGACCACGTGCGTTTTTTGTGCAGATTTCCAGCTTCGATCTCTTACTGTGGCCACAGTTTTTATTTGATCGTTAAAATTTTGGTCTCATCTTTTAGCTGGCTTTGTGTAGTTTTCGTAAAGTGTAAATATGTTGTACTTTGCATGAAAATACTAATTTTTATGGCGACTGGAAGGCATAGACATGAATTTCCCTTAAATAATGTCAATTTCCTTGGCAGATCTCTGGCTTTGATTGCTCACTGTGGCCACAATTTCTATCCGATTACTAAAATTTTGGTGTCATTTTTTAGCTAACGGTTCGTTCTTTCCGTCAAACACAAATTTGTAGTACTTTTCGTAAGAACACTATTTTTTAGGAGGGTTAAAAAAGGAATATAGTGAAAAAATCAAACTTGTTTGCATAAAAAGTCATGAGTAGTTTGCAGAAAACTTTTCACTAATTATAAGTGATATATGAGTGAAAAGAAATAAACCAAAACAAAAACGGTTTTCCTAAGTGATATAACAAGCGAGATAGTATATTTTTGGGGGGCAGGTTTTGGGAACTTTTTCCCTTTATCGCATTCCTGTGACCAGGTTTACTAACCGATTTGCAATATTTTAATACTGAAAGATAGATTAGCGTCTGAACTTTTCAAAAAGTATAAATTTGTGGCATTTTGGTAAAGTTTAAGGGCAGTTTTAGTGGTTTAAAGCCAAAAAATTTCCAAATTTTTACGTGTCACCCCCCTAAAACTTTAAATGGATTTTTCTCCCCTTAAACGTGCAAATTCCGGTTTTATAATTTTTAATTTAAAGGCTTAACCCAAACTAGTATTTTGGTGGTCGGAAAATATTTTAGGCAAATTGTCTAGCGTGCAGGAGGTATAGAAATAGGAGATTCTAGACCACGTGCGTTTTTTGTGCAGATTTCCAGCTTCGATCTCTTACTGTGGCCACAGTTTTTATTTGATCGTTAAAATTTTGGTCTCATCTTTTAGCTGGCTTTGTGTAGTTTCCGTAAAGTGTAAATATGTTGTACTTTGCATGAAACTACTAATTTTTATGGCGTCTGGAAGGCATAGACATGAATTTCCCTCAAATAATGTCAATTTCCTTGGCAGATCTCTGGCTTTGATTGCTCACTGTGGCCACAATTTCTATCCGATTACTAAAATTTTGGTGTCATTTTTTAGCTAACGGTTCGTTCTTTCCGTCAAACATAAATTTGTAGTACTTTTCGTAAGAACACTATTTTTTAGGAGGGTTAAAAAAGGAATATAGTGAAAAAATCAAACTTGTCTGCATAAAAAGTCATGAGTAGTTTGCAGAAAACTTTTCACTAATTATCAGTGATATATGAGTGAAAAGAAATAAACCAAAACAAAAACGGTTTTCCTAAGTGATATAACAAGCGAGATAGTATATTTTTGGGGGGCAGGTTTTGGGAACTTTTTCCCTTTATCGCATTCCTGTGACCAGGTTTACTAACCGATTTGCAATATTTTAATACTGAAAGATAGATTAGCGTCTGAACTTTTCAAAAAGTATAAATTTGTGGTATTTTGGTAAAGTTTAAGGGCAGTTTTAGTGGTTTAAAGCCAAAAAATTTCCAAATTTTTACGTGTCACCCCCCTAAAACTTTAAATGGATTTTTCTCCCCTTAAACGTGCGAATTCCGGTTTTATAATTTTTAATTTAAAGGCTTAACCCAAACTAGTATTTTGGTGGTCGGAAAATATTTTAGGCAAATTGTCTAGCGTGCAGGAGGTATAGAAATAGGAGATTCTAGACCACGTGCGTTTTTTGTGCAGATTTCCAGCTTCGATCTCTTACTGTGGCCACAGTTATTATTTGATCGTTAAAATTTTAGTCTCATCTTTTAGCTGGCTTTGTGTAGTTTCCGTAAAGTGTAAATATGTTGTACTTTGCATGAAAATACTAATTTTTATGGCGTCTGGAAGGCATAGACATGAATTTCCCTCAAATAATGTCAATTTCCTTGGCAGATCTCTGGCTTTGATTGCTCACTGTGGCCACAATTTCTATCCGATTACTAAAATTTTGATGTCATTTTTTAGCTAACGGTTCGTTCTTTCCGTCAAACACAAATTTGTAGTACTTTTCGTAAGAACACTATTTTTTAGGAGGGTTAAAAAAGGAATATAGTGAAAAAATCAAACTTGTCTGCATAAAAAGTCATGAGTAGTTTGCAGAAAACTTTTCACTAATTATAAGTGATATATGAGGGAAAAGAAATAAACCAAAATAAAAACGGTTTTCCTAAGTGATATAACAAGCGAGATAGTATATTTTTGGGGGGCAGGTTTTGGGAACTTTTTCCCTTTATCGCATTCCTGTGACCAGGTTTACTAACCGATTTGCAATATTTTAATACTGAAAGATAGATTAGCGTCTAAACTTTTCAAAAATTATAAATTTGTGGCATTTTGGTAAAGTTTAAGGGCAGTTTTAGTGGTTTAAAGCCAAAAAATTTACAAATTTTTACGTGTCACCCCCCTAAAACTTTAAATGGATTTTTCTCCCCTTAAACGTGCGAATTCCGGTTTTATAATTTTTAATTTAAAGGCTTAACCCAAACTAGTATTTTGGTGGTCGGAAAATATTTTAGGCAAATTGTCTAGCGTGCAGGAGGTATAGAAATAGGAGATTCTAGACCAAGTGCGTTTTTTGTGCAGATTTCCAGCTTCGATCTCTTACTGTGGCGACAGTTTTTATTTAATCGTTAAAATTTTAGTCTCATCTTTTAGCTGGCTTTGTGTAGTTTCCGTAAAGTGTAAATATGTTGTACTTTGCATGAAAATACTAATTTTTATGGCGTCTGGAAGGCATAGACATGAATTTCCCTCAAATAATGTCAATTTCCTTGGCAGATCTCTGGCTTTGATTGCTCACTGTGGCCACAATTTCTATCCGATTACTAAAATTTTGGTGTCATTTTTTAGCTAACGGTTCGTTCTTTCCGTCAAACACAAATTTGTAGTACTTTTCGTAAGAACACTAGTTTTTAGGAGGGTTAAAAAAGGAATATAGTGAAAAAATCAAACTTGTCTGCATAAAAAGTCATGAGTAGTTTGCAGAAAACTTTTCACTAATTATAAGTGATATATGAGTGAAAAGAAATAAACCAAAACAAAAACGGTTTTCCTAAGTGATATAACAAGCGAGATAGTATATTTTTGGGGGGCAGGTTTTGGGAACTTTTTCCCTTTATCGCATTCCTGTGACCAGGTTTACTAACCGATTTGCAATACTTTAATACTGAAAGATAGATTAGCGTCTGAACTTTTCAAAAAGTATAAATTTGTGGCATTTTCGTAAAGTTTAAGGGCAGTTTTAGTGGTTTAAAGCCAAAAAATTTCCAAATTTTTACGTGTCACCCCCCTAAAACTTTAAATGGATTTTTCTCCCCTTAAACGTGCGAATTCCGGTTTTATAATTTTTAATTTAAAGGCTTAACCCAAGCTAGTATTTTGGTGGTCGGAAAATATTTTAGGCAAATTGTCTAGCGTGCAGGAGGTATAGAAATAGGAGATTCTAGACCACGTGCGTTTTTTGTGCAGATTTCCAGCTTCGATCTCTTACTGTGGCCACAGTTTTTATTTGATCGTTAAAATTTTGGTCTCATCTTTTAGCTGGCTTTGTGCAGTTTCCGTAAAGTGTAAATATGTTGTACTTTGCATGAAAATACTAATTTTTATGGCGTCTGGAAGGCATAGACATGAATTTCCCTCAAATAATGTCAATTTCCTTGGCAGATCTCTGGCTTTGATTGCTCACTGTGGCCACAATTTCTATCCGATTACTAAAATTTTGGTGTCATTTTTTAGCTAACGGTTCGTTCTTTCCGTCAAACATAAATTTGTTGTACTTCTCGTAAGAACACTATTTTTTAGGAGGGTTAAAAAAGGAATATAGTGAAAAAATCAAACTTGTCTGCATAAAAAGTCATGAGTAGTTTGCAGAAAACTTTTCACTAATTATAAGTGATATATGAGTGAAAAGAAATAAACCAAAACAAAAACGGTTTTCCTAAGTGATATAACAAGCGAGATAGTATATTTTTGGGGGGCAGGTTTTGGGAACTTTTTCCCTTTATCGCATTCCTGTGACCAGGTTTACTAACCGATTTGCAATACTTTAATACTGAAAGATAGATTAGCGTCTGAACTTTTCAAAAAGTATAAATTTGTGGCATTTTGGTAAAGTTTAAGGGCAGTTTTAGTGGTTTAAAGCCAAAAAATTTCCAAATTTTTACGTGTCACCCCCCTAAAACTTTAAATGGATTTTTCTCCCCTTAAACGTGCGAATTCCGGTTTTATAATTTTTAATTTAAAGGCTTAACCCAAACTAGTATTTTGGTGGTCGGAAAATATTTTAGGCAAATTGTCTAGCGTGCAGGAGGTATAGAAATAGGAGATTCTAGACCACGTGCGTTTTTTGTGCCGATTTCCAGCTTCGATCTCTTACTGTGGCCACAGTTTTTATTTGATCGTTAAAATTTTGGTCTCATCTTTTAGCTGGCTTTGTGTAGTTTCCGTAAAGTGTAAATATGTTGTACTTTGCATGAAAATACTAATTTTTATGGCGTCTGGAAGGCATAGACATGAATTTCCCTCAAATAATGTCAATTTCCTTGGCAGATCTCTGGCTTTGATTGCTCACTGTGGCCACAATTTCTATCCGATTACTAAAATTTTGGTGTCATTTTTTAGCTAACGGTTCGTTCTTTCCGTCAAACACAAATTTGTAGTACTTTTCGTAAGAACACTATTTTTTAGGAGGGTTAAAGAAGGAATATAGTGAAAAAATCAAACTTGTCTGCATTAAAAGTCATGAGTAGTTTGCAGAAAACTTTTCACTAATTATAAGTGATATATGAGTGAAAAGAAATAAACCAAAACAAAAACGGTTTTCCTAAGTGATATAACAAGCGAGATAGTATATTTTTGGGGGGCAGGTTTTGGGAACTTTTTCCCTTTATCGCATTCCTGTGACCAGGTTTACTAACCGATTTGCAATATTTTAATACTGAAAGATAGATTAGCGTCTGAACTTTTCAAAAAGTATAAATTTGTGGCATTTTGGTAAAGTTTAAGGGCAGTTTTAGTGGTTTAAAGCCAAAAAATTTCCAAATTTTTACGTGTCACCCCCCTAAAACTTTAAATGGATTTTTCTCCCCTTAAACGTGCGAATTCCGGTTTTATAATTTTTAATTTAAAGGCTTAACCCAAACTAGTATTTTGGTGGTCGGAAAATATTTTAGGCAAATTGTCTAGCGTGCAGGAGGTATAGAAATAGGAGATTCTAGACCACGTGCGTTTTTTGTGCAGATTTCCAGCTTCGATCTCTTACTGTGGCCACAGTTATTATTTGATCGTTAAAATTTTGATCTCATCTTTTAGCTGACTTTGTGTAGTTTCCGTAAAGTGTAAATATGTTGTACTTTGCATGAAAATACTAATTTTTATGGCGTCTGGAAGGCATAGACATGAATTTCCCTCAAATAATGTCAATTTCCTTGGCAGATCTCTGGCTTTGATTGCTCACTGTGGCCACAATTTCTATCCGATTACTAAAATTTTGGTGTCATTTTTTAGCTAACGGTTCGTTCTTTCCGTCAAACACAAATTTGTTGTACTTCTCGTAAGAACACTATTTTTTAGGAGGGTTAAAAAAGGAATATAGTGAAAAAATCAAACTTGTCTGCATAAAAAGTCATGAGTAGTTTGCAGAAAACTTTTCACTAATTATAAGTGATATATGAGTGAAAAGAAATAAACCAAAACAAAAACGGTTTTCCTAAGTGATATAACAAGCGAGATAGTATATTTTTGGGGGGCAGGTTTTGGGAACTTTTTCCCTTTATCGCATTCCTGTGACCAGGTTTACTAACCGATTTGCAATACTTTAATACTGAAAGATAGATTAGCGTCTGAACTTTTCAAAAAGTATAAATTTGTGGCATTTTGGTAAAGTTTAAGGGCAGTTTTAGTGGTTTAAAGCCAAAAAATTTCCAAATTTTTACGTGTCACCCCCCTAAAACTTTAAATGGATTTTTCTCCCCTTAAACGTGCGAATTCCGGTTTTATAATTTTTAATTTAAAGGCTTAACCCAAACTAGTATTTTGGTGGTCGGAAAATATTTTAGGCAAATTGTCTAGCGTGCAGGAGGTATAGAAATAGGAGATTCTAGACCACGTGCGTTTTTTGTGCAGATTTCCAGCTTTGATCTCTTACTGTGGCCACAGTTTTTATTTGATCGTTAAAATTTTGGTCTCATCTTTTAGCTGGCTTTGTGCAGTTTCCGTAAAGTCTAAATATGTTGTACTTTGCATGAAACTACTAATTTTTATGGCGTCTGGAAGGCATAGACATGAATTTCCCTCAAATAATGTCAATTTCCTTGGCAGATCTCTGGCTTTGATTGCTCACTGTGGCCACAATTTCTATCCGATTACTAAAATTTTGGTGTCATTTTTTAGCTAACGGTTCGTTCTTTCCGTCAAACACAAATTTGTAGTACTTTTCGTAAGAACACTATTTTTTAGGAGGGTTAAAGAAGGAATATAGTGAAAAAATCAAACTTGTCTGCATAAAAAGTCATGAGTAGTTTGCAGAAAACTTTTCACTAATTATAAGTGATATATGAGTGAAAAGAAATAAACCAAAACAAAAACGGTTTTCCTAAGTGATATAACAAGCGAGATAGTATATTTTTGGGGGGCAGGTTTTGGGAACTTTTTCCCTTTATCGCATTCCTGTGACCAGGTTTACTAACCGATTTGCAATATTTTAATACTGAAAGATAGATTAGCGTCTGAACTTTTCAAAAAGTATAAATTTGTGGCATTTTGGTAAAGTTTAAGGGCAGTTTTAGTGGTTTAAAGCCAAAAAATTTCCAAATTTTTACGTGTCACCCCCCTAAAACTTTAAATGGATTTTTCTCCCCTTAAACGTGCGAATTCCGGTTTTATAATTTTTAATTTAAAGGCTTAACCCAAACTAGTATTTTGGTGGTCGGAAAATATTTTAGGCAAATTGTCTAGCGTGCAGGAGGTATAGAAATAGGAGATTCTAGACCACGTGCGTTTTTTGTGCAGATTTCCAGCTTCGATCTCTTACTGTGGCCACAGTTATTATTTGATCGTTAAAATTTTGATCTCATCTTTTAGCTGACTTTGTGTAGTTTCCGTAAAGTGTAAATATGTTGTACTTTGCATGAAAATACTAATTTTTATGGCGTCTGGAAGGCATAGACATGAATTTCCCTCAAATAATGTCAATTTCCTTGGCAGATCTCTGGCTTTGATTGCTCACTGTGGCCACAATTTCTATCCGATTACTAAAATTTTGATGTCATTTTTTAGCTAACGGTTTGTTCTTTCCGTCAAACACAAATTTGTAGTACTTTTCGTAAGAACACTATTTTTTAGGAGGGTTAAAAAAGGAATATAGTGAAAAAATCAAACTTGTCTGCATAAAAAGTCATGAGTAGTTTGCAGAAAACTTTTCACTAATTATAAGTGATATATGAGTGAAAAGAAATAAACCAAAACAAAAACGGTTTTCCTAAGTGATATAACAAGCGAGATAGTATATTTTTGGGGGGCAGGTTTTGGGAACTTTTTCCCTTTATCGCATTCCTGTGACCAGGTTTACTAACCGATTTGCAATATTTTAAGACTGAAAGATAGATTGGCGTCTAAACTTTTCAAAAAGTATAAATTTGTGGCATTTTGGTAAAGTTTAAGGGCAGTTTTAGTGGTTTAAAGCCAAAAAATTTCCAAATTTTTACGTGTCACCCCCCTAAAACTTTAAATGGATTTTTCTCCCCTTAAACGTGCGAATTCCGGTTTTATAATTTTTAATTTAAAGGCTTAACCCAAGCTAGTATTTTGGTGGTCGGAAAATATTTTAGGCAAATTGTCTAGCGTGCAGGAGGTATAGAAATAGGAGATTCTAGACCACGTGCGTTTTTTGTGCAGATTTCCAGCTTCGATCTCTTACTGTGGCCACAGTTTTTATTTGATCGTTAAAATTTTAGTCTCATCTTTTAGCTGGCTTTTTGTAGTTTCCGTAAAGTGTAAATATGTTGTACTTTGCATGAAAATACTAATTTTTATGGCGTCTGGAAGGCATAGACATGAATTTCCCTCAAATAATGTCAATTTCCTTGGCAGATCTCTGGCTTTGATTGCTCACTGTGGCCACAATTTCTATCCGATTACTAAAATTTTGGTGTCATTTTTTAGCTAACGGTTCGTTCTTTCCGTCAAACACAAATTTGTAGTACTTTTCGTAAGAACACTATTTTTTAGGAGGGTTAAAAAAGGAATATAGTGAAAAAATCAAACTTGTCTGCATAAAAAGTCATGAGTAGTTTGCAGAAAACTTTTCACTAATTATAAGTGATATATGAGTGAAAAGAAATAAACCAAAACAAAAACGGTTTTCCTAAGTGATATAACAAGCGAGATAGTATATTTTTGGGGGGCAGGTTTTGGGAACTTTTTCCCTTTATCGCATTCCTGTGACCAGGTTTACTAACCGATTTGCAATATTTTAATACTGAAAGATAGATTAGCGTCTGAACTTTTCAAAAAGTATAAATTTGTGGCATTTTGGTAAAGTTTAAGGGCAGTTTTAGTGGTTTAAAGCCAAAAAATTTCCAAATTTTTACGTGTCACCCCCCTAAAACTTTAAATGGATTTTTCTCCCCTTAAACGTGCGAATTCCGGTTTTATAATTTTTAATTTAAAGGCTTAACCCAAACTAGTATTTTGGTGGTCGGAAAATATTTTAGGCAAATTGTCTAGCGTGCAGGAGGTATAGAAATAGGAGATTCTAGACCACGTGCGTTTTTTGTGCAGATTTCCAGCTTCGATCTCTTACTGTGGCCACAGTTTTTATTTGATCGTTAAAATTTTGGTCTCATCTTTTAGCTGGCTTTGTGCAGTTTCCGTAAAGTGTAAATATGTTGTACTTTGCATGAAAATACTAATTTTTATGGCGTCTGGAAGGCATAGACATGAATTTCCCTCAAATAATGTCAATTTCCTTGGCAGATCTCTGGCTTTGATTGCTCACTGTGGCCACAATTTCTATCCGATTACTAAAATTTTGGTGTCATTTTTTAGCTAACGGTTCGTTCTTTCCGTCAAACATAAATTTGTTGTACTTCTCGTAAGAACACTATTTTTTAGGAGGGTTAAAAAAGGAATATAGTGAAAAAATCAAACTTGTCTGCATAAAAAGTCATGAGTAGTTTGCAGAAAACTTTTCACTAATTATAAGTGATATATGAGTGAAAAGAAATAAACCAAAACAAAAACGGTTTTCCTAAGTGATATAACAAGCGAGATAGTATATTTTTGGGGGGCAGGTTTTGGGAACTTTTTCCCTTTATCGCATTCCTGTGACCAGGTTTACTAACCGATTTGCAATATTTTAATACTGAAAGATAGATTAGCGTCTGAACTTTTCAAAAATTATAAATTTGTGGCATTTTGGTAAAGTTTAAGGGCAGTTTTAGTGGTTTAAAGCCAAAAAATTTCCAAATTTTTACGTGTCACCCCCCTAAAACTTTAAATGGATTTTTCTCCCCTTAAACGTGCGAATTCCGGTTTTATAATTTTTAATTTAAAGGCTTAACCCAAACTAGTATTTTGGTGGTCGGAAAATATTTTAGGCAAATTGTCTAGCGTGCAGGAGGTATAGAAATAGGAGATTCTAGACCACGTGCGTTTTTTGTGCAGATTCCCAGCTTCGATCTCTTACTGTGGCCATAGTTTTTATTTGATCGTTAAAATTTTGGTCTCATCTTTTAGCTTGCTTTGTGTAGTTTCCGCAAAGTGTAAATATGTTGTACTTTGCATGAAAATACTAATTTTTATGGCGTCTGGAAGGCATAGACATGAATTTCCCTCAAATAATGTCAATTTCCTTGGCAGATCTCTGGCTTTGATTGCTCACTGTGGCCACAATTTCTATCCGATTACTAAAATTTTGGTGTCATTTTTTAGCTAACGGTTTGTTCTTTCCGTCAAACACAAATCTGTAGTACTTTTCGTAAGAACACTATTTTTTAGGAGGGTTAAAAAAGGAATATAGTGAAAAAATCAAACTTGTCTGCATAAAAAGTCATGAGTAGTTTGCAGAAAACTTTTCACTAATTATAAGTGATATATGAGTGAAAAGAAATAAACCAAAATAAAAACGGTTTTCCTAAGTGATATAACAAGCGAGATAGTATATTTTTGGGGGGCAGGTTTTGGGAACTTTTTCCCTTTATCGCATTCCTGTGACCAGGTTTACTAACCGATTTGCAATATTTTAATACTGAAAGATAGATTAGCGTCTGAACTTTTCAAAAAGTATAAATTTGTGGCATTTTGGTAAAGTTTAAGGGCAGTTTTAGTGGTTTAAAGCCAAAAAATTTCCAAATTTTTACGTGTCACCCCCCTAAAACTTTAAATGGATTTTTCTCCCCTTAAACGTGCGAATTCCGGTTTTATAATTTTTAATTTAAAGGCTTAACCCGAACTAGCATTTTGGTGGTCGGAAAATATTTTAGGCAAATTGTCTAGCGTGCAGGAGGTATAGAAATAGGAGATTCTAGACCACGTGCGTTTTTTGTGCAGATTTCCAGCTTCGATCTCTTACTGTGGCCACAGTTTTTATTTGATCGTTAAAATTTTGATCTCATCTTTTAGCTGGCTTTGTGTAGTTTCCGTAAAGTGTAAATATGTTGTACTTTGCATGAAAATACTAATTTTTATGGCGTCTGGAAGGCATAGACATGAATTTCCCTCAAATAATGTCAATTTCCTTGGCAGATCTCTGGCTTTGATTGCTCACTGTGGCCACAATTTCTATCCGATTACTAAAATTTTGGTGTCATTTTTTAGCTAACGGTTCGTTCTTTCCGTCAAACACAAATTTGTAGTACTTTTCGTAAGAACACTATTTTTTAGGAGGGTTAAAAAAGGAATATAGTGAAAAAATCAAACTTGTCTGCATAAAAAGTCATGAGTAGTTTGCAGAAAACTTTTCACTAATTATAAGTGATATATGAGTGAAAAGAAATAAACCAAAACAAAAACGGTTTTCCTAAGTGATATAACAAGCGAGATAGTATATTTTTGGGGGGCAGGTTTTGGGAACTTTTTCCCTTTATCGCATTCTTGTGACCAGGTTTACTAACCGATTTGCAATACTTTAATACTGAAAGATAGATTAGCGTCTGAACTTTTCAAAAAGTATAAATTTGTGGCATTTTAGTAAAGTTTAAGGGCAGTTTTAGTGGTTTAAAGCCAAAAAATTTCCAAATTTTTACGTGTCACCCCCCTAAAACTTTAAATGGATTTTTCTCCCCTTAAACGTGCGAATTCCGGTTTTATAATTTTTAATTTAAAGGCTTAACCCAAATTAGTATTTTGGTGGTCGGAAAATATTTTAGGCAAATTGTCTAGCGTGCAGGAGGTATAGAAATAGGAGATTCTAGACCACGTGCGTTTTTTGTGCAGATTTCCAGCTTCGATCTCTTACTGTGGCCACAGTTTTTATTTGATCGTTAAAATTTTGGTCTCATCTTTTAGCTGGCTTTGTGTAGTTTCCGTAAAGTGTAAATATGTTGTACTTTGCATGAAAATACTAATTTTTATGGCGTCTGGAAGGCATAGACATGAATTTCCCTCAAATAATGTCAATTTCCTTGGCAGATCTCTGGCTTTGATTGCTCACTGTGGCCACAATTTCTATCCGATTACTAAAATTTTGGTGTCATTTTTTAGCTAACGGTTCGTTCTTTCCGTCAAACATAAATTTGTAGTACTTTTCGTAAGAACACTATTTTTTAGGAGGGTTAAAAAAGGAATATAGTGATAAAATCAAACTTGTCTGCATAAAAAGTCATGAGTAGTTTGCAGAAAACTTTTCACTAATTATAAGTGATATATGAGTGAAAAGAAATAAACCAAAACAAAAACGGTTTTCCTAAGTGATATAACAAGCGAGATAGTATATTTTTGGGGGGCAGGTTTTGGGAACCTTTTCCCTTTATCGCATTCCTGTGACCAGGTTTACTAACCGATTTGCAATACTTTAATATTGAAAGATAGATTAGCGTCTGAACTTTTCAAAAAGTATAAATTTGTGGCATTTTGGTAAAGTTTAAGGGCAGTTTTAGTGGTTTAAAGCCAAAAAATTTCCAAATTTTTACGTGTCACCCCCCTAAAACTTTAAATGGATTTTTCTCCCCTTAAACGTGCGAATTCCGGTTTTATAATTTTTAATTTAAAGGCTTAACCCAAACTAGTATTTTGGTGGTCGGAAAATATTTTAGGCAAATTGTCTAGCGTGCAGGAGGTATAGAAATAGGAGATTCTAGACCACGTGCGTTTTTTGTGCAGATTTCCAGCTTCGATCTCTTACTGTGGCCACAGTTTTTATTTGATCGTTAAAATTTTGGTCTCATCTTTTAGCTGGCTTTGTGTAGTTTTCGTAAAGTGTAAATATGTTGTACTTTGCATGAAAATACTAATTTTTATGGTGACTGGAAGGCATAGACATGAATTTCCCTTAAATAATGTCAATTTCCTTGGCAGATCTCTGGCTTTGATTGCTCACTGTGGCCACAATTTCTATCCGATTACTAAAATTTTGGTGTCATTTTTTAGCTAACGGTTCGTTCATTCCGTCAAACACAAATTTGTAGTACTTTTCGTAAGAACACTATTTTTTAGGAGGGTTAAAAAAGGAATATAGTGAAAAAATCAAACTTGTTTGCATAAAAAGTCATGAGTAGTTTGCAGAAAACTTTTCACTAATTATAAGTGATATATGAGTGAAAAGAAATAAACCAAAATAAAAACGGTTTTCCTAAGTGATATAACAAGCGAGATAGTATATTTTTGGGGGGCAGGTTTTGGGAACTTTTTCCCTTTATCGCATTCCTGTGACCAGGTTTACTAACCGATTTGCAATATTTTAATACTGAAAGATAGATTAGCGTCTGAACTTTTCAAAAAGTATAAATTTGTGGCATTTTGGTAAAGTTTAAGGGCAGTTTTAGTGGTTTAAAGCCAAAAAATTTCCAAATTTTTACGTGTCACCCCCCTAAAACTTTAAATGGATTTTTCTCCCCTTAAACGTGCGAATTCCGGTTTTATAATTTTTAATTTAAAGGCTTAACCCAAACTAGTATTTTGGTGGTCGGAAAATATTTTAGGCAAATTGTCTAGCGTGCAGGAGGTATAGAAATAGGAGATTCTAGACCACGTGCGTTTTTTGTGCAGATTTCCAGCTTCGATCTCTTACTGTGGCCACAGTTATTATTTGATCGTTAAAATGTTGGTCTCATCTTTTAGCTGGCTTTGTGTAGTTTTCGTAAAGTGTAAATATGTTGTACTTTGCATGAAAATACTAATTTTTATGGCGTCTGGAAGGCATAGACATGAATTTCCCTCAAATAATGTCAATTTCCTTGGCAGATCTCTGGCTTTGATTGCTCACTGTGGCCACAATTTCTATCCGATTACTAAAATTTTGGTGTCATTTTTTAGCTAACGGTTCGTTCTTTCCGTCAAACACAAATTTGTAGTACTTTTCGTAAGAACACTATTTTTTAGGAGGGTTAAAAAAGGAATATAGTGAAAAAATCAAACTTGTCTGCATAAAAAGTCATGAGTAGTTTGCAGAAAACTTTTCACTAATTATAAGTGATATATGAGTGAAAAGAAATAAACCAAAACAAAAACGGTTTTCCTAAGTGATATAACAAGCGAGATAGTATATTTTTGGGGGGCAGGTTTTGGGAACTTTTTCCCTTTATCGCATTCCTGTGACCAGGTTTACTAACCGATTTGCAATACTTTAATACTGAAAGATAGATTAGCGTCTGAACTTTTCAAAAAAAATAAATTTGTGGCATTTTGGTAAAGTTTAAGGGCAGTTTTAGTGGTTTAAAGCCAAAAAATTTCCAAATTTTTACGTGTCACCCCCCTAAAACTTTAAATGGATTTTTCTCCCCTTAAACGTGCGAATTCCGGTTTTATAATTTTTAATTTAAAGGCTTAACCCAAACTAGTATTTTGGTGGTCGGAAAATATTTTAGGCAAATTGTCTAGCGTGCAGGAGGTATAGAAATAGGAGATTCTAGACCACGTGCGTTTTTTGTGCAGATTTCCAGCTTCGATCTCTTACTGTGGCCACAGTTTTTATTTGATCGTTAAAATTTTGGTCTCATCTTTTAGCTGGCTTTGTGTAGTTTCCGCAAAGTGTAAATATGTTGTACTTTGCATGAAAATACTAATTTTTATGGCGTCTGGAAGGCATAGACATGAATTTCCCTCAAATAATGTCAATTTCCTTGGCAGATCTCTGGCTTTGATTGCTCACTGTGGCCACAATTTCTATCCGATTACTAAAATTTTGGTGTCATTTTTTAGCTAACGGTTTGTTCTTTCCGTCAAACACAAATCTGTAGTACTTTTCGTAAGAACACTATTTTTTAGGAGGGTTAAAAAAGGAATATAGTGAAAAAATCAAACTTGTCTGCATAAAAAGTCATGAGTAGTTTGCAGAAAACTTTTCACTAATTATAAGTGATATATGAGTGAAAAGAAATAAACCAAAACAAAAACGGTTTTCCTAAGTGATATAACAAGCGAGATAGTATATTTTTGGGGGGCAGGTTTTGGGAACTTTTTCCCTTTATCGCATTCTTGTGACCAGGTTTACTAACCGATTTGCAATATTTTAATACTGAAAGATAGATTAGCGTCTGAACTTTTCAAAAAGTATAAATTTGTGGCATTTTCGTAAAGTTTAAGGGCAGTTTTAGTGGTTTAAAGCCAAAAAATTTCCAAATTTTTACGTGTCACCCCCCTAAAACTTTAAATGGATTTTTCTCCCCTTAAACGTGCGAATTCCGGTTTTATAATTTTTAATTTAAAGGCTTAACCCAAATTAGTATTTTGGTGGTCGGAAAATATTTTAGGCAAATTGTCTAGCGTGCAGGAGGTATAGAAATAGGAGATTCTAGACCACGTGCGTTTTTTGTGCAGATTTCCAGCTTCGATCTCTTACTGTGGCCACAGTTTTTATTTGATCGTTAAAATTTTGGTCTCATCTTTTAGCTGGCTTTGTGTTGTTTCCGTAAAGTGTAAATATGTTGTACTTTGCATGAAAATACTAATTTTTATGGCGTCTGGAAGGCATAGACATGAATTTCCCTCAAATAATGTCAATTTCCTTGGCAGATCTCTGGCTTTGATTGCTCACTGTGGCCACAATTTCTATCCGATTACTAAAATTTTGGTGTCATTTTTTAGCTAACGGTTCGTTCTTTCCGTCAAACATAAATTTGTAGTACTTTTCGTAAGAACACTATTTTTTAGGAGGGTTAAAAAAGGAATATAGTGAAAAAATCAAACTTGTCTGCATAAAAAGTCATGAGTAGTTTGCAGAAAACTTTTCACTAATTATAAGTGATATATGAGTGAAAAGAAATAAACCAAAACAAAAACGGTTTTCCTAAGTGATATAACAAGCGAGATAGTATATTTTTGGGGGGCAGGTTTTGGGAACCTTTTCCCTTTATCGCATTCCTGTGACCAGGTTTACCAACCGATTTGCAATACTTTAATACTGAAAGATAGATTAGCGTCTGAACTTTTCAAAAAGTATAAATTTGTGGCATTTTAGTAAAGTTTAAGGGCAGTTTTAGTGGTTTAAAGCCAAAAAATTTCCAAATTTTTACGTGTCACCCCCCTAAAACTTTAAATGGATTTTTCTCCCCTTAAACGTGCGAATTCCGGTTTTATAATTTTTAATTTAAAGGCTTAACCCAAACTAGTATTTTGGTGGTCGGAAAATATTTTAGGCAAATTGTCTAGCGTGCAGGAGGTATAGAAATAGGAGATTCTAGACCACGTGCGTTTTTTGTGCAGATTTCCAGCTTCGATCTCTTACTGTGGCCACAGTTTTTATTTGATCGTTAAAATTTTGGTCTCATCTTTTAGCTGGCTTTGTGTAGTTTTCGTAAAGTGTAAATATGTTGTACTTTGCATGAAAATACTAATTTTTATGGCGACTGGAAGGCATAGACATGAATTTCCCTTAAATAATGTCAATTTCCTTGGCAGATCTCTGGCTTTGATTGCTCACTGTGGCCACAATTTCTATCCGATTACTAAAATTTTGGTGTCATTTTTTAGCTAACGGTTCGTTCTTTCCGTCAAACACAAATTTGTAGTACTTTTCGTAAGAACACTATTTTTTAGGAGGGTTAAAAAAGGAATATAGTGAAAAAATCAAACTTGTTTGCATAAAAAGTCATGAGTAGTTTGCAGAAAACTTTTCACTAATTATAAGTGATATATGAGTGAAAAGAAATAAACCAAAACAAAAACGGTTTTCCTAAGTGATATAACAAGCGAGATAGTATATTTTTGGGGGGCAGGTTTTGGGAACTTTTTCCCTTTATCGCATTCCTGTGACCAGGTTTACTAACCGATTTGCAATATTTTAATACTGAAAGATAGATTGGCGTCTGAACTTTTCAAAAAGTATAAATTTGTGGCATTTTGGTAAAGTTTAAGGGCAGTTTTAGTGGTTTAAAGCCAAAAAATTTCCAAATTTTTACGTGTCACCCCCCTAAAACTTTAAATGGATTTTTCTCCCCTTAAACGTGCGAATTCCGGTTTTATAATTTTTAATTTAAAGGCTTAACCCAAACTAGTATTTTGGTGGTCGGAAAATATTTTAGGCAAATTGTCTAGCGTGCAGGAGGTATAGAAATAGGAGATTGTAGACCACGTGCGTTTTTTGTACAGATTTCCAGCTTCGATCTCTTACTGTGGCCACAGTTATTATTTGATCGTTAAAATTTTGGTCTCATCTTTTAGCTGGCTTTGTGTAGTTTCCGTAAAGTGTAAATATGTTGTACTTTGCATGAAAATACTAATTTTTATGGCGTCTGGAAGGCATAGACATGAATTTCCCTCAAATAATGTCAATTTCCTTGGCAGATCTCTGGCTTTGATTGCTCACTGTGGCCACAATTTCTATCCGATTACTAAAATTTTGATGTCATTTTTTAGCTAACGGTTTGTTCTTTCCGTCAAACACAAATTTGTAGTACTTTTCGTAAGAACACTATTTTTTAGGAGGGTTAAAAAAGGAATATAGTGAAAAAATCAAACTTGTCTGCATAAAAAGTCATGAGTAGTTTGCAGAAAACTTTTCACTAATTATAAGTGATATATGAGTGAAAAGAAATAAACCAAAATAAAAACGGTTTTCCTAAATGATATAACAAGCGAGATAGTATATTTTTGGGGGGCAGGTTTTGGGAACTTTTTCCCTTTATCGCATTCCTGTGACCAGGTTTACTAACCGATTTGCAATATTTTAATACTGAAAGATAGATTAGCGTCTGAACTTTTCAAAAAGTATAAATTTGTGGCATTTTGGTAAAGTTTAAGGGCAGTTTTAGTGGTTTAAAGCCAAAAAATTTCCAAATTTTTACGTGTCACCCCCCTAAAACTTTAAATGGATTTTTCTCCCCTTAAACGTGCGAATTCCGGTTTTATAATTTTTAATTTAAAGGCTTAACCCAAACTAGTATTTTGGTGGTCGGAAAATATTTTAGGCAAATTGTCTAGCGTGCAGGAGGTATAGAAATAGGAGATTCTAGACCACGTGCGTTTTTTGTACAGATTTCCAGCTTCGATCTCTTACTGTGGCCACAGTTATTATTTGATCGTTAAAATTTTGATCTCATCTTTTAGCTGGCTTTGTGTAGTTTCCGTAAAGTGTAAATATGTTGTACTTTGCATGAAAATACTAATTTTTATGGCATCTGGAAGGCATAGACATGAATTTCCCTCAAATAATGTCAATTTCCTTGGCAGATCTCTGGCTTTGATTGCTCACTGTGGCCACAATTTCTATCCGATTACTAAAATTTTGATGTCATTTTTTAGCTAACGGTTTGTTCTTTCCGTCAAACACAAATTTGTAGTACTTTTCGTAAGAACACTATTTTTTAGGAGGGTTAAAAAAGGAATATAGTGAAAAAATCAAACTTGTCTGCATAAAAAGTCATGAGTAGTTTGCAGAAAACTTTTCACTAATTATAAGTGATATATGAGTGAAAAGAAATAAACCAAAATAAAAACGGTTTTCCTAAGTGATATAACAAGCGAGATAGTATATTTTTGGGGGGCAGGTTTTGGGAACTTTTTCCCTTTATCGCATTCCTGTGACCAGGTTTACTAACCGATTTGCAATATTTTAATACTGAAAGATAGATTAGCGTCTAAACTTTTCAAAAAGTATAAATTTGTGGCATTTTGGTAAAGTTTAAGGGCAGTTTTAGTGGTTTAAAGCCAAAAAATTTCCAAATTTTTACGTGTCACCCCCCTAAAACTTTAAATGGATTTTTCTCCCCTTAAACGTGCGAATTCCGGTTTTATAATTTTTAATTTAAAGGCTTAACCCAAACTAGTATTTTGGTGGTCGGAAAATATTTTAGGCAAATTGTCTAGCGTGCAGGAGGTATAGAAATAGGAGATTCTAGACCACGTGCGTTTTTTGTGCAGATTTCCAGCTTCGATCTCTTACTGTGGCCACAGTTTTTATTTGATCGTTAAAATTTTAGTCTCATCTTTTAGCTGGCTTTGTGTAGTTTCCGTAAAGTGTAAATATGTTGTACTTTGCATGAAAATACTAATTTTTATGGCGTCTGGAAGGCATAGACATGAATTTCCCTCAAATAATGTCAATTTCCTTGGCAGATCTCTGGCTTTGATTGCTCACTGTGGCCACAATTTCTATCCGATTACTAAAATTTTGGTGTCATTTTTTAGCTAACGGTTCGTTCTTTCCGTCAAACATAAATTTGTAGTACTTTTCGTAAGAACACTATTTTTTAGGAGGGTTAAAAAAGGAATATAGTGAAAAAATCAAACTTGTCTGCATAAAAAGTCATGAGTAGTTTGCAGAAAACTTTTCACTAATTATAAGTGATATATGAGTGAAAAGAAATAAACCAAAACAAAAACGGTTTTCCTAAGTGATATAACAAGCGAGATAGTATATTTTTGGGGGGCAGGTTTTGGGAACTTTTTCCCTTTATCGCATTCCTGTGACCAGGTTTACTAACCGATTTGCAATACTTTAATACTGAAAGATAGATTAGCGTCTGAACTTTTCAAAAAGTATAAATTTGTGGCATTTTGGTAAAGTTTAAGGGCAGTTTTAGTGGTTTAAAGCCAAAAAATTTCCAAATTTTTACGTGTCACCCCCCTAAAACTTTAAATGGATTTTTCTCCCCTTAAACGTGCGAATTCCGGTTTTATAATTTTTAATTTAAAGGCTTAACCCAAACTAGTATTTTGGTGGTCGGAAAATATTTTAGGCAAATTGTCTAGCGTGCAGGAGGTATAGAAATAGGAGATTCTAGACCACGTGCGTTTTTTGTGCAGATTTCCAGCTTCGATCTCTTACTGTGGCCACAGTTTTTATTTGATCGTTAAAATTTTAGTCTCATCTTTTAGCTGGCTTTATGTGGTTTCCGCAAAGTGTAAATATGTTGTACTTTGCATGAAAATACTAATTTTTATGGCGTCTGGAAGGCATAGACATGAATTTCCCTCAAATAATGTCAATTTCCTTGGCAGATCTCTGGCTTTGATTGCTCACTGTGGCCACAATTTCTATCCGATTACTAAAATTTTGGTGTCATTTTTTAGCTAACGGTTTGTTCTTTCCGTCAAACACAAATCTGTAGTACTTTTCGTAAGAACACTATTTTTTAGGAGGGTTAAAAAAGGAATATAGTGAAAAAATCAAACTTGTCTGCATAAAAAGTCATGAGTAGTTTGCAGAAAACTTTTCACTAATTATAAGTGATATATGAGTGAAAAGAAATAAACCAAAACAAAAACGGTTTTCCTAAGTGATATAACAAGCGAGATAGTATATTTTTGGGGGGCAGGTTTTGGGAACTTTTTCCCTTTATCGCATTCCTGTGACCAGGTTTACGAACCGATTTGCAATATTTTAATACTGAAAGATAGATTAGCGTCTGAACTTTTCAAAAAGTATAAATTTGTGGCATTTTGGTAAAGTTTAAGGGCAGTTTTAGTGGTTTAAAGCCAAAAAATTTCCAAATTTTTACGTGTCACCCCCCTAAAACTTTAAATGGATTTTTCTCCCCTTAAACGTGCGAATTCCGGTTTTATAATTTTTAATTTAAAGGCTTAAGCCAAACTAGTATTTTGGTGGTCGGAAAATATTTTAGGCAAATTGTCTAGCGTGCAGGAGGTATAGAAATAGGAGATTCTAGACCACGTGCGTTTTTTGTGCAGATTTCCAGCTTCGATCTCTTACTGCGGCCACAGTTTTTATTTGATCGTTAAAATTTTAGTCTCATCTTTTAGCTGGCTTTGTGTAGTTTCCGTAAAGTGTAAATATGTTGTACTTTGCATGAAAATACTAATTTTTATGGCGTCTGGAAGGCATAGACATGAATTTCCCTCAAATAATGTCAATTTCCTTGGCAGATCTCTGGCTTTGATTGCTCACTGTGGCCACAATTTCTATCCGATTACTAAAATTTTGGTGTCATTTTTTAGCTAACGGTTCGCTCTTTCCGTCAAACACAAATTTGTAGTACTTTTCGTAAGAACACTATTTTTTAGGAGGGTTAAAAAAGGAATATAGTGAAAAAATCAAACTTGTCTGCATAAAAAGTCATGAGTAGTTTGCAGAAAACTTTTCACTAATTATAAGTGATATATGAGTGAAAAGAAATAAACCAAAACAAAAACGGTTTTCCTAAGTGATATAACAAGCGAGATAGTATATTTTTGGGGGGCAGGTTTTGGGAACTTTTTCCCTTTATCGCATTCCTGTGACCAGGTTTACGAACCGATTTGCAATATTTTAATACTGAAAGATAGATTAGCGTCTGAACTTTTCAAAAAGTATAAATTTGTGGCATTTTGGTAAAGTTTAAGGGCAGTTTTAGTGGTTTAAAGCCAAAAAATTTCCAAATTTTTACGTGTCACCCCCCTAAAACTTTAAATGGATTTTTCTCCCCTTAAACGTGCGAATTCCGGTTTTATAATTTTTAATTTAAAGGCTTAACCCAAATTAGTATTTTGGTGGTCGGAAAATATTTTAGGCAAATTGTCTAGCGTGCAGGAGGTATAGAAATAGGAGATTCTAGACCACGTGCGTTTTTTGTGCAGATTTCCAGCTTCGATCTCTTACTGTGGCCACAGTTTTTATTTGATCGTTAAAATTTTGGTCTCATCTTTTAGCTGGCTTTGTGTAGTTTCCGTAAAGTGTAAATATGTTGTACTTTGCATGAAAATACTAATTTTTATGGCGTCTGGAAGGCATAGACATGAATTTCCCTCAAATAATGTCAATTTCCTTGGCAGATCTCTGGCTTTGATTGCTCACTGTGGCCACAATTTCTATCCGATTACTAAAATTTTGGTGTCATTTTTTAGCTAACGGTTCGTTCTTTCCGTCAAACACAAATTTGTAGTACTTTTCGTAAGAACACTATTTTTTAGGAGGGTTAAAAAAGGAATATAGTGAAAAAATCAAACTTGTCTGCATAAAAAGTCATGAGTAGTTTGCAGAAAACTTTTCACTAATTATAAGTGATATATGAGTGAAAAGAAATAAACCAAAACAAAAACGGTTTTCCTAAGTGATATAACAAGCGAGATAGTATATTTTTGGGGGGCAGGTTTTGGGAACTTTTTCCCTTTATCGCATTCCTGTGACCAGGTTTACTAACCGATTTGCAATATTTTAATACTGAAAGATAGATTAGCGTCTGAACTTTTCAAAAAGTATAAATTTGTGGCATTTTGGTAAAGTTTAAGGGCAGTTTTAGTGGTTTAAAGCCAAAAAATTTCCAAATTTTTACGTGTCACCCTCCTAAAACTTTAAATGGATTTTTCTCCCCTTAAACGTGCGAATTCCGGTTTTATAATTTTTAATTTAAAGGCTTATCCCAATCTAGTATTTTGGTGGTCGGAAAATATTTTAGGCAAATTGTCTAGCGTGCAGGAGGTATAGAAATAGGAGATTCTAGACCACGTGCGTTTTTTGTGCAGATTTCCAGCTTCGATCTCTTACTGTGGCCACAGTTTTTATTTGATCGTTAAAATTTTAGTCTCATCTTTTAGCTGGCTTTGTGTAGTTTCCGTAAAGTGTAAATATGTTGTACTTTGCATGAAAATACTAATTTTTATGGCGTCTGGAAGGCATAGACATGAATTTCCCTCAAATAATGTCAATTTCCTTGGCAGATCTCTGGCTTTGATTGCTCACTGTGGCCACAATTTCTATCCGATTACTAAAATTTTGGTGTCATTTTTTAGCTAACGGTTCGTTCTTTCCGTCAAACACAAATTTGTAGTACTTTTCGTAAGAACACTATTTTTTAGGAGGGTTAAAAAAGGAATATAGTGAAAAAATCAAACTTGTCTGCATAAAAAGTCTTGAGTAGTTTGCAGAAAACTTTTCACTAATTATAAGTGATATATGAGTGAAAAGAAATAAACCAAATTAAAAACGGTTTTCCTAAGTGATATAACAAGCGAGATAGTATATTTTTGGGGGGCAGGTTTTGGGAACTTTTTCCCTTTATCGCATTCTTGTGACCAGGTTTACTAACCGATTTGCAATACTTTAATACTGAAAGATAGATTAGCGTCTGAACTTTTCAAAAAGTATAAATTTGTGGCATTTTAGTAAAGTTTAAGGGCAGTTTTAGTGGTTTAAAGCCAAAAAATTTCCAAATTTTTACGTGTCACCCCCCTAAAACTTTAAATGGATTTTTCTCCCCTTAAACGTGCGAATTCCGGTTTTATAATTTTTAATTTAAAGGCTTAACCCAAATTAGTATTTTGGTGGTCGGAAAATATTTTAGGCAAATTGTCTAGCGTGCAGGAGGTATAGAAATAGGAGATTCTAGACCACGTGCGTTTTTTGTGCAGATTTCCAGCTTCGATCTCTTACTGTGGCCACAGTTTTTATTTGATCGTTAAAATTTTGGTCTCATCTTTTAGCTGGCTTTGTGTAGTTTCCGTAAAGTGTAAATATGTTGTACTTTGCATGAAAATACTAATTTTTATGGCGTCTGGAAGGCATAGACATGAATTTCCCTCAAATAATGTCAATTTCCTTGGCAGATCTCTGGCTTTGATTGCTCACTGTGGCCACAATTTCTATCCGATTACTAAAATTTTGGTGTCATTTTTTAGCTAACGGTTCGTTCTTTCCGTCAAACACAAATTTGTAGTACTTTTCGTAAGAACACTATTTTTTAGGAGGGTTAAAAAAGGAATATAGTGAAAAAATCAAACTTGTCTGCATAAAAAGTCATGAGTAGTTTGCAGAAAACTTTTCACTAATTATAAGTGATATATGAGTGAAAAGAAATAAACCAAAATAAAAACGGTTTTCCTAAGTGATATAACAAGCGAGATAGTATATTTTTGGGGGGCAGGTTTTGGGAACTTTTTCCCTTTATCGCATTCCTGTGACCAGGTTTACTAACCGATTTGCAATATTTTAATACTGAAAGATAGACTAGCGTCTAAACTTTTCAAAAAGTATAAATTTGTGGCATTTTGGTAAAGTTTAAGGGCAGTTTTAGTGGTTTAAAGCCAAAAAATTTCCAAATTTTTACGTGTCACCCCCCTAAAACTTTAAATGGATTTTTCTCCCCTTAAACGTGCGAATTCCGGTTTTATAATTTTTAATTTAAAGGCTTAACCCAAACTAGTATTTTGGTGGTCGGAAAATATTTTAGGCAAATTGTCTAGCGTGCAGGAGGTATAGAAATAGGAGATTCTAGACCACGTGCGTTTTTTGTGCAGATTTCCAGCTTCGATCTCTTACTGTGGCCACAGTTTTTATTTGATCGTTAAAATTTTAGTTCCATCTTTTAGCTGGCTTTGTGTAGTTTCCGTAAAGTGTAAATATGTTGTACTTTGCAGGAAAATACTAATTTTTATGGCGTCTGGAAGGCATAGACATGAATTTCCCTCAAATAATGTCAATTTCCTTGGCAGATCTCTGGCTTTGATTGCTCACTGTGGCCACAATTTCTATCCGATTACTAAAATTTTGATGTCATTTTTTAGCTAACGGTTTGTTCTTTCCGTCAAACACAAATTTGTAGTACTTTTCGTAAGAACACTATTTTTTAGGAGGGTTAAAAAAGGAATATAGTGAAAAAATCAAAATTGTCTGCATAAAAAGTCATGAGTAGTTTGCAGAAAACTTTTCACTAATTATAAGTGATATATGAGTGAAAAGAAATAAACCAAAATAAAAACGATTTTCCTAAGTGATATAACAAGCGAGATAGTATATTTTTGGGGGGCAGGTTTTGGGAACTTTTTCCCTTTATCGCATTCCTGTGACCAGGTTTACTAACCGATTTGCAATATTTTAATACTGAAAGATAGATTAGCGTCTGAACTTTTCAAAAAGTATAAATTTGTGGCATTTTGGTAAAGTTTAAGGGCAGTTTTAGTGGTTTAAAGCCAAAAAATTTCCAAATTTTTACGTGTCACCCCCCTAAAACTTTAAATGGATTTTTCTCCCCTTAAACGTGCGAATTCCGGTTTTATAATTTTTAATTTAAAGGCTTAACCCAAATTAGTATTTTGGTGGTCGGAAAATATTTTAGGCAAATTGTCTAGCGTGCAGGAGGTATAGAAATAGGAGATTCTAGACCACGTGCGTTTTTTGTGCAGATTTCCAGCTTCGATCTCTTACTGTGGCCACAGTTTTTATTTGATCGTTAAAATTTTGGTCTCATCTTTTAGCTGGCTTTGTGTAGTTTCCGTAAAGTGTAAATATGTTGTACTTTGCATGAAAATACTAATTTTTATGGCGTCTGGAAGGCATAGACATGAATTTCCCTCAAATAATGTCAATTTCCTTGGCAGATCTCTGGCTTTGATTGCTCACTGTGGCCACAATTTCTATCCGATTACTAAAATTTTGGTGTCATTTTTTAGCTAACGGTTTGTTCTTTCCGTCAAACACAAATCTGTAGTACTTTTCGTAAGAACACTATTTTTTAGGAGGGTTAAAAAAGGAATATAGTGAAAAAATCAAACTTGTCTGCATAAAAAGTCATGAGTAGTTTGCAGAAAACTTTTCACTAATTATAAGTGATATATGAGTGAAAAGAAATAAACCAAAACAAAAACGGTTTTCCTAAGTGATATAACAAGCGAGATAGTATATTTTTGGGGGGCAGGTTTTGGGAACTTTTTCCCTTTATCGCATTCCTGTGACCAGGTTTACGAACCGATTTGCAATATTTTAATACTGAAAGATAGATTAGCGTCTGAACTTTTCAAAAAGTATAAATTTGTGGCATTTTGGTAAAGTTTAAGGGCAGTTTTAGTGGTTTAAAGCCAAAAAATTTCCAAATTTTTACGTGTCACCCCCCTAAAACTTTAAATGGATTTTTCTCCCCTTAAACGTGCGAATTCCGGTTTTATAATTTTTAATTTAAAGGCTTAAGCCAAACTAGTATTTTGGTGGTCGGAAAATATTTTAGGCAAATTGTCTAGCGTGCAGGAGGTATAGAAATAGGAGATTCTAGACCACGTGCGTTTTTTGTGCAGATTTCCAGCTTCGATCTCTTACTGCGGCCACAGTTTTTATTTGATCGTTAAAATTTTAGTCTCATCTTTTAGCTGGCTTTGTGTAGTTTCCGTAAAGTGTAAATATGTTGTACTTTGCATGAAAATACTAATTTTTATGGCGTCTGGAAGGCATAGACATGAATTTCCCTCAAATAATGTCAATTTCCTTGGCAGATCTCTGGCTTTGATTGCTCACTGTGGCCACAATTTCTATCCGATTACTAAAATTTTGGTGTCATTTTTTAGCTAACGGTTCGCTCTTTCCGTCAAACACAAATTTGTAGTACTTTTCGTAAGAACACTATTTTTTAGGAGGGTTAAAAAAGGAATATAGTGAAAAAATCAAACTTGTCTGCATAAAAAGTCATGAGTAGTTTGCAGAAAACTTTTCACTAATTATAAGTGATATATGAGTGAAAAGAAATAAACCAAAACAAAAACGGTTTTCCTAAGTGATATAACAAGCGAGATAGTATATTTTTGGGGGGCAGGTTTTGGGAACTTTTTCCCTTTATCGCATTCCTGTGACCAGGTTTACGAACCGATTTGCAATATTTTAATACTGAAAGATAGATTAGCGTCTGAACTTTTCAAAAAGTATAAATTTGTGGCATTTTGGTAAAGTTTAAGGGCAGTTTTAGTGGTTTAAAGCCAAAAAATTTCCAAATTTTTACGTGTCACCCCCCTAAAACTTTAAATGGATTTTTCTCCCCTTAAACGTGCGAATTCCGGTTTTATAATTTTTAATTTAAAGGCTTAACCCAAATTAGTATTTTGGTGGTCGGAAAATATTTTAGGCAAATTGTCTAGCGTGCAGGAGGTATAGAAATAGGAGATTCTAGACCACGTGCGTTTTTTGTGCAGATTTCCAGCTTCGATCTCTTACTGTGGCCACAGTTTTTATTTGATCGTTAAAATTTTGGTCTCATCTTTTAGCTGGCTTTGTGTAGTTTCCGTAAAGTGTAAATATGTTGTACTTTGCATGAAAATACTAATTTTTATGGCGTCTGGAAGGCATAGACATGAATTTCCCTCAAATAATGTCAATTTCCTTGGCAGATCTCTGGCTTTGATTGCTCACTGTGGCCACAATTTCTATCCGATTACTAAAATTTTGGTGTCATTTTTTAGCTAACGGTTCGTTCTTTCCGTCAAACACAAATTTGTAGTACTTTTCGTAAGAACACTATTTTTTAGGAGGGTTAAAAAAGGAATATAGTGAAAAAATCAAACTTGTCTGCATAAAAAGTCATGAGTAGTTTGCAGAAAACTTTTCACTAATTATAAGTGATATATGAGTGAAAAGAAATAAACCAAAACAAAAACGGTTTTCCTAAGTGATATAACAAGCGAGATAGTATATTTTTGGGGGGCAGGTTTTGGGAACTTTTTCCCTTTATCGCATTCCTGTGACCAGGTTTACTAACCGATTTGCAATATTTTAATACTGAAAGATAGATTAGCGTCTGAACTTTTCAAAAAGTATAAATTTGTGGCATTTTGGTAAAGTTTAAGGGCAGTTTTAGTGGTTTAAAGCCAAAAAATTTCCAAATTTTTACGTGTCACCCTCCTAAAACTTTAAATGGATTTTTCTCCCCTTAAACGTGCGAATTCCGGTTTTATAATTTTTAATTTAAAGGCTTAACCCAATCTAGTATTTTGGTGGTCGGAAAATATTTTAGGCAAATTGTCTAGCGTGCAGGAGGTATAGAAATAGGAGATTCTAGACCACGTGCGTTTTTTGTGCAGATTTCCAGCTTCGATCTCTTACTGTGGCCACAGTTTTTATTTGATCGTTAAAATTTTAGTCTCATCTTTTAGCTGGCTTTGTGTAGTTTCCGTAAAGTGTAAATATGTTGTACTTTGCATGAAAATACTAATTTTTATGGCGTCTGGAAGGCATAGACATGAATTTCCCTCAAATAATGTCAATTTCCTTGGCAGATCTCTGGCTTTGATTGCTCACTGTGGCCACAATTTCTATCCGATTACTAAAATTTTGGTGTCATTTTTTAGCTAACGGTTCGTTCTTTCCGTCAAACACAAATTTGTAGTACTTTTCGTAAGAACACTATTTTTTAGGAGGGTTAAAAAAGGAATATAGTGAAAAAATCAAACTTGTCTGCATAAAAAGTCTTGAGTAGTTTGCAGAAAACTTTTCACTAATTATAAGTGATATATGAGTGAAAAGAAATAAACCAAATTAAAAACGGTTTTCCTAAGTGATATAACAAGCGAGATAGTATATTTTTGGGGGGCAGGTTTTGGGAACTTTTTCCCTTTATCGCATTCTTGTGACCAGGTTTACTAACCGATTTGCAATACTTTAATACTGAAAGATAGATTAGCGTCTGAACTTTTCAAAAAGTATAAATTTGTGGCATTTTAGTAAAGTTTAAGGGCAGTTTTAGTGGTTTAAAGCCAAAAAATTTCCAAATTTTTACGTGTCACCCCCCTAAAACTTTAAATGGATTTTTCTCCCCTTAAACGTGCGAATTCCGGTTTTATAATTTTTAATTTAAAGGCTTAACCCAAATTAGTATTTTGGTGGTCGGAAAATATTTTAGGCAAATTGTCTAGCGTGCAGGAGGTATAGAAATAGGAGATTCTAGACCACGTGCGTTTTTTGTGCAGATTTCCAGCTTCGATCTCTTACTGTGGCCACAGTTTTTATTTGATCGTTAAAATTTTGGTCTCATCTTTTAGCTGGCTTTGTGTAGTTTCCGTAAAGTGTAAATATGTTGTACTTTGCATGAAAATACTAATTTTTATGGCGTCTGGAAGGCATAGACATGAATTTCCCTCAAATAATGTCAATTTCCTTGGCAGATCTCTGGCTTTGATTGCTCACTGTGGCCACAATTTCTATCCGATTACTAAAATTTTGGTGTCATTTTTTAGCTAACGGTTCGTTCTTTCCGTCAAACACAAATTTGTAGTACTTTTCGTAAGAACACTATTTTTTAGGAGGGTTAAAAAAGGAATATAGTGAAAAAATCAAACTTGTCTGCATAAAAAGTCATGAGTAGTTTGCAGAAAACTTTTCACTAATTATAAGTGATATATGAGTGAAAAGAAATAAACCAAAATAAAAACGGTTTTCCTAAGTGATATAACAAGCGAGATAGTATATTTTTGGGGGGCAGGTTTTGGGAACTTTTTCCCTTTATCGCATTCCTGTGACCAGGTTTACTAACCGATTTGCAATATTTTAATACTGAAAGATAGATTAGCGTCTAAACTTTTCAAAAAGTATAAATTTGTGGCATTTTGGTAAAGTTTAAGGGCAGTTTTAGTGGTTTAAAGCCAAAAAATTTCCAAATTTTTACGTGTCACCCCCCTAAAACTTTAAATGGATTTTTCTCCCCTTAAACGTGCGAATTCCGGTTTTATAATTTTTAATTTAAAGGCTTAACCCAAACTAGTATTTTGGTGGTCGGAAAATATTTTAGGCAAATTGTCTAGCGTGCAGGAGGTATAGAAATAGGAGATTCTAGACCACGTGCGTTTTTTGTGCAGATTTCCAGCTTCGATCTCTTACTGTGGCCACAGTTTTTATTTGATCGTTAAAATTTTAGTTCCATCTTTTAGCTGGCTTTGTGTAGTTTCCGTAAAGTGTAAATATGTTGTACTTTGCATGAAAATACTAATTTTTATGGCGTCTGGAAGGCATAGACATGAATTTCCCTCAAATAATGTCAATTTCCTTGGCAGATCTCTGGCTTTGATTGCTCACTGTGGCCACAATTTCTATCCGATTACTAAAATTTTGATGTCATTTTTTAGCTAACGGTTTGTTCTTTCCGTCAAACACAAATTTGTAGTACTTTTCGTAAGAACACTATTTTTTAGGAGGGTTAAAAAAGGAATATAGTGAAAAAATCAAAATTGTCTGCATAAAAAGTCATGAGTAGTTTGCAGAAAACTTTTCACTAATTATAAGTGATATATGAGTGAAAAGAAATAAACCAAAATAAAAACGATTTTCCTAAGTGATATAACAAGCGAGATAGTATATTTTTGGGGGGCAGGTTTTGGGAACTTTTTCCCTTTATCGCATTCCTGTGACCAGGTTTACTAACCGATTTGCAATATTTTAATACTGAAAGATAGATTAGCGTCTGAACTTTTCAAAAAGTATAAATTTGTGGCATTTTGGTAAAGTTTAAGGGCAGTTTTAGTGGTTTAAAGCCAAAAAATTTCCAAATTTTTACGTGTCACCCCCCTAAAACTTTAAATGGATTTTTCTCCCCTTAAACGTGCGAATTCCGGTTTTATAATTTTTAATTTAAAGGCTTAACCCAAACTAGTATTTTGGTGGTCGGAAAATATTTTAGGCAAATTGTCTAGCGTGCAGGAGGTATAGAAATAGGAGATTCTAAACCACGTGCGTTTTTTGTACAGATTTCCAGCTTCGATCTCTTACTGTGGCCACAGTTATTATTTGATCGTTAAAATTTTGATCTTATCTTTTAGCTGGCTTTGTGTAGTTTCCGTAAAGTGTAAATATGTTGTACTTTGCATGAAAATACTAATTTTTATGGCATCTGGAAGGCATAGACATGAATTTCCCTCAAATAATGTCAAGTTCCTTGGCAGATCTCTGGCTTTGATTGCTCACTGTGGCCACAATTTCTATCCGATTACTAAAATTTTGATGTCATTTTTTAGCTAACGGTTTGTTCTTTCCGTCAAACACAAATTTGTAGTACTTTTCGTAAGAACACTATTTTTTAGGAGGGTTAAAAAAGGAATATAGTGAAAAAATCAAACTTGTCTGCATAAAAAGTCATGAGTAGTTTGCAGAAAACTTTTCACTAATTATAAGTGATATATGAGTGAAAAGAAATAAACCAAAATAAAAACGGTTTTCCTAAGTGATATAACAAGCGAGATAGTATATTTTTGGGGGGCAGGTTTTGGGAACTTTTTCCCTTTATCGCATTCCTGTGACCAGGTTTACTAACCGATTTGCAATATTTTAATACTGAAAGATAGATTAGCGTCTAAACTTTTCAAAAAGTATAAATTTGTGGCATTTTGGTAAAGTTTAAGGGCAGTTTTAGTGGTTTAAAGCCAAAAAATTTCCAAATTTTTACGTGTCACCCCCCTAAAACTTTAAATGGATTTTTCTCCCCTTAAACGTGCGAATTCCGGTTTTATAATTTTTAATTTAAAGGCTTAACCCAAACTAGTATTTTGGTGGTCGGAAAATATTTTAGGCAAATTGTCTAGCGTGCAGGAGGTATAGAAATAGGAGATTCTAGACCACGTGCGTTTTTTGTGCAGATTTCCAGCTTCGATCTCTTACTGTGGCCACAGTTTTTATTTGATCGTTAAAATTTTAGTCTCATCTTTTAGCTGGCTTTGTGTAGTTTCCGTAAAGTGTAAATATGTTGTACTTTGCATGAAAATACTAATTTTTATGGCGTCTGGAAGGCATAGACATGAATTTCCCTCAAATAATGTCAATTTCCTTGGCAGATCTCTGGCTTTGATTGCTCACTGTGGCCACAATTTCTATCCGATTACTAAAATTTTGGTGTCATTTTTTAGCTAACGGTTCGTTCTTTCCGTCAAACACAAATTTGTAGTACTTTTCGTAAGAACACTATTTTTTAGGAGGGTTAAAAAAGGAATATAGTGAAAAAATCAAACTTGTCTGCATAAAAAGTCATGAGTAGTTTGCAGAAAACTTTTCACTAATTATAAGTGATATATGAGTGAAAAGAAATAAACCAAAACAAAAACGGTTTTCCTAAGTGATATAACAAGCGAGATAGTATATTTTTGGGGGGCAGGTTTTGGGAACTTTTTCCCTTTATCGCATTCCTGTGACCAGGTTTACTAACCGATTTGCAATACTTTAATACTGAAAGATAGATTAGCGTCTGAACTTTTCAAAAAGTATAAATTTGTGGCATTTTCGTAAAGTTTAAGGGCAGTTTTAGTGGTTTAAAGCCAAAAAATTTCCAAATTTTTACGTGTCACCCCCCTAAAACTTTAAATGGATTTTTCTCCCCTTAAACGTGCGAATTCCGGTTTTATAATTTTTAATTTAAAGGCTTAACCCAAACTAGTATTTTGGTGGTCGGAAAATATTTTAGGCAAATTGTCTAGCGTGCAGGAGGTATAGAAATAGGAGATTCTAGACCACGTGCGTTTTTTGTGCAGATTTCCAGCTTCGATCTCTTACTGTGGCCACCGTTTTTATTTGATCGTTAAAATTTTAGTCTCATCTTTTAGCTGGCTTTATGTAGTTTCCGCAAAGTGTAAATATGTTGTACTTTGCATGAAAATACTAATTTTTATGGCGTCTGGAAGGCATAGACATGAATTTCCCTCAAATAATGTCAATTTCCTTGGCAGATCTCTGGCTTTGATTGCTCACTGTGGCCACAATTTCTATCCGATTACTAAAATGTTGGTGTCGTTTTTTAGCTAACGGTTTGTTCTTTCCGTCAAACACAAATCTGTAGTACTTTTCGTAAGAACACTATTTTTTAGGAGGGTTAAAAAAGGAATATAGTGAAAAAATCAAACTTGTCTGCATAAAAAGTCATGAGTAGTTTGCAGAAAACTTTTCACTAATTATAAGTGATATATGAGTGAAAAGAAATAAACCAAAACAAAAACGGTTTTCCTAAGTGATATAACAAGCGAGATAGTATATTTTTGGGGGGCAGGTTTTGGGAACTTTTTCCCTTTATCGCATTCCTGTGACCAGGTTTACTAACCGATTTGCAATATTTTAATACTGAAAGATAGATTAGCGTCTGAACTTTTCAAAAAGTATAAATTTGTGGCATTTTGGTAAAGTTTAAGGGCAGTTTTAGTGGTTTAAAGCCAAAAAATTTCCAAATTTTTACGTGTCACCCCCCTAAAACTTTAAATGGATTTTTCTCCCCTTAAACGTGCGAATTCCGGTTTTATAATTTTTAATTTAAAGGCTTAACCCGAACTAGTATTTTGGTGGTCGGAAAATATTTTAGGCAAATTGTCTAGCGTGCAGGAGGTATAGAAATAGGAGATTCTAGACCACGTGCGTTTTTTGTGCAGATTTCCAGCTTCGATCTCTTACTGCGGCCACAGTTTTTATTTGATCGTTAAAATTTTGATCTCATCTTTTAGCTGGCTTTGTGTAGTTTCCGTAAAGTGTAAATATGTTGTACTTTGCATGAAAATACTAATTTTTATGGCGTCTGGAAGGCATAGACATGAATTTCCCTCAAATAATGTCAATTTCCTTGGCAGATCTCTGGCTTTGATTGCTCACTGTGGCCACAATTTCTATCCGATTACTAAAATTTTGATGTCATTTTTTAGCTAACGGTTTGTTCTTTCCGTTAAACACAAATTTGTAGTACTTTTCGTAAGAACACTATTTTTTAGGAGGGTTAAAAAAGGAATATAGTGAAAAAATCAAACTTGTCTGCATAAAAAGTCATGAGTAGTTTGCAGAAAACTTTTCACTAATTATAAGTGATATATGAGTGAAAAGAAATAAACCAAAATAAAAACGGTTTTCCTAAGTGATATAACAAGCGAGATAGTATATTTTTGGGGGGCAGGTTTTGGGAACTTTTTCCCTTTATCGCATTCCTGTGACCAGGTTTACTAACCGATTTGCAATATTTTAATACTGAAAGATAGATAAGCGTCTGAACTTTTCAAAAAGTATAAATTTGTGGCATTTTAGCAAAGTTTAAGGGCAGTTTTAGTGGTTTAAAGCCAAAAAATTTCCAAATTTTTACGTGTCACCCCCCTAAAACTTTAAATGGATTTTTCTCCCCTTAAACGTGCGAATTCCGGTTTTATAATTTTTAATTTAAAGGCTTAACCCAAACTAGTATTTTGGTGGTCGGAAAATATTTTAGGCAAATTGTCTAGCGTGCAGGAGGTATAGAAATAGGAGATTCTAGACCACGTGCGTTTTTTGTACAGATTTCCAGCTTCGATCTCTTACTGTGGCCACAGTTATTATTTGATCGTTAAAATTTTGATCTCATCTTTTAGCTGGCTTTGTGTAGTTTCCGTAAAGTGTAAATATGTTGTACTTTGCATGAAAATACTAATTTTTATGGCATCTGGAAGGCATAGACATGAATTTCCCTCAAATAATGTCAATTTCCTTGGCAGATCTCTGGCTTTGATTGCTCACTGTGGCCACAATTTCTATCCGATTACTAAAATTTTGATGTCATTTTTTAGCTAACGGTTTGTTCTTCCCGTCAAACACAAATTTGTAGTACTTTTCGTAAGAACACTATTTTTTAGGAGGGTTAAAAAAGGAATATAGTGAAAAAATCAAACTTGTCTGCATAAAAAGTCATGAGTAGTTTGCAGAAAACTTTTCACTAATTATAAGTGATATATGAGTGAAAAGAAATAAACCAAAATAAAAACGGTTTTCCTAAGTGATATAACAAGCGAGATAGTATATTTTTGGGGGGCAGGTTTTGGGAACTTTTTCCCTTTATCGCATTCCTGTGACCAGGTTTACTAACCGATTTGCAATATTTTAATACTGAAAGATAGATTAGCGTCTGAACTTTTCAAAAAGTATAAATTTGTGGCATTTTGGTAAAGTTTAAGGGCAGTTTTAGTGGTTTAAAGCCAAAAAATTTCCAAATTTTTACGTGTCACCCCCCTAAAACTTTAAATGGATTTTTCTCCCCTTAAACGTGCGAATTCCGGTTTTATAATTTTTAATTTAAAGGCTTAACCCAAACTAGTATTTTGGTGGTCGGAAAATATTTTAGGCAAATTGTCTAGCGTGCAGGAGGTATAGAAATAGGAGATTCTAGACCACGTGCGTTTTTTGTGCAGATTTCCAGCTTCGATCTCTTACTGTGGCCACAGTTTTTATTTGATCGTTAAAATTTTAGTCTCATCTTTTAGCTGGCTTTGTGTAGTTTCCGTAAAGTGTAAATATGTTGTACTTTGCATGAAAATACTAATTTTTATGGCGTCTGGAAGGCATAGACATGAATTTCCCTCAAATAATGTCAATTTCCTTGGCAGATCTCTGGCTTTGATTGCTCACTGTGGCCACAATTTCTATCCGATTACTAAAATTTTGATGTCATTTTTTAGCTAACGGTTTGTTCTTTCCGTCAAACACAAATTTGTAGTACTTTTCGTAAGAACACTATTTTTTAGGAGGGTTAAAAAAGGAATATAGTGGAAAAATCAAACTTGTCTGCATAAAAAGTCATGAGTAGTTTGCAGAAAACTTTTCACTAATTATAAGTGATATATGAGTGAAAAGAAATAAACCAAAATAAAAACGGTTTTCCTAAGTGATATAACAAGCGAGATAGTATATTTTTGGGGGGCAGGTTTTGGGAACTTTTTCCCTTTATCGCATTCCTGTGACCAGGTTTACTAACCGATTTGCAATACTTTAATACTGAAAGATAGATTAGCGTCTAAACTTTTCAAAAAGTATAAATTTGTGGCATTTTGGTAAAGTTTAAGGGCAGTTTTAGTGGTTTAAAGCCAAAAAATTTCCAAATTTTTACGTGTCACCCCCCTAAAACTTTAAATGGATTTTTCTCCCCTTAAACGTGCGAATTCCGGTTTTATAATTTTTAATTTAAAGGCTTAACCCAAACTAGTATTTTGGTGGTCGGAAAATATTTTAGGCAAATTGTCTAGCGTGCAGGAGGTATAGAAATAGGAGATTCTAGACCACGTGCGTTTTTTGTGCAGATTTCCAGCTTCGATCTCTTACTGTGGCCACAGTTTTTATTTGATCGTTAAAATTTTGGTCTCATCTTTTAGCTGGCTTTGTGCAGTTTCCGTAAAGTGTAAATATATTGTACTTTGCATGAAAATACTAATTTTTATGGCGTCTGGAAGGCATAGACATGAATTTCCCTCAAATAATGTCAATTTCCTTGGCAGATCTCTGGCTTTGATTGCTCACTGTGGCCACAATTTCTATCCGATTACTAAAATTTTGGTGTCATTTTTTAGCTAACGGTTTGTTCTTTCCGTCAAACACAAATCTGTAGTACTTTTCGTAAGAACACTATTTTTTAGGAGGGTTAAAAAAGGAATATAGTGAAAAAATCAAACTTGTCTGCATAAAAAGTCATGAGTAGTTTGCAGAAAACTTTTCACTAATTATAAGTGATATATGAGTGAAAAGAAATAAACCAAAATAAAAACGGTTTTCCTAAATGATATAACAAGCGAGATAGTATATTTTTGGGGGGCAGGTTTTGGGAACTTTTTCCCTTTATCGCATTCCTGTGACCAGGTTTACTAACCGATTTGCAATATTTTAATACTGAAAGATAGATTAGCGTCTAAACTTTTCAAAAAGTATAAATTTGTGGCATTTTGGTAAAGTTTAAGGGCAGTTTTAGTGGTTTAAAGCCAAAAAATTTCCAAATTTTTACGTGTCACCCCCCTAAAACTTTAAATGGATTTTTCTCCCCTTAAACGTGCGAATTCCGGTTTTATAATTTTTAATTTAAAGGCTTAACCCGAACTAGTATTTTGGTGGTCGGAAAATATTTTAGGCAAATTGTCTAGCGTGCAGGAGGTATAGAAATAGGAGATTCTAGACCACGTGCGTTTTTTGTGCAGATTTCCAGCTTCGATCTCTTACTGTGGCCACAGTTTTTATTTGATCGTTAAAATTTTAGTCTCATCTTTTAGCTGGCTTTGTGTAGTTTCCGTAAAGTGTAAATATGTTGTACTTTGCATGAAAATACTAATTTTTATGGCGTCTGGAAGGCATAGACATGAATTTCCCTCAAATAATGTCAATTTCCTTGGCAGATCTCTGGCTTTGATTGCTCACTGTGGCCACAATTTCTATCCGATTACTAAAATTTTGGTGTCATTTTTTAGCTAACGGTTTCTTCTTTCCGTCAAACACAAATCTGTAGTACTTTTCGTAAGAACACTATTTTTTAGGAGGGTTAAAAAAGGAATATAGTGAAAAAATCAAACTTGTCTGCATAAAAAGTCATGAGTAGTTTGCAGAAAACTTTTCACTAATTATAAGTGATATATGAGTGAAAAGAAATAAACCAAAATAAAAACGGTTTTCCTAAGTGATATAACAAGCGAGATAGTATATTTTTGGGGGGCAGGTTTTGGGAACTTTTTCCCTTTATCGCATTCCTGTGACCAGGTTTACTAACCGATTTGCAATATTTTAATACTGAAAGATAGATTAGCGTCTAAACTTTTCAAAAAGTATAAATTTGTGGCATTTTGGTAAAGTTTAAGGGCAGTTTTAGTGGTTTAAAGCCAAAAAATTTCCAAATTTTTACGTGTCACCCCCCTAAAACTTTAAATGGATTTTTCTCCCCTTAAACGTGCGAATTCCGGTTTTATAATTTTTAATTTAAAGGCTTAACCCAAACTAGTATTTTGGTGGTCGGAAAATATTTTAGGCAAATTGTCTAGCGTGCAGGAGGTATAGAAATAGGAGATTCTAGACCACGTGCGTTTTTTGTGCAGATTTCCAGCTTCGATCTCTTACTGTGGCCACAGTTTTTATTTGATCGTTAAAATTTTAGTCTCATCTTTTAGCTGGCTTTGTGTAGTTTCCGTAAAGTGTAAATATGTTGTACTTTGCATGAAAATACTAATTTTTATGGCGTCTGGAAGGCATAGACATGAATTTCCCTCAAATAATGTCAATTTCCTTGGCAGATCTCTGGCTTTGATTGCTCACTGTGGCCACAATTTCTATCCGATTACTAAAATTTTGGTGTCATTTTTTAGCTAACGGTTCGTTCTTTCCGTCAAACACAAATCTGTAGTACTTTTCGTAAGAACACTATTTTTTAGGAGGGTTAAAAAAGGAATATAGTGAAAAAATCAAACTTGTCTGCATAAAAAGTCATGAGTAGTTTGCAGAAAACTTTTCACTAATTATAAGTGATATATGAGTGAAAAGAAATAAACCAAAACAAAAACGGTTTTCCTAAGTGATATAACAAGCGAGATAGTATATTTTTGGGGGGCAGGTTTTGGGAACTTTTTCCCTTTATCGCATCCCTGTGACCAGGTTTACGAACCGATTTGCAATATTTTAATACTGAAAGATAGATTAGCGTCTGAACTTTTCAAAAAGTATAAATTTGTGGCATTTTGGTAAAGTTTAAGGGCAGTTTTAGTGGTTTAAAGCCAAAAAATTTCCAAATTTTTACGTGTCACCCCCCTAAAACTTTAAATGGATTTTTCTCCCCTTAAACGTGCGAATTCCGGTTTTATAATTTTTAATTTAAAGGCTTAACCCAAATTAGTATTTTGGTGGTCGGAAAATATTTTAGGCAAATTGTCTAGCGTGCAGGAGGTATAGAAATAGGAGATTCTAGACCACGTGCGTTTTTTGTGCAGATTTCCAGCTTCGATCTCTTACTGTGGCCACAGTTTTTATTTGATCGTTAAAATTTTGGTCTCATCTTTTAGCTGGCTTTGTGTAGTTTCCGTAAAGTGTAAATATGTTGTACTTTGCATGAAAATACTAATTTTTATGGCGTCTGGAAGGCATAGACATGAATTTCCCTCAAATAATGTCAATTTCCTTGGCAGATCTCTGGCTTTGATTGCTCACTGTGGCCACAATTTCTATCCGATTACTAAAATTTTGGTGTCATTTTTTAGCTAACGGTTTGTTCTTTCCGTCAAACACAAATTTGTAGTACTTTTCGTAAGAACACTATTTTTTAGGAGGGTTAAAAAAGGAATATAGTGAAAAAATCAAACTTGTCTGCATAAAAAGTCATGAGTAGTTTGCAGAAAACTTTTCACTAATTATAAGTGATATATGAGTGAAAAGAAATAAACCAAAACAAAAACGGTTTTCCTAAGTGATATAACAAGCGAGATAGTATAATTTTGGGGGGCAGGTTTTGGGAACTTTTTCCCTTTATCGCATTCCTGTGACCAGGTTTACTAACCGATTTGCAATATTTTAATACTGAAAGATAGATTAGCGTCTGAACTTTTCAAAAAGTATAAATTTGTGGCATTTTGGTAAAGTTTAAGGGCAGTTTTAGTGGTTTAAAGCCAAAAAATTTCCAAATTTTTACGTGTCACCCCCCTAAAACTTTAAATGGATTTTTCTCCCCTTAAACGTGCGAATTCCGGTTTTATAATTTTTAATTTAAAGGCTTAACCCGAACTAGTATTTTGGTGGTCGGAAAATATTTTAGGCAAATTGTCTAGCGTGCAGGAGGTATAGAAATAGGAGATTCTAGACCACGTGCGTTTTTTGTGCAGATTTCCAGCTTCGATCTCTTACTGTGGCCACAGTTTTTATTTGATCGTTAAAATTTTAGTCTCATCTTTTAGCTGGCTTTGTGTAGTTTCCGTAAAGTGTAAATATGTTGTACTTTGCATGAAAATACTAATTTTTATGGCGTCTGGAAGGCATAGACATGAATTTCCCTCAAATAATGTCAATTTCCTTGGCAGATCTCTGGCTTTGATTGCTCACTGTGGCCACAATTTCTATCCGATTACTAAAATTTTGGTGTCATTTTTTAGCTAACGGTTCGTTCTTTCCGTCAAACACAAATTTGTAGTACTTTTCGTAAGAACACTATTTTTTAGGAGGGTTAAAAAAGGAATATAGTGAAAAAATCAAACTTGTCTGCATAAAAAGTCATGAGTAGTTTGCAGAAAACTTTTCACTAATTATAAGTGATATATGAGTGAAAAGAAATAAACCAAATTAAAAACGGTTTTCCTAAGTGATATAACAAGCGAGATAGTATATTTTTGGGGGGCAGGTTTTGGGAACTTTTTCCCTTTATCGCATTCTTGTGACCAGGTTTACTAACCGATTTGCAATACTTTAATACTGAAAGATAGATTAGCGTCTGAACTTTTCAAAAAGTATAAATTTGTGGCATTTTAGCAAAGTTTAAGGGCAGTTTTAGTGGTTTAAAGCCAAAAAATTTCCAAATTTTTACGTGTCACCCCCCTAAAACTTTAAATGGATTTTTCTCCCCTTAAACGTGCGAATTCCGGTTTTATAATTTTTAATTTAAAGGCTTAACCCAAATTAGTATTTTGGTGGTCGGAAAATATTTTAGGCAAATTGTCTAGCGTGCAGGAGGTATAGAAATAGGAGATTCTAGACCACGTGCGTTTTTTGTGCAGATTTCCAGCTTCGATCTCTTACTGTGGCCACAGTTTTTATTTGATCGTTAAAATTTTGGTCTCATCTTTTAGCTGGCTTTGTGTAGTTTCCGCAAAGTGTAAATATGTTGTACTTTGCATGAAAATACTAATTTTTATGGCGTCTGGAAGGCATAGACATGAATTTCCCTCAAATAATGTCAATTTCCTTGGCAGATCTCTGGCTTTGATTGCTCACTGTGGCCACAATTTCTATCCGATTACTAAAATTTTGGTGTCATTTTTTAGCTAACGGTTCGTTCTTTCCGTCAAACATAAATTTGTAGTACTTTTCGTAAGAACACTATTTTTTAGGAGGGTTAAAAAAGGAATATAGTGAAAAAATCAAACTTGTCTGCATAAAAAGTCATGAGTAGTTTGCAGAAAACTTTTCACTAATTATAAGTGATATATGAGTGAAAAGAAATAAACCAAAACAAAAACGGTTTTCCTAAGTGATATAACAAGCGAGATAGTATATTTTTGGGGGGCAGGTTTTGGGAACTTTTTCCCTTTATCGCATTCCTGTGACCAGGTTTACTAACCGATTTGCAATACTTTAATACTGAAAGATAGATTAGCGTCTGAACTTTTCAAAAAGTATAAATTTGTGGCATTTTGGTAAAGTTTAAGGGCAGTTTTAGTGGTTTAAAGCCAAAAAATTTCCAAATTTTTACGTGTCACCCCCCTAAAACTTTAAATGGATTTTTCTCCCCTTAAACGTGCGAATTCCGGTTTTATAATTTTTAATTTAAAGGCTTAACCCAAACTAGTATTTTGGTGGTCGGAAAATATTTTAGGCAAATTGTCTAGCGTGCAGGAGGTATAGAAATAGGAGATTCTAGACCACGTGCGTTTTTTGTGCAGATTTCCAGCTTCGATCTCTTACTGTGGCCACAGTTTTTATTTGATCGTTAAAATTTTGGTCTCATCTTTTAGCTGGCTTTGTGTAGTTTCCGCAAAGTTTAAATATGTTGTACTTTGCATGAAAATACTAATTTTTATGGCGTCTGGAAGGCATAGACATGAATTTCCCTCAAATAGTGTCAATTTCCTTGGCAGATCTCTGGCTTTGATTGCTCACTGTGGCCACAATTTCTATCCGATTACTAAAATTTTGGTGTCATTTTTTAGCTAACGGTTCGTTCTTTCCGTCAAACACAAATCTGTAGTACTTTTCGTAAGAACACTATTTTTTAGGAGGGTTAAAAAAGGAATATAGTGAAAAAATCAAACTTGTCTGCATAAAAAGTCATGAGTAGTTTGCAGAAAACTTTTCACTAATTATAAGTGATATATGAGTGAAAAGAAATAAACCAAAACAAAAACGGTTTTCCTAAGTGATATAACAAGCGAGATAGTATATTTTTGGGGGGCAGGTTTTGGGAACTTTTTCCCTTTATCGCATTCTTGTGACCAGGTTTACTAACCGATTTGCAATACTTTAATACTGAAAGATAGATTAGCGTCTGAACTTTTCAAAAAGTATAAATTTGTGGCATTTTAGTAAAGTTTAAGGGCAGTTTTAGTGGTTTAAAGCCAAAAAATTTCCAAATTTTTACGTGTCACCCCCCTAAAACTTTAAATGGATTTTTCTCCCCTTAAACGTGCGAATTCCGGTTTTATAATTTTTAATTTAAAGGCTTAACCCAAACTAGTATTTTGGTGGTCGGAAAATATTTTAGGCAAATTGTCTAGCGTGCAGGAGGTATAGAAATAGGAGATTCTAGACCACGTGCGTTTTTTGTGCAGATTTCCAGCTTCGATCTCTTACTGTGGCCACAGTTATTATTTGATCGTTAAAATTTTGATCTCATCTTTTAGCTGGCTTTGTGTAGTTTCCGTAAAGTGTAAATATGTTGTACTTTGCATGAAAATACTAATTTTTATGGCGTCTGGAAGGCATAGACATGAATTTCCCTCAAATAATGTCAATTTCCTTGGCAGATCTCTGGCTTTGATTGCTCACTGTGGCCACAATTTCTATCCGATTTCTAAAATTTTGATGTCATTTTTTAGCTAACGGTTTGTTCTTTCCGTCAAACACAAATTTGTAGTACTTTTCGTAAGAACACTATTTTTTAGGAGGGTTAAAAAAGGAATATAGTGAAAAAATCAAACTTGTCTGCATAAAAAGTCATGAGTAGTTTGCAGAAAACTTTTCACTAATTATAAGTGATATATGAGTGAAAAAAAATAAACCAAAATAAAAACGGTTTTCCTAAGTGATATAACAAGCGAGATAGTATATTTTTGGGGGGCAGGTTTTGGGAACTTTTTCCCTTTATCGCATTCCTGTGACCAGGTTTACTAACCGATTTGCAATATTTTAATACTGAAAGATAGATTAGCGTCTGAACTTTTCAAAAAGTATAAATTTGTGGCATTTTGGTAAAGTTTAAGGGCAGTTTTAGTGGTTTAAAGCCAAAAAATTTCCAAATTTTTACGTGTCACCCCCCTAAAACTTTAAATGGATTTTTCTCCCCTTAAACGTGCGAATTCCGGTTTTATAATTTTTAATTTAAAGGCTTAACCCAAACTAGTATTTTGGTGGTCGGAAAATATTTTAGGCAAATTGTCTAGCGTGCAGGAGGTATAGAAATAGGAGATTCTAGACCACGTGCGTTTTTTGTGCAGATTTCCAGCTTCGATCTCTTACTGTGGCCACAGTTTTTATTTGATCGTTAAAATTTTGGTCTCATCTTTTAGCTGGCTTTGTGTAGTTTCCGTAAAGTGTAAATATGTTGTACTTTGCATGAAAATACTAATTTTTATGGCGTCTGGAAGGCATAGACATGAATTTCCCTCAAATAATGTCAATTTCCTTGGCAGATCTCTGGCTTTGATTGCTCACTGTGGCCACAATTTCTATCCGATTACTAAAATTTTGGTGTCATTTTTTAGCTAACGGTTCGTTCTTTCCGTCAAACATAAATTTGTTGTACTTCTCGTAAGAACACTATTTTTTAGGAGGGTTAAAAAAGGAATATAGTGAAAAAATCAAACTTGTCTGCATAAAAAGTCATGAGTAGTTTGCAGAAAACTTTTCACTAATTATAAGTGATATATGAGTGAAAAGAAATAAACCAAAACAAAAACGGTTTTCCTAAGTGATATAACAAGCGAGATAGTATATTTTTGGGGGGCAGGTTTTGGGAACTTTTTCCCTTTATCGCATTCCTGTGACCAGGTTTACTAACCGATTTGCAATACTTTAATACTGAAAGATAGATTAGCGTCTGAACTTTTCAAAAAGTATAAATTTGTGGCATTTTGGTAAAGTTTAAGGGCAGTTTTAGTGGTTTAAAGCCAAAAAATTTCCACATTTTTACGTGTCACCCCCCTAAAACTTTAAATGGATTTTTCTCCCCTTAAACGTGCGAATTCCGGTTTTATAATTTTTAATTTAAAGACTTAACCCAAACTAGTATTTTGGTGGTCGGAAAATATTTTAGGCAAATTGTCTAGCGTGCAGGAGGTATAGAAATAGGAGATTCTAGACCACGTGCGTTTTTTGTGCAGATTTCCAGCTTCGATCTCTTACTGTGGCCACAGTTTTTATTAGATCGTTAAAATGTTGGTCTCATCTTTTAGCTGGCTTTGTGTAGTTTCCGTAAAGTGTAAATATGTTGTACTTTGCAAGAAAATACTAATTTTTATGGCGTCTGGAAGGCATAGACATGAATTTCCCTCAAATAATGTCAATTTCCTTGGCAGATCTCTGGCTTTGATTGCTCACTGTGGCCACAATTTCTATCCGATTACTAAAATTTTGGTGTCATTTTTTAGCTAACGGTTTGTTCTTTCCGTCAAACACAAATCTGTAGTACTTTTCGTAAGAACACTATTTTTTAGGAGGGTTAAAAAAGGAATATAGTGAAAAAATCAAACTTGTCTGCATAAAAAGTCATGAGTAGTTTGCAGAAAACTTTTCACTAATTATAAGTGATATATGAGTGAAAAGAAATAAACCAAAACAAAAACGGTTTTCCTAAGTGATATAACAAGCGAGATAGTATATTTTTGGGGGGCAGGTTTTGGGAACTTTTTCCCTTTATCGCATTCCTGTGACCAGGTTTACTAACCGATTTGCAATATTTTAATACTGAAAGATAGATTAGCGTCTGAACTTTTCAAAAAGTATAAATTTGTGGCATTTTGGTAAAGTTTAAGGGCAGTTTTAGTGGTTTAAAGCCAAAAAATTTACAAATTTTTACGTGTCACCCCCCTAAAACTTTAAATGGATTTTTCTCCCCTTAAACGTGCGAATTCCGGTTTTATAATTTTTAATTTAAAGGCTTAACCCGAACTAGTATTTTGGTGGTCGGAAAATATTTTAGGCAAATTGTCTAGCGTGCAGGAGGTATAGAAATAGGAGATTCTAGACCACGTGCGTTTTTTGTGCAGATTTCCAGCTTCGATCTCTTACTGTGGCCACAGTTTTTATTTGATCGTTAAAATTTTGGTCTCATCTTTTAGCTGGCTTTGTGTAGTTTCCGTAAAGTGTAAATATGTTGTACTTTGCATGAAAATACTAATTTTTATGGCGTCTGGAAGGCATAGACATGAATTTCCCTCAAATAATGTCAATTTCCTTGGCAGATCTCTGGCTTTGATTGCTCACTGTGGCCACAATTTCTATCCGATTACTAAAATGTTGGTGTCATTTTTTAGCTAACGGTTCGTTCTTTCCGTCAAACACAAGTTTGTAGTACTTTTCGTAAGAACACTATTTTCTAGGAGGGTTAAAAAAGGAATATAGTGAAAAAATCAAACTTGTCTGCATAAAAAGTCATGAGTAGTTTGCAGAAAACTTTTCACTAATTATAAGTGATATATGAGTGAAAAGAAATAAACCAAAACAAAAACGGTTTTCCTAAGTGATATAACAAGCGAGATAGTATATTTTTGGGGGGCAGGTTTTGGGAACTTTTTCCCTTTATCGCATTCCTGTGACCAGGTTTACTAACCGATTTGCAATATTTTAATACTGAAAGATAGATTAGCGTCTGAACTTTTCAAAAAGTATAAATTTGTGGCATTTTGGTAAAGTTTAAGGGCAGTTTTAGTGGTTTAAAGCCAAAAAATTTCCAAATTTTTACGTGTCACCCCCCTAAAACTTTAAATGGATTTTTCTCCCCTTAAACGTGCGAATTCCGGTTTTATAATTTTTAATTTAAAGGCTTAACCCAAACTAGTATTTTGGTGGTCGGAAAATATTTTAGGCAAATTGTCTAGCGTGCAGGAGGTATAGAAATAGGAGATTCTAGACCACGTGCGTTTTTTGTGCAGATTTCCAGCTTCGATCTCTTACTGTGACACAAATTTGTAGTACTTTTCGTAAGAACACTATTTTTTAGGAGGGTTAAAAAAGGAATATAGTGAAAAAATCAAACTTGTCTGCATAAAAAGTCATGAGTAGTTTGCAGAAAACTTTTCACTAATTATAAGTGATATATGAGTGAAAAGAAATAAACCAAAACAAAAACGGTTTTCCTAAGTGATATAACAAGCGAGATAGTATATTTGGGGGGGGCAGGTTTTGGGAACCTTTTCCCTTTATCGCATTCCTGTGACCAGGTTTACTAACCGATTTGCAATACTTTAATACTGAAAGATAGATTAGCGTCTGAACTTTTCAAAAAGTATAAATTTGTGGCATTTTAGTAAAGTTTAAGGGCAGTTTAAGTGGTTTAAAGCCAAAAAATTTCCAAATTTTTACGTGTCACCCCCCTAAAACTTTAAATGGATTTTTCTTCCCTTAAACGTGCGAATTCCGGTTTTATAATTTTTAATTTAAAGGCTTAACCCAAACTAGTATTTTGGTGGTCGGAAAATATTTTAGGCAAATTGTCTAGCGTGCAGGAGGTATAGAAATAGGAGATTCTAGACCACGTGCGTTTTTTGTGCAGATTTCCAGCTTCGATCTCTTACTGTGGCCACAGTTTTTATTTGATCGTTAAAATTTTGGTCTCATCTTTTAGCTGGCTTTGTGTAGTTCCCGTGAAGTGTAAATATCTTGTACTTTGCATGAAAATACTAATTTTTATGGCGACTGGAAGGCATAGACATGAATTTCCCTTAAATAATGTCAATTTCCTTGGCAGATCTCTGGCTTTGATTGCTCACTGTGGCCACAATTTCTATCCGATTACTAAAATTTTGGTGTCATTTTTTAGCTAACGGTTCGTTCTTTCCGTCAAACACAAATTTGTAGTACTTTTCGTAAGAACACTATTTTTTAGGAGGGTTAAAAAAGGAATATAGTGAAAAAATCAAACTTGTTTGCATAAAAAGTCATGAGTAGTTTGCAGAAAACTTTTCACTAATTATAAGTGATATATGAGTGAAAAGAAATAAACCAAAACAAAAACGGTTTTCCTAAGTGATATAACAAGCGAGATAGTATATTTTTGGGGGGCAGGTTTTGGGAACTTTTTCCCTTTATCGCATTCCTGTGACCAGGTTTACTAACCGATTTGCAATATTTTAATACTGAAAGATAGATTAGCGTCTGAACTTTTCAAAAAGTATAAATTTGTGGCATTTTGGTAAAGTTTAAGGGCAGTTTTAGTGGTTTAAAGCCAAAAAATTTCCAAATTTTTACGTGTCACCCCCCTAAAACTTTAAATGGATTTTTCTCCCCTTAAACGTGCGAATTCCGGTTTTATAATTTTTAATTTAAAGGCTTAAGCCAAACTAGTATTTTGGTGGTCGGAAAATATTTTAGGCAAATTGTCTAGCGTGCAGGAGGTATAGAAATAGGAGATTCTAGACCACGTGCGTTTTTTGTGCAGATTTCCAGCTTCGATCTCTTACTGTGGCCACAGTTATTATTTGATCGTTAAAATTTTGGTCTCATCTTTTAGCTGGCTTTATGTAGTTTCCGTAAAGTGTAAATATGTTGTACTTTGCATGAAAATACTAATTTTTATGGCGTCTGGAAGGCATAGACATGAATTTCCCTCAAATAATGTCAATTTCCTTGGCAGATCTCTGGCTTTGATTGCTCACTGTGGCCACAATTTCTATCCGATTACTAAAATTTTGGTGTCATTTTTTAGCTAACGGTTCGTTCTTTCCGTCAAACACAAATTTGTAGTACTTTTCGTAAGAACACTATTTTTTAGGAGGGTTAAAAAAGGAATATAGTGAAAAAATCAAACTTGTCTGCATAAAAAGTCATGAGTAGTTTGCAGAAAACTTTTCACTAATTATAAGTGATATATGAGTGAAAAGAAATAAACCAAAATAAAAACGGTTTTCCTAAGTGATATAACAAGCGAGATAGTATACTTTTGGGGGGCAGGTTTTGGGAACTTTTTCCCTTTATCGCATTCCTGTGACCAGGTTTACTAACCGATTTGCAATATTTTAATACTGAAAGATAGATTAGCGTCTAAACTTTTCAAAAAGTATAAATTTGTGGCATTTTGGTAAAGTTTAAGGGCAGTTTTAGTGGTTTAAAGCCAAAAAATTTCCAAATTTTTACGTGTCACCCCCCTAAAACTTTAAATGGATTTTTCTCCCCTTAAACGTGCGAATTCCGGTTTTATAATTTTTAATTTAAAGGCTTAACCCAAACTAGTATTTTGGTGGTCGGAAAATATTTTAGGCAAATTGTCTAGCGTGCAGGAGGTATAGAAATAGGAGATTCTAGACCACGTGCGTTTTTTGTGCAGATTTCCAGCTTCGATCTCTTACTGTGGCCACAGTTTTTATTTGATCGTTAAAATTTTAGTCTCATCTTTTAGCTGGCTTTGTGTAGTTTCCGTAAAGTGTAAATATGTTGTACTTTGCATGAAAATACTAATTTTTATGGCGTCTGGAAGGCATAGACATGAATTTCCCTCAAATAATGTCAATTTCCTTGGCAGATCTCTGGCTTTGATTGCTCACTGTGGCCACAATTTCTATCCGATTACTAAAATTTTGGTGTCATTTTTTAGCTAACGGTTCGTTCTTTCCGTCAAACACAAATTTGTAGTACTTTTCGTAAGAACACTAGTTTTTAGGAGGGTTAAAAAAGGAATATAGTGAAAAAATCAAACTTGTCTGCATAAAAAGTCATGAGTAGTTTGCAGAAAACTTTTCACTAATTATAAGTGATATATGAGTGAAAAGAAATAAACCAAAACAAAAACGGTTTTCCTAAGTGATATAACAAGCGAGATAGTATATTTTTGGGGGGCAGGTTTTGGGAACTTTTTCCCTTTATCGCATTCCTGTGACCAGGTTTACTAACCGATTTGCAATACTTTAATACTGAAAGATAGATTAGCGTCTGAACTTTTCAAAAAGTATAAATTTGTGGCATTTTCGTAAAGTTTAAGGGCAGTTTTAGTGGTTTAAAGCCAAAAAATTTCCAAAATTTTACGTGTCACCCCCCTAAAACTTTAAATGGATTTTTCTCCCCTTAAACGTGCGAATTCCGGTTTTATAATTTTTAATTTAAAGGCTTAACCCAAACTAGTATTTTGGTGGTCGGAAAATATTTTAGGCAAATTGTCTAGCGTGCAGGAGGTATAGAAATAGGAGATTCTAGACCACGTGCGTTTTTTGTGCAGATTTCCAGCTTCGATCTCTTACTGTGGCCACAGTTTTTATTTGATCGTTAAAATTTTGGTCTCATCTTTTAGCTGGCTTTGTGTAGTTTCCGTAAAGTGTAAATATGTTGTACTTTGCATGAAAATACTAATTTTTATGGCGTCTGGAAGGCATAGACATGAATTTCCCTCAAATAATGTCAATTTCCTTGGCAGATCTCTGGCTTTGATTGCTCACTGTGGCCACAATTTCTATCCGATTACTAAAATTTTGGTGTCATTTTTTAGCTAACGGTTCGTTCTTTCCGTCAAACATAAATTTGTTGTACTTCTCGTAAGAACACTATTTTTTAGGAGGGTTAAAAAAGGAATATAGTGAAAAAATCAAACTTGTCTGCATAAAAAGTCATGAGTAGTTTGCAGAAAACTTTTCACTAATTATAAGTGATATATGAGTGAAAAGAAATAAACCAAAACAAAAACGGTTTTCCTAAGTGATATAACAAGCGAGATAGTATATTTTTGGGGGGCAGGTTTTGGGAACTTTTTCCCTTTATCGCATTCCTGTGACCAGGTTTACTAACCGATTTGCAATACTTTAATACTGAAAGATAGATTAGCGTCTGAACTTTGCAAAAAGTATAAATTTGTGGCATTTTGGTAAAGTTTAAGGGCAGTTTTAGTGGTTTAAAGCCAAAAAATTTCCAAATTTTTACGTGTCACCCCCCTAAAACTTTAAATGGATTTTTCTCCCCTTAAACGTGCGAATTCCGGTTTTATAATTTTTAATTTAAAGGCTTAAGCCAAACTAGTATTTTGGTGGTCGGAAAATATTTTAGGCAAATTGTCTAGCGTGCAGGAGGTATAGAAATAGGAGATTCTAGACCACGTGCGTTTTTTGTGCAGATTTCCAGCTTCGATCTCTTACTGTGGCCACAGTTTTTATTTGATCGTTAAAACTTTGGTCTCATCTTTTAGCTGGCTTTGTGTAGTTTCCGTAAAGTGTAAATATGTTGTACTTTGCATGAAAATACTAATTTTTATGGCGTCTGGAAGGCATAGACATGAATTTCCCTCAAATAATGTCAATTTCCTTGGCAGATCTCTGGCTTTGATTGCTCACTGTGGCCACAATTTCTATCCGATTACTAAAATTTTGGTGTCATTTTTTAGCTAACGGTTTGTTCTTTCCGTTGAACACAAATCTGTAGTACTTTTCGTAAGAACACTATTTGTTAGGAGGGTTAAAAGAGGAATATAGTGAAAAAATCAAACTTGTCTGCATAAAAAGTCATGAGTAGTTTGCAGAAAACTTTTCACTAATTATAAGTGATATATGAGTGAAAAGAAATAAACCAAAACAAAAACGGTTTTCCTAAGTGATATAACAAGCGAGATAGTATATTTTTGGGGGGCAGGTTTTGGGAACTTTTTCCCTTTATCGCATTCCTGTGACCAGGTTTACTAACCGATTTGCAATATTTTAATACTGAAAGATAGATTAGCGTCTGAACTTTTCAAAAAGTATAAATTTGTGGCATTTTGGTAAAGTTTAAGGGCAGTTTTAGTGGTTTAAAGCCAAAAAATTTCCAAATTTTTACGTGTCACCCCCCTAAAACTTTAAATGGATTTTTCTCCCCTTAAACGTGCGAATTCCGGTTTTATAATTTTTAATTTAAAGGCTTAACCCAAACTAGTATTTTGGTGGTCGGAAAATATTTTAGGCAAATTGTCTAGCGTGCAGGAGGTATAGAAATAGGAGATTCTAGACCACGTGCGTTTTTTGTGCAGATTTCCAGCTTCGATCTCTTACTGTGGCCACAGTTTTTATTTGATCGTTAAAATTTTAGTCTCATCTTTTAGCTGGCTTTGTGTAGTTTCCGTAAAGTGTAAATATGTTGTACTTTGCATGAAAATACTAATTTTTATGGCGTCTGGAAGGCATAGACATGAATTTCCCTCAAATAATGTCAATTTCCTTGGCAGATCTCTGGCTTTGATTGCTCACTGTGGCCACAATTTCTATCCGATTACTAAAATTTTGGTGTCATTTTTTAGCTAACGGTTCGTTCTTTCTGTCAAACACAAATTTGTAGTACTTTTCGCAAGAACACTATTTTTTAGGAGGGTTAAAAAAGGAATATAGTGAAAAAATCAAACTTGTCTGCATAAAAAGTCATGAGTAGTTTGCAGAAAACTTTTCACTAATTATAAGTGATATATGAGTGAAAAGAAATAAACCAAAACAAAAACGGTTTTCCTAAGTGATATAACAAGCGAGATAGTATATTTTTGGGGGGCAGGTTTTGGGAACTTTTTCCCTTTATCGCATTCTTGTGACCAGGTTTACTAACCGATTTGCAATACTTTAATACTGGAAGATAGATTAGCGTCTGAACTTTTCAAAAAGTATAAATTTGTGGCATTTTAGTAAAGTTTAAGGGCAGTTTTAGTGGTTTAAAGCCAAAAAATTTTCAAATTTTTACGTGTCACCCCCCTAAAACTTTAAATGGATTTTTCTCCCCTTAAACGTGTGAATTCCGGTTTTATAATTTTTAATTTAAAGGCTTAACCCAAATTAGTATTTTGGTGGTCGGAAAATATTTTAGGCAAATTGTCTAGCGTGCAGGAGGTATAGAAATAGGAGATTCTAGACCACGTGCGTTTTTTGTGCAGATTTCCAGCTTCGATCTCTTACTGTGGCCACAGTTTTTATTTGATCGTTAAAATTTTAGTCTCATCTTTTAGCTGGCTTTGTGTAGTTTCCGTAAAGTGTAAATATGTTGTACTTTGCATGAAAATACTAATTTTTATGGCGTCTGGAAGGCATAGACATGAATTTCCCTCAAATAATGTCAATTTCCTTGGCAGATCTCTGGCTTTGATTGCTCACTGTGGCCACAATTTCTATCCGATTACTAAAATTTTGGTGTCATTTTTTAGCTAACGGTTCGTTCTTTCCGTCAAACATAAATTTGTAGTACTTTTCGTAAGAACACTATTTTTTAGGAGGGTTAAAAAAGGAATATAGTGAAAAAATCAAACTTGTCTGCATAAAAAGTCATGAGTAGTTTGCAGAAAACTTTTCACTAATTATAAGTGATATATGAGTGAAAAGAAATAAACCAAAACAAAAACGGTTTTCCTAAGTGATATAACAAGCGAGATAGTATATTTTTGGGGGGCAGGTTTTGGGAACCTTTTCCCTTTATCGCATTCCTGTGACCAGGTTTACTAACCGATTTGCAATACTTTAATACTGAAAGATAGATTAGCGTCTGAACTTTTCAAAAAGTATAAATTTGTGGCATTTTAGTAAAGTTTAAGGGCAGTTTTAGTGGTTTAAAGCCAAAAAATTTCCAAATTTTTACGTGTCACCCCCCTAAAACTTTAAATGGATTTTTCTCCCCTTAAACGTGCGAATTCCGGTTTTATAATTTTTAATTTAAAGGCTTAACCCAAACTAGTATTTTGGTGGTCGGAAAATATTTTAGGCAAATTGTCTAGCGTGCAGGAGGTATAGAAATAGGAGATTCTAGACCACGTGCGTTTTTTGTGCAGATTTCCAGCTTCGATCTCTTACTGTGGCCACAGTTTTTATTTGATCGTTAAAATTTTGGTCTCATCTTTTAGCTGGCTTTGTGTAGTTTTCGTAAAGTGTAAATATGTTGTACTTTGCATGAAAATACTAATTTTTATGGCGACTGGAAGGCATAGACATGAATTTCCCTCAAATAATGTCAATTTCCTTGGCAGATCTCTGGCTTTGATTGCTCACTGTGGCCACAATTTCTATCCGATTACTAAAATTTTGGTGTCATTTTTTAGCTAACGGTTCGTTCTTTCCGTCAAACACAAATTTGTAGTACTTTTCGTAAGAACACTATTTTTTAGGAGGGTTAAAAAAGGAATATAGTGAAAAAATCAAACTTGTCTGCATAAAAAGTCATGAGTAGTTTGCAGAAAACTTTTCACTAATTATAAGTGATATATGAGTGAAAAGAAATAAACCAAAACAAAAACGGTTTTCCTAAGTGATATAACAAGCGAGATAGTATATTTTTGGGGGGCAGGTTTTGGGAACTTTTTCCCTTTATCGCATTCCTGTGACCAGGTTTACTAACCGATTTGCAATATTTTAATACTGAAAGATAGATTAGCGTCTGAACTTTTCAAAAAGTATAAATTTGTGGCATTTTGGTAAAGTTTAAGGGCAGTTTTAGTGGTTTAAAGCCAAAAAATTTTCAAATTTTTACATGTCACCCCCCTAAAACTTTAAATGGATTTTTCTCCCCTTAAACGTGCAAATTCCGGTTTTATAATTTTTAATTTAAAGGCTTAACCTAAATTAGTATTTTGGTGGTCGGAAAATATTTTAGGCAAATTGTCTAGCGTGCAGGAGGTATAGAAATAGGAGATTCTAGACCACGTGCGTTTTTTGTGCAGATTTCCAGCTTCGATCTCTTACTGTGGCCACAGTTTTTATTTGATCGTTAAAATTTTGGTCTCATCTTTTAGCTGGCTTTGTGTAGTTTCCGTAAAGTGTAAATATGTTGTACTTTGCATGAAAATACTAATTTTTATGGCGTCTGGAAGGCATAGACATGAATTTCCCTCAAATAATGTCAATTTCCTTGGCAGATCTCTGGCTTTGATTGCTCACTGTGGCCACAATTTCTATCCGATTACTAAAATTTTGGTGTCATTTTTTAGCTAACGGTTCGTTCTTTCCGTCAAACACAAATTTGTAGTACTTTTCGTAAGAGCACTATTTTTTAGGAGGGTTAAAAAAGGAATATAGTGAAAAAATCAAACTTGTCTGCATACAAAGTCATGAGTAGTTTGCAGAAAACTTTTCACTAATTATAAGTGATATATGAGTGAAAAGAAATAAACCAAAACAAAAACGGTTTTCCTAAGTGATATAACAAGCGAGATAGTATATTTTTGGGGGGCAGGTTTTGGGAACTTTTTCCCTTTATCGCATTCCTGTGACCAGGTTTACTAACCGATTTGCAATATTTTAATACTGAAAGATAGATTAGCGTCTGAACTTTTCAAAAAGTATAAATTTGTGGCATTTTGGTAAAGTTTAAGGGCAGTTTTAGTGGTTTAAAGCCAAAAAATTTCCAAATTTTTACGTGTCACCCCCCTAAAACTTTAAATGGATTTTTCTCCCCTTAAACGTGCGAATTCCGGTTTTATAATTTTTAATTTAAAGGCTTAACCCAAACTAGTATTTTGGTGGTCGGAAAATATTTTAGGCAAATTGTCTAGCGTACAGGAGGTATAGAAATAGGAGATTCTAGACCACGTGCGTTTTTTGTGCAGATTTCCAGCTTCGATCTCTTACTGTGGCCACAGTTATTATTTGATCGTTAAAATTTTGATCTCATCTTTTAGCTGGCTTTGTATAGTTTCCGTAAAGTGTAAATATGTTGTACTTTGCATGAAAATACTAATTTTTATGGCGTCTGGAAGGCATAGACATGAATTTCCCTCAAATAATGTCAATTTCCTTGGCAGATCTCTGGCTTTGATTGCTCACTGTGGCCACAATTTCTATCCGATTACTAAAATTTTGGTGTCATTTTTTAGCTAACGGTTCGTTCTTTCCGTCAAACACAAATTTGTAGTACTTTTTGTAAGAACACTATTTTTTAGGAGGGTTAAAAAAGGAATATAGTGAAAAAATCAAACTTGTCTGCATAAAAAATCATGAGTAGTTTGCAGAAAACTTTCCACTAATTATAAGTGATATATGAGTGAAAAGAAATAAACCAAAATAAAAACGGTTTTCCTAAGTGATATAACAAGCGAGATAGTATATTTTTGGGGGGCAGGTTTTGGGAACTTTTTCCCTTTATCGCATTCCTGTGACCAGGTTTACTAACCGATTTGCAATATTTTAATACTGAAAGATAGATTAGCGTCTAAACTTTTCAAAAAGTATAAATTTGTGGCATTTTGGTAAAGTTTAAGGGCAGTTTTAGTGGTTTAAAGCCAAAAAATTTCCAAATTTTTACGTGTCACCCCCCTAAAACTTTAAATGGATTTTTCTCCCCTTAAACGTGCGAATTCCGGTTTTATAATTTTTAATTTAAAGGCTTAACCCAAACTAGTATTTTGGTGGTCGGAAAATATTTTAGGCAAATTGTCTAGCGTGCAGGAGGTATAGAAATAGGAGATTCTAGACCACGTGCGTTTTTTGTGCAGATTTCCAGCTTCGATCTCTTACTGTGGCCACAGTTTTCATTTGATCGTTAAAATTTTAGTCTCATCTTTTAGCTGGCTTTGTGTAGTTTCCGTAAAGTGTAAATATGTTGTACTTTGCATGAAAATACTAATTTTTATGGCGTCTGGAAGGCATAGACATGAATTTCCCTCAAATAATGTCAATTTCCTTGGCAGATCTCTGGCTTTGATTGCTCACTGTGGCCACAATTTCTATCCGATTACTAAAATTTTGGTGTCATTTTTTAGCTAACGGTTCGTTCTTTCCGTCAAACACAAATTTGTAGTACTTTTCGTAAGAACACTATTTTTTAGGAGGGTTAAAAAAGGAATATAGTGAAAAAATCAAACTTGTCTGCATAAAAAGTCATGAGTAGTTTGCAGAAAACTTTTCACTAATTATAAGTGATATATGAGTGAAAAGAAATAAACCAAAACAAAAACGGTTTTCCTAAGTGATATAACAAGCGAGATAGTATATTTTTGGGGGGCAGGTTTTGGGAACTTTTTCCCTTTATCGCATTCCTGTGACCAGGTTTACTAACCGATTTGCAATACTTTAATACTGAAAGATAGATTAGCGTCTGAACTTTTCAAAAAGTATAAATTTGTGGCATTTTGGTAAAGTTTAAGGGCAGTTTTAGTGGTTTAAAGCCAAAAAATTTCCAAATTTTTACGTGTCACCCCCCTAAAACTTTAAATGGATTTTTCTCCCCTTAAACGTGCGAATTCCGGTTTTATAATTTTTAATTTAAAGGCTTAACCCAAACTAGTATTTTGGTGGTCGGAAAATATTTTAGGCAAATTGTCTAGCGTGCAGGAGGTATAGAAATAGGAGATTCTAGACCACGTGCGTTTTTTGTGCAGATTTCCAGCTTCGATCTCTTACTGTGGCCACAGTTTTTATTTGATCGTTAAAATTTTGGTCTCATCTTTTAGCTGGCTTTGTGCAGTTTCCGTAAAGTGTAAATATGTTGTACTTTGCATGAAAATACTAATTTTTATGGCGTCTGGATGGCATAGACATGAATTTCCCTCAAATAATGTCAATTTCCTTGGCAGATCTCTGGCTTTGATTGCTCACTGTGGCCACAATTTCTATCCGATTACTAAAATTTTGGTGTCATTTTTTAGCTAACGGTTTGTTCTTTCCGTCAAACACAAATCTGTAGTACTTTTCGTAAGAACACAATTTTTTAGGAGGGTTAAAAAAGGAATATAGTGAAAAAATCAAACTCGTTTGCATAAAAAGTCATGAGTAGTTTGCAGAAAACTTTTCACTAATTATAAGTGATATATGAGTGAAAAGAAATAAACCAAAACAAAAACGGTTTTCCTAAGTGATATAACAAGCGAGATAGTATATTTTTGGGGGGCAGGTTTTGAGAACTTTTTCCCTTTATCGCATTCCTGTGACCAGGTTTACTAACCGATTTGCAATATTTTAATACTGAAAGATAGATTAGCGTCTGAACTTTTCAAAAAGTATAAATTTGTGGCATTTTGGTAAAGTTTAAGGGCAGTTTTAGTGGTTTAAAGCCAAAAAATTTCCAAATTTTTACGTGTCACCCCCCTAAAACTTTAAATGGATTTTTCTCCCCTTAAACGTGCAAATTCCGGTTTTATAATTTTTAATTTAAAGGCTTAACCTAAACTAGTATTTTGGTGGTCGGAAAATATTTTAGGCAAATTGTCTAGCGTGCAGGAGGTATAGAAATAGGAGATTCTAGACCACGTGCGTTTTTTGTGCAGATTTCCAGCTTCGATCTCTTACTGTGGCCACAGTTATTATTTGATCGTTAAAATTTTGGTCTCACCTTTTAGCTGGCTTTGTGTAGTTTTCGCAAAGTGTAAATATGTTGTACTTTGCATGAAAATACTAATTTTTATGGCGACTGGAAGGCATAGACATGAATTTCCCTTAAATAATGTCAATTTCCTTGGCAGATCTCTGGCTTTGATTGCTCACTGTGGCCACAATTTCTATCCGATTACTAAAATTTTGGTGTCATTTTTTAGCTAACGGTTCGTTCTTTCCGTCAAACACAAATTTGTAGTACTTTTCGTAAGAACACTATTTTTTAGGAGGGTTAAAAAAGGAATATAGTGAAAAAATCAAACTTGTCTGCATAAAAAGTCATGAGTAGTTTGCAGAAAACTTTTCACTAATTGTAAGTGATATATGAGTGAAAAGAAATAAACCAAAACAAAAACGGTTTTCCTAAATGATATAACAAGCGAGATAGTATATTTTTGGGGGGCAGGTTTTGGGAACTTTTTCCCTTTATCGCATTCCTGTGACCAGGTTTACTAACCGATTTGCAATATTTTAATACTGAAAGATAGATTAGCGTCTGAACTTTTCAAAAAGTATAAATTTGTGGCATTTTGGTAAAGTTTAAGGGCAGTTTTAGTGGTTTAAAGCCAAAAAATTTCCAAATTTTTACGTGTCACCCCCCTAAAACTTTAAATGGATTTTTCTCCCCTTAAACGTGCAAATTCCGGTTTTATAATTTTTAATTTAAAGGCTTAACCCAAACTAGTATTTTGGTGGTCGGAAAATATTTTAGGCAAATTGTCTAGCGTGCAGGAAGTATAGAAATAGGAGATTCTAGACCACGTGCGTTTTTTGTGCAGATTTCCAGCTTCGATCTCTTACTGTGGCCACAGTTTTTATTTGATCGTTAAAATTTTGGTCTCATCTTTTAGCTGGCTTTGTGTAGTTTTCGTAAAGTGTAAATATGTTGTACTTTGCATGAAAATACTAATTTTTATGGCGACTGGAAGGCATAGACATGAATTTCCCTTAAATAATGTCAATTTCCTTGGCAGATCTCTGGCTTTGATTGCTCACTGTGGCCACAATTTCTATCCGATTACTAAAATTTTGGTGTCATTTTTTAGCTAACGGTTCGTTCTTTCCGTCAAACACAAATTTGTAGTACTTTTCGTAAGAACACTATTTTTTAGGAGGGTTAAAAAAGGAATATAGTGAAAAAATCAAACTTGTTTGCATAAAAAGTCATGAGTAGTTTGCAGAAAACTTTTCACTAATTATAAGTGATATATGAGTGAAAAGAAATAAACCAAAACAAAAACGGTTTTCCTAAGTGATATAACAAGCGAGATAGTATATTTTTGGGGGGCAGGTTTTGGGAACTTTTTCCCTTTATCGCATTCCTGTGACCAGGTTTACTAATTGATTTGCAATACTTTAATACTGAAAGATAGATTAGCGTCTGAACTTTTCAAAAAGTATAAATTTGTGGCATTTTGGTAAAGTTTAAGGGCAGTTTTAGTGGTTTAAAGCCAAAAAATTTCCAAATTTTTACGTGTCACCCCCCTAAAACTTTAAATGGATTTTTCTCCCCTTAAACGTGCAAATTCCGGTTTTATAATTTTTAATTTAAAGGCTTAACCCAGACTAGTATTTTGGTGGTCGGAAAATATTTTAGGCAAATTGTCTAGCGTGCAGGAGGTATAGAAATAGGAGATTCTAGACCACGTGCGTTTTTTGTGCAGATTTCCAGCTTCGATCTCTTACTGTGGCCACAGTTTTTATTTGATGGTTAAAATTTTGGTCTCATCTTTTAGCTGGCTTTGTGTAGTTTCCGTAAAGTGTAAATATGTTGTACTTTGCATGAAAATACTAATTTTTATGGCGTCTGGAAGGCATAGACATGAATTTCCCTCAAATAATGTCAATTTCCTTGGCAGATCTCTGGCTTTGATTGCTCACTGTGGCCACAATTTCTATCCGATTACTAAAATTTTGGTGTCATTTTTTAGCTAACGGTTTGTTCTTTCCGTCAAACACAAATTTGTAGTACTTTTCGTAAGAACACTATTTTTTAGGAGGGTTAAAAAAGGAATATAGTGAAAAAATCAAACTTGTCTGCATAAAAAGTCATGAGTAGTTTGCAGAAAACTTTTCACTAATTATAAGTGATATATGAGTGAAAAGAAATAAACCAAAACAAAAACGGTTTTCCTAAGTGATATAACAAGCGAGATAGTATATTTTTGGGGGGCAGGTTTTGGGAACTTTTTCCCTTTATCGCATTCCTGTGACCAGGTTTACTAACCGATTTGCAATATTTTAATACTGAAAGATAGATTAGCGTCTGAACTTTTCAAAAAGTATAAATTTGTGGCATTTTGGTAAAGTTTAAGGGCAGTTTTAGTGGTTTAAAGCCAAAAAATTTCCAAATTTTTACGTGTCACCCCCCTAAAACTTTAAATGGATTTTTCTCCCCTTAAACGTGCGAATTCCGGTTTTATAATTTTTAATTTAAAGGCTTAACCCAAACTAGTATTTTGGTGGTCGGAAAATATTTTAGGCAAATTGTCTAGCGTGCAGGAGGTATAGAAATAGGAGATTCTAGACCACGTGCGTTTTTTGTGCAGATTTCCAGTTTCGATCTCTTACTGTGGCCACAGTTATTATTTGATCGTTAAAATTTTGATCTCATCTTTTAGCTGGCTTTGTGTAGTTTCCGTAAAGTGTAAATATGTTGTACTTTGCATGAAAATACTAATTTTTATGGCGTCTGGAAGGCATAGACATGAATTTCCCCCAAATAATGTCAATTTCCTTGGCAGATCTCTGGCTTTGATTGCTCACTGTGGCCACAATTTCTATCCGATTACTAAAATTTTGATGTCATTTTTTAGCTAACGGTTTGTTCTTTCCGTCAAACACAAATTCGTAGTACTTTTCGTAAGAACACTATATTTTAGGAGGGTTAAAAAAGGAATATAGTGAAAAAATCAAACTTGTCTGCATAAAAAGTCATGAGTAGTTTGCAGAAAACTTTTCACTAATTATAAGTGATATATGAGTGAAAAGAAATAAACCAAAATAAAAACGGTTTTCCTAAGTGATATAACAAGCGAGATAGTATATTTTTGGGGGGCAGGTTTTGGGAACTTTTTCCCTTTATCGCATTCCTGTGACCAGGTTTACTAACCGATTTGCAATATTTTAATACTGAAAGATAGATTAGCGTGTAAACTTTTCAAAAAGTATAAATTTATGGCATTTTGGTAAAGTTTAAGGGCAGTTTTAGTGGTTTAAAGCCAAAAAATTTCCAAATTTTTACGTGTCACCCCCCTAAAACTTTAAATGGATTTTTCTCCCCTTAAACGTGCGAATTCCGGTTTTATAATTTTTAATTTAAAGGCTTAACCCAAACTAGTATTTTGGTGGTCGGAAAATATTTTAGGCAAATTGTCTAGCGTGCAGGAGGTATAGAAATAGGAGATTCTAGACCACGTGCGTTTTTTGTGCAGATTTCCAGCTTCGATCTCTTACTGTGGCCACAGTTTTTATTTGATGGTTAAAATTTTAGTCTCATCTTTTAGCTGGCTTTGTGTAGTTTCCGTAAAGTGTAAATATGTTGTACTTTGCATGAAAATACTAATTTTTATGGCGTCTGGAAGGCATAGACATGAATTTCCCTCAAATAATGTCAATTTCCTTGGCAGATCTCTGGCTTTGATTGCTCACTGTGGCCACAATTTCTATCCGATTACTAAAATTTTGGTGTCATTTTTTAGCTAACGGTTCGTTCTTTCCGTCAAACACAAATTTGTAGTACTTTTCGTAAGAACACTATTTTTTAGGAGGGTTAAAAAAGGAATATAGTGAAAAAATCAAACTTGTCTGCATAAAAAGTCATGAGTAGTTTGCAGAAAACTTTTCACTAATTATAAGTGATATATGAGTGAAAAGAAATAAACCAAAACAAAAACGGTTTTCCTAAGTGATATAACAAGCGAGATAGTATATTTTTGGGGGGCAGGTTTTGGGAACTTTTTCCCTTTATCGCATTCCTGTGACCAGGTTTACTAACCGATTTGCAATACTTTAATACTGAAAGATAGATTAGCGTCTGAACTTTTCAAAAAGTATAAATTTGTGGCATTTTGGTAAAGTTTAAGGGCAGTTTTAGTGGTTTAAAGCCAAAAAATTTCCAAATTTTTACGTGTCACCCCCCTAAAACTTTAAATGGATTTTTCTCCCCTTAAACGTGCGAATTCCGGTTTTATAATTTTTAATTTAAAGGCTTAACCCAAACTAGTATTTTGGTGGTCGGAAAATATTTTAGGCAAATTGTCTAGCGTGCAGGAGGTATAGAAATAGGAGATTCTAGACCACGTGCGTTTTTTGTGCAGATTTCCAGCTTCGATCTCTTACTGTGGCCACAGTTTTTATTTGATCGTTAAAATTTTAGTCTCATCTTTTAGCTGGCTTTGTGTAGTTTCCGTAAAGTGTAAATATGTTGTACTTTGCATGAAAATACTAATTTTTATGGCGTCTGGAAGGCATAGACATGAATTTCCCTCAAATAATGTCAATTTCCTTGGCAGATCTCTGGCTTTGATTGCTCACTGTGGCCACAATTTCTATCCGATTACTAAAATTTTGGTGTCATTTTTTAGCTAACGGTTCGTTCTTTCCGTCAAACATAAGTTTGTTGTACTTCTCGTAAGAACACTATTTTTTAGGAGGGATTAAAAAAGGAATATAGTGAAAAAATCAAACTTGTCTGCATAAAAAGTCATGAGTAGTTTGCAGAAAACTTTTCACTAATTATAAGTGATATATGAGTGAAAAGAAATAAACCAAAACAAAAACGGTTTTCCTAAGTGATATAACAAGCGAGATAGTATATTTTTGGGGGGCAGGTTTTGGGAACTTTTTCCCTTTATCGCATTCCTGTGACCAGGTTTACTAACCGATTTGCAATACTTTAATACTGAAAGATAGATTAGCGTCTGAACGATAGATTAGCGTCTGAAAGATAGATTAGCGTCTGAACTTTTCAAAAAGTATAAATTTGTGGCATTTTGGTAAAGTTTAAGGGCAGTTTTAGTGGTTTAAAGCCAAAAAATTTCCAAATTTTTACGTGTCACCCCCCTAAAACTTTAAATGGATTTTTCTCCCCTTAAACGTGCGAATTCCGGTTTTATAATTTTTAATTTAAAGGCTTAACCCAAACTAGTATTTTGGTGGTCGGAAAATATTTTAGGCAAATTGTCTAGCGTGCAGGAGGTATAGAAATAGGAGATTCTAGACCACGTGCGTTTTTTGTGCAGATTTCCAGCTTCGATCTCTTACTGTGGCCACAGTTTTTATTTGATCGTTAAAATTTTGGTCTCATCTTTTAGCTGGCTTTGTGTAGTTTCCGCAAAGTGTAAATATGTTGTACTTTGCATGAAAATACTAATTTTTATGGCGTCTGGAAGGCATAGACATGAATTTCCCTCAAATAATGTCAATTTCCTTGGCAGATCTCTGGCTTTGATTGCTCACTGTGGCCACAATTTCTATCCGATTACTAAAATTTTGGTGTCATTTTTTAGCTAACGGTTCGTTCTTTCCGTCAAACACAAATTTGTAGTACTTTTCGTAAGAACACTATTTTTTAGGAGGGTTAAAAAAGGAATATAGTGAAAAAATCAAACTTGTCTGCATAAAAAGTCATGAGTAGTTTGCAGAAAACTTTTCACTAATTATAAGTGATATATGAGTGAAAAGAAATAAACCAAAACAAAAACGGTTTTCCTAAGTGATATAACAAGCGAGATAGTATATTTTTGGGGGGCAGGTTTTGGGAAGTTTTTCCCTTTATCGCATTCCTGTGACCAGGTTTACTAACCGATTTGCAATATTTTAATACTGAAAGATAGATTAGCGTCTGAACTTTTCAAAAAGTATAAATTTGTGGCATTTTGGTAAAGTTTAAGGGCAGTTTTAGTGGTTTAAAGCCAAAAAATTTACAAATTTTTACGTGTCACCCCCCTAAAACTTTAAATGGATTTTTCTCCCCTTAAACGTGCGAATTCCGGTTTTATAATTTTTAATTTAAAGGCTTAACCCAAACTAGTATTTTGGTGGTCGGAAAATATTTTAGGCAAATTGTCTAGCGTGCAGGAGGTATAGAAATAGGAGATTCTAGACCACGTGCGTTTTTTGTGCAGATTTCCAGCTTCGATCTCTTACTGTGGCCACAGTTTTTATTTGATCGTTAAAATTTTAGTCTCATCTTTTAGCTGGCTTTGTGTAGTTTCCGTAAAGTGTAAATATGTTGTACTTTGCATGAAAATACTAATTTTTATGGCGTCTGGAAGGCATAGACATGAATTTCCCTCAAATAATGTCAATTTCCTTGGCAGATCTCTGGCTTTGATTGCTCACTGTGGCCACAATTTCTATCCGATTACTAAAATTTTGGTGTCATTTTTTAGCTAACGGTTCGTTCTTTCCGTCAAACACAAATTCGTAGTACTTTTCGTAAGAACACTATTTTTTAGGAGGGTTAAAAAAGGAATATAGTGAAAAAATCAAACTTGTCTGCATAAAAAGTCATGAGTAGTTTGCAGAAAACTTTTCACTAATTATAAGTGATATATGAGTGAAAAGAAATAAACCAAATTAAAAACGGTTTTCCTAAGTGATATAACAAGCGAGATAGTATATTTTTGGGGGGCAGGTTTTGGGAACTTTTTCCCTTTATCGCATTCTTGTGACCAGGTTTACTAACCGATTTGCAATACTTTAATACTGAAAGATAGATTAGCGTCTGAACTTTTCAAAAAGTATAAATTTGTGGCATTTTAGTAAAGTTTAAGGGCAGTTTTAGTGGTTTAAAGCCAAAAAATTTCCAAATTTTTACGTGTCACCCCCCTAAAACTTTAAATGGATTTTTCTCCCCTTAAACGTGCGAATTCCGGTTTTATAATTTTTAATTTAAAGACTTAACCCAAACTAGTATTTTGGTGGTCGGAAAATATTTTAGGCAAATTGTCTAGCGTGCAGGAGGTATAGAAATAGGAGATTCTAGACCACGTGCGTTTTTTGTGCAGATTTCCAGCTTCGATCTCTTACTGTGGCCACAGTTTTTATTTGATCGTTAAAATTTTGGTCTCATCTTTTAGCTGGCTTTGTGTAGTTTTCGTAAAGTGTAAATATGTTGTACTTTGCATGAAAATACTAATTTTTATGGCGACTGGAAGGCATAGACATGAATTTCCCTTAAATAATGTCAATTTCCTTGGCAGATCTCTGGCTTTGATTGCTCACTGTGGCCACAATTTCTATCCGATTACTAAAATTTTGGTGTCATTTTTTAGCTAACGGTTCGTTCTTTCCGTCAAACACAAATTTGTAGTACTTTTCGTAAGAACACTATTTTTTAGGAGGGTTAAAAAAGGAATATAGTGAAAAAATCAAACTTGTTTGCATAAAAAGTCATGAGTAGTTTGCAGAAAACGTTTCACTAATTATAAGTGATATATGAGTGAAAAGAAATAAACCAAAACAAAAACGGTTTTCCTAAGTGATATAACAAGCGAGATAGTATATTTTTGGGGGGCAGGTTTTGGGAACTTTTTCCCTTTATCGCATTCCTGTGACCAGGTTTACTAACCGATTTGCAATATTTTAATACTGAAAGATAGATTAGCATCTGAATTTTTCAAAAAGTATAAATTTGTGGCATTTTGGTAAAGTTTAAGGGCAGTTTTAGTGGTTTGAAGCCAAAAAATTTCCAAATTTTTACGTGTCACCCCCCTAAAACTTTAAATGGATTTTTCTCCCCTTAAACGTGCAAATTCCGGTTTTATAATTTTTAATTTAAAGGCTTAACCCAAACTAGTATTTTGGTGGTCGGAAAATATTTTAGGCAAATTGTCTAGCGTGCAGGAGGTATAGAAATAGGAGATTCTAGACCACGTGCGTTTTTTGTGCAGATTTCCAGCTTCGATCTCTTACTGTGGCCACAGTTTTTATTTGATCGTTAAAATTTTAGTCTCATCTTTTAGCTGGCTTTGTGTAGTTTCCGTAAAGTGTAAATATGTTGTACTTTGCATGAAAATACTAATTTTTATGGCGTCTGGAAGGCATAGACATGAATTTCCCTCAAATAATGTCAATTTCCTTGGCAGATCTCTGGCTTTGATTGCTCACTGTGGCCACAATTTCTATCCGATTACTAAAATTTTGGTGTCATTTTTTAGCTAACGGTTCGTTCTTTCCGTCAAACACAAATTTGTAGTACTTTTCGTAAGAACACTATTTTTTAGGAGGGTTAAAAAAGGAATATAGTGAAAAAATCAAACTTGTCTGCATAAAAAGTCATGAGTAGTTTGCAGAAAACTTTTCACTAATTATAAGTGATATATGAGTGAAAAGAAATAAACCAAAATAAAAACGGTTTTCCTAAGTGATATAACAAGCGAGATAGTATATTTTTGGGGGGCAGGTTTTGGGAACTTTTTCCCTTTATCGCATTCCTGTGACCAGGTTTACTAACCGATTTGCAATATTTTAATACTGAAAGATAGATTAGCGTCTAAACTTTTCAAAAAGTATAAATTTGTGGCATTTTGGTAAAGTTTAAGGGCAGTTTTAGTGGTTTAAAGCCAAAAAATTTCCAAATTTTTACGTGTCACCCCCCTAAAACTTTAAATGGATTTTTCTCCCCTTAAACGTGCGAATTCCGGTTTTATAATTTTTAATTTAAAGGCTTAACCCAAACGAGTATTTTGGTGGTCGGAAAATATTTTAGGCAAATTGTCTAGCGTGCAGGAGGTATAGAAATAGGAGATTCTAGACCACGTGCGTTTTTTGTGCAGATTTCCAGCTTCGATCTCTTACTGTGGCCACAGTTTTTATTTGATCGTTAAAATTTTAGTCTCATCTTTTAGCTGGCTTTGTGTAGTTTCCGTAAAGTGTAAATATGTTGTACTTTGCATGAAAATACTAATTTTTATGGCGTCTGGAAGGCATAGACATGAATTTCCCTCAAATAATGTCAATTTCCTTGGCAGATCTCTGGCTTTGATTGCTCACTGTGGCCACAATTTCTATCCGATTACTAAAATTTTGGTGACATTTTTTAGCTAACGGTTCGTTCTTTCCGTCAAACACAAATTTGTAGTACTTTTCGTAAGAACACTATTTTTTAGGAGGGTTAAAAAAGGAATATAGTGAAAAAATCAAACTTGTCTGCATAAAAAGTCATGAGTAGTTTGCAGAAAACTTTTCACTAATTATAAGTGATATATGAGTGAAAAGAAATAAACCAAAACAAAAACGGTTTTCCTAAGTGATATAACAAGCGAGATAGTATATTTTTGGGGGGCAGGTTTTGGGAACTTTTTCCCTTTATCGCATTCCTGTGACCAGGTTTACTAACCGATTTGCAATACTTTAATACTGAAAGATAGATTAGCGTCTGAACTTTTCAAAAAGTATAAATTTGTGGCATTTTCGTAAAGTTTAAGGGCAGTTTTAGTGGTTTAAAGCCAAAAAATTTCCAAATTTTTACGTGTCACCCCCCTAAAACTTTAAATGGATTTTTCTCCCCTTAAACGTGCAAATTCCGGTTTTATAATTTTTAATTTAAAGGCTTAACCCAAACTAGTATTTTGGTGGTCGGAAAATATTTTAGGCAAATTGTCTAGCGTGCAGGAGGTATAGAAATAGTAGATTCTAGACCACGTGCGTTTTTTGTGCAGATTTCCAGCTTCGATCTCTTACTGTGGCCACAGTTTTTATTTGATCGTTAAAATTTTAGTCTCATCTTTTAGCTGGCTTTGTGTAGTTTCCGCAAAGTGTAAATATGTTGTACTTTGCATGAAAATACTAATTTTTATGGCGTCTGGAAGGCATAGACATGAATTTCCCTCAAATAATGTCAATTTCCTTGGCAGATCTCTGGCTTTGATTGCTCACTGTGGCCACAATTTCTATCCGATTACTAAAATTTTGGTGTCATTTTTTAGCTAACGGTTCGTTCTTTCCGTCAAACACAAATTTGTAGTACTTTTCGTAAGAACACTATTTTTTAGGAGGGTTAAAAAAGGAATATAGTGAAAAAATCAAACTTGTCTGCATAAAAAGTCATGAGTAGTTTGCAGAAAACTTTTCACTAATTATAAGTGATATATGAGTGAAAAGAAATAAACCAAATTAAAAACGGTTTTCCTAAGTGATATAACAAGCGAGATAGTATATTTTTGGGGGGCAGGTTTTGGGAACTTTTTCCCTTTATCGCATTCTTGTGACCAGGTTTACTAACCGATTTGCAATACTTTAATACTGAAAGATAGATTAGCGTCTGAACTTTTCAAAAAGTATAAATTTGTGGCATTTTAGTAAAGTTTAAGGGCAGTTTTAGTGGTTTAAAGCCAAAAAATTTCCAAATTTTTACGTGTCACCCCCCTAAAACTTTAAATGGATTTTTCTCCCCTTAAACGTGCGAATTCCGGTTTTATAATTTTTAATTTAAAGGCTTAACCCAAGTTAGTATTTTGGTGGTCGGAAAATATTTTAGGCAAATTGTCTAGCGTGCAGGAGGTATAGAAATAGGAGATTCTAGACCACGTGCGTTTTTTGTGCAGATTTCCAGCTTCGATCTCTTACTGTGGCCACAGTTTTTATTTGATCGTTAAAATTTTAGTCTCATCTTTTAGCTGGCTTTGTGTAGTTTCCGTAAAGTGTAAATATGTTGTACTTTGCATGAAAATACTAATTTTTATGGCGTCTGGAAGGCATAGACATGAATTTCCCTCAAATAATGTCAATTTCCTTGGCAGATCTCTGGCTTTGATTGCTCACTGTGGCCACAATTTCTATCCGATTACTAAAATTTTGGTGTCATTTTTTAGCTAACGGTTCGTTCTTTCCGTCAAACATAAATTTGTAGTACTTTTCGTAAGAACACTATTTTTTAGAAGGGTTAAAAAAGGAATATAGTGAAAAAATCAAACTTGTCTGCATAAAAAGTCATGAGTAGTTTGCAGAAAACTTTTCACTAATTATAAGTGATATATGAGTGAAAAGAAATAAACCAAAACAAAAACGGTTTTCCTAAAAGATATAACAAGCGAGATAGTATATTTTTGGGGGGCAGGTTTTGGGAACCTTTTCCCTTTATCGCATTCCTGTGACCAGGTTTACTAACCGATTTGCAATACTTTAATACTGAAAGATAGATTAGCGTCTGAACTTTTCAAAAAGTATAAATTTGTGGCATTTTAGTAAAGTTTAAGGGCAGTTTTAGTGGTTTAAAGCCAAAAAATTTCCAAATTTTTACGTGTCACCCCCCTAAAACTTTAAATGGATTTTTCTCCCCTTAAACGTGCGAATTCCGGTTTTATAATTTTTAATTTAAAGGCTTAAGCCAAACTAGTATTTTGGTGGTCGGAAAATATTTTAGGCAAATTGTCTAGCGTGCAGGAGGTATAGAAATAGGAGATTCTAGACCACGTGCGTTTTTTGTGCAGATTTCCAGCTTCGATCTCTTACTGTGGCCACAGTTTTTATTTGATCGTTAAAATTTTGGTTTCATCTTTTAGCTGGCTTTGTGTAGTTTTCGTAAAGTGTAAATATGTTGTACTTTGCATGAAAATACTAATTTTTATGGCGTCTGGAAGGCATAGACATGAATTTCCCTCAAATAATGTCAATTTCCTTGGCAGATCTCTGGCTTTGATTGCTCACTGTGGCCACAATTTCTATCCGATTACTAAAATTTTGGTGTCATTTTTTAGCTAACGGTTCGTTCTTTCCGTCAAACACAAATTTGTAGTACTTTTCGTAAGAACACTATTTTTTAGGAGGGTTAAAAAAGGAATATAGTGAAAAAATCAAACTTGTCTGCATAAAAAGTCATGAGTAGTTTGCAGAAAACTTTTCACTAATTATAAGTGATATATGAGTGAAAAGAAATAAACCAAATTAAAAACGGTTTTCCTAAGTGATATAACAAGCGAGATAGTATATTTTTGGGGGGCAGGTTTTGGGAACTTTTTCCCTTTATCGCATTCTTGTGACCAGGTTTACTAACCGATTTGCAATACTTTAATACTGAAAGATAGATTAGCGTCTGAACTTTTCAAAAAGTATAAATTTGTGGCATTTTAGTAAAGTTTAAGGGCAGTTTTAGTGGTTTAAAGCCAAAAAATTTCCAAATTTTTACGTGTCACCCCCCTAAAACTTTAAATGGATTTTTCTCCCCTTAAACGTGCGAATTCCGGTTTTATAATTTTTAATTTAAAGGCTTAACCCAAATTAGTATTTTGGTGGTCGGAAAATATTTTAGGCAAATTGTCTAGCGTGCAGGAGGTATAGAAATAAGAGATTCTAGACCACGTGCGTTTTTTGTGCAGATTTCCAGCTTCGATCTCTTACTGTGGCCACAGTTTTTATTTGATCGTTAAAATTTTGGTCTCATCTTTTAGCTGGCTTTGTGTAGTTTCCGTAAAGTGTAAATATGTTGTACTTTGCATGAAAATACTAATTTTTATGGCGTCTGGAAGGCATAGACATGAATTTCCCTCAAATAATGTCAATTTCCTTGGCAGATCTCTGGCTTTGATTGCTCACTGTGGCCACAATTTCTATCCGATTACTAAAATTTTGGTGTCATTTTTTAGCTAACGGTTCGTTCTTTCCGTCAAACATAAATTTGTAGTACTTTTCGTAAGAACACTATTTTTTAGGAGGGTTAAAAAAGGAATATAGTGAAAAAATCAAACTTGTCTGCATAAAAAGTCATGAGTAGTTTGCAGAAAACTTTTCACTAATTATAAGTGATATATGAGTGAAAAGAAATAAACCAAAACAAAAACGGTTTTCCTAAGTGATATAACAAGCGAGATAGTATATTTTTGGGGGGCAGGTTTTGGGAACCTTTTCCCTTTATCGCATTCCTGTGACCAGGTTTACTAACCGATTTGCAATACTTTAATACTGAAAGATAGATTAGCGTCTGAACTTTTCAAAAAGTATAAATTTGTGGCATTTTAGTAAAGTTTAAGGGCAGTTTTAGTGGTTTAAAGCCAAAAAATTTCCAAATTTTTACGTGTCACCCCCCTAAAACTTTAAATGGATTTTTCTCCCCTTAAACGTGCGAATTCCGGTTTTATAATTTTTAATTTAAAGGCTTAACCCAAACTAGTATTTTGGTGGTCGGAAAATATTTTGGGCAAATTGTCTAGCGTGCAGGAGGTATAGAAATAGGAGATTCTAGACCACGTGCGTTTTTTGTGCAGATTTCCAGCTTCGATCTCTTACTGTGGCCACACAAATCTGCACAAAAAACGCACGTGGTCTAGAATCTCCTATTTCTATACCTCCTGCACGCTAGACAATTTGCCTAAAATATTTTCCGACCACCAAAATACCGACATTATTTGAGGGAAATTCATGTCTATGCCTTCCAGACGCCATAAAAATTAGTATTTTCATACAAAGTACAACATATTTACACTTTACGGAAACTACACAAAGCCAGCTAAAAGATGAGACTAAAATTTTAACGATCAAATAAAAACTGTGGCCACAGTAAGAGATCGAAGCTGGAAATCTGCACAAAAAACGCACGTGGTCTAGAATCTCCTATTTCTATACCTCCTGCACGCTAGACAATTTGCCTAAAATATTTTCCGACCACCAAAATACTAGTTTGGGTTAAGCCTTTAAATTAAAAATTATAAAACCGGAATTTGCACGTTTAAGGGGAGAAAAATCCATTTAAAGTTTTAGGGGGGTGACACGTAAAAATTTGGAAATTTTTTGGCTTTAAACCACTAAAACTGCCCTTAAACTTTACCAAAATGCCACAAATTTATACTTTTTGAAAAGTTCAGACGCTAATCTATCTTTCAGTATTAAAATATTGCAAATCGGTTAGTAAACCTGGTCACAGTAATGCGATAAAGGGAAAAAGTTCCCAAAACCTGCCCCCCAAAACTATACTATCTCGCTTGTTATATCACTTAGGAAAACCGTTTTTGTTTTGGTTTATTTCTTTTCACTCATATATCACTTATAATTAGTGAAACGTTTTCTGCAAACTACTCATGACTTTTTATGCAAACAAGTTTGATTTTTTCACTATATTCCTTTTTTAACCCTCCTAAAAAATAGTGTTCTTACGAAAAGTACTACAAATTTGTGTTTGACGGAAAGAACGAACCGTTAGCTTAGACACGTAAAAATTTGGAAATTTTTTGGCTTTAAACCACTAAAACTGTCCTTAAACTTTACTAAAATGCCACAAATTTATACTTTGAAAAAATCAAACTTGTCTGCATAAAAAGTCATGAGTAGTTTGCAGAAAACTTTTCACTAATTATAAGTGATATATGAGTGAACAGAAATAAACCAAAACAAAAACGGTTTTCCTAAGTGATATAACAAGCGAGATAGTATATTTTTGGGGGGCAGGTTTTGGGAACTTTTTCCCTTTATCGCATTCCTGTGACCAGGTTTACTAACCGATTTGCAATATTTTAATACTGAAAGATAGATTAGCGTCTGAACTTTTCAAAAAGTATAAATTTGTGGCATTTTGGTAAAGTTTAAGGGCAGTTCTAGTGGTTTAAAGCCAAAAAATTTCCAAATTTTTACGTGTCACCCCCCTAAAACTTTAAATGGATTTTTCTCCCCTTAAACGTGCGAATTCCGGTTTTATAATTTTTAATTTAAAGGCTTAACCCAGATTAGTATTTTGGTGGTCGGAAAATATTTTAGGCAAATTGTCTAGCGTGCAGGAGGTATAGAAATAGGAGATTCTAGACCACGTGCGTTTTTTGTGCAGATTTCCAGCTTCGATCTCTTACTGTGGCCACAGTTATTATTTGATCGTTAAAATTTTGGTCTCATCTTTTAGCTGGCTTTGTGTAGTTTCCGTAAAGTGTAAATATGTTGTACTTTGCATGAAAATACTAATTTTTATGGCGTCTGGAAGGCATAGACATGAATTTCCCTCAAATAATGTCAATTTCCTTGGCAGATCTCTGGCTTTGATTGCTCACTGTGGCCACAATTTCTATCCGATTACTAAAATTTTGGTGTTATTTTTTAGCTAACGGTTTGTTCTTTCCGTCAAACACAAATCTGTAGTACTTTTCGTAAGAACACTATTTTTTAGGAGGGTTAAAAAAGGAATATAGTGAAAAAATCAAACTTGTCTGCATAAAAAGTCATGAGTAGTTTGCAGAAAACTTTTCACTAATTATAAGTGATATATGAGTGAAAAGAAATAAACCAAAATAAAAACGGTTTTCCTAAGTGATATAACAAGCGAGATAGTATATTTTTGGGGGGCAGGTTTTGGGAACTTTTTCCCTTTATCGCATTCCTGTGACCAGGTTTACTAACCGATTTGCAATATTTTAATACTGAAAGATAGATTAGCGTCTAAACTTTTCAAAAAGTATAAATTTGTGGCATTTTCGTAAAGTTTAAGGGCAGTTTTGGTGGTTTAAAGCCAAAAAATTTCCAAATTTTTACGTGTCACCCCCCTAAAACTTTAAATGGATTTTTCTCCCCTTAAACGTGCGAATTCCGGTTTTATAATTTTTAATTTAAAGGCTTAACCCAAACTAGTATTTTGGTGGTCGGAAAATATTTTAGGCAAATTGTCTAGCGTGCAGGAGGTATAGAAATAGGAGATTCTAGACCACGTGCGTTTTTTGTGCAGATTTCCAGCTTCGATCTCTTACTGTGGCCACAGTTTTTATTTGATCGTTAAAATTTTAGTCTCATCTTTTAGCTGGCTTTGTGTAGTTTCCGTAAAGTGTAAATATGTTGTACTTTGCATGAAAATACAAATTTTTATGGCGTCTGGAAGGCATAGACATGAATTTCCCTCAAATAATGTCAATTTCCTTGGCAGATCTCTGGCTTTGATTGCTCACTGTGGCCACAATTTCTATCCGATTACTAAAATTTTGGTGTCATTTTTTAGCTAACGGTTCGTTCTTTCCGTCAAACATAAATTTGTTGTACTTTTCGTAAGAACACTATTTTTTAGGAGGGTTAAAAAAGGAATATAGTGAAAAAATCAAACTTGTCTGCATAAAAAGTCATGAGTAGTTTGCAGAAAACTTTTCACTAATTATAAGTGATATATGAGTGAAAAGAAATAAACCAAAACAAAAACGGTTTTCCTAAGTGATATAACAAGCGAGATAGTATATTTTTGGGGGGCAGGTTTTGGGAACTTTTTCCCTTTATCGCATTCCTGTGACCAGGTTTACTAACCGATTTGCAATACTTTAATACTGAAAGATAGATTAGCGTCTGAACTTTTCAAAAAGTATAAATTTGTGGCATTTTCGTAAAGTATAAGGGCAGTTTTAGTGGTTTAAAGCCAAAAAATTTCCAAATGTTTACGTGTCACCCCCCTAAAACTTTAAATGGATTTTTCTCCCCTTAAACGTGCGAATTCCGGTTTTATAATTTTTAATTTAAAGGCTTAACCCAAACTAGTATTTTGGTGGTCGGAAAATATTTTAGGCAAATTGTCTAGCGTGCAGGAGGTATAGAAATAGGAGATTCTAGACCACGTGCGTTTTTTGTGCAGATTTCCAGCTTCGATCTCTTACTGTGGCCACAGTTTTTATTTGATCGTTAAAATTTTGGTCTCATCTTTTAGCTGGCTTTGTGCAGTTTCCGTAAAGTGTAAATATGTTGTACTTTGCATGAAAATACTAATTTTTATGGCGTCTGGAAGGCATAGACATGAATTTCCCTCAAATAATGTCAATTTCCTTGGCAGATCTCTGGCTTTGATTGCTCACTGTGGCCACAATTTCTATCCGATTACTAAAATTTTGGTGTCATTTTTTAGCTAACGGTTCGTTCTTTCCGTCAATAATAAATTTCTTGTACTTCTCGTAAGAACACTATTTTTTAGGAGGGTTAACAAAGGAATATAGTGAAAAAATCAAACTTGTCTGCATAAAAAGTCATGAGTAGTTTGCAGAAAACTTTTCACTAATTATAAGTGATATATGAGTGAAAAGAAATAAACCAAAACAAAAACGGTTTTCCTAAGTGATATAACAAGCGAGATAGTATATTTTTGGGGGGCGGGTTTTGGGAACTTTTTCCCTTTATCGCATTCCTGTGACCAGGTTTACTAACCGATTTGCAATACTTTAATACTGAAAGATAGATTAGCGTCTGAACTTTTCAAAAAGTATAAATTTGTGGCATTTTGGTAAAGTTTAAGGGCAGTTTTAGTGGTTTAAAGCCAAAAAATTTCCAAATTTTTACGTGTCACCCCCCTAAAACTTTAAATGGATTTTTCTCCCCTTAAACGTGCGAATTCCGGTTTTATAATTTTTAATTTAAAGGCTTAACCCAAACTAGTATTTTGGTGGTCGGAAAATATTTTAGGCAAATTGTCTAGCGTGCAGGAGGTATAGAAATAGGAGATTCTAGACCACGTGCGTTTTTTGTGCAGATTTCCAGCTTCGATCTCTTACTGTGGCCACAGTTTTTATTTGATCGTTAAAATTTTGGTCTCATCTTTTAGTTGGCTTTGTGTAGTTTCCGTAAAGTGTAAATATGTTGTACTTTGCATGAAAATACTAATTTTATGGCGTCTGGAAGGCATAGACATGAATTTCCCTCAAATAATGTCAATTTCCTTGGCAGATCTCTGGCTTTGATTGCTCACTGTGGCCACAATTTCTATCCGATTACTAAAATTTTGGTGTCATTTTTTAGCTAACGGTTTGTTTTTTCCGTCAAACACAAATCTGTAGTACTTTTCGTAAGAACACTATTTTTTAGGAGGGTTAAAAAAGGAATATAGTGAAAAAATCAAACTTGTCTGCATAAAAAGTCATGAGTAGTTTGCAGAAAACTTTTCACTAATTATAAGTGATATATGAGTGAAAAGAAATAAACCAAATTAAAAACGGTTTTCCTAAGTGATATAACAAGCGAGATAGTATATTTTTGGGGGGCAGGTTTTGGGAACTTTTTCCCTTTATCGCATTCTTGTGACCAGGTTTACTAACCGATTTGCAATACTTTAATACTGAAAGATAGATTAGCGTCTGAACTTTTCAAAAAGTATAAATTTGTGGCATTTTAGTAAAGTTTAAGGGCAGTTTTAGTGGTTTAAAGCCAAAAAATTTCCAAATTTTTACGTGTCACCCCCCTAAAACTTTAAATGGATTTTTCTCCCCTTAAACGTGCGAATTCCGGTTTTATAATTTTTAATTTAAAAGCTTAACCCGAATTAGTATTTTGGTGGTCGGAAAATATTTTAGGCAAATTGTCTAGCGTGCAGGAGGTATAGAAATAAGAGATTCTAGACCACGTGCGTTTTTTGTGCAGATTTCCAGCTTCGATCTCTTACTGTGGCCACAGTTTTTATTTGATCGTTAAAATTTTGGTCTCATCTTTTAGCTGGCTTTGTGCAGTTTCCGCAAAGTGTAAATATGTTGTACTTTGCATGAAAATACTAATTTTTATGGCGTCTGGAAGGCATAGACATGAATTTCCCTCAAATAATGTCAATTTCCTTGGCAGATCTCTGGCTTTGATTGCTCACTGTGGCCACAATTTCTATCCGATTACTAAAATTTTGGTGTCATTTTTTAGCTAACGGTTCGTTCTTTCCGTCAAACATAAATTTGTAGTACTTTTCGTAAGAACTCTATTTTTTAGAAGGGTTAAAAAAGGAATATAGTGAAAAAATCAAACTTGTCTGCATAAAAAGTCATGTGTAGTTTGCAGAAAACTTTTCACTAATTATAAGTGATATATGAGTGAAAAGAAATAAACCAAAACAAAAACGGTTTTCCTAAGTGATATAACAAGCGAGATAGTATATTTTTGGGGGGCAGGTTTTGGGAACCTTTTCCCTTTATCGCATTCCTGTGACCAGGTTTACTAACCGATTTGCAATACTTTAATACTGAAAGATAGATTAGCGTCTGAACTTTTCAAAAAGTATAAATTTGTGGCATTTTCGTAAAGTTTAAGGGCAGTTTTAGTGGTTTAAAGCCAAAAAATTTCCAAATGTTTACGTGTCACCCCCCTAAAACTTTAAATGGATTTTTCTCCCCTTAAACGTGCGAATTCCGGTTTTATAATTTTTAATTTAAAGGCTTAACCCAAACTAGTATTTTGGTGGTCGGAAAATATTTTAGGCAAATTGTCTAGCGTGCAGGAGGTATAGAAATAGGAGATTCTAGACCACGTGCGTTTTTTGTGCAGATTTCCAGCTTCGATCTCTTACTGTGGCCACAGTTTTTATTTGATCGTTAAAATTTTGGTCTCATCTTTTAGCTGGCTTTGTGCAGTTTCCGTAAAGTGTAAATATGTTGTACTTTGCATGAAAATACTAATTTTTATGGCGTCTGGAAGGCATAGACATGAATTTCCCTCAAATAATGTCAATTTCCTTGGCAGATCTCTGGCTTTGATTGCTCACTGTGGCCACAATTTCTATCCGATTACTAAAATTTTGGTGTCATTTTTTAGCTAACGGTTCGTTCTTTCCGTCAAACATAAATTTGTTGTACTTCTCGTAAGAACACTATTTTTTAGGAGGGTTAAAAAAGGAATATAGTGAAAAAATCAAACTTGTCTGCATAAAAAGTCATGAGTAGTTTGCAGAAAACTTTTCACTAATTATAAGTGATATATGAGTGAAAAGAAATAAACCAAAACAAAAACGGTTTTCCTAAGTGATATAACAAGCGAGATAGTATATTTTTGGGGGGCGGGTTTTGGGAACTTTTTCCCTTTATCGCATTCCTGTGACCAGGTTTACTAACCGATTTGCAATACTTTAATACTGAAAGATAGATTAGCGTCTGAACTTTTCAAAAAGTATAAATTTGTGGCATTTTGGTAAAGTTTAAGGGCAGTTTTAGTGGTTTAAAGCCAAAAAATTTCCAAATTTTTACGTGTCACCCCCCTAAAACTTTAAATGGATTTTTCTCCCCTTAAACGTGCGAATTCCGGTTTTATAATTTTTAATTTAAAGGCTTAACCCAAACTAGTATTTTGGTGGTCGGAAAATATTTTAGGCAAATTGTCTAGCGTGCAGGAGGTATAGAAATAGGAGATTCTAGACCACGTGCGTTTTTTGTGCAGATTTCCAGCTTCGATCTCTTACTGTGGCCACAGTTTTTATTTGATCGTTAAAATTTTAGTCTCATCTTTTAGCTGGCTTTGTGTAGTTTCCGTAAAGTGTAAATATGTTGTACTTTGCATGAAAATACTAATTTTATGGCGTCTGGAAGGCATAGACATGAATTTCCCTCAAATAATGTCAATTTCCTTGGCAGATCTCTGGCTTTGATTGCTCACTGTGGCCACAATTTCTATCCGATTACTAAAATTTTGGTGTCATTTTTTAGCTAACGGTTTGTTCTTTCCGTCAAACACAAATCTGTAGTACTTTTCGTAAGAACACTATTTTTTAGGAGGGTTAAAAAAGGAATATAGTGAAAAAATCAAACTTGTCTGCATAAAAAGTCATGAGTAGTTTGCAGAAAACTTTTCACTAATTATAAGTGATATATGAGTGAAAAGAAATAAACCAAAACAAAAACGGTTTTCCTAAGTGATATAACAAGCGAGATAGTATATTTTTGGGGGGCAGGTTTTGGGAACTTTTTCCCTTTATCGCATTCCTGTGACCAGGTTTACTAACCGATTTGCAATATTTTAATACTGAAAGATAGATTAGCGTCTGAACTTTTCAAAAAGTATAAATTTGTGGCATTTTGGTAAATTTTAAGGGCAGTTTTAGTGGTTTAAAGCCAAAAAATTTTCAAATTTTTACGTGTCACCCCCCTAAAACTTTAAATGGATATTTCTCCCCTTAAACGTGCGAATTCCGGTTTTATAATTTTTAATTTAAAGGCTTAACCCAAACTAGTATTTTGGTGGTCGGAAAATATTTTAGGCAAATTGTCTAGCGTGCAGGAGGTATAGAAATAGGAGATTCTAGACCACGTGCGTTTTTGTGCAGATTTCCAGCTTCGATCTCTTACTGTGGCCACAGTTTTTATTTGATCGTTAAAATTTTGGTCTCATCTTTTAGCTGGCTTTGTGTAGTTTCCGTAAAGTGTAAATATGTTGTACTTTGCATGAAAATACTAATTTTTATGGCGTCTGGAAGGCATAGACATGAATTTCCCTCAAATAATGTCAATTTCCTTGGCAAATCTCTGGCTTTGATTGCTCACTGTGGCCACAATTTCTATCCGATTACTAAAATTTTGGTGTCATTTTTTAGCTAACGGTTCGTTCTTTCCGTCAAACACAAATTTGTAGTACTTTTCGTAAGAACACTATTTTTTAGGAGGGTTAAAAAAGGAATATAGTGAAAAAATCAAACTTGTCTGCATAAAAAGTCATGAGTAGTTTGCAGAAAACTTTTCACTAATTATAAGTGATATATGAGTGAAAAGAAATAAACCAAATTAAAAACGGTTTTCCTAAGTGATATAACAAGCGAGATAGTATATTTTTGGGGGGCAGGTTTTGGGAACTTTTTCCCTTTATCGCATTCTTGTGACCAGGTTTACTAACCGATTTGCAATACTTTAATACTGAAAGATAGATTAGCGTCTGAACTTTTCAAAAAGTATAAATTTGTGGCATTTTAGTAAAGTTTAAGGGCAGTTTTAGTGGTTTAAAGCCAAAAAATTTCCAAATTTTTACGTGTCACCCCCCTAAAACTTTAAATGGATTTTTCTCCCCTTAAACGTGCGAATTCCGGTTTTATAATTTTTAATTTAAAGGCTTAACCCAAACTAGTATTTTGGTGGTCGGAAAATATTTTAGGCAAATTGTCTAGCGTGCAGGAGGTATAGAAATAGGAGATTCTAGACCACGTGCGTTTTTGTGCAGATTTCCAGCTTCGATCTCTTACTGTGGCCACAGTTTTTATTTGATCGTTAAAATTTTGGTCTCATCTTTTAGCTGGCTTTGTGTAGTTTCCGTAAAGTGTAAATATGTTGTACTTTGCATGAAAATACTAATTTTTATGGCGTCTGGAAGGCATAGACATGAATTTCCCTCAAATAATGTCAATTTCCTTGGCAAATCTCTGGCTTTGATTGCTCACTGTGGCCACAATTTCTATCCGATTACTAAAATTTTGGTGTCATTTTTTAGCTAACGGTTCGTTCTTTCCGTCAAACACAAATTTGTAGTACTTTTCGTAAGAACACTATTTTTTAGGAGGGTTAAAAAAGGAATATAGTGAAAAAATCAAACTTGTCTGCATAAAAAGTCATGAGTAGTTTGCAGAAAACTTTTCACTAATTATAAGTGATATATGAGTGAAAAGAAATAAACCAAATTAAAAACGGTTTTCCTAAGTGATATAACAAGCGAGATAGTATATTTTTGGGGGGCAGGTTTTGGGAACTTTTTCCCTTTATCGCATTCTTGTGACCAGGTTTACTAACCGATTTGCAATACTTTAATACTGAAAGATAGATTAGCGTCTGAACTTTTCAAAAAGTATAAATTTGTGGCATTTTAGTAAAGTTTAAGGGCAGTTTTAGTGGTTTAAAGCCAAAAAATTTCCAAATTTTTACGTGTCACCCCCCTAAAACTTTAAATGGATTTTTCTCCCCTTAAACGTGCGAATTCCGGTTTTATAATTTTTAATTTAAAAGCTTAACCCGAATTAGTATTTTGGTGGTCGGAAAATATTTTAGGCAAATTGTCTAGCGTGCAGGAGGTATAGAAATAAGAGATTCTAGACCACGTGCGTTTTTTGTGCAGATTTCCAGCTTCGATCTCTTACTGTGGCCACAGTTTTTATTTGATCGTTAAAATTTTGGTCTCATCTTTTAGCTGGCTTTGTGCAGTTTCCGCAAAGTGTAAATATGTTGTACTTTGCATGAAAATACTAATTTTTATGGCGTCTGGAAGGCATAGACATGAATTTCCCTCAAATAATGTCAATTTCCTTGGCAGATCTCTGGCTTTGATTGCTCACTGTGGCCACAATTTCTATCCGATTACTAAAATTTTGGTGTCATTTTTTAGCTAACGGTTCGTTCTTTCCGTCAAACATAAATTTGTAGTACTTTTCGTAAGAACTCTATTTTTTAGAAGGGTTAAAAAAGGAATATAGTGAAAAAATCAAACTTGTCTGCATAAAAAGTCATGTGTAGTTTGCAGAAAACTTTTCACTAATTATAAGTGATATATGAGTGAAAAGAAATAAACCAAAACAAAAAACGGTTTTCCTAAGTGATATAACAAGCGAGATAGTATATTTTTGGGGGGCAGGTTTTGGGAACCTTTTCCCTTTATCGCATTCCTGTGACCAGGTTTACTAACCGATTTGCAATACTTTAATACTGAAAGATAGATTAGCGTCTGAACTTTTCAAAAAGTATAAATTTGTGGCATTTTCGTAAAGTTTAAGGGCAGTTTTAGTGGCTTAAAGCCAAAAAATTTCCAAATTTTTACGTGTCACCCCCCTAAAACTTTAAATGGATTTTTCTCCCCTTAAACGTGCGAATTCCGGTTTTATAATTTTTAATTTAAAGGCTTAACCCAAACTAGTATTTTGGTGGTCGGAAAATATTTTAGGCAAATTGTCTAGCGTGCAGGAGGTATAGAAATAGGAGATTCTAGACCACGTGCGTTTTTTGTGCAGATTTCCAGCTTCGATTTCTTACTGTGGCCACAGTTATTATTTGATCGTTAAAATTTTGGTCTCATCTTTTAGCTGGCTTTGTGTAGTTTCCGTAAAGTGTAAATATGTTGTACTTTGCATGAAAATACTAATTTTTATGGCGTCTGGAAGGCATAGACATGAATTTCCCTCAAATAATGTCAATTTCCTTGGCAGATCTCTGGCTTTGATTGCTCACTGTGGCCACAATTTCTATCCGATTACTAAAATTTTGATGTCATTTTTTAGCTAACGGTTTGTTCTTTCCGTCAAACACAAATTTGTAGTACTTTTCGTAAGAACACTATTTTTTAGGAGGGTTAAAAAAGGAATATAGTGAAAAAATCAAACTTGTCTGCATAAAAAGTCATGAGTAGTTTGCAGAAAACTTTTCACTAATTATAAGTGATATATGAGTGAAAAGAAATAAACCAAAATAAAAACGGTTTTCCTAAGTGATATAACAAGCGAGATAGTATATTTTTGGGGGGCAGGTTTTGGGAACTTTTTCCCTTTATCGCATTCCTGTGACCAGGTTTACTAACCGATTTGCAATATTTTAATACTGAAAGATAGATTAGCGTCTGAACTTTTCAAAAAGTATAAATTTGTGGCATTTTGGTAAAGTTTAAGGGCAGTTTTAGTGGTTTAAAGCCAAAAAATTTCCAAATTTTTACGTGTCACCCCCCTAAAACTTTAAATGGATTTTTCTCCCCTTAAACGTGCGAATTCCGGTTTTATAATTTTTAATTTAAAGGTTTAACCCAAGCTAGTATTTTGGTGGTCGGAAAATATTTTAGGCAAATTGTCTAGCGTGCAGGAGGTATAGAAATAGGAGATTCTAGACCACGTGCGTTTTTTGTGCAGATTTCCAGCTTCGATCTCTTACTGTGGCCACAGTTTTTATTTGATGGTTAAAATTTTAGTCTCATCTTTTAGCTGGCTTTGTGTAGTTTCCGTAAAGTGTAAATATGTTGTACTTTGCATGAAAATACTAATTTTTATGGCGTCTGGAAGGCATAGACATGAATTTCCCTCAAATAATGTCAATTTCCTTGGCAGATCTCTGGCTTTGATTGCTCACTGTGGCCACAATTTCTATCCGATTACTAAAATTTTGGTGTCATTTTTTAGCTAACGGTTCGTTCTTTCCGTCAAACACAAATTTGTAGTACTTTTCGTAAGAACACTATTTTTTAGGAGGGTTAAAAAAGGAATATAGTGAAAAAATCAAACTTGTCTGCATAAAAAGTCATGAGTAGTTTGCAGAAAACTTTTCACTCATTATAAGTGATATGAGTGAAAAGAAATAAACCAAAACAAAAACGGTTTTCCTAAGTGATATAACAAGCGAGATAGTATATTTTTGGGGGGCAGGTTTTGGGAACTTTTTCCCTTTATCGCATTCCTGTGACCAGGTTTACTAACCGATTTGCAATACTTTAATACTGAAAGATAGATTAGCGTCTGAACTTTTCAAAAAGTATAAATTTGTGGCATTTTGGTAAAGTTTAAGGGCAGTTTTAGTGGTTTAAAGCCAAAAAATTTCCAAATTTTTACGTGTCACCCCCCTAAAACTTTAAATGGATTTTTCTCCCCTTAAACGTGCGAATTCCGGTTTTATAATTTTTAATTTAAAGGCTTAACCCAAACTAGTATTTTGGTGGTCGGAAAATATTTTAGGCAAATTGTCTAGCGTGCAGGAGGTATAGAAATAGGAGATTCTAGACCACGTGCGTTTTTTGTGCAGATTTCCAGCTTCGATCTCTTACTGTGGCCACAGTTTTTATTTGATCGTTAAAATTTTGGTCTCATCTTTTAGCTGGCTTTGTGTAGTTTCCGCAAAGTGTAAATATGTTGTACTTTGCATGAAAATACTAATTTTTATGGCGTCTGGAAGGCATAGACATGAATTTCCCTCAAATAATGTCAATTTCCTTGGCAGATCTCTGGCTTTGATTGCTCACTGTGGCCACAATTTCTATCCGATTACTAAAATTTTGGTGTCATTTTTTAGCTAACGGTTTGTTCTTTCCGTCAAACACAAATCTGTAGTACTTTTCGTAAGAAAACTATTCTTTAGGAGGGTTAAAAAAGGAATATAGTGAAAAAATCAAACTTGTCTGCATAAAAAGTCATGAGTAGTTTGCAGAAAACTTTTCACTAATTATAAGTGATATATGAGTGAAAAGAAATAAACCAAAACAAAAACGGTTTTCCTAAGTGATATAACAAGCGAGATAGTATATTTTTGGGGGGCAGGTTTTGGGAACTTTTTCCCTTTATCGCATTCCTGTGACCAGGTTTACTAACCGATTTGCAATATTTTAATACTGAAAGATAGATTAGCGTCTGAACTTTTCAAAAAGTATAAATTTGTGGCATTTTGGTAAAGTTTAAGGGCAGTTTTAGTGGTTTAAAGCCAAAAAATTTTCAAATTTTTACGTGTCACCCCCCTAAAACTTTAAATGGATTTTTCTCCCCTTAAACGTGCGAATTCCGGTTTTATAATTTTTAATTTAAAGGCTTAACCCAGATTAGTATTTTGGTGGTCGGAAAATATTTTAGGCGAATTGTCTAGCGTGCAGGAGGTATAGAAATAGGAGATTCTAGACCACGTGCGTTTTTTGTGCAGATTTCCAGCTTCGATCTCTTACTGTGGCCACAGTTTTTATTTGATCGTTAAAATTTTAGTCTCATCTTTTAGCTGGCTTTGTGTAGTTTTCGTAAAGTGTAAATATGTTGTACTTTGCATGAAACTACTAATTTTTATGGCGTCTGGAAGGCATAGACATGAATTTCCCTCAAATAATGTCAATTTCCTTGGCAGATCTCTGGCTTTGATTGCTCACTGTGGCCACAATTTCTATCCGATTACTAAAATTTTGGTGTCATTTTTTAGCTAACGGTTCGTTCTTTCCGTCAAACACAAATTTGTAGTACTTTTCGTAAGAACACTATTTTTTAGGAGGGTTAAAAAAGGAATATAGTGAAAAAATCAAACTTGTCTGCATAAAAAGTCATGAGTAGTTTGCAGAAAACTTTTCACTAATTATAAGTGATATATGAGTGAAAAGAAATAAACCAAATTAAAAACGGTTTTCCTAAGTGATATAACAAGCGAGATAGTATATTTTTGGGGGGCAGGTTTTGGGAACTTTTTCCCTTTATCGCATTCTTGTGACCAGGTTTACTAACCGATTTGCAATACTTTAATACTGAAAGATAGATTAGCGTCTGAACTTTTCAAAAAGTATAAATTTGTGGCATTTTAGTAAAGTTTAAGGGCAGTTTTAGTGGTTTAAAGCCAAAAAATTTCCAAATTTTTACGTGTCACCCCCCTAAAACTTTAAATGGATTTTTCTCCCCTTAAACGTGCGAATTCCGGTTTTATAATTTTTAATTTAAAGGCTTAACCCAAATTAGTATTTTGGTGGTCGGAAAATATTTTAGGCAAATTGTCTAGCGTGCAGGAGGTATAGAAATAGGAGATTCTAGACCACGTGCGTTTTTTGTGCAGATTTCCAGCTTCGATCTCTTACTGTGGCCACAGTTTTTATTTGATTGTTAAAATTTTGGTCTCATCTTTTAGCTGGCTTTGTGTAGTTTCCGTAAAGTGTAAATATGTTGTACTTTGCATGAAAATACTAATTTTTATGGCGTCTGGAAGGCATAGACATGAATTTCCCTCAAATAATGTCAATTTCCTTGGCAGATCTCTGGCTTTGATTGCTCACTGTGGCCACAATTTCTATCCGATTACTAAAATTTTGGTGTCATTTTTTAGCTAACGGTTCGTTCTTTCCGTCAAACATAAATTTGTAGTACTTTTCGTAAGAACACTATTTTTTAGGAGGGTTAAAAAAGGAATATAGTGAAAAAATCAAACTTGTCTGCATAAAAAGTCATGAGTAGTTTGCAGAAAACTTTTCACTAATTATAAGTGATATATGAGTGAAAAGAAATAAACCAAAACAAAAACGGTTTTCCTAAGTGATATAACAAGCGAGATAGTATATTTTTGGGGGGCAGGTTTTGGGAGCTTTTTCCCTTTATCGCATTCCTGTGACCAGGTTTACTAACCGATTTGCAATACTTTAATACTGAAAGATAGATTAGCGTCTGAACTTTTCAAAAAGTATAAATTTGTGGCATTTTCGTAAAGTTTAAGGGCAGTTTTAGTGGTTTAAAGCCAAAAAATTTCCAAATTTTTACGTGTCACCCCCCTAAAACTTTAAATGGATTTTTCTCCCCTTAAACGTGCGAATTCCGGTTTTATAATTTTTAATTTAAAGGCTTAACCCAAACTAGTATTTTGGTGGTCGGAAAATATTTTAGGCAAATTGTCTAGCGTGCAGGAGGTATAGAAATAGGAGATTCTAGACCACGTGCGTTTTTTGTGCAGATTTCCAGCTTCGATCTCTTACTGTGGCCACAGTTTTTATTTGATCGTTAAAATTTTGGTCTCATCTTTTAGCTGGCTTTGTGTAGTTTTCGTAAAGTGTAAATATGTTGTACTTTGCATGAAAATACTAATTTTTATGGCGACTGGAAAGCATAGACATGAATTTCCCTTAAATAATGTCAATTTCCTTGGCAGATCTCTGGCTTTGATTGCTCACTGTGGCCACAATTTCTATCCGATTACTAAAATTTTGGTGTCATTTTTTAGCTAACGGTTCGTTCTTTCCGTCAAACTTAAATTTGTAGTACTTTTCGTAAGAACACTATTTTTTAGGAGGGTTAAAAAAGGAATATAGTGAAAAAATTAAACTTGTTTGCATAAAAAGTCATGAGTAGTTTGCAGAAAACTTTTCACTAATTATAAGTGATATATGAGTGAAAAGAAATAAACCAAAACAAAAACGGTTTTCCTAAGTGATATAACAAGCGAGATAGTATATTTTTGGGGGGCAGGTTTTGGGAACTTTTTCCCTTTATCGCATTCCTGTGACCAGGTTTACTAACCGATTTGCAATATTTTAATACTGAAAGATAGATTAGCGTCTGAACTTTTCAAAAAGTATAAATTTGTGGCATTTTGGTAAAGTTTAAGGGCAGTTTTAGTGGTTTAAAGCCAAAAAATTTCCAAATTTTTACGTGTCACCCCCCTAAAACTTTAAATGGATTTTTCTCCCCTTAAACGTGCAAATTCCGGTTTTATAATTTTTAATTTAAAGGCTTAAGCCAAACTAGTATTTTGGTGGTCGGAAAATATTTTAGGCAAATTGTCTAGCGTGCAGGAGGTATAGAAATAGGAGATTCTAGACCACGTGCGTTTTTTGTGCAGATTTCCAGCTTCGATCTCTTACTGTGGCCACAGTTTTTATTTGATCGTTAAAATGTTGGTCTCATCTTTTAGCTGGCTTTGTGTAGTTTTCGTAAAGTGTAAATATGTTGTACTTTGCATGAAACTACTAATTTTTATGGCGTCTGGAAGGCATAGACATGAATTTCCCTCAAATAATGTCAATTTCCTTGGCAGATCTCTGGCTTTGATTGCTCACTGTGGCCACAATTTCTATCCGATTACTAAAATTTTGGTGTCATTTTTTAGCTAACGGTTCGTTCTTTCCGTCAAACACAAATTTGTAGTACTTTTCGTAAGAACACTATTTTTTAGGAGGGTTAAAAAAGGAATATAGTGAAAAAATCAAACTTGTCTGCATAAAAAGTCATGAGTAGTTTGCAGAAAACTTTTCACTAATTATAAGTGATATATGAGTGAAAAGAAATAAACCAAAACAAAAACGGTTTTCCTAAGTGATATAACAAGCGAGATAGTATATTTTTGGGGGGCAGGTTTTGGGAACTTTTTCCCTTTATCGCATTCCTGTGACCAGGTTTACTAACCGATTTGCAATATTTTAATACTGAAAGATAGATTAGCGTCTGAACTTTTCAAAAAGTATAAATTTGTGGCATTTCCCCTTAAACGTGCGAATTCCGGTTTTATAATTTTTAATTTAAAGGCTTAACCCAAATTAGTATTTTGGTGGTCGGAAAATATTTTAGGCAAATTGTCTAGCGTGCAGGAGGTATAGAAATAGGAGATTCTAGACCACGTGCGTTTTTTGTGCAGATTTCCAGCTTCGATCTCTTACTGTGGCCACAGTTTTTATTTGATTGTTAAAATTTTGGTCTCATCTTTTAGCTGGCTTTGTGTAGTTTCCGTAAAGTGTAAATATGTTGTACTTTGCATGAAAATACTAATTTTTATGGCGTCTGGAAGGCATAGACATGAATTTCCCTCAAATAATGTCAATTTCCTTGGCAGATCTCTGGCTTTGATTGCTCACTGTGGCCACAATTTCTATCCGATTACTAAAATTTTGGTGTCATTTTTTAGCTAACGGTTCGTTCTTTCCGTCAAACATAAATTTGTAGTACTTTTCGTAAGAACACTATTTTTTAGGAGGGTTAAAAAAGGAATATAGTGAAAAAATCAAACTTGTCTGCATAAAAAGTCATGAGTAGTTTGCAGAAAACTTTTCACTAATTATAAGTGATATATGAGTGAAAAGAAATAAACCAAAACAAAAACGGTTTTCCTAAGTGATATAACAAGCGAGATAGTATATTTTTGGGGGGCAGGTTTTGGGAGCTTTTTCCCTTTATCGCATTCCTGTGACCAGGTTTACTAACCGATTTGCAATACTTTAATACTGAAAGATAGATTAGCGTCTGAACTTTTCAAAAAGTATAAATTTGTGGCATTTTCGTAAAGTTTAAGGGCAGTTTTAGTGGTTTAAAGCCAAAAAATTTCCAAATTTTTACGTGTCACCCCCCTAAAACTTTAAATGGATTTTTCTCCCCTTAAACGTGCGAATTCCGGTTTTATAATTTTTAATTTAAAGGCTTAACCCGAACTAGTATTTTGGTGGTCGGAAAATATTTTAGGCAAATTGTCTAGCGTGCAGGAGGTATAGAAATAGGAGATTCTAGACCACGTGCGTTTTTTGTGCAGATTTCCAGCTTCGATCTCTTACTGTGGCCACAGTTTTTATTTGATCGTTAAAATTTTGGTCTCATCTTTTAGCTGGCTTTGTGTAGTTTTCGTAAAGTGTAAATATGTTGTACTTTGCATGAAAATACTAATTTTTATGGCGACTGGAAAGCATAGACATGAATTTCCCTTAAATAATGTCAATTTCCTTGGCAGATCTCTGGCTTTGATTGCTCACTGTGGCCACAATTTCTATCCGATTACTAAAATTTTGGTGTCATTTTTTAGCTAACGGTTCGTTCTTTCCGTCAAACACAAATTTGTAGTACTTTTCGTAAGAACACTATTTTTTAGGAGGGTTAAAAAAGGAATATAGTGAAAAAATTAAACTTGTTTGCATAAAAAGTCATGAGTAGTTTGCAGAAAACTTTTCACTAATTATAAGTGATATATGAGTGAAAAGAAATAAACCAAAACAAAAACGGTTTTCCTAAGTGATATAACAAGCGAGATAGTATATTTTTGGGGGGCAGGTTTTGGGAACTTTTTCCCTTTATCGCATTCCTGTGACCAGGTTTACTAACCGATTTGCAATATTTTAATACTGAAAGATAGATTAGCGTCTGAACTTTTCAAAAAGTATAAATTTGTGGCATTTTGGTAAAGTTTAAGGGCAGTTTTAGTGGTTTAAAGCCAAAAAATTTCCAAATTTTTACGTGTCACCCCCCTAAAACTTTAAATGGATTTTTCTCCCCTTAAACGTGCAAATTCCGGTTTTATAATTTTTAATTTAAAGGCTTAAGCCAAACTAGTATTTTGGTGGTCGGAAAATATTTTAGGCAAATTGTCTAGCGTGCAGGAGGTATAGAAATAGGAGATTCTAGACCACGTGCGTTTTTTGTGCAGATTACCAGCTTCGATCTCTTACTGTGGCCACAGTTTTTATTTGATCGTTAAAATGTTGGTCTCATCTTTTAGCTGGCTTTGTGTAGTTTTCGTAAAGTGTAAATATGTTGTACTTTGCATGAAACTACTAATTTTTATGGCGTCTGGAAGGCATAGACATGAATTTCCCTCAAATAATGTCAATTTCCTTGGCAGATCTCTGGCTTTGATTGCTCACTGTGGCCACAATTTCTATCCGATTACTAAAACTTTGGTGTCATTTTTTAGCTAACGGTTCGTTCTTTCCGTCAAACACAAATTTGTAGTACTTTTCGTAAGAACACTATTTTTTAGGAGGGTTAAAAAAGGAATATAGTGAAAAAATCAAACTTGTCTGCATAAAAAGTCATGAGTAGTTTGCAGAAAACTTTTCACTAATTATAAGTGATATATGAGTGAAAAGAAATAAACCAAAACAAAAACGGTTTTCCTAAGTGATATAACAAGCGAGATAGTATATTTTTGGGGGGCAGGTTTTGGGAACTTTTTCCCTTTATCGCATTCCTGTGACCAGGTTTACTAACCGATTTGCAATATTTTAATACTGAAAGATAGATTAGCGTCTGAACTTTTCAAAAAGTATAAATTTGTGGCATTTTGGTAAAGTTTAAGGGCAGTTTTAGTGGTTTAAAGCCAAAAAATTTCCAAATTTTCACGTGTCACCCCCCTAAAACTTTAAATGGATTTTTCTCCCCTTAAACGTGCGAATTCCGGTTTTATAATTTTTAATTTAAAGGCTTAACCCAAGCTAGTATTTTGGTGGTCGGAAAATATTTTAGGCAAATTGTCTAGCGTGCAGGAGGTATAGAAATAGGAGATTCTAGACCACGTGCGTTTTTTGTGCAGATTTCCAGCTTCGATCTCTTACTGTGGCCACAGTTTTTATTTGATCGTTAAAATTTTGGTCTCATCTTTTAGCTGGCTTTGTGTAGTTTCCGCAAAGTGTAAATATATTGTACTTTGCATGAAAATACTAATTTTTATGGCGTCTGGAAGGCATAGACATGAATTTCCCTCAAATAATGTCAATTTCCTTGGCAGATCTCTGGCTTTGATTGCTCACTGTGGCCACAATTTCTATCCGATTACTAAAATTTTGATGTCATTTTTTAGCTAACGGTTTGTTCTTTCCGTCAAACACAAATTTATAGTACTTTTCGTAAGAACACTATTTTTTAGGAGGGTTAAAAAAGGAATATAGTGAAAAAATCAAACTTGTCTGCATAAAAAGTCATGAGTAGTTTGCAGAAAACTTTTCACTAATTATAAGTGATATATGAGTGAAAAGAAATAAACCAAAATAAAAACGGTTTTCCTAAGTGATATAACAAGCGAGATAGTATATTTTTGGGGGGCAGGTTTTGGGAACTTTTTCCCTTTATCGCATTCCTGTGACCAGGTTTACTAACCGATTTGCAATATTTTAATACTGAAAGATAGATTAGCGTCTGAACTTTTCAAAAAGTATAAATTTGTGGCATTTTGGTAAAGTTTAAGGGCAGTTTTAGTGGTTTAAAGCCAAAAAATTTCCAAATTTTTACGTGTCACCCCCCTAAAACTTTAAATGGATTTTTCTCCCCTTAAACGTGCGAATTCCGGTTTTATAATTTTTAATTTAAAGGCTTAACCCAAGCTAGTATTTTGGTGGTCGGAAAATATTTTAGGCAAATTGTCTAGCGTGCAGGAGGTATAGAAATAGGAGATTCTAGACCACGTGCGTTTTTTGTGCAGATTTCCAGCTTCGATCTCTTACTGTGGCCACAGTTTTTATTTGATCGTTAAAATTTTGGTCTCATCTTTTAGCTGGCTTTGTGTAGTTTTCGTAAAGTGTAAATATGTTGTACTTTGCATGAAAATACTAATTTTTATGGCGACTGGAAGGCATAGACATGAATTTCCCTTAAATAATGTCAATTTCCTTGGCAGATCTCTGGCTTTGATTGCTCACTGTGGCCACAATTTCTATCCGATTACTAAAATGTTGGTGTCATTTTTTAGCTAACGGTTCGTTCTTACCGTCAAACACAAATTTGTAGTACTTTTCGTAAGAACACTATTTTTTAGGAGGGTTAAAAAGGAATATAGTGAAAAAATCAAACTTGTTTGCATAAAAAGTCATGAGTAGTTTGCAGAAAACTTTTCACTAATTATAAGTGATATATGAGTGAAAAGAAATAAACCAAAACAAAAACGGTTTTCCTAAGTGATATAACAAGCGAGATAGTATATTTTTGGGGGGCAGGTTTTGGGAACTTTTTCCCTTTATCGCATTCCTGTGACCAGGTTTACTAACCGATTTGCAATATTTTAATACTGAAAGATAGATTAGCGTCTGAACTTTTCAAAAAGTATAAATTTGTGGCATTTTGGTAAAGTTTAAGGGCAGTTTTAGTGGTTTAAAGCCAAAAAATTTCCAAATTTTTACGTGTCACCCCCCTAAAACTTTAAATGGATTTTTCTCCCCTTAAACGTGCAAATTCCGGTTTTATAATTTTTAATTTAAAGGCTTAAACCAAACTAGTATTTTGGTGGTCGGAAAATATTTTAGGCAAATTGTCTAGCGTGCAGGAGGTATAGAAATAGGAGATTCTAGACCACGTGCGTTTTTTGTGCAGATTTCCAGCTTCGATCTCTTACTGTGGCCACAGTTTTTATTTGATCGTTAAAATTTTGGTCTCATCTTTTAGCTGGCTTTGTGTAGTTTCCGTAAAGTGTAAATATGTTGTACTTTGCATGAAAATACTAATTTTTATGGCGTCTGGAAGGCATAGACATGAATTTCCCTCAAATAATGTCAATTTCCTTGGCAGATCTCTGGCTTTGATTGCTCACTGTGGCCACAATTTCTATCCGATTACTAAAATTTTGATGTCATTTTTTAGCTAACGGTTTGTTCTTTCCGTCAAACACAAATTTGTAGTACTTTTCGTAAGAACACTATTTTTTAGGAGGGTTAAAAAAGGAATATAGTGAAAAAATCAAACTTGTCTGCATAAAAAGTCATGAGTAGTTTGCAGAAAACTTTTCACTAATTATAAGTGATATATGAGTGAAAAGAAATAAACCAAAATAAAAACGGTTTTCCTAAGTGATATAACAAGCGAGATAGTATATTTTTGGGGGGCAGGCTTTGGGAACTTTTTCCCTTTATCGCATTCCTGTGACCAGGTTTACTAACCGATTTGCAATATTTTAATACTGAAAGATAGATTAGCGTCTGAACTTTTCAAAAAGTATAAATTTGTGGCATTTTGGTAAAGTTTAAGGGCAGTTTTAGTGGTTTAAAGCCAAAAAATTTACAAATTTTTACGTGTCACCCCCCTAAAACTTTAAATGGATTTTTCTCCCCTTAAACGTGCGAATTCCGGTTTTATAATTTTTAATTTAAAGGCTTAACCCAAGCTAGTATTTTGGTGGTCGGAAAATATTTTAGGCAAATTGTCTAGCGTGCAGGAGGTATAGAAATAGGAGATTCTAGACCACGTGCGTTTTTTGTGCAGATTTCCAGCTTCGATCTCTTACTGTGGCCACAGTTTTTATTTGATCGTTAAAATTTTAGTCTCATCTTTTAGCTGGCTTTGTGTAGTTTCCGTAAAGTGTTAATATGTTGTACTTTGCATGAAAATACTAATTTTTATGGCGTCTGGAAGGCATAGACATGAATTTCCCTCAAATAATGTCAATTTCCTTGGCAGATCTCTGGCTTTGATTGCTCACTGTGGCCACAATTTCTATCCGATTACTAAAATTTTGGTGTCATTTTTTAGCTAACGGTTCGTTCTTTCCGTCAAACACAAATTTGTAGTACTTTTCGTAAGAACACTATTTTTTAGGAGGGTTAAAAAAGGAATATAGTGAAAAAATCAAACTTGTCTGCATAAAAAGTCATGAGTAGTTTGCAGAAAACTTTTCACTAATTATAAGTGATATATGAGTGAAAAGAAATAAACCAAAACAAAAACGGTTTTCCTAAGTGATATAACAAGCGAGATAGTATATTTTTGGGGGGCAGGTTTTGGGAACTTTTTCCCTTTATCGCATTCCTGTGACCAGGTTTACTAACCGATTTGCAATACTTTAATACTGAAAGATAGATTAGCGTCTGAACTTTTCAAAAAGTATAAATTTGTGGCATTTTCGTAAAGTTTAAGGGCAGTTTTAGTGGTTTAAAGCCAAAAAATTTCCAAATTTTTACGTGTCACCCCCCTAAAACTTTAAATGGATTTTTCTCCCCTTAAACGTGCGAATTCCGGTTTTATAATTTTTAATTTAAAGGCTTAACCCGAACTAGTATTTTGGTGGTCGGAAAATATTTTAGGCAAATTGTCTAGCGTGCAGGAGGTATAGAAATAGGAGATTCTAGACCACGTGCGTTTTTTGTGCAGATTTCCAGCTTCGATCTCTTACTGTGGCCACAGTTTTTATTTGATCGTTAAAATTTTGGTCTCATCTTTTAGCTGGCTTTGTGCAGTTTCCGTAAAGTGTAAATATGTTGTACTTTGCATGAAAATACTAATTTTTATGGCGTCTGGAAGGCATAGACATGAATTTCCCTCAAATAATGTCAATTTCCTTGGCAGATCTCTGGCTTTGATTGCTCACTGTGGCCACAATTTCTATCCGGTTACTAAAATTTTGGTGTCATTTTTTAGCTAACGGTTCGTTCTTTCCGTCAAACACAAATTTGTAGTACTTTTCGTAAGAACACTATTTTTTAGGAGGGTTAAAAAAGGAATATAGTGAAAAAATCAAACTTGTCTGCATAAAAAGTCATGAGTAGTTTGCAGAAAACTTTTCACTAATTATAAGTGATATATGAGTGAAAAGAAATAAACCAAAACAAAAACGGTTTTCCTAAGTGATATAACAAGCGAGATAGTATATTTTTGGGGGGCAGGTTTTGGGAACTTTTTCCCTTTATCGCATTCCTGTGACCAGGTTTACTAACCGATTTGCAATACTTTAATACTGAAAGATAGATTAGCGTCTGAACTTTTCAAAAAGTATAAATTTGTGGCATTTTGGTAAAGTTTAAGGGCAGTTTTAGTGGTTTAAAGCCAAAAAATTTCCAAATTTTTACGTGTCACCCCCCTAAAACTTTAAATGGATTTTTCTCCCCTTAAACGTGCGAATTCCGGTTTTATAATTTTTAATTTAAAGGCTTAACCCAAGCTAGTATTTTGGTGGTCGGAAAATATTTTAGGCAAATTGTCTAGCGTGCAGGAGGTATAGAAATAGGAGATTCTAGACCACGTGCGTTTTTTGTGCAGATTTCCAGCTTCGATCTCTTACTGTGGCCACAGTTTTTATTTGATCGTTAAAACTTTGGTCTCATCTTTTAGCTGGCTTTGTGTAGTTTTCGTAAAGTGTAAATATGTTGTACGTTGCATGAAAATACTAATTTTTATGGCGTCTGGAAGGCATAGACATGAATTTCCCTCAAATAATGTCAATTTCCTTGGCAGATCTCTGGCTTTCATTGCTCACTGTGGCCACAATTTCTATCCGATTACTAAAATTTTGGTGTCATTTTTTAGCTAACGGTTTGTTCTTTCCGTCAAACACAAATCTGTAGTACTTTTCGTAAGAACACTATTTTTTAGGAGGGTTAAAAAAGGAATATAGTGAAAAAATCAAACTTGTCTGCATAAAAAGTCATGAGTAGTTTGCAGAAAACTTTTCACTAATTATAAGTGATATATGAGTGAAAAGAAATAAACCAAAACAAAAACGGTTTTCCTAAGTGATATAACAAGCGAGATAGTATATTTTTGGGGGGCAGGTTTTGGGAACTTTTTCCCTTTATCGCATTCCTGTGACCAGGTTTACCAATCGATTTGCAATATTTTAATACTGAAAGATAGATTAGCGTCTGAACTTTTCAAAAAGTATAAATTTGTGGCATTTTCGTAAAGTTTAAGGGCAGTTTTAGTGGTTTAAAGCCAAAAAATTTACAAATTTTTACGTGTCACCCCCCTAAAACTTTAAATGGATTTTTCTCCCCTTAAACGTGCGAATTCCGGTTTTATAATTTTCAATTTAAGGCTTAACCCGAACTAGTATTTTTGTGGTCGGAAAATATTTTAGGCAAATTGTCTAGCGTGCAGGAGGTATAGAAATAGGAGATTCTAGACCACGTGCGTTTTTTGTGCAGATTTCCAGCTTCGATCTCTTACTGTGGCCACAGTTTTTATTTGATCGTTAAAATTTTGGTCTCATCTTTTAGCTGGCTTTGTGTAGTTTCCGCAAAGTGTAAATATGTTGTACTTTGCATGAAAATACTAATTTTTATGGCGTCTGGAAGGCATAGACATGAATTCCCCTCAAATAATGTCAATTTCCTTGGCAGATCTCTGGCTTTGATTGCTCACTGTGGCCACAATTTCTATCCGATTACTAAAATTTTGGTGTCATTTTTTAGCTAACGGTTCGTTCTTTCCGTCAAACATAAATTTGTAGTACTTTTCGTAAGAACACTATTTTTTAGGAGGGTTAAAAAAGGAATATAGTGAAAAAATCAAACTTGTCTGCATAAAAAGTCATGAGTAGTTTGCAGAAAACTTTTCACTAATTATAAGTGATATATGAGTAAAAAGAAATAAACCAAAACAAAAACGGTTTTCCTAAGTGATATAACAAGCGAGATAGTATAGTTTTGGGGGGCAGGTTTTGGGAACTTTTTCCCTTTATCGCATTCCTGTGACCAGGTTTACTAACCGATTTGCAATACTTTAATACTGAAAGATAGATTAGCGTCTGAACTTTTCAAAAAGTATAAATTTGTGGCATTTTAGTAAAGTTTAAGGGCAGTTTTAGTGGTTTAAAGCCAAAAAATTTCCAAATTTTTACGTGTCACCCCCCTAAAACTTTAAATGGATTTTTCTCCCCTTAAACGTGCGAATTCCGGTTTTATAATTTTTAATTTAAAGGCTTAACCCAAACTAGTATTTTGGTGGTCGGAAAATATTTTAGGCAAATTGTCTAGCGTGCAGGAGGTATAGAAATAGGAGATTCTAGACCACGTGCGTTTTTTGTGCAGATTTCCAGCTTCGATCTCTTACTGTGGCCACAGTTTTTATTTGATCGTTAAAATTTTGGTCTCATCTTTTAGCCGGCTTTGTGTAGTTTTCGTAAAGTGTAAATATGTTGTACTTTGCATGAAAATACTAATTTTTATGGCGACTGGAAGGCATAGACATGAATTTCCCTTAAATAATGTCAATTTCCTTGGCAGATCTCTGGCTTTGATTGCTCACTGTGGCCACAATTTCTATCCGATTACTAAAATTTTGGTGTCATTTTTTAGCTAACGGTTCGTTCTTTCCGTCAAATACAAATTTGTAGTACTTTTCGTAAGAACACTATTTTTTAGGAGGGTTAAAAAAGGAATATAGTGAAAAAATCAAACTTGTCTGCATAAAAAGTCATGAGTAGTTTGCAGAAAACTTTTCACTAATTATAAGTGATATATGAGTGAAAAGAAATAAAAACAAAACAAAAACAGTTTTCCTAAGTGATATAACAAGCGAGATAGTATATTTTTGGGGGGCAGGTTTTGGGAACTTTTTCCCTTTATCGCATTCCTGTGACCAGGTTTACTAACCGATTTGCAATATTTTAATATTGAAAGATAGATTAGCGTCTGAACTTTTCAAAAAGTATAAATTTGTGGCATTTTGGTAAAGTTTAAGGGCAGTTTTAGTGGTTTAAAGCCAAAAAATTTCCAAATTTTTACGTGTCACCCCCCTAAAACTTTAAATGGATTTTTCTCCCCTTAAACGTGCGAATTCCGGTTTTTTAATTTTCAATTTAAAGGCTTAACCCAAACTAGTATTTTGGTGGTCGGAAAATATTTTAGGCAAATTGTCTAGCGTGCAGGAGGTATAGAAATAGGAGATTCTAGACCACGTGCGTTTTTTGTGCAGATTTCCAGCTTCGATCTCTTACTGTGGCCACAGTTTTTATTTGATCGTTAAAATTTTGGTCTCATCTTTTAGCTGGCTTTGTGTAGTTCCCGTGAAGTGTAAATATCTTGTACTTTGCATGAAAATACTAATTTTTATGGCGTCTGGAAGGCATAGACATGAATTCCCCTCAAATAATGTCAATTTCCTTGGCAGATCTCTGGCTTTGATTGCTCACTGTGGCCACAATTTCTATCCGATTACTAAAATTTTGGTGTCATTTTTTAGCTAACGGTTCGTTCTTTCCGTCAAACACAAATTTGTAGTACTTTTCGTAAGAACACTATTTTTTAGGAGGGTTAAAACAGGAATATAGTGAAAAAATCAAACTTGTCTGCATAAAAAGTCATGAGTAGTTTGCAGAAAACTTTTCACTAATTGTAAGTGATATATGAGTGAAAAGAAATAAACCAAAACAAAAACGGTTTTCCTAAGTGATATAACAAGCGAGATAGTATATTTTTGGGGGGCAGGTTTTGGGAACTTTTTCCCTTTATCGCATTCCTGTGACCAGGTTTACTAACCGATTTGCAATACTTTAATACTGAAAGATAGATTAGCGTCTGAACTTTTCAAAAAAGTATAAATTTGTGGCATTTTGGTAAAGTTTAAGGGCAGTTTTAGTGGTTTAAAGCCAAAAAATTTACAAATTTTTACGTGTCACCCCCCTAAAACTTTAAATGGATTTTTCTCCCCTTAAACGTGCGAATTCCGGTTTTATAATTTTTAATTTAAAGGCTTAACCCAAACTAGTATTTTGGTGGTCGGAAAATATTTTAGGCAAATTGTCTAGCGTGCAGGAGGTATAGAAATAGGAGATTCTAGACCACGTGCGTTTTTTGTGCAGATTTCCAGCTTCGATCTCTTACTGTGGCCACAGTTTTTATTTGATCGTTAAAATTTTGGTCTCATCTTTTAGCTGGCTTTGTGCAGTTTTCGCAAAGTGTAAATATGTTGTACTTTGCATGAAAATACTAATTTTTATGCCGTCTGGAAGGCATAGACATGAATTTCCCTCAAATAATGTCAATTTCCTTGGCAGATCTCTGGCTTTGATTGCTCACTGTGGCCACAATTTCTATCCGACTACTAAAATTTTGGTGTCATTTTTTAGCTAACGGTTCGTTCTTTCCGTCAAACACAAATTTGTAGTACTTTTCGTAAGAACACTATTTTTTAGGAGGGTTAAAAAAGGAATATAGTGAAAAAATCAAACTTGTCTGCATAAAAAGTCATGAGTAGTTTGCAGAAAACTTTTCACTAATTATAAGTGATATATGAGTGAAAAGAAATAAACCAAATTAAAAACGGTTTTCCTAAGTGATATAACAAGCGAGATAGTATATTTTTGGGGGGCAGGTTTTGGGAACTTTTTCCCTTTATCGCATTCCTGTGACCAGGTTTACTAACCGATTTGCAATACTTTAATACTGAAAGATAGATTAGCGTCTGAACTTTTCAAAAAGTATAAATTTGTGGCATTTTGGTAAAGTTTAAGGGCAGTTTTAGTGGCTTAAAGCCAAAAAATTTCCAAATTTTTACGTGTCACCCCCCTAAAACTTTAAATGGATTTTTCTCCCCTTAAACGTGCGAATTCCGGTTTTATAATTTTTAATTTAAAGGCTTAACCCAAACTAGTATTTTGGTGGTCGGAAAATATTTTAGGCAAATTGTCTAGCGTGCAGGAGGTATAGAAATAGGAGATTCTAGACCACGTGCGTTTTTTGTGCAGATTTCCAGCTTCGATCTCTTACTGTGGCCACAGTTTTTATTTGATCGTTAAAATTTTGGTCTCATCTTTTAGCTGGCTTTGTGTAGTTTCCGTAAAGTGTAAATATGTTGTACTTTGCATGAAAATACTAATTTTTATGGCGTCTGGAAGGCATAGACATGAATTTCCCTCAAATAATGTCAATTTCCTTGGCAGATCTCTGGCTTTGATTGCTCACTGTGGCCACAATTTCTATCCGATTACTAAAATTTTGGTGTCATTTTTTAGCTAACGGTTCGTTCTTTCCGTCAAACACAAATTTGTAGTACTTTTCGTAAGAACACTATTTTTTAAGGAGGGTTAAAAAAGGAATATAGTGAAAAAATCAAACTTGTCTGCATAAAAAGTCATGAGTAGTTTGCAGAAAACTTTTCACTAATTATAAGTGATATATGAGTGAAAAGAAATAAACCAAAACAAAAACGGTTTTCCTAAGTGATATAACAAGCGAGATAGTATATTTTTGGGGGGCAGGTTTTGGGAACTTTTTCCCTTTATCGCATTCCTGTGACCAGGTTTACTAACCGATTTGCAATACTTTAATACTGAAAGATAGACTAGCGTCTGAACTTTTCAAAAAATATAAATTTGTGGCATTTTGGTAAAGTTTAAGGGCAGTTTTAGTGGTTTAAAGCCAAAAAATTTCCAAATTTTTACGTGTCACCCCCCTAAAACTTTAAATGGATTTTTCTCCCCTTAAACGTGCGAATTCCGGTTTTATAATTTTTAACTTAAAGGCTTAACCCAAGCTAGTATTTTGGTGGTCGGAAAATATTTTAGGCAAATTGTCTAGCGTGCAGGAGGTATAGAAATAGGAGATTCTAGACCACGTGCGTTTTTTGTGCAGATTTCCAGCTTCGATCTCTTTCTGTGGCCACAGTTTTTATTTGATCGTTAAAATTTTGATCTCATCTTTAAGCTGGCTTTGTGTAGTTTCCGCAAAGTGTAAATATGTTGTACTTTGCATGAAAATACTAATTTTTATGGCGTCTGGAAGGCATACCCATGACATGGCTTTGACTGCTCACTGTGGCCACAATTTCTATCCGATTACTAAAATGTTGGTGTCATTTTTTAGCTAACGGTTCGTTCTTTCCGTCAAACACAAATTTGTAGTACTTTTGTTAAGAACACTATTTTTTAGGAGGGTTTAAAAAGGAATATAGTGAAAAAATCAAACTTGTCTGCATAAAAAGTCATGAGTAGTTTGCAGAAAACTTTTCACTAATTATAAGTGATATATGAGTGAAAAGAAATAAACCAAAACAGAAACGGTTTTCCTAAGTGATATAACAAGCGAGATAGTATATTTTTGGGGGGCAGGTTTTGGGAACTTTTTCCCTTTATCGCATTTCCCTCAAATAATGTCAATTTCCTTGGCAGATCTCTGGCTTTCATTGCTCACTGTGGCCACAATTTCTATCCGATTACTAAAATTTTGGTGTAATTTTGTAGCTAACGATTCGTTCTTTCTGTCAAACACAAATTTGTAGTACTTTTCGTAAGAACACTATTTTTTAGGAGGGTTTAAAAAGGAATATAGTGAAAAAATCAAACTTGTCTGCATAAAAAGTCATGAGTAGTTTGCAGAAAACTTTTCACTAATTATAAGTGATATATGAGTGAAAAGAAATAAAGCAAAACAAAAACGGTTTTCCTAAGTGATATAACAAGCGAGATAGTATATTTTTGGGGGGCAGGTTTTGGGAACTTTTTCCCTTTATCGCATTCCTGTGACCAGGTTTACTAATCGATTTGCAATATTTTAATACTGAAAGATAGATTAGCGTCTGAACTTTTCAAAAAGTATAAATTTGTGGCATTTTGGTAAAGTTTAAGGGCAGTTTTAGTGGTTTAAAGCCAAAAAATTTCCAAATTTTTACGTGTCACCCCCCTAAAACTTTAAATGGATTTTTCTCCCCTTAAACGTGCTAATTCCGGTTTTATAATTTTTAATTTAAAGGCTTAACCCGAATTAGTATTTTGGTGGTCGGAAAATATTTTAGGCAAATTGTCTAGCGTGCAGGAGGTATAGAAATAGGAGATTCTAGACCACGTGCGTTTTTTGTGCAGATTTCCAGCTTCGATCTCTTACTGTAACCACAGTTTTTATTTGATCGTTAAAATTTTGGTCTCATCTTTTAGCTGGCTTTGTGTAGTTACCGTAAAGTGTAAACATCTTGTACTTTGCATGAAAATACTAATTTTTATGGCGTCTGGAAGGCATAGATATGAATTTCCCTCAAATAATGTCAATTTCCTTGGCAGATCTCTGGCTTTGATTGCTCACTGTGGCCACAATTTCTATCCGATTACTAAAATTTTGGTGTCATTTTTTAGCTAACGGTTCGTTCATTCCGTCAAACACAAATTTGTAGTACTTTTCGTAAGAACACTATTTTTTAGGAGGGTTAAAAAAGGAATATAGTGAAAAAATCAAACTTGTCTGCATAAAAAGTCATGAGTAGTTTGCAGAAAACTTTTCACTAATTATAAGTGATATATGAGTGAAAAGAAATAAACCAAAACAAAAACGGTTTTCCTAAGTGATATAACAAGCGAGATAGTATATTTTTGGGGGGCAGGTTTTGGGAACTTTTTCCCTTTATCGCATTTCCCTCAAATAATGTCAATTTCCTTGGCAGATCTCTGGCTTTCATTGCTCACTGTGGCCACAATTTCTATCCGATTACTAAAATTTTGATGTAATTTTGTAGCTAACGGTTCGTTCTTTCTGTCAAACACAAATTTGTAGTACTTTTCGTAAGAACACTATTTTTTAGGAGGGTTTAAAAAGGAATATAGTGAAAAAATCAAACTTGTCTGCATAAAAAGTCATGAGTAGTTTGCAGAAAACTTTTCACTAATTATAAGTGATATATGAGTGAAAAGAAATAAACCAAAACAAAAACGGTTTTCCTAAGTGATAAAACAAGCGAGATAGTATATTTTTGGGGGGCAGGTTTTGGGAACTTTTTCCCTTTATCGCATTCCTGTGACCAGGTTTACTAACCGATTTGCAATATTTTAATACTGAAAGATAGATTAGCGTGTGAACTTTTCAAAAAGTATAAATTTGTGGCATTTTGGTAAAGTTTAAGGGCAGTTTTAGTGGTTTAAAGCCAAAAAATTTCCAAATTTTTACGTGTCACCCCCCTAAAACTTTAAATGGATTTTTCTCCCCTTAAACGTGCTGATTCCGGTTTTATAATTTTTAATTTAAAGGCTTAACCCGAATTAGTATTTTGGTGGTCGGAAAATATTTTAGGCAAATTGTCTAGCGTGCAGGAGGTATAGAAATAGGAGATTCTAGACCACGTGCGTTTTTTGTGCAGATTTCCAGCTTCGATCTCTTACTGTGGCCACAGTTTTTATTTGATCGTTAAAATTTTGGTCTCATCTTTTAGCTGGCTTCGTGTAGTTACCGTAAAGTGTAAACATCTTGTACTTTGCATGAAAATACTAATTTTTATGGCGTCTGGAAGGCATAGACATGAATTTCCCTCAAATAATGTCAATTTCCTTGGCAGATCTCTGGCTTTGATTGCTCACTGTGGCCACAATTTCTATCCGATTACTAAAATTTTGGTGTCATTTTTTAGCTAACGGTTCGTTCATTCCGTCAAACACAAATTTGTAGTACTTTTCGTAAGAACACTATTTTTTAGGAGGGTTAAAAAAGGAATATAGTGAAAAAATCAAACTTGTCTGCATAAAAAGTCATGAGTAGTTTGCAGAAAACTTTTCACTAATTATAAGTGATATATGAGTGAAAAGAAATAAACCAAAACAAAAACGGTTTTCCTAAGTGATATAACAAGCGAGATAGTATATTTTTGGGGGGCAGGTTTTGGGATCTTTTTCCCTTTATCGCATTCCTGTGACCAGGTTTACTAATCGATTTGCAATACTTTAATACTGAAAGATAGATTAGCGTCTAAACTTTTCAAAAAGTATAAATTTGTGGCATTTTGGTAAAGTTTAAGGGCAGTTTTAGTGGTTTAAAGCCAAAAAATTTCCAAATTTTTACGTGTCACCCCCCTAAAACTTTAAATGGATTTTTCTCCCCTTAAACGTGCGAATTCCGGTTTTATAATTTTTAATTTAAAGGCTTAACCCAAACTAGTATTTTGGTGGTCGGAAAATATTTTAAGCAAATTGTCTAGCGTGCAGGAGGTATAGAAATAGGAGATTCTAGACCACGTGCGTTTTTTGTGCAGATTTCCAGCTTCGATCTCTTACTGTTGCCACTGTTTTTATTTGATCGTTAAAATTTTGGTCTCATCTTTTAGCTGGCTTTGTTTAATTTTTGTAAAGTGTAAATATGTTGTACTTTGCATGAAAATACTAATTTTTATGGCGTCTGGAAGGCATAGACATGACATGGCTTTGACTGCTCACTGTGGCCACAATTTCTATCCGATTACTAAAATTTTGGTGTCATTTTTTAGCTAACGGTTCGTTCTTTCTGTCAAACACAAATTTGTAGTACTTTTCGTAAGAACACTATTTTTTAGGAGGGTTTAAAAAGGAATATAGTGAAAAAATCAAACTTGTCTGCATAAAAAGTCATGAGTAGTTTGCAGAAAACTTTTCACTAATTATAAGTGATATATGAGTGAAAAGAAATAAACCAAATTAAAAACGGTTTTCCTAAGTGATATAACAAGCGAGATAGTATATTTTTGGGGGGGCAGGTTTTGGGAACTTTTTCCCTTTATCGCATTCCTGTGACCAGGTTTACTAACTGATTTGCAATACTTTAATACTGAAAGATAGATTAGCGTCTGAACTTTTCAAAAAGTATAAATTTGTGGCATTTTGGTAAAGTTTAAGGGCAGTTTTAGTGGTTTAAAGCCAAAAAATTTCCAAATTTTTACGTGTCACCCCCCTAAAACTTTAAATGGATTTTTCTCCCCTTAAACGTGCGAATTCCGGTTTTATAATTTTTAATTTAAAGGCTTAACCCAAACTAGTATTTTGGTGGTCGGAAAATATTTTAGGCAAATTGTCTAGCGTGCAGGAGGTATAGAAATAGGAGATTCTAGACCACGTGCGTTTTTGTGCAGATTTCTAATTTCGATCTCTTACTGTGGCCACAGTTTTTATTTGATCGTTAAAATTTTGATCTCATCTTTTAGCTGGCTTTGTGTAGTTTCCGTAGAGTGTAAATATGTTGTACTTTGCATGAAAATACTAATTTTTATGGCGTCTGGAAGGCATAGACATGAATTTCCCTCAAATAATGTCAATTTCCTTGGCAGATCTCTGGCTTTGATTGCTCACTGTGGCCACAATTTCTATCCGATTACTAAAATTTTGGTGTCATTTTTTAGCTAACGGTTTGTTCTTTCCGTCAAACACAAATTTGTAGTACTTTTCGTAAGAACACTATTTTTTAGGAGGGTTAAAAAAGGAATATAGTGAAAAAATCAAACTTGTCTGCATAAAAAGTCATGAGTAGTTTGCAGAAAACTTTTCACTAATTATAAGTGATATATGAGTGAAAAGAAATAAACCAAAACAAAAACGGTTTTCCTAAGTGATATAACAAGCGAGATAGTATATTTTTGGGGGGCAGGTTTTGGGAACTTTTTCCCTTTATCGCATTCCTGTGACCAGGTTTACTAACCGATTTGCAATATTTTAATACTGAAAGATAGATTAGCGACTAAACTTTTCAAAAAATATAAATTTGTGGCATTTTGGTAAAGTTTAAGGGCAGTTTTAGTGGTTTAAAGCCAAAAAATTTCCAAATTTTTACGTGTCACCCCCCTAAAACTTTAAATGGATTTTTCTCCCCTTAAACGTGCGAATTCCGGTTTTATAATTTTTAATTTAAAGGCTTAACCTAAGCTAGTATTTTGGTGGTCGGAAAATATTTTAGGCAAATTGTCTAGCGTGCAGGAGGTATAGAAATAGGAGATTCTAGACCACGTGCGTTTTTTGTGCAGATTTCCAGCTTCGATCTCTTACTGTGGCCACAGTTTTTATTTGATCGTTAAAATTTTGGTCTCATCTTTTAGCTGGCTTTGTGTCGTTTTCGTAAAGTGTAAATATGTTGTACTTTGCATGAAAATACTAATTTTTATGGCGTCTGGAAGGCATAGACATGAATTTCCCTCAAATAATGTCAATTTCCTTGGCAGATCTCTGGCTTTCATTGCTCACTGTGGCCACAATTTCTATCCGATTACTAAAATTTTGGTGTCGTTTTTTAGCTAACGGTTTGTTCTTTCCGTCAAACACAAATTTGTAGTACTTTTCGTAAGAACAGTATTTTTTAGGAGGGTTAAAAAAGGAATATAGTGAAAAAATCAAACTTGTCTGCATAAAAAGTCATGAGTAGTTTGCAGAAAACTTTTCACTAATTATAAGTGATATATGAGTGAAAAGAAATAAACCAAAACAAAAACGGTTTTCCTAAGTGATATAACAAGCGAGATAGTATATTTTTGGGGGGCAGGTTTTGGGAACTTTTTCCCTTTATCGCATTCCTGTGACCAGGTTTACTAACCGATTTGCAATATTTTAATACTGAAAGATAGATTAGCGACTAAACTTTTCAAAAAATATAAATTTGTGGCATTTTGGTAAAGTTTAAGGGCAGTTTTAGTGGTTTAAAGCCAAAAAATTTCCAAATTTTTACGTGTCACCCCCCTAAAACTTTAAATGGATTTTTCTCCCCTTAAACGTGCGAATTCCGGTTTTATAATTTTTAATTTAAAGGCTTAACCTAAGCTAGTATTTTGGTGGTCGGAAAATATTTTAGGCAAATTGTCTAGCGTGCAGGAGGTATAGAAATAGGAGATTCTAGACCACGTGCGTTTTTTGTGCAGATTTCCAGCTTCGATCTCTTACTGTGGCCACAGTTTTTATTTGATCGTTAAAATTTTGGTCTCATCTTTTAGCTGGCTTTGTGTCGTTTTCGTAAAGTGTAAATATGTTGTACTTTGCATGAAAATACTAATTTTTATGGCGTCTGGAAGGCATAGACATGAATTTCCCTCAAATAATGTCAATTTCCTTGGCAGATCTCTGGCTTTCATTGCTCACTGTGGCCACAATTTCTATCCGATTACTAAAATTTTGGTGTCGTTTTTTAGCTAACGGTTTGTTCTTTCCGTCAAACACAAATTTGTAGTACTTTTCGTAAGAACAGTATTTTTTAGGAGGGTTAAAAAAGGAATATAGTGAAAAAATCAAACTTGTCTGCATAAAAAGTCATGAGTAGTTTGCAGAAAACTTTTCACTAATTATAAGTGATATATGAGTGAAAAGAAATAAACCAAAACAAAAACGGTTTTCCTAAGTGATATAACAAGCGAGATAGTATATTTTTGGGGGGCAGGTTTTGGGAACTTTTTCCCTTTATCGCATTCCTGTGACCAGGTTTACTAACCGATTTGCAATATTTTAATACTGAAAGATAGATTAGCGTCTGAACTTTTCAAAAAGTATAAATTTGTGGCATTTTGGTAAAGTTTAAGGGCAGTTTTAGTGGTTTAAAGCCAAAAAATTTCCAAATTTTTACGTGTCACCCCCCTAAAACTTTAAATGGATTTTTCTCCCCTTAAACGTGCGAATTCCGGTTTTATAATTTTTAATTTAAAGGCTTAACCCAAACTAGTATTTTGGTGGTCGGAAAATATTTTAGGCAAATTGTCTAGCGTGCAGGAGGTATAGAAATAGGAGATTCTAGACCACGTGCGTTTTTTGTGCAGATTTCCAGCTTCGATCTCTTACTGTGGCCACAGTTTTTATTTGCAATATTTTGATACTGAAAGATAGATTAGCGTCTGAACTTTTCAAAAAGTATAAATTTGTGTCATTTTGGTAAAGTTTAAGGGCAGTTTTAGTGGTTTAAAGCCAAAAAATTTCCAAATTTTTACGTGTCACCCCCCTAAAACTTTAAATGGATTTTTCTCCCCTTAAACGTGCGAATTCCGGTTTTATAATTTTTAATTAAAGGCTTAACCCAAACTAGTATTTTGGTGGTCGGAAAATATTTTAGGCAAATTGTCTAGCGTGCAGGAGGTATAGAAATAGGAGATTCTAGACCACGTGCGTTTTTTGTGCAGATTTCCAGCTTCGATCTCTTACTGTGGCCACAGTTTTTATTTGATCGTTAAAATTTTGGTCTCATCTTTTAGCTGGCTTTGTGTAGTTTCCGTAAAGTGTAAATATGTTGTACTTTGCATGAAAATACTAATTTTTATGGCGTCTGGAAGGCATAGACATGAATTTCCCTCAAATAGTGTCAATTTCCTTGGCAGATCTCTGGCTTTGATTGCTCACTGTGGCCACAATTTCTATCCGATTACTAAAATGTTGGTGTCATGTTTTAGCTAACGGTTCGTTCTTTCCGTCAAACACAAATTTGTAGTACTTTTCGTAAGAACACTATTTTTTAGGAGGGTTAAAAAAGGAATATAGTGAAAAAATCAAACTTGTCTGCATAAAAAGTCATGAGTAGTTTGCAGAAAACTTTTCACTAATTATAAGTGATATATGAGTGAAAAGAAATAAACCAAAACAAAAACGGTTTTCCTAAGTGATATAACAAGCGAGATAGTATATTTTTGGGGGGCAGGTTTTGGGAACTTTTTCCCTTTATCGCATTCCTGTGACCAGGTTTACTTACCGATTTGCAATACTTTAATACTGAAAGATAGATTAGCGTCTGAACTTTTCAAAAAGTATAAATTTGTGGCATTTTGGTAAAGTTTAAGGGCAGTTTTAGTGGTTTAAAGCCAAAAAATTTCCAAATTTTTACGTGTCACCCCCCTAAAACTTTAAATGGATTTTTCTCCCCTTAAACGTGCGAATTCCGGTTTTATAATTTTTAGTTTAAAGACTTAACCCAAACTAGTATTTTGGTGGTCGGAAAATATTTTAGGCAAATTGTCTAGCGTGCAGGAGGTATAGAAATAGGAGATTCTAGACCACGTGCGTTATTGTGCAGATTTCTAATTTCGATCTCTTACTGTGGCCACAGTTTTTATTTGATCGTTAAAATTTTGATCTCATCTTTTAGCTGGCTTTGTGTAGTTTCCGTAGAGTGTAAATATGTTGTACTTTGCATGAAAATACTAATTTTTATGGCGTCTGGAAGGCATAGACATGAATTTCCCTCAAATAATGTCAATTTCCTTGGCAGATCTCTGGCTTTGATTGCTCACTGTGGCCACAATTTCTATCCGATTACTAAAATTTTGGTGTCATTTTTTAGCTAACGGTTCGTTCTTTCCGTCAAACACAAATTTGTAGTACTTTTCGTAAGAACACTATTTTTTAAGGAGGGTTAAAAAAGGAATATAGTGAAAAAATCAAACTTGTCTGCATAAAAAGTCATGAGTAGTTTGCAGAAAACTTTTCACTAATTATAAGTGATATATGAGTGAAAAGAAATAAACCAAAACAAAAACGGTTTTCCTAAGTGATATAACAAGCGAGATAGTATATTTTTGGGGGGCAGGTTTTGGGAACTTTTTCCCTTTATCGCATTCCTGTGACCAGGTTTACTAGCCGATTTGCAATACTTTAATACTGAAAGATAGATTAGCGTCTGAACTTTTGAAAAAGTATAAATTTGTGGCATTTTGGTAAAGTTTAAGGGCAGTTTTAGTGGTTTAAAGCCAAAAAATTTCCAAATTTTTACGTGTCACCCCCCTAAAACTTTAAATGGATTTTTCTCCCCTTAAACGTGCGAATTCCGGTTTTATAATTTTTAACTTAAAGGCTTAACCCAAGCTAGTATTTTGGTGGTCGGAAAATATTTTAGGCAAATTGTCTAGCGTGCAGGAGGTATAGAAATAGGAGATTCTAGACCACGTGCGTTTTTTGTGCAGATTTCCAGCTTCGATCTCTTACTGTGGCCACAGTTTTTATTTGATCGTTAAAATTTTAATCTCATCTTTTAGCTGGCTTTGTGTAGTTTCCGCAAAGTGTAAATATGTTGTACTTTGCATGAAAATACTAATTTTTATGGCGTCTGGAAGGCATAGACATGACATGGCTTTGACTGCTCACTGTGGCCACAATTTCTATCCGATTACTAAAATTTTGGTGTCATTTTTTAGCTAACGGTTCGTTCTTTCCGTCAAACACAAATTTGTAGTACTTTTGGTAAGAACACTATTTTTTAGGAGGGTTTAAAAAGGAATATAGTGAAAAAATCAAACTTGTCTGCATAAAAAGTCATGAGTAGTTTGCAGAAAACTTTTCACTAATTATAAGTGATATATGAGTGAAAAGAAATAAACCAAAACAAAAACGGTTTTCCTAAGTGATATAACAAGCGAGATAGTATATTTTTGGGGGGCAGGTTTTGGGAACTTTTTCCCTTTATCGCATTCCTGTGACCAGGTTTACTAACCGATTTGCAATACTTTAATACTGAAAGATAGATTAGCGTCTGAACTTTTCAAAAAGTATAAATTTGTGGCATTTTGGTAAAGTTTAAGGGCAGTTTTAGTGGTTTAAAGCCAAAAAATTTCCAAATTTTTACGTGTCACCCCCCTAAAACTTTAAATGGATTTTTCTCCCCTTAAACGTGCTAATTCCGGTTTTATAATTTTTAATTTAAAGGCTTAACCAAAATTAGTATTTTGGTGGTCGGAAAATATTTTAGGCAAATTGTCTAGCGTGCAGGAGGTATAGAAATAGGAGATTCTAGACCACGTGCGTTTTTTGTGCAGATTTCCAGCTTCGATCTCTTACTGTGGCCACAGTTTTTATTTGATCGTTAAAATTTTGGTCTCATCTTTTAGCTGGCTTCGTGTAGTTACCGTAAATTGTAAACATCTTGTACTTTGCATGAAAATACTAATTTTTATGGCGTCTGGAAGGCATAGACATGAATTTCCCTCAAATAATGTCAATTTCCTTGGCAGATCTCTGGCTTTGATTGCTCACTGTGGCCACAATTTCTATCCGATTACTAAAATTTTGGTGTCATTTTTTAGCTAACGGTTCGTTCTTTCCGTCAAACACAAATTTGTAGTACTTTTCGTAAGAACACTATTTTTTAGGAGGGTTAAAAAAGGAATATAGTGAAAAAATCAAACTTGTCTGCATAAAAAGTCATGAGTAGTTTGCAGAAAACTTTTCACTAATTATAAGTGATATATGAGTGAAAAGAAATAAACCAAAACAAAAACGGTTTTCCTAAGTGATATAACAAGCGAGATAGTATATTTTTGGGGGGCAGGTTTTGGGAACTTTTTCCCTTTATCGCATTCCTGTGACCAGGTTTACTAACCGATTTGCAATATTTTAATACTGAAAGATAGATTAGCGTCTAAACTTTTCAAAAAATATAAATTTGTGGCATTTAGGTAAAGTTTAAGGGCAGTTTTAGTGGTTTAAAGCCAAAAAATTTCCAAATTTTTACGTGTCACCCCCCTAAAACTTTAAATGGATTTTTCTCCCCTTAAACGTGCGAATTCCGGTTTTATAATTTTTAATTTAAAGGCTTAACCTAAGCTAGTATTTTGGTGGTCGGAAAATATTTTAGGCAAATTGTCTAGCGTGCAGGAGGTATAGAAATAGGAGATTCTAGACCACGTGCGTTTTTTGTGCAGATTTCCAGCTTCGATCTCTTACTGTGGCCACAGTTTTTATTTGATCGTTTAAATTTTGATCTCATCTTTTAGCTGGCTTTGTGTAGTTTCCGCAAAATGTAAATATGTTGTACTTTGCATGAAAATACTAATTTTTATGGCGTCTGGAAGGCATAGACATGACATGGCTTTGACTGCTCACTGTGGCCACAATTTCTATCCGATTACTAAAATGTTGGTGTCATTTTTTAGCTAACGGTTCGTTCTTTCCGTCAAACACAAATTTGTAGTACTTTTCGTAAGAACACTATTTTTTAGGAGGGTTTAAAAAGGAATATAGTGAAAAAATCAAACTTGTCTGCATAAAAAGTCATGAGTAGTTTGCAGAAAACTTTTCACTAATTATAAGTGATATATGAGTGAAAAGAAATAAACCAAAACAAAAACGGTTTTCCTAAGTGATATAACAAGCGAGATAGTATAATTTTGGGGGGCAGGTTTTGGGAACTTTTTCCATTTATCGCATTCCTGTGACCAGGTTTACTAACCGATTTGCAATACTTTAATACTGAAAGATAGATTAGCGTCTGAACTTTTCAAAAAGTATAAATTTGTGGCATTTTGGTAAAGTTTAAGGGCAGTTTTAGTGGTTTAAAGCCAAAAAATTTCCAAATTTTTACGTGTCACCCCCCTAAAACTTTAAATGGATTTTTCTCCCCTTAAACGTGCGAATTCCGGCTTTATAATTTTTAATTTAAAGGCTTAACCCAACTAATATTTTGGTGGTCGGAAAATATTTTAGGCAAATTGTCTAGCGTGCAGGATGTATAGAAATAGGAGATTCTAGACCACGTGCGTTTTTTGTGCAGATTTCCAGCTTCGATCTCTTACTGTGGCCACAGTTTTTATTTGATCGTTAAGACTTTGGTCTCATCTTTTAGCTGGCTTTGCGTCGTTTCCGTTAAAAGTAAATATAATGTACTTTGCATGATAATACTAATTTCTATGGCGTCTGGAAGGCATAGAAATGAATTTCCCTGAAATGACGTCAATTTCCTTGGCAGATCTCTGGCTTTGATTGCTCACTGTGGCCACAATTTCTATCCGATTACTAAAATTTTGGTGTCATTTTTTAGCTAACGGTTCGTTCTTTCCGTCAAACATAAATTTGTAGTACTTTTCGTAAGAACACTATTTTTTAGGAGGGTTAAAAAAGGAATATAGTGAAAAAATCAAACTTGTCTGCATAAAAAGTCATGAGTAGTTTGCAGAAAACTTTTCACTAATTATAAGTGATATATGAGTGAAAAGAAATAAACCAAAACAAAAACGGTTTTCCTAAGTGATATAACAAGCGAGATAGTATATTTTTGGGGGGCAGGTTTTGGGAACTTTTTCCCTTTATCGCATTCCTGTGACCAGGTTTACTAACCGATTTGCAATATTTTAATACTGAAAGATAGATTAGCGACTAAACTTTTCAAAAAATATAAATTTGTGGCATTTTGGTAAAGTTTAAGGGCAGTTTTAGTGGTTGAAAGCCAAAAAATTTCCAAATTTTTACGTGTCACCCCCCTAAAACTTTAAATGGATTTTTCTCCCCTTAAACGTGCGAATTCCGGTTTTATAATTTTTAATTTAAAGGCTTAACCTAAGCTAGTATTTTGGTGGTCGGAAAATATTTTAGGCAAATTGTCTAGCGTGCAGGAGGTATAGAAATAGGAGATTCTAGACCACGTGCGTTTTTTGTGCAGATTTCCAGCTTCGATCTCTTACTGTGGCCACAGTTTTTATTTGATCGTTAAAATTTTGGTCTCATCTTTTAGCTGGCTTTGTGTCGTTTTCGTAAAGTGTAAATATGTTGTACTTTGCATGAAAATACTAATTTTTATGGCGTCTGGAAGGCATAGACATGAATTTCCCTCAAATAATGTCAATTTCCTTGGCAGATCTCTGGCTTTCATTGCTCACTGTGGCCACAATTTCTATCCGATTACTAAAATTTTGGTGTCGTTTTTTAGCTAACGGTTTGTTCTTTCCGTCAAACACAAATTTGTAGTACTTTTCGTAAGAACAGTATTTTTTAGGAGGGTTAAAAAAGGAATATAGTGAAAAAATCAAACTTGTCTGCATAAAAAGTCATGAGTAGTTTGCAGAAAACTTTTCACTAATTATAAGTGATATATGAGTGAAAAGAAATAAACCAAAACAAAAACGGTTTTCCTAAGTGATATAACAAGCGAGATAGTATATTTTTGGGGGGCAGGTTTTGGGAACTTTTTCCCTTTATCGCATTCCTGTGACCAGGTTTACTAACCGATTTGCAATATTTTAATACTGAAAGATAGATTAGCGTCTAAACTTTTCAAAAAATATAAATTTGTGGCATTTAGGTAAAGTTTAAGGGCAGTTTTAGTGGTTTAAAGCCAAAAAATTTCCAAATTTTTACGTGTCACCCCCCTAAAACTTTAAATGGATTTTTCTCCCCTTAAACGTGCGAATTCCGGTTTTATAATTTTTAATTTAAAGGCTTAACCTAAGCTAGTATTTTGGTGGTCGGAAAATATTTTAGGCAAATTGTCTAGCGTGCAGGAGGTATAGAAATAGGAGATTCTAGACCACGTGCGTTTTTTGTGCAGATTTCCAGCTTCGATCTCTTACTGTGGCCACAGTTTTTATTTGATCGTTTAAATTTTGATCTCATCTTTTAGCTGGCTTTGTGTAGTTTCCGCAAAGTGTAAATATGTTGTACTTTGCATGAAAATACTAATTTTTATGGCGTCTGGAAGGCATAGACATGACATGGCTTTGACTGCTCACTGTGGCCACAATTTCTATCCGATTACTAAAATGTTGGTGTCATTTTTTAGCTAACGGTTCGTTCTTTCCGTCAAACACAAATTTGTAGTACTTTTCGTAAGAACACTATTTTTTAGGAGGGTTTAAAAAGGAATATAGTGAAAAAATCAAACTTGTCTGCATAAAAAGTCATGAGTAGTTTGCAGAAAACTTTTCACTAATTATAAGTGATATATGAGTGAAAAGAAATAAACCAAAACAAAAACGGTTTTCCTAAGTGATATAACAAGCGAGATAGTATAATTTGGGGGGGCAGGTTTTGGGAACTTTTTCCATTTATCGCATTCCTGTGACCAGGTTTACTAACCGATTTGCAATACTTTAATACTGAAAGATAGATTAGCGTCTGAACTTTTCAAAAAGTATAAATTTGTGGCATTTTGGTAAAGTTTAAGGGCAGTTTTAGTGGTTTAAAGCCAAAAAATTTCCAAATTTTTACGTGTCACCCCCCTAAAACTTTAAATGGATTTTTCTCCCCTTAAACGTGCGAATTCCGGCTTTATAATTTTTAATTTAAAGGCTTAACCCAACTAATATTTTGGTGGTCGGAAAATATTTTAGGCAAATTGTCTAGCGTGCAGGATGTATAGAAATAGGAGATTCTAGACCACGTGCGTTTTTTGTGCAGATTTCCAGCTTCGATCTCTTACTGTGGCCACAGTTTTTATTTGATCGTTAAGACTTTGGTCTCATCTTTTAGCTGGCTTTGCGTCGTTTCCGTTAAAAGTAAATATAATGTACTTTGCATGATAATACTAATTTCTATGGCGTCTGGAAGGCATAGAAATGAATTTCCCTGAAATGACGTCAATTTCCTTGGCAGATCTCTGGCTTTGATTGCTCACTGTGGCCACAATTTCTATCCGATTACTAAAATTTTGGTGTCATTTTTTAGCTAACGGTTCGTTCTTTCCGTCAAACATAAATTTGTAGTACTTTTCGTAAGAACACTATTTTTTAGGAGGGTTAAAAAAGGAATATAGTGAAAAAATCAAACTTGTCTGCATAAAAAGTCATGAGTAGTTTGCAGAAAACTTTTCACTAATTATAAGTGATATATGAGTGAAAAGAAATAAACCAAAACAAAAACGGTTTTCCTAAGTGATATAACAAGCGAGATAGTATATTTTTGGGGGGCAGGTTTTGGGAACTTTTTCCCTTTATCGCATTCCTGTGACCAGGTTTACTAACCGATTTGCAATATTTTAATACTGAAAGATAGATTAGCGACTAAACTTTTCAAAAAATATAAATTTGTGGCATTTTGGTAAAGTTTAAGGGCAGTTTTAGTGGTTTAAAGCCAAAAAATTTCCAAATTTTTACGTGTCACCCCCCTAAAACTTTAAATGGATTTTTCTCCCCTTAAACGTGCGAATTCCGGTTTTATAATTTTTAATTTAAAGGCTTAACCTAAGCTAGTATTTTGGTGGTCGGAAAATATTTTAGGCAAATTGTCTAGCGTGCAGGAGGTATAGAAATAGGAGATTCTAGACCACGTGCGTTTTTTGTGCAGATTTCCAGCTTCGATCTCTTACTGTGGCCACAGTTTTTATTTGATCGTTAAAATTTTGGTCTCATCTTTTAGCTGGCTTTGTGTCGTTTTCGTAAAGTGTAAATATGTTGTACTTTGCATGAAAATACTAATTTTTATGGCGTCTGGAAGGCATAGACATGAATTTCCCTCAAATAATGTCAATTTCCTTGGCAGATCTCTGGCTTTCATTGCTCACTGTGGCCACAATTTCTATCCGATTACTAAAATTTTGGTGTCGTTTTTTAGCTAACGGTTTGTTCTTTCCGTCAAACACAAATTTGTAGTACTTTTCGTAAGAACAGTATTTTTTAGGAGGGTTAAAAAAGGAATATAGTGAAAAAATCAAACTTGTCTGCATAAAAAGTCATGAGTAGTTTGCAGAAAACTTTTCACTAATTATAAGTGATATATGAGTGAAAAGAAATAAACCAAAACAAAAACGGTTTTCCTAAGTGATATAACAAGCGAGATAGTATATTTTTGGGGGGCAGGTTTTGGGAACTTTTTCCCTTTATCGCATTCCTGTGACCAGGTTTACTAACCGATTTGCAATATTTTAATACTGAAAGATAGATTAGCGACTAAACTTTTCAAAAAATATAAATTTGTGGCATTTTGGTAAAGTTTAAGGGCAGTTTTAGTGGTTTAAAGCCAAAAAATTTCCAAATTTTTACGTGTCACCCCCCTAAAACTTTAAATGGATTTTTCTCCCCTTAAACGTGCGAATTCCGGTTTTATAATTTTTAATTTAAAGGCTTAACCTAAGCTAGTATTTTGGTGGTCGGAAAATATTTTAGGCAAATTGTCTAGCGTGCAGGAGGTATAGAAATAGGAGATTCTAGACCACGTGCGTTTTTTGTGCAGATTTCCAGCTTCGATCTCTTACTGTGGCCACAGTTTTTATTTGATCGTTAAAATTTTGGTCTCATCTTTTAGCTGGCTTTGTGTCGTTTTCGTAAAGTGTAAATATGTTGTACTTTGCATGAAAATACTAATTTTTATGGCGTCTGGAAGGCATAGACATGAATTTCCCTCAAATAATGTCAATTTCCTTGGCAGATCTCTGGCTTTCATTGCTCACTGTGGCCACAATTTCTATCCGATTACTAAAATTTTGGTGTCGTTTTTTAGCTAACGGTTTGTTCTTTCCGTCAAACACAAATTTGTAGTACTTTTCGTAAGAACAGTATTTTTTAGGAGGGTTAAAAAAGGAATATAGTGAAAAAATCAAACTTGTCTGCATAAAAAGTCATGAGTAGTTTGCAGAAAACTTTTCACTAATTATAAGTGATATATGAGTGAAAAGAAATAAACCAAAACAAAAACGGTTTTCCTAAGTGATATAACAAGCGAGATAGTATATTTTTGGGGGGCAGGTTTTGGGAACTTTTTCCCTTTATCGCATTCCTGTGACCAGGTTTACTAACCGATTTGCAATATTTTAATACTGAAAGATAGATTAGCGTCTGAACTTTTCAAAAAGTATAAATTTGTGGCATTTTGGTAAAGTTTAAGGGCAGTTTTAGTGGTTTAAAGCCAAAAAATTTCCAAATTTTTACGTGTCACCCCCCTAAAACTTTAAATGGATTTTTCTCCCCTTAAACGTGCGAATTCCGGTTTTATAATTTTTAATTTAAAGGCTTAACCCAAACTAGTATTTTGGTGGTCGGAAAATATTTTAGGCAAATTGTCTAGCGTGCAGGAGGTATAGAAATAGGAGATTCTAGACCACGTGCGTTTTTTGTGCAGATTTCCAGCTTCGATCTCTTACTGTGGCCACAGTTTTTATTTGCAATATTTTGATACTGAAAGATAGATTAGCGTCTGAACTTTTCAAAAAGTATAAATTTGTGTCATTTTGGTAAAGTTTAAGGGCAGTTTTAGTGGTTTAAAGCCAAAAAATTTCCAAATTTTTACGTGTCACCCCCCTAAAACTTTAAATGGATTTTTCTCCCCTTAAACGTGTGAATTCCGGTTTTATAATTTTTAATTAAAGGCTTAACCCAAACTAGTATTTTGGTGGTCGGAAAATATTTTAGGCAAATTGTCTAGCGTGCAGGAGGTATAGAAATAGGAGATTCTAGACCACGTGCGTTTTTTGTGCAGATTTCCAGCTTCGATCTCTTACTGTGGCCACAGTTTTTATTTGATCGTTAAAATTTTGGTCTCATCTTTTAGCTGGCTTTGTGTAGTTTCCGTAAAGTGTAAATATGTTGTACTTTGCATGAAAATACTAATTTTTATGACGTCTGGAAGGCATAGACATGAATTTCCCTCAAATAGTGTCAATTTCCTTGGCAGATCTCTGGCTTTGATTGCTCACTGTGGCCACAATTTCTATCCGATTACTAAAATGTTGGTGTCATGTTTTAGCTAACGGTTCGTTCTTTCCGTCAAACACAAATTTGTAGTACTTTTCGTAAGAACACTATTTTTTAGGAGGGTTAAAAAAGGAATATAGTGAAAAAATCAAACTTGTCTGCATAAAAAGTCATGAGTAGTTTGCAGAAAACTTTTCACTAATTATAAGTGATATATGAGTGAAAAGAAATAAACCAAAACAAAAACGGTTTTCCTAAGTGATATAACAAGCGAGATAGTATATTTTTGGGGGGCAGGTTTTGGGAACTTTTTCCCTTTATCGCATTCCTGTGACCAGGTTTACTTACCGATTTGCAATACTTTAATACTGAAAGATAGATTAGCGTCTGAACTTTTCAAAAAGTATAAATTTGTGGCATTTTGGTAAAGTTTAAGGGCAGTTTTAGTGGTTTAAAGCCAAAAAATTTCCAAATTTTTACGTGTCACCCCCCTAAAACTTTAAATGGATTTTTCTCCCCTTAAACGTGCGAATTCCGGTTTTATAATTTTTAGTTTAAAGACTTAACCCAAACTAGTATTTTGGTGGTCGGAAAATATTTTAGGCAAATTGTCTAGCGTGCAGGAGGTATAGAAATAGGAGATTCTAGACCACGTGCGTTATTGTGCAGATTTCTAATTTCGATCTCTTACTGTGGCCACAGTTTTTATTTGATCGTTAAAATTTTGATCTCATCTTTTAGCTGGCTTTGTGTAGTTTCCGTAGAGTGTAAATATGTTGTACTTTGCATGAAAATACTAATTTTTATGGCGTCTGGAAGGCATAGACATGAATTTCCCTCAAATAATGTCAATTTCCTTGGCAGATCTCTGGCTTTGATTGCTCACTGTGGCCACAATTTCTATCCGATTACTAAAATTTTGGTGTCATTTTTTAGCTAACGGTTCGTTCTTTCCGTCAAACACAAATTTGTAGTACTTTTCGTAAGAACACTATTTTTTAAGGAGGGTTAAAAAAGGAATATAGTGAAAAAATCAAACTTGTCTGCATAAAAAGTCATGAGTAGTTTGCAGAAAACTTTTCACTAATTATAAGTGATATATGAGTGAAAAGAAATAAACCAAAACAAAAACGGTTTTCCTAAGTGATATAACAAGCGAGATAGTATATTTTTGGGGGGCAGGTTTTGGGAACTTTTTCCCTTTATCGCATTCCTGTGACCAGGTTTACTAGCCGATTTGCAATACTTTAATACTGAAAGATAGATTAGCGTCTGAACTTTTGAAAAAGTATAAATTTGTGGCATTTTGGTAAAGTTTAAGGGCAGTTTTAGTGGTTTAAAGCCAAAAAATTTCCAAATTTTTACGTGTCACCCCCCTAAAACTTTAAATGGATTTTTCTCCCCTTAAACGTGCGAATTCCGGTTTTATAATTTTTAACTTAAAGGCTTAACCCAAGCTAGTATTTTGGTGGTCGGAAAATATTTTAGGCAAATTGTCTAGCGTGCAGGAGGTATAGAAATAGGAGATTCTAGACCACGTGCGTTTTTTGTGCAGATTTCCAGCTTCGATCTCTTACTGTGGCCACAGTTTTTATTTGATCGTTAAAATTTTAATCTCATCTTTTAGCTGGCTTTGTGTAGTTTCCGCAAAGTGTAAATATGTTGTACTTTGCATGAAAATACTAATTTTTATGGCGTCTGGAAGGCATAGACATGACATGGCTTTGACTGCTCACTGTGGCCACAATTTCTATCCGATTACTAAAATTTTGGTGTCATTTTTTAGCTAACGGTTCGTTCTTTCCGTCAAACACAAATTTGTAGTACTTTTGGTAAGAACACTATTTTTTAGGAGGGTTTAAAAAGGAATATAGTGAAAAAATCAAACTTGTCTGCATAAAAAGTCATGAGTAGTTTGCAGAAAACTTTTCACTAATTATAAGTGATATATGAGTGAAAAGAAATAAACCAAAACAAAAACGGTTTTCCTAAGTGATATAACAAGCGAGATAGTATATTTTTGGGGGGCAGGTTTTGGGAACTTTTTCCCTTTATCGCATTCCTGTGACCAGGTTTACTAACCGATTTGCAATACTTTAATACTGAAAGATAGATTAGCGTCTGAACTTTTCAAAAAGTATAAATTTGTGGCATTTTGGTAAAGTTTAAGGGCAGTTTTAGTGGTTTAAAGCCAAAAAATTTCCAAATTTTTACGTGTCACCCCCCTAAAACTTTAAATGGATTTTTCTCCCCTTAAACGTGCTAATTCCGGTTTTATAATTTTTAATTTAAAGGCTTAACCAAAATTAGTATTTTGGTGGTCGGAAAATATTTTAGGCAAATTGTCTAGCGTGCAGGAGGTATAGAAATAGGAGATTCTAGACCACGTGCGTTTTTTGTGCAGATTTCCAGCTTCGATCTCTTACTGTGGCCACAGTTTTTATTTGATCGTTAAAATTTTGGTCTCATCTTTTAGCTGGCTTCGTGTAGTTACCGTAAATTGTAAACATCTTGTACTTTGCATGAAAATACTAATTTTTATGGCGTCTGGAAGGCATAGACATGAATTTCCCTCAAATAATGTCAATTTCCTTGGCAGATCTCTGGCTTTGATTGCTCACTGTGGCCACAATTTCTATCCGATTACTAAAATTTTGGTGTCATTTTTTAGCTAACGGTTCGTTCTTTCCGTCAAACACAAATTTGTAGTACTTTTCGTAAGAACACTATTTTTTAGGAGGGTTAAAAAAGGAATATAGTGAAAAAATCAAACTTGTCTGCATAAAAAGTCATGAGTAGTTTGCAGAAAACTTTTCACTAATTATAAGTGATATATGAGTGAAAAGAAATAAACCAAAACAAAAACGGTTTTCCTAAGTGATATAACAAGCGAGATAGTATATTTTTGGGGGGCAGGTTTTGGGAACTTTTTCCCTTTATCGCATTCCTGTGACCAGGTTTACTAACCGATTTGCAATATTTTAATACTGAAAGATAGATTAGCGTCTAAACTTTTCAAAAAATATAAATTTGTGGCATTTAGGTAAAGTTTAAGGGCAGTTTTAGTGGTTTAAAGCCAAAAAATTTCCAAATTTTTACGTGTCACCCCCCTAAAACTTTAAATGGATTTTTCTCCCCTTAAACGTGCGAATTCCGGTTTTATAATTTTTAATTTAAAGGCTTAACCTAAGCTAGTATTTTGGTGGTCGGAAAATATTTTAGGCAAATTGTCTAGCGTGCAGGAGGTATAGAAATAGGAGATTCTAGACCACGTGCGTTTTTTGTGCAGATTTCCAGCTTCGATCTCTTACTGTGGCCACAGTTTTTATTTGATCGTTTAAATTTTGGTCTCATCTTTTAGCTGGCTTTGTGTAGTTTCCGCAAAGTGTAAATATGTTGTACTTTGCATGAAAATACTAATTTTTATGGCGTCTGGAAGGCATAGACATGACATGGCTTTGACTGCTCACTGTGGCCACAATTTCTATCCGATTACTAAAATGTTGGTGTCATTTTTTAGCTAACGGTTCGTTCTTTCCGTCAAACACAAATTTGTAGTACTTTTCGTAAGAACACTATTTTTTAGGAGGGTTTAAAAAGGAATATAGTGAAAAAATCAAACTTGTCTGCATAAAAAGTCATGAGTAGTTTGCAGAAAACTTTTCACTAATTATAAGTGATATATGAGTGAAAAGAAATAAACCAAAACAAAAACGGTTTTCCTAAGTGATATAACAAGCGAGATAGTATATTTTTGGGGGGCAGGTTTTGGGAACTTTTTCCCTTTATCGCATTCCTGTGACCAGGTTTACTAACCGATTTGCAATATTTTAATACTGAAAGATAGATTAGCGTCTGAACTTTTCAAAAAGTATAAATTTGTGGCATTTTGGTAAAGTTTAAGGGCAGTTTTAGTGGTTTAAAGCCAAAAAATTTCCAAATTTTTACGTGTCACCCCCCTAAAACTTTAAATGGATTTTTCTCCCCTTAAACGTGCTAATTCCGGTTTTATAATTTTTAATTTAAAGGCTTAACCAAAATTAGTATTTTGGTGGTCGGAAAATATTTTAGGCAAATTGTCTAGCGTGCAGGAGGTATAGAAATAGGAGATTCTAGACCACGTGCGTTTTTTGTGCAGATTTCCAGCTTCGATCTCTTACTGTGGCCACAGTTTTTATTTGATCGTTAAAATTTTGGTCTCATCTTTTAGCTGGCTTCGTTAAGTTACCGTAAAGTGTAAACATCTTGTACTTTGCATGAAAATACTAATTTTTATGGCGTCTGGAAGGCATAGACATGAATTTCCCTCAAATAATGTCAATTTCCTTGGCAGATCTCTGGCTTTGATTGCTCACTGTGGCCACAATTTATATCCGATTACTAAAATTTTGGTGTCGTTTTTTAGCTAACGGTTTGTTCTTTCCGTCAAACACAAATTTGTAGTACTTTTCGTAAGAACAGTATTTTTTAGGAGGGTTAAAAAAGGAATATAGTGAAAAAATCAAACTTGTCTGCATAAAAAGTCATGAGTAGTTTGCAGAAAACTTTTCACTAATTATAAGTGATATATGAGTGAAAAGAAATAAACCAAAACAAAAACGGTTTTCCTAAGTGATATAACAAGCGAGATAGTATATTTTTGGGGGGCAGGTTTTGGGAACTTTTTCCCTTTATCGCATTCCTGTGACCAGGTTTACTAACCGATTTGCAATATTTTAATACTGAAAGATAGATTAGCGTCTGAACTTTTCAAAAAATATAAATTTGTGGCATTTTGGTAAAGTTTAAGGGCAGTTTTAGTGGTTTAAAGCCAAAAAATTTCCAAATTTTTAAGTGTCACCCCCCTAAAACTTTAAATGGATTTTTCTCCCCTTAAACGTGCGAATTCCGGTTTTATAATTTTTAATTTAAAGGCTTAACCTAAGCTAGTATTTTGGTGGTCGGAAAATATTTTAGGCAAATTGTCTAGCGTGCAGGAGGTATAGAAATAGGAGATTCTAGACCACGTGCGTTTTTTGTGCAGATTTCCAGCTTCGATCTCTTACTGTGGCCACAGTTTTTATTTGATCGTTAAAATTTTGGTCTCATCTTTTAGCTGGCTTTGTGTAGTTTTCGTAAAGTGTAAATATGTTGTACTTTGCATGAAAATACTAATTTTTATGGCGTCTGGAAGGCATAGACATGAATTTCCCTCAAATAATGTCAATTTCCTTGGCAGATCTCTGGCTTTCATTGCTCACTGTGGCCACAATTTATATCCGATTACTAAAATTTTGGTGTCGTTTTTTAGCTAACGGTTTGTTCTTTCCGTCAAACACAAATTTGTAGTACTTTTCGTAAGAACAGTATTTTTTAGGAGGGTTAAAAAAGGAATATAGTGAAAAAATCAAACTTGTCTGCATAAAAAGTCATGAGTAGTTTGCAGAAAACTTTTCACTAATTATAAGTGATATATGAGTGAAAAGAAATAAACCAAAACAAAAACGGTTTTCCTAAGTGATATAACAAGCGAGATAGTATATTTTTGGGGGGGCAGGTTTTGGGAACTTTTTCCCTTTATCGCATTCCTGTGACCAGGTTTACTAACCGATTTGCAATATTTTAATACTGAAAGATAGATTAGCGTCTGAACTTTTCAAAAAAATACATTTGTGGCATTTTGGTAAAGTTTAAGGGCAGTTTTAGTGGTTTAAAGCCAAAAAATTTCCAAATTTTTACGTGTCACCCCCCTAAAACTTTAAATGGATTTTTCTCCCCTTAAACGTGCGAATTCCGGTTTTATAATTTTTAATTTAAAGGCTTAACCCAAACTAGTATTTTGGTGGTCGGAAAATATTTTAGGCAAATTGTCTAGCGTGCAGGAGGTATAGAAATAGGAGATTCTAGACCACGTGCGTTTTTTGTGCAGATTTCCAGCTTCGATCTCTTACTGTGGCCACAGTTTTTATTTGCAATATTTTGATACTGAAAGATAGATTAGCGTCTGAACTTTTCAAAAAGTATAAATTTGTGTCATTTTGGTAAAGTTTAAGGGCAGTTTTAGTGGTTTAAAGCCAAAAAATTTCCAAATTTTTACGTGTCACCCCCCTAAAACTTTAAATGGATTTTTCTCCCCTTAAACGTGCGAATTCCGGTTTTATAATTTTTAATTAAAGGCTTAACCCAAACTAGTATTTTGGTGGTCGGAAAATATTTTAGGCAAATTGTCTAGCGTGCAGGATGTATAGAAATAGGAGATTCTAGACCACGTGCGTTTTTTGTGCAGATTTCCAGCTTCGATCTCTTACTGTGGCCACAGTTTTTATTTGATCGTTAAAATTTTTTGGTCTCATCTTTTAGCTGGCTTTGTGTAGTTTCCGTAAAGTGTAAATATGTTGTACTTTGCATGAAAATACTAATTTTTATGGCGTCTGGAAGGCATAGACATGAATTTCCCTCAAATAGTGTCAATTTCCTTGGCAGATCTCTGGCTTTGATTGCTCACTGTGGCCACAATTCTATCCGATTACTAAAACTTTGGTGTCATTTTTTAGCTCACGGGTTGTTCTTTCCGTCAAACACAAATTTGTAGTACTTTTCGTAAGAACACTATTTTTTAGGAGGGTTAAAAAAGGAATATAGTGAAAAAATCAAACTTGTCTGCATAAAAAGTCATGAGTAGTTTGCAGAAAACTTTTCACTAATTATAAGTGATATATGAGTGAAAAGAAATAAACCAAAACAAAAACGGTTTTCCTAAGTGATATAACAAGCGAGATAGTATATTTTTGGGGGGCAGGTTTTGGGAACTTTTTCCCTTTATCGCATTCCTGTGACCAGGTTTACAAACCGATTTGCAATATTTTAATACTGAAAGATAGATTAGCGTCTGAACTTTTCAAAAAGTATAAATTTGTGGCATTTTCGTAAAGTTTAAGGGCAGTTTTAGTGGTTTAAAGCCAAAAAATTTACAAATTTTTACGTGTCACCCCCCTAAAACTTTAAATGGATTTTTCTCCCCTTAAACGTGCGAATTCCGGTTTTATAATTTTTAATTTAAAGGCTTAACCCGAACAAGTATTTTGGTGGTCGGAAAATATTTTAGGCAAATTGTCTAGCGTGCAGGAGGTATAGAAATAGGAGATTCTAGACCACGTGCATTTTATGTGCAGATTTCCAGCTTCGATCTCTTACTGTGGCCACAGTTTTTATTTGATCGTTAAAATTTTGATCTCATCTTTTAGCTGGCTTTGTGTAGTTTCCGTAAAGTGTAAATATGTTGTACTTTGCATGAAAATACTAATTTTTATGGCGTCTGGAAGGCATAGACATGAATTTCCCTCAAATAATGTCAATTTCCTTGGCAGATCTCTGGCTTTGATTGCTCACTGTGGCCACAATTTCTATCCGATTACTAAAATTTTGGTGTCATTTTTTAGCTAATGGTTCGTTCTTTCCGTCAAACACAAATTTGTAGTACTTTTCGTAAGAACACTATTTTTTAGGAGGGTTAAAAAAGGAATATAGTGAAAAAATCAAACTTGTCTGCATAAAAAGTCATGAGTAGTTTGCAGAAAACTTTTCACTAATTATAAGTGATATATGAGTGAAAAGAAATAAACCAAAACAAAAACGGTTTTCCTAAGTGATATAACAAGCGAGATAGTATATTTTTGGGGGGCAGGTTTTGGGAACTTTTTCCCTTTATCGCATTCCTGTGACCAGGTTTACTTACCGATTTGCAATACTTTAATACTGAAAGATAGATTAGCGTCTGAACTTTTCAAAAAGTATAAATTTGTGGCATTTTGGTAAAGTTTAAGGGCAGTTTTAGTGGTTTAAAGCCAAAAAATTTCCAAATTTTTACGTGTCACCCCCCTAAAACTTTAAATGGATTTTTCTCCCCTTAAACGTGCGAATTCCGGTTTTATAATTTTTAACTTAAAGGCTTAACCCAAGCTAGTATTTTGGTGGTCGGAAAATATTTTAGGCAAATTGTCTAGCGTGCAGGAGGTATAGAAATAGGAGATTCTAGACCACGTGCGTTTTTTGTGCAGATTTCCAGCTTCGATCTCTTACTGTGGCCACAGTTTTTATTTGATCGTTAAAATTTTAGTCTCATCTTTTAGCTGGCTTTGTGTAGTTTCCGTAAAGTGTAAATATGTTGTACTTTGCATGAAAATACTAATTTTTATGGCGTCTGGAAGGCATAGACATGAATTTCCCTCAAATAATGTCAATTTCCTTGGCAGATCTCTGGCTTTCATTGCTCACTGTGGCCACAATTTCTATCCGATTACTAAAATTTTGGTGTCATTTTTTAGCTAACGGTTTGTTCTTTCCGTCAAACACAAATTTGTAGTACTTTTCGTAAGAACACTATTTTTTAGGAGGGTTAAAAAAGGAATATAGTGAAAAAATCAAACTTGTCTGCATAAAAAGTCATGAGTAGTTTGCAGAAAACTTTTCACTAATTATAAGTGATATATGAGTGAAAAGAAATAAACCAAAACAAAAACGGTTTTCCTAAGTGATATAACAAGCGAGATAGTATATTTTTGGGGGGCAGGTTTTGGGAACTTTTTCCATTTATCGCATTCCTGTGACCAGGTTTACTAACCGATTTGCAATACTTTAATACTGAAAGATAGATTAGCGTCTGAACTTTTCAAAAAGTATAAATTTGTGGCATTTTGGTAAAGTTTAAGGGCAGTTTTAGTGGTTTAAAGCCAAAAAATTTCCAAATTTTTACGTGTCACCCCCCTAAAACTTTAAATGGATTTTTCTCCCCTTAAACGTGCGAATTCCGGTTTTATAATTTTTAATTTAAAGGCTTAACCCGAACAAGTATTTTGGTGGTCGGAAAATATTTTAGGCAAATTGTCTAGCGTGCAGGAGGTATAGAAATAGGAGATTCTAGACCACGTGCGTTTTTTGTACAGATTTCCAGCTTCGATCTCTTACTGTGGCCACAGTTTTTATTTGATCGTTAAAATTTTGGTCTCATCTTTTAGCTGGCTTTGTGTAGTTTTCGTAAAGTGTAAATATGTTGTACTTTGCATGAAAATACTAATTTTTATGGCGTCTGGAAGGCATAGACATGAATTTCCCTCAAATAATGTCAATTTCCTTGGCAGATCTCTGGCTTTGATTGCTCACTGTGGCCACAATTTCTATCCGATTACTAAAATGTTGGTGTCATGTTTTAGCTAACGGTTCGTTCTTTCCGTCAAACACAAATTTGTAGTACTTTTCGTAAGAACACTATTTTTTAGGAGGGTTAAAATAGGAATATAGTGAAAAAATCAAACTTGTCTGCATAAAAAGTCATGAGTAGTTTGCAGAAAACTTTTCACTAATTATAAGTGATATATGAGTGAAAAGAAATAAACCAAAACAAAAACGGTTTTCCTAAGTGATATAACAAGTGAGATAGTATATTTTTGTGGGGCAGGTTTTGGGAACTTTTTCCATTTATCGCATTCCTGTGACCAGGTTTACTAACCGATTTGCAATATTTTAATACTGAAAGATAGATTAGCGTCTGAACTTTTCAAAAAGTATAAATTTGTGGCATTTTCGTAAAGTTTAAGGGCAGTTTTAGTGGTTTAAAGCCAAAAATTTCCAAATTTTTACGTGTCACCCCCCTAAAACTTTAAATGGATTTTTCTCCCCTTCAACGTGCGAATTCCGGTTTTATAATTTTTAATTTAAAGGCTTAACCTGAACTAGTATTTTGGTGGTCGGAAAATATTTTAGGCAAATTGTCTAGCGTGCAGGAGGTATAGAAATAGGAGATTCTAGACCACGTGCGTTTTTTGTGCAGATTTCCAGCTTCGATCTCTTACTGTGGCCACAGTTTTTATTTAATCGTTAAAATTTTGGTCTCATCTTTTAGCTGGCTTTGTGTAGTTTCCGTAAAGTGTAAATATGTTGTACTTTGCATGAAAATACTAATTTTTATGGCGTCTGGAAGGCATAGACATGAATTTCCCTCAAATAATGTCAATTTCCTGGGCAGATCTCTGGCTTTCATTGCTCACTGTGGCCACAATTTCTATCCGATTACTAAAATTTTAGTGTCATTTTTTAGCTAACGGTTCGTTCTTTCCGTCAAACACAAATTTGTAGTACTTTTCGTAAGAACACTATTTTTTAGGAGGGTTAAAATAGGAATATAGTGAAAAAATCTAACTTGTCTGCATAAAAAGTCATGAGTAGTTTGCAGAAAACTTTTCACTAATTATAAGTGATATATGAGTGAAAAGAAATAAACCAAAACAAAAACGGTTTTCCTAAGTGATATAACAAGCGAGATAGTATAATTTTGGGGGGCAGGTTTTGGGAACTTTTTCCATTTATCGCATTCCTGTGACCAGGTTTACTAACCGATTTGCAATACTTTAATACTGAAAGATAGATTAGCGTCTGAACTTTTCAAAAAGTATAAATTTGTGGCATTTTGGTAAAGTTTAAGGGCAGTTTTAGTGGTTTAAAGCCAAAAAATTTCCAAATTTTTACGTGTCACCCCCCTAAAACTTTAAATGGATTTTTCTCCCCTTAAACGTGCGAATTCCGGCTTTATAATTTTTAATTTAAAGGCTTAACCCAACTAATATTTTGGTGGTCGGAAAATATTTTAGGCAAATTGTCTAGCGTGCAGGATGTATAGAAATAGGAGATTCTAGACCACGTGCGTTTTTTGTGCAGATTTCCAGCTTCGATCTCTTACTGTGGCCACAGTTTTTATTTGATCGTTAAGACTTTGGTCTCATCTTTTAGCTGGCTTTGCGTCGTTTCCGTTAAAAGTAAATATAATGTACTTTGCATGATAATACTAATTTCTATGGCGTCTGGAAGGCATAGAAATGAATTTCCCTGAAATGACGTCAATTTCCTTGGCAGATCTCTGGCTTTGATTGCTCACTGTGGCCACAATTTCTATCCGATTACTAAAATTTTGGTGTCATTTTTTAGCTAACGGTTCGTTCTTTCCGTCAAACATAAATTTGTAGTACTTTTCGTAAGAACACTATTTTTTAGGAGGGTTAAAAAAGGAATATAGTGAAAAAATCAAACTTGTCTGCATAAAAAGTCATGAGTAGTTTGCAGAAAACTTTTCACTAATTATAAGTGATATATGAGTGAAAAGAAATAAACCAAAACAAAAACGGTTTTCCTAAGTGATATAACAAGCGAGATAGTATATTTTTGGGGGGCAGGTTTTGGGAACTTTTTCCATTTATCGCATTCCTGTGACCAGGTTTACTAACTGATTTGCAATATTTTAATACTGAAAGATAGATTAGCGTCTGAACTTTTCAAAAAGTATAAATTTGTGCCATTTTGGTAAAGTTTAAGGGCAGTTTTAGTGGTTTGAAGCCAAAAAATTTCCAAATTTTTACGTGTCACCCCCCTAAAACTTTAAATGGATTTTTCTCCCCTTAAACGTGCGAATTCCGGTTTTATAATTTTTAATTTAAAGGCTTAACCCGAACTAGTATTTTGGTGGTCGGAAAATATTTTAGGCAAATTGTCTAGCGTGCAGGAGGTATAGAAATAGGAGATTCTAGACCACGTGCGTTTTTTGTGCAGATTTCCAGCTTCGATCTCTTACTGTGGCCACAGTTTTTATTTGATCGTTAAAATTTTGGTCTCATCTTTTAGCTGGCTTTGTGTAGTTTCCGTAAAGTGTAAATATGTTGTACTTTGCATGAAAATACTAATTTTTATGGCGTCTGGAAGGCATAGACATGAATTTCCCTCAAATAATGTCAATTTCCTTGGCAGATCTCTGGCTTTCATTGCTCACTGTGGCCACAATTTCTATCCGATTACTAAAATTTTGGTGTCATTTTTTAGCTAACGGTTCGTTCTTTCCGTCAAACACAAATTTGTAGTACTTTTCGTAAGAACACTATTTTTTAGGAGGGTTAAAATAGGAATATAGTGAAAAAATCAAACTTGTCTGCATAAAAAGTCATGAGTAGTTTGCAAAAAACTTTTCACTAATTATAAGTGATAGATGAGTGAAAAGAAATAAACCAAAATAAAAACGGTTTTCCTAAGTGATATAACAAGCGAGATAGTATATTTTTGGGGGGCAGGTTTTGGGAACTTTTTCCCTTTATCGCATTCCTGTGACCAGGTTTACTAACCGATTTGCAATAATTTAATACTGAAAGATAGATTAGCGTGTGAACTTTTCAAAAAGTATAAATTTATGGCATTTTGGTAAAGTTTAAGGGCAGTTTTAGTGGTTTAAAGCCAAAAAATTTACAAATTTTTACGTGTCACCCCCCTAAAACTTTAAATGGATTTTTCTCCCCTTAAACGTGCGAATTCCGGTTTTATAATTTTTAATTTAAAGGCTTAACCCAAGCTAGTATTTTAGTGGTCGGAAAATATTTTAGGCAAATTGTCTAGCGTGCAGGAGGTATAGAAATAGGAGATTCTAGACCACGTGCGTTTTTTGTGCAGATTTCCAGCTTCGATCTCTTACTGTGGCCACAGTTTTTATTTAATCGTTAAAATTTTGATCTCATCTTTTAGCTGGCTTTGTGTAGTTTCCGTAAAGTGTAAATATGTTGTACTTTGCATGAAAATACTAATTTTTATGGCGTCTGGAAGGCATAGACATGAATTTCCCTCAAATAATGTCAATTTCCTTGGCAGATCTCTGGCTTTGATTGCTCACTGTGGCCACAATTTCTATCCGATTACTAAAATTTTGGTGTCATTTTTTAGCTAACGGTTCGTTCTTTCCGCCAATTACAAATTTGTAGTACTTTTCGTAAGAACACTATTTTTTAGGAGGGTTAAAAAAGGAATATAGTGAAAAAATCAAACTTGTCTGCATAAAAAGTCATGAGTAGTTTGCAGAAAACTTTTCACTAATTATAAGTGATATATGAGTGAAAAGAAATAAACCAAAACAAAAACGGTTTTCCTAAGTGATATAACAAGCGAGATAGTATATTTTTGGGGGGCAGGTTTTGGGAACTTTTTCCCTTTATCGCATTCCTGTGACCAGGTTTACTACTCGATTTGCAGTACTTTAATACTGAAAGATAGATTAGCGTCTGAACTTTTCAAAAAGTATAAATTTGTGGCATTTTGGTAAAGTTTAAGGGCAGTTTTAGTGGTTTAAAGCCAAAAAATTTCCAAATTTTTACGTGTCACCCCCCTAAAACTTTAAATGGATTTTTCTCCCCTTAAACGTGCGAATTCCGGTTTTATAATTTTTAATTTAAAGGCTTAACCCAAACTAGTATTTTGGTGGTCGGAAAATATTTTAGGCAAATTGTCTAGCGTGCAGGAGGTATAGAAATAGGAGATTCTAGACCACGTGCGTTTTTTGTGCAGATTTCCAGCTTCGATCTCTTACTGTGGCCACAGTTTTTATTTAATCGTTAAAATTTTAGTCTCATCTTTTAGCTGGCTTTGTGTAGTTTTCGTAAAGTGTAAATATGTTGTACTTTGCATGAAAATACTAATTTTTATGGCATCTGGAAGGCATAGACATGAATTTCCCTCAAATAATGTCAATTTCCTTGGCAGATCTCTGGCTTTGATTGCTCACTGTGGCCACAATTCTATCCGATTACTAAAATTTTGGTGTCATTTTTTAGCTAACGGTTCGTTCTTTCCGTCAAACACAAATTTGTAGTACTTTTCGTAAGAACACTATTTTTTAGGAGGGTTAAAAAAGGAATATAGTGAAAAAATCAAACTTGTCTGCATAAAAAGTCATGAGTAGTTTGCAGAAAACTTTTCACTAATTATAAGTGATAGATGAGTGAAAAGAAATAAACCAAAACAAAAACGGTTTTCCTAAGTGATATAACAAGCGAGATAGTATATTTTTGGGGGGCAGGTTTTGGGAACTTTTTCCCTTTATCGCATTCCTGTGACCAGGTTTACTAACCGATTTGCAATATTTTAATACTGAAAGATAGATTAGCGTCTGAACTTTTCAAAAAGTATAAATTTGTGGCATTTTGGTAAAGTTTTAGAGCAGTTTTAGTGGTTTAAAGCCAAAAAATTTCCAAATTTTTACGTGTCACCCCCCTAAAACTTTAAATGGATTTTTCTCTCCTTAAACGTGCGAATTCCGGTTTTATAATTTTTAATTTAAAGGCTTAACCCGAACTAGTATTTTGGTGGTCGGAAAATATTTTAGGCAAATTGTCTAGCGTGCAGGAGGTATAGAAATAGGAGATTCTAGACCACGTGCGTTTTTTGTGCAGATTTCCAGCTTCGATCTCTTACTGTGGCCACAGTTTTTATTTGATCGTTGAAATTTTGGTGTCATCTTTTAGCTGGCTTTGTGTAGTTTCCGTAAAGTGTAAATATGTTGTACTTTGCATGAAAATACTAATTTTTATGGCGTCTGGAAGGCATAGACATGAATTTCCCTCAAATAATGTCAATTTCCTTGGCAGATCTCTGGCTTTGATTGCTCACTGTGGCCACAATTTCTATCCGATTACTAAAATTTTGGTGTCATTTTTTAGCTAACGGTTCGTTCTATCCGCCAATTACAAATTTGTAGTACTTTTCGTAAGAACACTATTTTTTAGGAGGGTTAAAAAAGGAATATAGTGAAAAAATCAAACTTGTCTGCATAAAAAGTCATGAGTAGTTTGCAGAAAACTTTTCACTAATTATAAGTGATATATGAGTGAAAAGAAATAAACCAAAACAAAAACGGTTTTCCTAAGTGATATAACAAGCGAGATAGTATATTTTTGGGGGGCAGGTTTTGGGAACTTTTTCCCTTTATCGCATTCCTGTGACCAGGTTTACTACTCGATTTGCAGTACTTTAATACTGAAAGATAGATTAGCGTCTGAACTTTTCAAAAAGTATAAATTTGTGGCATTTTGGTAAAGTTTAAGGGCAGTTTTAGTGGTTTAAAGCCAAAAAATTTCCAAATTTTTACGTGTCACCCCCCTAAAACTTTAAATGGATTTTTCTCCCCTTAAACGTGCGAATTCCGGTTTTATAATTTTTAATTTAAAGGCTTAACCCAAACTAGTATTTTGGTGGTCGGAAAATATTTTAGGCAAATTGTCTAGCGTGCAGGAGGTATAGAAATAGGAGATTATAGACCACGTGCGTTTTTTGTGCAGATTTCCAGCTTCGATCTCTTACTGTGGCCACAGTTTTTATTTGATCGTTAAAATTTTGGTCTCATCTTTTAGCTGGCTTTGTGTGGTTTCCGTAAGGTGTAAATATGTTGTACTTTGCATGAAAATACTAATTTTTATGGCGTCTGGAAGGCATAGACATGAATTTCCCTCAAATAATGTCAATTTCCTTGGCAGATCTCTGGCTTTGATTGCTCACTGTGGCCACAATTTCCATCCGATTACTAAAATTTTGGTGTCATTTTTTAGCTAACGGTTCGTTCTTTCCGTCAAACACAAATTTGTAGTACTTTTTGTAAGAACACTATTTTTTAGGAGGGTTAAAAAAGGAATATAGTGAAAAAATCAAACTTGTCTGCATAAAAAGTCATGAGTAGTTTGCAGAAAACTTTTCACTAATTATAAGTTATATATGAGTGAAAAGAAATAAACCAAAACAAAAACGGTTTTCCTAAGTGATATAACAAGCGAGATAGTATATTTTTGGGGGGGCAGGTTTTGGGAACTTTTTCCCTTTATCGCATTCCTGTGACCAGGTTTACTAACCGATTTGCAATATTTTAATACTGAAAGATAGATTAGCGTCTGAACTTTTCAAAAAGTATAAATTTGTGGCATTTTGGTAAAGTTTTAGGGCAGTTTTAGTGGTTTAAAGCCAAAAAATTTCCAAATTTTTACGTGTCACCCCCCTAAAACTTTAAATGGATTTTTCTCCCCTTAAACGTGCGAATTCCGGTTTTATAATTTTTAATTTAAAGGCTTAACCCGAACTAGTATTTTGGTGGTCGGAAAATATTTTAGGCAAATTGTCTAGCGTGCAGGAGGTATAGAAATAGGAGATTCTAGACCACGTGCGTTTTTTGTGCAGATTTCCAGCTTCGATCTCTTACTGTGGCCACAGTTTTTATTTGATCGTTTAAATTTTGATCTCATCTTTTAGCTGGCTTTGTGTAGTTTTCGCAAAATGTAAATATGTTGTACTTTGCATGAAAATACTAATTTTTATGGCGTCTGGAAGGCATAGACATGAATTTCCCTCAAATAATGTCAATTTCCTTGGCAGATCTCTGGCTTTCATTGCTCACTGTGGCCACAATTTCTATCCGATTACTAAAATTTTGGTGTCATTTTTTAGCTAACGGTTCGTTCTTTCCGCCAAACACAAATTTGTAGTACTTTTCGTAAGAACACTATTTTTTAGGAGGGTTAAAAAAGGAATATAGTGAAAAAATCAAACTTGTCTGCATAAAAAGTCATGAGTAGTTTGCAGAAAACTTTTCACTAATTATAAGTGATATATGAGTGAAAAGAAATAAACCAAAACAAAAACGGTTTTCCTAAGTGATATAACAAGCGAGATAGTATATTTTTGGGGGGCAGGTTTTGGGAACTTTTTCCCTTTATCGCATTCCTGTGACCAGGTTTACTAACCGATTTGCAATACTTTAATACTGAAAGATAGATTAGCGTCTGAACTTTTCAAAAAGTATAAATTTGTGGCATTTTGGTAAAGTTTAAGGGCAGTTTTAGTGGTTTAAAGCCAAAAAATTTCCAAATTTTTACGTGTCACCCCCCTAAAACTTTAAATGGATTTTTCTCCCCTTAAACGTGCGAATTCCGGTTTTATAATTTTTAATTTAAAGGCTTAACCCAAATTAGTATTTTGGTGGTCGGAAAATATTTTAGGCAAATTGTCTAGCGTGCAGGAGGTATAGAAATAGGAGATTCTAGACCACGTGCGTTTTTTGTGCAGATTTCCAGCTTCGATCTCTTACTGTGGCCACAGGTTTTATTTGATCGTTAAAATTTTGGTCTCATCTTTTAGCTGGCTTTGTGCAGTTTCCGTAAAGTGTAAATATGTTGTACTTTGCATGAAAATACTAATTTTTATGGCGTCTGGAAGGCATAGACATGAATTTCCCTCAAAGAATGTCAATTTCCTTGGCAGATCTCTGGCTTTGATTGCTCACTGTGGCCACAATTTCTATCCGATTACTAAAATTTTGGTGTCATTTTTTAGCTAACGGTTCGTTCTTTCCGTCAAACACAAATTTGTAGTACTTTTCGTAAGAACACTATTTTTTAGGAGGGTTAAAAAAGGAATATAGTGAAAAAATCAAACTTGTCTGCATAAAAAGTCATGAGTAGTTTGCAGAAAACTTTTCACTAATTATAAGTAATATATGAGTGAAAAGAAATAAACCTAAACAAAAACGGATTTCCTAAGTGATATAACAAGCGAGATAGTATATTTTTGGGGGGCAGGTTTTGGGAACTTTTTCCATTTATCGCATTCCTGTGACCAGGTTTACTAACCGATTTGCTATATTTTAATACTGAAAGATAGATTAGCGTCTGAACTTTTCAAAAAGTATAAATTTGTGGCATTTTGGTAAAGTTTAAGGGCAGTTTTAGTGGTTTAAAGCCAAAAAATTTCCAAATTTTTACGTGTCACCCCCCTAAAACTTTAAATGGATTTTTCTCCCCTTAAACGTGCGAATTCCGGTTTTATAATTTTTAATTTAAAGGCTTAATCCAAACTAGTATTTTGGTGGTCGGAAAATATTTTAGGCAAATTGTATAGCGTGCAGGAGGTATAGAAATAGGAGATTCTAGACCACGTGCGTTTTTTGTGCAGATTTCCAGCTTCGATCTCTTACTGTGGCCACAGTTTTTATTTGATCGTTAAAATTTTAGTCTCATCTTTTAGCTGGCTTTGTGTAGTTTCCGTAAAGTGTAAATATGTTGTACTTTGCATGAAAATACTAATTTTTATGGCGTCTGGAAGGCATAGACATGAATTTCCCTCAAATAATGTCAATTTCCTTGGCAGATCTCTGGCTTTGATTGCTCACTGTGGCCACAATTTCTATCCGATTACTAAAATTTTGGTGTCATTTTTTAGCTAACGGTTCGTTCTTTCCGTCAAACATAAATTTGTTGTACTTCTCGTAAGAACACTATTTTTTAGGAGGGTTAAAAAAGGAATATAGTGAAAAAATCAAACTTGTCTGCATAAAAAGTCATGAGTAGTTTGCAGAAAACTTTTCACTAATTATAAGTAATATATGAGTGAAAAGAAATAAACCAAAACAAAAACGGTTTTCCTAAGTGATATAACAAGCGAGATAGTATATTTTTGGGGGGCAGGTTTTGGGAACTTTTTCCCTTTATCGCATTCCTGTGACCAGGTTTACTAACCGATTTGCAATATTTTAATACTGAAAGATAGATTAGCGTCTGAACTTTTCAAAAAGTATAAATCTGTGGCATTTTGGTAAAGTTTAAGGGCAGTTTTAGTGGTTTGAAGCCAAAAAATTTCCAAATTTTTACGTGTCACCCCCCTAAAACTTTAAATGGATTTTTCTCCCCTTAAACGTGCGAATTCCGGTTTTATAATTTTTAATTTAAAGGCTTAACCCAAACTAGTATTCTGGTGGTCGGAAAATATTTTAGGCAAATTGTCTAGCGTGCAGGAGGTATAGAAATAGGAGATTCTAGACCACGTGCGTTTTTTGTGCAGATTTCCAGCTTCGATCTCTTACTGTGGCCACAGTTTTTATTTGATCGTTAAAATTTTGGTCTCGTCTTTTAGCTGGCTTTGTGTAGTTTCCGTAAAGTGTAAATATGTTGTACTTTGCATGAAAATACTAATTTTTATGGCGTCTGGAAGGCATAGACATGAATTTCCCTCAAATAATGTCAATTTCCTTGGCAGATCTCTGGCTTTGATTGCTCACTGTGGCCACAATTTCTATCCGATTACTAAAATTTTGGTGTCATTTTTTAGCTAACGGTTCGTTCTTTCCGTCAAACTCAAATTCATAGTACTTTTCGTAAGAACACTATTTTTTAGGAGGGTTAAAAAAGGAATATAGTGAAAAAATCAAACTTGTCTGCATAAAAAGTCATGAGTAGTTTGCAGAAAACTTTTCACTAATTATAAGTGATATATGAGTGAAAAGAAATAAACCAAAACAAAAACGGTTTTCCTAAGTGATATAACAAGCGAGATAGTATAATTTTGGGGGGCAGGTTTTGGGAACTTTTTCCATTTATCGCATTCCTGTGACCAGGTTTACTAACCGATTTGCAATATTTTAATACTGAAAGATAGATTTGCGTCTGAACTTTTCAAAAAGTATAAATTTGTGGCATTTTGGTAAAGTTTAAGGGCAGTTTTAGTGGTTTAAAGCCAAAAAATTTCCAAATTTTTACGTGTCACCCCCCTAAAACTTTAAATGGATTTTTCTCCCCTTAAACGTGCGAATTCCGGTTTTATAATTTTTAACTTAAAGGCTTAACCCAAGCTAGTATTTTGGTGGTCGGAAAATATTTTAGGCAAATTGTCTAGCGTGCAGGAGGTATAGAAATAGGAGATTCTAGACCACGTGCGTTTTTTGTGCAGATTTCCAGCTTCGATCTCTTACTGTGGCCACATTTTTTATTTGATCGTTAAAATTTTGGTCTCATCTTTTAGCTGGCTTTGTGCAGTTTCCGTAAAGTGTAAATATGTTGTACTTTGCATGAAAATACTAATTTTTATGGCGTCTGGAAGGCATAGACATGAATTTCCCTCAAATAATGTCAATTTCCTTGGCAGATCTCTGGCTTTGATTGCTCACTGTGGCCACAATTTCTATCCGATTACTAAAATTTTGGTGTCATTTTTTAGCTAACGGTTCGTTCTTTCCGCCAATTACAAATTTGTAGTACTTTTCGTAAGAACACTATTTTTTAGGAGGGTTAAAAAAGGAATATAGTGAAAAAATCAAACTTGTCTGCATAAAAAGTCATGAGTAGTTTGCAGAAAACTTTTCACTAATTATAAGTGATATATGAGTGAAAAGAAATAAACCAAAACAAAAACGGTTTTCCTAAGTGATATAACAAGCGAGATAGTATATTTTTGGGGGGCAGGTTTTGGGAACTTTTTCCCTTTATCGCATTCCTGTGACCAGGTTTACTACTCGATTTGCAGTACTTTAATACTGAAAGATAGATTAGCGTCTGAACTTTTCAAAAAGTATAAATTTGTGGCATTTTGGTAAAGTTTAAGGGCAGTTTTAGTGGTTTAAAGCCAAAAAATTTCCAAATTTTTACGTGTCACCCCCCTAAAACTTTAAATGGATTTTTCTCCCCTTAAACGTGCGAATTCCGGTTTTATAATTTTTAATTTAAAGGCTTAACCCAAACTAGTATTTTGGTGGTCGGAAAATATTTTAGGCAAATTGTCTAGCGTGCAGGAGGTATAGAAATAGGAGATTCTAGACCACGTGCGTTTTTTGTGCAGATTTCCAGCTTCGATCTCTTACTGTGGCCACAGTTTTTATTTAATCGTTAAAATTTTGATGTCATCTTTTAGCTGGCTTTGTGTAGTTTCCGTAAAGTGTAAATATGTTGTACTTTGCATGAAAATACTAATTTTTATGGCGTCTGGAAGGCATAGACATGAATTTCCCTCAAATAATGTCAATTTCCTTGGCAGATCTCTGGCTTTGATTGCTCACTGTGGCCACAATTTCTATCCGGTTACTAAAATTTTGGTGTCATTTTTTAGCTAACGGTTCGTTCTTTCCGTCAAACACAAATTTGTAGTACTTTTCGTAAGAACACTATTTTTTAGGAGGGTTAAAAAAGGAATATAGTGAAAAAATCAAACTTGTCTGCATAAAAAGTCATGAGTAGTTTGCAGAAAACTTTTCACTAATTATAAGTGATATATGAGTGAAAAGAAATAAACCAAAACAAAAACGGTTTTCCTAAGTGATATAACAAGCGAGATAGTATATTTTTGGGGGGCAGGTTTTGGGAACTTTTTCCCTTTATCGCATTCCTGTGACCAGGTTTACTAACCGATTTGCAATACTTTAATACTGAAAGATAGATTAGCGTCTGAACTTTTCAAAAAGTATAAATCTGTGGCATTTTGGTAAAGTTTAAGGGCAGTTTTAGTGGTTTAAAGCCAAAAAATTTCCAAATTTTTACGTGTCACCCCCCTAAAACTTTAAATGGATTTTTCTCCCCTTAAACGTGCGAATTCCGGTTTTATAATTTTTAATTTAAAGGCTTAACCCGAACTAGTATTTTGGTGGTCGGAAAATATTTTAGGCAAACTGTCTAGCGTGCAGGAGGTATAGAAATAGGAGACCACGTGCGTTTTTTGTGCAGATTTCCAGCTTCGATCTCTTACTGTGGCCACAGTTTTTATTTGATCGTTAAAATTTTGGTCTCATCTTTTAGCTGGCTTTGTGTAGTTTTCGCAAAGTGTAAATATGTTGTACTTTGCATGAAAATACTAATTTTTATGGCGTCTGGAAGGCATAGACATGAATTTCCCTCAAATAATGTCAATTTCCTTGGCAGATCTCTGGCTTTGATTGCTCACTGTGGCCACAATTTCTATCCGATTACTAAAATTTTGGTGTCATTTTTTAGCTAACGGTTCGTTCTTTCCGTCAAACACAAATTTGTAGTACTTTTCGTAAGAACACTATTTTTTAGGAGGGTTAAAAAAGGAATATAGTGAAAAAATCAAACTTGTCTGCATAAAAAGTCATGAGTAGTTTGCAGAAAACTTTTCACTAATTATAAGTAATATATGAGTGAAAAGAAATAATCCAAAACAAAAACGGTTTTCCTAAGTGATATAACAAGCGAGAAAGTATATTTTTGGGGGGCAGGTTTTGGGAACTTTTTCCGTTTATCGCATTCCTGTGACCAGGTTTACTAACCGATTTGCAATATTTTAATACTGAAAGATAGATTAGCGTCTGAACTTTTCAAAAAGTATAAATTTGTGGCATTTTGGTAAAGTTTAAGGGCAGTTTTAGTGGTTTAAAGCCAAAAAATTTCCAAATTTTTACGTGTCACCCCCCTAAAACTTTAAATGGATTTTTCTCCCCTTAAACGTGCGAATTCCGGTTTTATAATTTTTAATTTAAAGGCTCAACCCAAACTAGTATTTTGGTGGTCGGAAAATATTTTAGGCAAATTGTCTAGCGTGCAGGAGGTATAGAAATAGGAGATTCTAGACCACGTGCGTTTTTTGTGCAGATTTCCAGCTTCGATCTCTTACTGTGGCCACAGTTTTTATTTGATCGTTAAAATTTTAGTCTCATCTTTTAGCTGGCTTTGTGCAGTTTCCGTAAATTGTAAATATGTTGTACTTTGCATGAAAATACTAATTTTTATGGCGTCTGGAAGGCATAGACATGAATTTCCCTCAAATAATGTCAATTTCCTTGGCAGATCTCTGGCTTTGATTGCTCACTGTGGCCACAATTTCTATCCGATTACTAAAATTTTGGTGTCATTTTTTAGCTAACGGTTCGTTCTTTCCGTCAAACACAAATTTGTAGTACTTTTTGTAAGAACAATATTTTTTAGGAGGGTTAAAAAAGGAATATAGTGAAAAAATCAAACTTGTCTGCATAAAAAGTCATGAGTAGTTTGCAGAAAACTTTTCACTAATTATAAGTGATATATGAGTGAAAAGAAATAAACCAAAATAAAAACGGTTTTCCTAAGTGATATAACAAGCGAGATAGTATATTTTTGGGGGGCAGGTTTTGGGAACTTTTTCCCTTTATCGCATTCCTGTGACCAGGTTTACTACTCGATTTGCAGTACTTTAATACTGAAAGATAGATTAGCGTCTGAACTTTTCAAAAAGTATAAATTTGTGGCATTTTGGTAAAGTTTAAGGGCAGTTTTAGTGGTTTAAAGCCAAAAAATTTCCAAATTTTTACGTGTCACCCCCCTAAAACTTTAAATGGATTTTTCTCCCCTTAAACGTGCGAATTCCGGTTTTATAATTTTTAATTTAAAGGCTTAACCCAAACTAGTATTTTGGTGGTCGGAAAATATTTTAGGCAAATTGTCTAGCGTGCAGGAGGTATAGAAATAGGAGATTCTAGACCACGTGCGTTTTTTGTGCAGATTTCCAGCTTCGATCTCTTACTGTGGCCACAGTTTTTATTTGATCGTTGAAATTTTGGTGTCATCTTTTAGCTGGCTTTGTGTAGTTTCCGTAAAGTGTAAATATGTTGTACTTTGCATGAAAATACTAATTTTTATGGCGTCTGGAAGGCATAGACATGAATTTCCCTCAAATAATGTCAATTTCCTTGGCAGATCTCTGGCTTTGATTGCTCACTGTGGCCACAATTTCTATCCGGTTACTAAAATTTTGGTGTCATTTTTTAGCTAACGGTTCGTTCTTTCCGTCAAACACAAATTTGTAGTACTTTTCGTAAGAACACTATTTTTTAGGAGGGTTAAAAAAGGAATATAGTGAAAAAATCAAACTTGTCTGCATAAAAAGTCATGAGTAGTTTGCAGAAAACTTTTCACTAATTATAAGTGATATATGAGTGAAAAGAAATAAACCAAAATAAAAACGGTTTTCCTAAGTGATATAACAAGCGAGATAGTATATTTTTGGGGGGCAGGTTTTGGGAACTTTTTCCCTTTATCGCATTCCTGTGACCAGGTTTACTACTCGATTTGCAGTACTTTAATACTGAAAGATAGATTAGCGTCTGAACTTTTCAAAAAGTATAAATTTGTGGCATTTTGGTAAAGTTTAAGGGCAGTTTTAGTGGTTTAAAGCCAAAAAATTTCCAAATTTTTACGTGTCACCCCCCTAAAACTTTAAATGGATTTTTCTCCCCTTAAACGTGCGAATTCCGGTTTTATAATTTTTAATTTAAAGGCTTAACCCAAACTAGTATTTTGGTGGTCGGAAAATATTTTAGGCAAATTGTCTAGCGTGCAGGAGGTATAGAAATAGGAGATTCTAGACCACGTGCGTTTTTTGTGCAGATTTCCAGCTTCGATCTCTTACTGTGGCCACAGTTTTTATTTAATCGTTAAAATTTTGGTCTCATCTTTTAGCTGGCTTTGTGTAGTTTCCGTAAAGTGTAAATATGTTGTACTTTGCATGAAAATACTAATTTTTATGGCGTCTGGAAGGCATAGACATGAATTTCCCTCAAATAATGTCAATTTCCTTGGCAGATCTCTGGCTTTGATTGCTCACTGTGGCCACAATTTCTATCCGGTTACTAAAATTTTGGTGTCATTTTTTAGCTAACGGTTCGTTCTTTCCGTCAAACACAAATTTGTAGTACTTTTCGTAAGAACACTATTTTTTAGGAGGGTTAAAAAAGGAATATAGTGAAAAAATCAAACTTGTCTGCATAAAAAGTCATGAGTAGTTTGCAGAAAACTTTTCACTAATTATAAGTGATATATGAGTGAAAAGAAATAAACCAAAACAAAAACGGTTTTCCTAAGTGATATAACAAGCGAGATAGTATATTTTTGGGGGGCAGGTTTTGGGAACTTTTTCCCTTTATCGCATTCCTGTGACCAGGTTTACTAACCGATTTGCAATACTTTAATACTGAAAGATAGATTAGCGTCTGAATTTTTCAAAAAGTATAAATTTGTGGCATTTTGGTAAAGTTTAAGGGCAGTTTTAGTGGTTTAAAGCCAAAAAATTTCCAAATTTTTACGTGTCACCCCCCTAAAACTTTAAATGGATTTTTCTCCCCTTAAACGTGCGAATTCCGGTTTTATAATTTTTAATTAAAGGCTTAAGCCAAACTAGTATTTTGGTGGTCGGAAAATATTTTAGGCAAATTGTCTAGCGTGCAGGAGGTATAGAAATAGGAGATTCTAGACCACGTGCGTTTTTTGTGCAGATTTCCAGCATCGATCTCTTACTGTGGCCACAGTTTTTATTTAATCGTTTAAATTTTGATCTCATCTTTTAGCTGGCTTTGTGTAGTTTCCGTAAAGTGTAAATATGTTGTACTTTGCATGAAAATACTAATTTTTATGGCGTCTGGAAGGCATAGACATGAATTTCCCTCAAATAATGTCAATTTCCTTGGCAGATCTCTGGCTTTGATTGCTCACTGTGGCCACAATTTCTATACGATTACTAAAATTTTGGTGTCATTTTTTAGCTAACGGTTCGTTCTTTCCGTCAAACACAAATTTGTAGTACTTTTCGTAAGAACACTATTTTTTAGGAGGGTTAAAAAAGGAATATAGTGAAAAAATCAAACTTGTCTGCATAAAAAGTCATGAGTAGTTTGCAGAAAACTTTTCACTAATTATAAGTGATATATGAGTGAAAAGAAATAAACCAAAACAAAAACGGTTTTCCTAAGTGATATAACAAGCGAGAAAGTATATTTTTGGGGGGCAGGTTTTGGGAACTTTTTCCGTTTATCGCATTCCTGTGACCAGGTTTACTTACCGATTTGCAATATTTTAATACTGAAAGATAGATTAGCGTGTGAACTTTTCAAAAAGTATAAATTTGTGGCATTTTGGTAAAGTTTAAGGGCAGTTTTAGTGGTTTAAAGCCAAAAAATTTCCAAATTTTTACGTGTCACCCCCCTAAAACTTTAAATGGTGGTCGGAAAATATTTTAGGCAAATTGTCTAGCGTGCAGGAGGTATAGAAATAGGAGATTCTAGACCACGTGCGTTTTTTGTGCAGATTTCGAGCTTCGATCTCTCACTGTGGCCACTGTTTTTATTTGATCGTTAAAATTTTGGTCTCATCTTTTAGCTGGCTTTGTTTAATTTTTGTAAAGTGTAAATATGTTGTACTTTGCATGAAAATACTAATTTTTATGGCGTCTGGAAGGCGTAGACATGAATTTCCCTCAAATAATGTCAATTTCCTTGGCAGATCTCTGGCTTTGATTGCTCACTGTGGCCACAATTCTATCCGATTACTAAAACTTTGGTGTCATTTTTTAGCTAACGGGTTGTTCTTTCCGTCAAACACAAATTTGTAGTACTTTTCGTAAGAACACTATTTTTTAGGAGGGTTAAAAAAGGAATATAGTGAAAAAATCAAACTTGTCTGCATAAAAAGTCATGAGTAGTTTGCAGAAAACTTTTCACTAATTATAAGTGATATATGAGTGAAAAGAAATAAACCAAAACAAAAACGGTTTTCCTAAGTGATATAACAAGCGAGAAAGTATATTTTTGGGGGGCAGGTTTTGGGAACTTTTTCCGTTTATCGCATTCCTGTGACCAGGTTTACTAACCGATTTGCAATATTTTAATACTGAAAGATAGATTAGCGTCTGAACTTTTCAAAAAGTATAAATTTGTGGCATTTTGGTAAAGTTTAAGGGCAGTTTTAGTGGTTTAAAGCCAAAAAATTTCCAAATTTTTACGTGTCACCCCCCTAAAACTTTAAATGGATTTTTCTCCCCTTAAACGTGCGAATTCCGGTTTTATAATTTTTAATTTAAAGGCTCAACCCAAGCTAGTATTTTGGTGGTCGGAAAATATTTTAGGCAAATTGTCTAGCGTGCAGGAGGTATAGAAATAGGAGATTCTAGACCACGTGCGTTTTTTGTGCAGATTTCCAGCTTCGATCTCTTACTGTGGCCACAGTTTTTATTTGATCGTTAAAATTTTAGTCTCATCTTTTAGCTGGCTTTGTGTAGTTTCCGTAAAGTGTAAATATGTTGTACTTTGCATGAAAATACTAATTTTTATGGCGTCTGGAAGGCATAGACATGAATTTCCCTCAAATAATGTCAATTTCCTTGGCAGATCTCTGGCTTTGATTGCTCACTGTGGCCACAATTTCTATCCGATTACTAAAATTTTGGTGTCATTTTTTAGCTAACGGTTCGTTCTTACCGTCAAACACAAATTTGTAGTACTTTTCGTAAGAACACTATTTTTTAGGAGGGTTAAAAAAGGAATATAGTGAAAAAATCAAACTTGTCTGCATAAAAAGTCATGAGTAGTTTGCAGAAAACTTTTCACTAATTATAAGTGATATATGAGTAAAAAGAAATAAACCAAAACAAAAACGGTTTTCCTAAGTGATATAACAAGCGAGATAGTATAATTTTGGGGGGCAGGTTTTGGGAACTTTTTCCCTTTATCGCATTCCTGTGACCAGGTTTACTAACCGATTTGCAATATTTTAATACTGAAAGATAGATTAGCGTCTGAACTTTTCAAAAAGTATAAATTTGTGGCATTTTGGTAAAGTTTAAGGGCAGTTTTAGTGGTTTAAAGCCAAAAAATTTCCAAATTTTTACGTGTCACCCCCCTGGAACTTTAAATAGATTTTTCTCCCCTTAAACGTGCGAGTTCCGGTTTTATAATTTTTAATTTAAAGGCTTAACCCGAACTAGTATTTTGGTGGTCGGAAAATATTTTAGGCAAATTGTCTAGCGTGCAGGAGGTATAGAAATAGGAGATTCTAGACCACGTGCGTTTTTTGTGCAGATTTCCAGCTTCGATCTCTTACTGTGGCCACAGTTTTTATTTGATCGTTAAAATTTTGATCTCATCTTTTAGCTGGCTTTATGTACATAGTTTCCGAAAAAAGTAAATATGTTGTACTTTGCATGAAAATACTAATTTTTATGGCGTCTGGAAGGCATAGACATGAATTTCCCTCAAATAATGTCAATTTCCTTGGCAGATCTCTGGCTTTGATTGCTCACTGTGGCCACAATTTCTATCCGGTTACTAAAATTTTGGTGTCATTTTTTAGCTAACGGTTCGTTCTTTCCGTCAAACACAAATTTGTAGTACTTTTCGTAAGAACACTATTTTTTAGGAGGGTTAAAAAAGGAATATAGTGAAAAAATCAAACTTGTCTGCATAAAAAGTCATGAGTAGTTTGCAGAAAACTTTTCACTAATTATAAGTGATATATGAGTGAAAAGAAATAAACCAAAATAAAAACGGTTTTCCTAAGTGATATAACAAGCGAGATAGTATATTTTTGGGGGGCAGGTTTTGGGAACTTTTTCCCTTTATCGCATTCCTGTGACCAGGTTTACTACTCGATTTGCAGTACTTTAATACTGAAAGATAGATTAGCGTCTGAACTTTTCAAAAAGTATAAATTTGTGGCATTTTGGTAAAGTTTAAGGGCAGTTTTAGTGGTTTAAAGCCAAAAAATTTCCAAATTTTTACGTGTCACCCCCCTAAAACTTTAAATGGATTTTTCTCCCCTTAAACGTGCGAATTCCGGTTTTATAATTTTTAATTTAAAGGCTTAAACCAAACTAGTATTTTGGTGGTCGGAAAATATTTTAGGCAAATTGTCTAGCGTGCAGGAGGTATAGAAATAGGAGATTCTAGACCACGTGCGTTTTTTGTGCAGATTTCCAGCTTCGATCTCTTACTGTGGCCACAGTTTTTATTTAATCGTTAAAATTTTGGTCTCATCTTTTAGCTGGCTTTGTGTAGTTTCCGTAAAGTGTAAATATGTTGTACTTTGCATGAAAATACTAATTTTTATGGCGTCTGGAAGGCATAGACATGAATTTCCCTCAAATAATGTCAATTTCCTTGGCAGATCTCTGGCTTTGATTGCTCACTGTGGCCACAATTTCTATCCGGTTACTAAAATTTTGGTGTCATTTTTTAGCTAACGGTTCGTTCTTTCCGTCAAACACAAATTTGTAGTACTTTTCGTAAGAACACTATTTTTTAGGAGGGTTAAAAAAGGAATATAGTGAAAAAATCAAACTTGTCTGCATAAAAAGTCATGAGTAGTTTGCAGAAAACTTTTCACTAATTATAAGTGATATATGAGTGAAAAGAAATAAACCAAAACAAAAACGGTTTTCCTAAGTGATATAACAAGCGAGATAGTATATTTTTGGGGGGCAGGTTTTGGGAACTTTTTCCCTTTATCGCATTCCTGTGACCAGGTTTACTAACCGATTTGCAATACTTTAATACTGAAAGATAGATTAGCGTCTGAATTTTTCAAAAAGTATAAATTTGTGGCATTTTGGTAAAGTTTAAGGGCAGTTTTAGTGGTTTAAAGCCAAAAAATTTCCAAATTTTTACGTGTCACCCCCCTAAAACTTTAAATGGATTTTTCTCCCCTTAAACGTGCGAATTCCGGTTTTATAATTTTTAATTAAAGGCTTAAGCCAAACTAGTATTTTGGTGGTCGGAAAATATTTTAGGCAAATTGTCTAGCGTGCAGGAGGTATAGAAATAGGAGATTCTAGACCACGTGCGTTTTTTGTGCAGATTTCCAGCATCGATCTCTTACTGTGGCCACAGTTTTTATTTAATCGTTTAAATTTTGATCTCATCTTTTAGCTGGCTTTGTGTAGTTTCCGTAAAGTGTAAATATGTTGTACTTTGCATGAAAATACTAATTTTTATGGCGTCTGGAAGGCATAGACATGAATTTCCCTCAAATAATGTCAATTTCCTTGGCAGATCTCTGGCTTTGATTGCTCACTGTGGCCACAATTTCTATACGATTACTAAAATTTTGGTGTCATTTTTTAGCTAACGGTTCGTTCTTTCCGTCAAACACAAATTTGTAGTACTTTTCGTAAGAACACTATTTTTTAGGAGGGTTAAAAAAGGAATATAGTGAAAAAATCAAACTTGTCTGCATAAAAAGTCATGAGTAGTTTGCAGAAAACTTTTCACTAATTATAAGTGATATATGAGTGAAAAGAAATAAACCAAAACAAAAACGGTTTTCCTAAGTGATATAACAAGCGAGAAAGTATATTTTTGGGGGGCAGGTTTTGGGAACTTTTTCCGTTTATCGCATTCCTGTGACCAGGTTTACTTACCGATTTGCAATATTTTAATACTGAAAGATAGATTAGCGTGTGAACTTTTCAAAAAGTATAAATTTGTGGCATTTTGGTAAAGTTTAAGGGCAGTTTTAGTGGTTTAAAGCCAAAAAATTTCCAAATTTTTACGTGTCACCCCCCTAAAACTTTAAATGGTGGTCGGAAAATATTTTAGGCAAATTGTCTAGCGTGCAGGAGGTATAGAAATAGGAGATTCTAGACCACGTGCGTTTTTTGTGCAGATTTCGAGCTTCGATCTCTCACTGTGGCCACTGTTTTTATTTGATCGTTAAAATTTTGGTCTCATCTTTTAGCTGGCTTTGTTTAATTTTTGTAAAGTGTAAATATGTTGTACTTTGCATGAAAATACTAATTTTTATGGCGTCTGGAAGGCGTAGACATGAATTTCCCTCAAATAATGTCAATTTCCTTGGCAGATCTCTGGCTTTGATTGCTCACTGTGGCCACAATTCTATCCGATTACTAAAACTTTGGTGTCATTTTTTAGCTAACGGGTTGTTCTTTCCGTCAAACACAAATTTGTAGTACTTTTCGTAAGAACACTATTTTTTAGGAGGGTTAAAAAAGGAATATAGTGAAAAAATCAAACTTGTCTGCATAAAAAGTCATGAGTAGTTTGCAGAAAACTTTTCACTAATTATAAGTGATATATGAGTGAAAAGAAATAAACCAAAACAAAAACGGTTTTCCTAAGTGATATAACAAGCGAGAAAGTATATTTTTGGGGGGCAGGTTTTGGGAACTTTTTCCGTTTATCGCATTCCTGTGACCAGGTTTACTAACCGATTTGCAATATTTTAATACTGAAAGATAGATTAGCGTCTGAACTTTTCAAAAAGTATAAATTTGTGGCATTTTGGTAAAGTTTAAGGGCAGTTTTAGTGGTTTAAAGCCAAAAAATTTCCAAATTTTTACGTGTCACCCCCCTAAAACTTTAAATGGATTTTTCTCCCCTTAAACGTGCGAATTCCGGTTTTATAATTTTTAATTTAAAGGCTCAACCCAAGCTAGTATTTTGGTGGTCGGAAAATATTTTAGGCAAATTGTCTAGCGTGCAGGAGGTATAGAAATAGGAGATTCTAGACCACGTGCGTTTTTTGTGCAGATTTCCAGCTTCGATCTCTTACTGTGGCCACAGTTTTTATTTGATCGTTAAAATTTTGGTCTCATCTTTTAGCTGGCTTTGTGTAGTTTCCGTAAAGTGTAAATATGTTGTACTTTGCATGAAAATACTAATTTTTATGGCGTCTGGAAGGCATAGACATGAATTTCCCTCAAATAATGTCAATTTCCTTGGCAGATCTCTGGCTTTGATTGCTCACTGTGGCCACAATTTCTATCCGATTACTAAAATTTTGGTGTCATTTTTTAGCCAACGGTTTGTTCTTTCCGTCAAACACAAATTTGTAGTACTTTTCGTAAGAACACTATTTTTTAGGAGGGTTAAAAAAGGAATATAGTGAAAAAATCAAACTTGTCTGCATAAAAAGTCATGAGTAGTTTGCAGAAAACTTTTCACTAATTATAAGTGATATATGAGTGAAAAGAAATAAACCAAAACAAAAACGGTTTTCCTAAGTGATATAACAAGCGAGATAGTATATTTTTGGGGGGCAGGTTTTGGGAACTTTTTCCCTTTATCGCATTCCTGTGACCAGGTTTACTAACCGATTTGCAATACTTTAATACTGAAAGATAGATTAGCGTCTGAACTTTTCAAAAAGTATAAATTTGTGGCATTTTGGTAAAGTTTAAGGGCAGTTTTAGTGGTTTAAAGCCAAAAAATTTCCAAATTTTTACGTGTCACCCCCCTGAAACTTTAAATGGATTTTTCTCCCCTTAAACGTGCGAATTCCGGTTTTATAATTTTTAATTTAAAGGTTTAACCCGAACTAGTATTTTGGTGGTCGGAAAATATTTTAGGCAAATTGTCTAGCGTGCAGGAGGTATAGAAATAGGAGATTATAGACCACGTGCGTTTTTTGTGCAGATTTCCAGCTTCGATCTCTTACTGTGGCCACAGTTTTTATTTGATCGTTAAAATTTTGGTCTCATCTTTTAGCTGGCTTTATGTACATAGTTTCCGAAAAAAGTAAATGAGTTGTACTTTGCATGAAAATACTAATTTTTATGGCGTCTGGAAGGCATAGACATGAATTTCCCTCAAATAATGTCAATTTCCTTGGCAGATCTCTGGCTTTGATTGCTCACTGTGGCCACAATTTCTATCCGATTACTAAAATTTTGGTGTCATTTTTTAGCTAACGGTTTGTTCTTTCCGTCAAACACAAATTTGTAGTACTTTTCGTAAGAACACTATTTTTTAGGAGGGTTAAAAAAGGAATATAGTGAAAAAATCAAACTTGTCTGCATAAAAAGTCATGAGTAGTTTGCAGAAAACTTTTCACTAATTATAAGTTATATATGAGTGAAAAGAAATAAACCAAAACAAAAACGGTTTTCCTAAGTGATATAACAAGCGAGATAGTATATTTTTGGGGGCAGGTTTTGGAAACTTTTTCCCTTTATCGCATTCCTGTGACCAGGTTTACTAACCGATTTGCAATACTTTAATACTGAAAGATAGATTAGCGTCTGAACTTTTCAAAAAGTATAAATTTGTGGCATTTTGGTAAAGTTTAAGGGCAGTTTTAGTGGTTTAAAGCCAAAAAATTTCCAAATTTTTACGTGTCACCCCCCTAAAACTTTAAATGGATTTTTCTCCCCTTAAACGTGCGAATTCCGGTTTTATAATTTTTAATTTAAAGGCTTAACCCGAACTAGTATTTTGGTGGTCGGAAAATATTTTAGGCAAATTGTCTAGCGTGCAGGAGGTATAGAAATAGGAGATTCTAGACCACGTGCGTTTTTTGTGCAGATTTCCAGCTTCGATCTCTTACTGTGGCCACAGTTTTTATTTGATCGTTAAAATTTTGGTCTCATCTTTTAGCTGGCTTTGTGTAGTTTCCGTAAATTGTAAATATGTTGTACTTTGCATGAAAATACTAATTTTTATGGCGTCTGGAAGGCATAGACATGAATTTCCCTCAAATAATGTCAATTTCCTTGGCAGATCTCTGGCTTTTATTGCTCACTGTGGCCACAATTTCTATCCGATTACTAAAATTTTGGTGTCATTTTTTAGCTAACGGTTCGTTCTTTCCGTCAAAAACTAATTTGTAGTACTTTTCGTAAGAACACTATTTTTTAGGAGGGTTAAAAAAGGAATATAGTGAAAAAATCAAACTTGTCTGCATAAAAAGTCATGAGTAGTTTGCAGAAAACTTTTCACTAATTATAAGTGATATATGAGTGAAAAGAAATAAACCAAAACAAAAACGGTTTTCCTAAGTGATATAACAAGCGAGATAGTATATTTTTGGGGGGCAGGTTTTGGGAACTTTTTCCCTTTATCGCATTCCTGTGACCAGGTTTACTAACCGATTTGCAATATTTTAATACTGAAAGATAGATTAGCGTCTGAACTTTTCAAAAAGTATACATTTGTGGCATTTTGGTAAAGTTTAAGGGCAGTTTTAGTGGTTTAAAGCCAAAAAATTTCCAAATTTTTACGTGTCACCCCCCTAAAACTTTAAATGGATTTTTCTCCCCTTAAACGTGCGAATTCCGGTTTTATAATTTTTAATTTAAAGGCTTAACCCAAACTAGTATTTTGGTGGTCGGAAAATATTTTAGGCAAATTGTCTAGCGTGCAGGAGGTATAGAATAGGAGATTCTAGACCACGTGCGTTTTTTGTGCAGATTTCCAGCTTCGATCTCTTACTGTGGCCACAGTTTTTATTTGATCGTTAAAATTTTGGTCATCTTTTAGCTGGCTTTGTGTAGTTTTCGTAAAGTGTAAATATGTTGTACTTTGCATGAAAATACTAATTTTTATCGCGTCTGGAAGGCATAGACATGAATTTCCCTCAAATAATGTCAATTTCCTTGGCAGATCTCTGGCTTTGATTGCTCACTGTGGCCACAATTTCTATCCGATTACTAAAATTTTGGTGTCATTTTTTAGCTAACGGTTCGTTCTTTCCGTCAAACACAAATTTGTAGTACTTTTCGTAAGAGCACTATTTTTTAGGAGGGTTAAAAAAGGAATATAGTGAAAAAATCAAACTTGTCTGCATAAAAAGTCATGAGTAGTTTGCAGAAAACTTTTCACTAATTATAAGTGATATATGAGTAAAAAGAAATAAACCAAAACAAAAACGGTTTTCCTAAGTGATATAACAAGCGAGATAGTATATTTTTGGGGGGCAGGTTTTGGGAACTTTTTCCGTTTATCGCATTCCTGTGACCAGGTTTACTAACCGATTTGCAATATTTTAACACTGAAAGATAGATTAGCGTCTGAACTTTTCAAAAAGTATAAATTTGTGGCATTTTGGTAAAGTTTAAGGGCAGTTTTAGTGGTTTAAAGCCAAAAAATTTCCAAATTTTTACGTGTCACCCCCCTAAAACTTTAAATGGATTTTTCTCCCCTTAAACGTGCGAATTCCGGTTTTATAATTTTTAATTTAAAGGCTTAACCCAAACTAGTATTTTGGTGGTCGGAAAATATTTTAGGCAAATTGTCTAGCGTGCAGGAGGTATAGAAATAGGAGATTCTAGACCACGTGCGTTTTTTGTGCAGATTTCCAGCTTCGATCTCTTACTGTGGCCACAGTTTTTATTTGATCGTTAAAACTTTGATCTCATCTTTTAGCTGGCTTTGTGTAGTTTCCGTAAAGTGTAAATATGTTGTACTTTGCATGAAAATACTAATTTTTATGGCGTCTGGAAGGCATAGACATGAATTTCCCTCAAATAATGTCAATTTCCTTGGCAGATCTCTGGCTTTGATTGCTCACTGTGGCCACAATTTCTATCCGATTACTAAAATTTTGGTGTCATTTTTTAGCTAACGGTTCGTTCTTTCCGTCAAACACAAATTTGTAGTACTTTTCGTAAGAACACTATTTTTTAGGAGGGTTAAAAAAGGAATATAGTGAAAAAATCAAACTTGTCTGCATAAAAAGTCATGAGTAGTTTGCAGAAAACTTTTCACTAATTATAAGTGATATATGAGTGAAAAGAAATAAACCAAAACAAAAACGGTTTTCCTAAGCGATATAACAAGCGAGGTAGTATATTTTTGGGGGGCAGGTTTTGGGAACTTTTTCCCTTTATCGCATTCCTGTGACCAGGTTTACTAACCGATTTGCAATATTTTAATACTGAAAGATAGATTAGCGTCTGAACTTTTCAAAAAGTATAAATTTGTGGCATTTTGGTAAAGTTTAAGGGTAGTTTTAGTGGTTTAAAGCCAAAAAATTTCCAAATTTTTACGTGTCAACCCCCTTAAACTTTAAATGGATTTTTCTCCCCTTAAACGTGCGAAGTCCGGTTTTATAATTTTTGATTTAAAGGCTTAATCCAAACTAGTATTTTGGTGGTCGGAAAATATTTTAGGCAAATTGTCTAGCGTGCAGGAGGTATAGAAATAGGAGATTCTAGACCACGTGCGTTTTTTGTGCAGATTTCCAGCTTCGATCTCTTACTGTGGCCACAGTTTTTATTTGATCGTTAAAATTTTGGTCTCATCTTTTAGCTGGCTTTGTGTAGTTTCCGTAAAGTGTAAATATGTTGTACTTTGCATGAAAATACTAATTTTTATGGCGTCTGGAAGGCATAGACATGAATTTCCCTCAAATAATGTTAATTTCCTTGGCAGATCTCTGGCTTTGATTGCTCACTGTGGCCACAATTTCTATCCGATTACTAAAATGTTGGTGTCATGTTTTAGCTAACGGTTCGTTCTTTCCGTCAAACACAAATTTGTAGTACTTTTCGTAAGAACACTATTTTTTAGGAGGGTTAAAAAAGGAATATAGTGAAAAAATCAAACTTGTCTGCATAAAAAGTCATGAGTAGTTTGCAGAAAACTTTTCACTAATTATAAGTGATATATGAGTGAAAAGAAATAAACCAAAACAAAAACGGTTTTCCTAAGTGATATAACAAGCGAGATAGTATATTTTTGGAGGGCAGGTTCTGGGAACTTTTTCCGTTTATCGCATTCCTGTGACCAGGTTTACTAACCGATTTGCAATACTTCAATACTGAAAGATAGATTAGCGTCTGAACTTTTCAAAAAGTATAAATTTGTGGCATTTTGGTAAAGTTTAAGGGCAGTTTTAGTGGTTTAAAGCCAAAAAATTTCCAAATTTTTACGTGTCACCCCCCTAAAACTTTAAATGGATTTTTCTCCCCTTAAACGTGCGAATTCCGGTTTTATAATTTTTAATTTAAAGGCTTAACCCGAACTAGTATTTTGGTGGTCGGAAAATATTTTAGGCAAATTGTCTAGCGTGCAGGATGTATAGAAATAGGAGATTCTAGACCACGTGCGTTTTTTGTGCAGATTTCCAGCTTCGATCTCTTACTGTGGCCACAGTTTTTATTTGATCGTTAAGACTTTGGTCTCATCTTTTAGCTGGCTTTGCGTCGTTTCCGTTAAAAGTAAATATAATGTACTTTGCATGATAATACTAATTTCTATGGCGTCTGGAAGGCATAGACATGAATTTCCCTGAAATGACGTCAATTTCCTTGGCAGATCTCTGGCTTTGATTGCTCACTGTGGCCACAATTTCTATCCGATTACTAAAATTTTGGTGTCATTTTTTAGCTAACGGTTTGTTCTTTCCGTCAAACACAAATTTGTAGTACTTTTCGTAAGAACACTATTTTTTAGGAGGGTTAAAAAAGGAATATAGTGAAAAAATCAAACTTGTCTGCATAAAAAGTCATGAGTAGTTTGCAGAAAACTTTTCACTAATTATAAGTGATATATGAGTGAAAAGAAATAAACCAAAGCAAAAACGGTTTTCCTAAGTGATATAACAAGCGAGATAGTATATTTTTGGGGGGCAGGTTTTGGGAACTTTTTCCCTTTATCGCATTCCTGTGACCAGGTTTACTAACCGATTTGCAATATTTTAATACTGAAAGATAGATTAGCGTCTGAACTTTTCAAAAAGTATAAATTTGTGGCATTTTGGTAAAGTTTAAGGGCAGTTTTAGTGGTTTAAAGCCAAAAAATTTCCAAATTTTTACGTGTCACCCCCCTAAAACTTTAAATGGATTTTTCTCCCCTTAAATGTGCGAATTCCGGTTTTATAATTTTTAATTTAAAGGCTTAACCCAAGCTAGTATTTTGGTGGTCGGAAAATATTTTAGGCAAATTGTCTAGCGTGCAGGAGGTATAGAAATAGGAGATTCTAGACCACGTGCGTTTTTTGTGCAGATTTCCAGCTTCGATCTCTTACTGTGGCCACAGTTTTTATTTGATCGTTAAAACTTTGATCTCATCTTTTAGCTGGCTTTGTGTAGTTTTCGTAAAGTGTAAATATGTTGTACTTTGCATGAAAATACTAATTTTTATGGCGTCTGGAAGGCAAAGACATGAATTTCCCTCAAATAATGTCAATTTCCTTGGCAGATCTCTGGCTTTGATTGCTCACTGTGGCCACAATTTCTATCCGATTACTGAAATTTTGGTGTCATTTTTTAGCCAACGATTTGTTCTTTCCGTCAAACACAAATTTGTAGTACTTTTCGTAAGAACACTATTTTTTAGGAGGGTTAAAAAAGGAATATAGTGAAAAAATCAAACTTGTCTGCATAAAAAGTCATAAGTAGTTTGCAGAAAACTTTTCACTAATTATAAGTGATATATGAGTGAAAAGAAATAAACCAAAACAAAAACGGTTTTCCTAAGTGATATAACAAGCGAGATAGTATATTTTTGGGGGGCAGGTTTTGGGAACTTTTTCCCTTTATTGCATTCCTGTGACCAGGTTTACTAACCGATTTGCAATATTTTAATACTGAAAGATAGATTAGCGTCTGAACTTTTCAAAAAGTATAAATTTGTGGCATTTTGGTAAAGTTTAAGGGCAGTTTTAGTGGTTTAAAGCCAAAAAATTTCCAAATTTTTACGTGTCACCCCCCTAAAACTTTAAATGGATTTTTCTCCCCTTAAACGTGCGAATTCCGGTTTTATAATTTTTAATTTAAAGGCTCAACCCAAACTAGTATTTTGGTGGTCGGAAAATATTTTAGGCAAATTGTCTAGCGTGCAGGAGGTATAGAAATAGGAGATTCTAGACCACGTGCGTTTTTTGTGCAGATTTCCAGCTTCGATCTCTTACTGTGGCCACAGTTTTTATTTGATCGTTAAAATTTTGATCTCATCTTTTAGCTGACTTTGTTTAGTTTCCGTAAAGTGTAAATATGTTGTACGTTGCATGAAAATACTAATTTTTATGGCGTCTGGAAGGCATAGACATGAATTTCCCTCAAATAATGTCAATTTCCTTGGCAGATCTCTGGCTTTGATTGCTCACTGTGGCCACAATTTCTATCGGATTACTAAAATTTTGGTGTCATTTTTTAGCTAACGGTTCGTTCTTTCCGTCAAACACAAATTTGTAGTACTTTTCGTAAGAACACTATTTTTTAGGAGGGTTAAAAAAGGAATATAGTGAAAAAATCAAACTTGTCTGCATAAAAAGTCATGAGTAGTTTGCAGAAAACTTTTCACTAATTATAAGTGATATATGAGTGAAAAGAAATAAACCAAAACAAAAACGGTTTTCCTAAGTGATATAACAAGCGAGATAGTATATTTTTGGGGGGCAGGTTTTGGGAACTTTTTCCCTTTATCGCATTCCTGTGACCAGGTTTACTAACCGATTTGCAATACTTTAATACTGAAAGATAGATTGGCATCTGAACTTTTCAAAACGTATAAATTTGTGGCATTTTGGTAAAGTTTAAGGGCAGTTTTAGTGGTTTAAAGCCAAAAAATTTCCAAATTTTTACGTGTCACCCCCCTAAAACTTTAAATGGATTTTTCTCCCCTTAAACGTGCGAATTCCGGTTTTATAATTTTTAATTTAAAGGCTTAACCCAAACTAGTATTTTGGTGGTCGGAAAATATTTTAGGCAAATTGTCTAGCGTGCAGGAGGTATAGAAATAGGAGATTCTAGACCACGTGCGTTTTTTGTGCAGATTTCCAGCTTCGATCTCTTACTGTGGCCACAGTTTTTATTTGATCGTTAAAATTTTGATCTCATCTTTTAGCTGGCTTTGTGTAGTTTCCGCAAAGTGTAAATATGTTGTACTTTGCATGAAAATACTAATTTTTATGGCGTCTGGAAGGCATAGACATGAATTTCCCTCAAATAATGTCAATTTCCTTGGCAGATCTCTGGCTTTGATTGCTCACTGTGGCCACAATTTCTATCCGATTACTAAAATGTTGGTGTCATTTTTTAGCTAACGGTTCGTTCTTTCCGTCAAACACAAGTTTGTAGTACTTTTCGTAAGAACACTATTTTCTAGGAGGGTTAAAAAAGGAATATAGTGAAAAAATCAAACTTGTCTGCATAAAAAGTCATGAGTAGTTTGCAGAAAACTTTTCACTAATTATAAGTGATATATGAGTGAAAAGAAATAAACCAAAACAAAAACGGTTTTCCTAAGTGATATAACAAGCGAGATAGTATATTTTTGGGGGGCAGGTTTTGGGAACTTTTTCCCTTTATCGCATTCCTGTGACCAGGTTTACTAACCGATTTGCAATATTTTAATACTGAAAGATAGATTAGCGTCTGAACTTTTCAAAAAATATAAATTTGTGGCATTTTGGTAAAGTTTTAGGGCAGTTTTAGTGGTTTAAAGCCAAAAAATTTCCAAATTTTTACGTGTCACCCCCCTAAAACTTTAAATGGATTTTTCTCCCCTTAAATGTGCGAATTCCGGCTTTATCATTTTTAATTTAAAGGCTTAACCCGAACTAGTATTTTGGTGGTCGGAAAATATTTTAGGCAAATTGTCTAGCGTGCAGGAGGTATAGAAATAGGAGACCACGTGCGTTTTTTGTGCAGATTTCCAGCTTCGATCTCTTACTGTGGCCACAGTTTTTATTTGATCGTTAAAATGTTGGTCTCATCTTTTAGCTGGCTTTGTGTAGTTTCCGTAAAATGTAAATATGTTGTACTTTGCATGAAAATACTAATTTTTATGGCGTCTGGAAGGCATAGACATGAATTTCCCTCAAATAATGTCAATTTCCTTGGCAGATCTCTGGCTTTGATTGCTCACTGTGGCCACAATTTCTATCCGATTACTAAAATTTTGGTGTCATTTTTTAGCCAACGGTTTGTTCTTTCCGTCAAACACAAATTTGTAGTACTTTTCGTAAGAACACTATTTTTTAGGAGGGTTAAAAAAGGAATATAGTGAAAAAATCAAACTTGTTTGCATAAAAAGTCATGAGTAGTTTGCAGAAAACTTTTCACTAATTATAAGTGATATATGAGTGAAAAGAAATAAACCAAAACAAAGACGGTTTTCCTAAGTGATATAACAAGCGAGATAGTATATTTTTGGGGGGCAGGTTTTGGGAACTTTTTCCCTTTATCGCATTCCTGTGACCAGGTTTACTAACCGATTTGCAATATTTTAATACTGAAAGATAGATTAGCGTCTGAACTTTTCAAAAAGTATAAATTTGTGGCATTTTGGTAAAGTTTAAGGGCAGTTTTAGTGGTTTAAAGCCAAAAAATTTCCAAATTTTTACGTGTCACCCCCCTAAAACTTTAAATGGATTTTTCTCCCCTTAAACGTGCGAATTCCGGTTTTATAATTTTTAATTTAAAGGCTTAACCCAAACTAGTATTTTGGTGGTCGGAAAATATTTTAGGCAAATTGTCTAGCGTGCAGGAGGTATAGAAATAGGAGATTCTAGACCACGTGCGTTTTTTGTGCAGATTTCCAGCTTCGATCTCTTACTGTGGCCACAGTTTTTATTTGATCGTTAAAATTTTGGTCTCATCTTTTAGCTGGCTTTGTGTAGTTTCCGTAAAGTGTAAATATGTTGTACTTTGCATGAAAATACTAATTTTTATGGCGTCTGGAAGGCATAGACATGAATTTCCCTCAAATAATGTCAATTTCCTTGGCAGATCTCTGGCTTTGATTGCTCACTGTGGCCACAATTTCTATCCGATTACTAAAATGTTGGTGTCATTTTTTAGCTAACGGTTCGTTCTTTCCGTCAAACACAAGTTTGTAGTACTTTTCGTAAGAACACTATTTTCTAGGAGGGTTAAAAAAGGAATATAGTGAAAAAATCAAACTTGTCTGCATAAAAAGTCATGAGTAGTTTGCAGAAAACTTTTCACTAATTATAAGTGATATATGAGTGAAAAGAAATAAACCAAAACAAAAACGGTTTTCCTAAGTGATATAACAAGCGAGATAGTATATTTTTGGGGGGCAGGTTTTGGGAACTTTTTCCCTTTATCGCATTCCTGTGACCAGGTTTACTAACCGATTTGCAATATTTTAATACTGAAAGATAGATTAGCGTCTGAACTTTTCAAAAAGTATAAATTTGTGGCATTTTGGTAAAGTTTTAGGGCAGTTTTAGTGGTTTAAAGCCAAAAAATTTCCAAATTTTTACGTGTCACCCCCCTAAAACTTTAAATGGATTTTTCTCCCCTTAAATGTGCGAATTCCGGCTTTATCATTTTTAATTTAAAGGCTTAACCCGAACTAGTATTTTGGTGGTCGGAAAATATTTTAGGCAAATTGTCTAGCGTGCAGGAGGTATAGAAATAGGAGACCACGTGCGTTTTTTGTGCAGATTTCCAGCTTCGATCTCTTACTGTGGCCACAGTTTTTATTTGATCGTTAAAATGTTGGTCTCATCTTTTAGCTGGCTTTGTGTAGTTTCCGTAAAATGTAAATATGTTGTACTTTGCATGAAAATACTAATTTTTATGGCGTCTGGAAGGCATAGACATGAATTTCCCTCAAATAATGTCAATTTCCTTGGCAGATCTCTGGCTTTGATTGCTCACTGTGGCCACAATTTCTATCCGATTACTAAAATTTTGGTGTCATTTTTTAGCCAACGGTTTGTTCTTTCCGTCAAACACAAATTTGTAGTACTTTTCGTAAGAACACTATTTTTTAGGAGGGTTAAAAAAGGAATATAGTGAAAAAATCAAACTTGTTTGCATAAAAAGTCATGAGTAGTTTGCAGAAAACTTTTCACTAATTATAAGTGATATATGAGTGAAAAGAAATAAACCAAAACAAAGACGGTTTTCCTAAGTGATATAACAAGCGAGATAGTATATTTTTGGGGGGCAGGTTTTGGGAACTTTTTCCCTTTATCGCATTCCTGTGACCAGGTTTACTAACCGATTTGCAATATTTTAATACTGAAAGATAGATTAGCGTCTGAACTTTTCAAAAAGTATAAATTTGTGGCATTTTGGTAAAGTTTAAGGGCAGTTTTAGTGGTTTAAAGCCAAAAAATTTCCAAATTTTTACGTGTCACCCCCCTAAAACTTTAAATGGATTTTTCTCCCCTTAAACGTGCGAATTCCGGTTTTATAATTTTTAATTTAAAGGCTTAACCCAAGCTAGTATTTTGGTGGTCGGAAAATATTTTAGGCAAATTGTCTAGCGTGCAGGAGGTATAGAATAGGAGATTCTAGAGCACGTGCGTTTTTTGTGCAGATTTCCAGCTTCGAACTCTTACTGTGGCCACAGTTTTTATTTGATCGTTAAAATTTTGGTCTCATCTTTTAGCTGGCTTTGTGTAGTTTCCGCAAAGTGTAAATATGTCGTACTTTGCATGAAAATACTAATTTTTATGGCGTCTGGAAGGCATAGACATGAATTTCCCTCAAATAATGTCAATTTCCTTGGCAGATCTCTGGCTTTGATTGCTCACTGTGGCCACAATTTCTATCCGATTACTAAAATTTTGGTGTCATTTTTTAGCTAACGGTTTGTTCTTTCCGTCAAACACAAATTTGTAGTACTTTTTGTAAGAACACTATTTTTTAGGAGGGTTAAAAAAGGAATATAGTGAAAAAATCAAACTTGTCTGCATAAAAAGTCATGAGTAGTTTGCAGAAAACTTTTCACTAATTATAAGTGATATATGAGTGAAAAGAAATAAACCAAAACAAAAACGGTTTTCCTAAGTGATATAACAAGCGAGATAGTATATTTTTGGGGGGCAGGTTTTGGGAACTTTTTCCCTTTATCGCATTCCTGTGACCAGGTTTACTAACCGATTTGCAATATTTTAATACTGAAAGATAGATTAGCATCTGAACTTTTCAAAAGGTATAAATTTGTGGCACTTTGGTAAAGTTTAAGGGCAGTTTTAGTGGTTTAAAGCCAAAAAATTTCCAAATTTTTACGTGTCACCCCCCTAAAACTTTAAATGGATTTTTCTCCCCTTAAACGTGCGAATTCCGGTTTTATAATTTTTAATTTAAAGGCTTAACCCAAACTAGTATTTTGGTGGTCGGAAAATATTTTAGGCAAATTGTCTAGCGTGCAGGAGGTATAGAATAGGAGATTCTAGAGCACGTGCGTTTTTTGTGCAGATTTCCAGCTTCGAACTCTTACTGTGGCCACAGTTTTTATTTGATCGTTAAAATTTTGGTCTCATCTTTTAGCTGGCTTTGTGTAGTTTCCGCAAAGTGTAAATATGTTGTACTTTGCATGAAAATACTAATTTTTATGGCGTCTGGAAGGCATAGACATGAATTTCCCTCAAATAATGTCAATTTCCTTGGCAGATCTCTGGCTTTGATTGCTCACTGTGGCCACAATTTCTATCCGATTACTAAAATTTTGGTGTCATTTTTTAGCTAACGGTTCGTTCTTTCCGTCAAACACAAATTTGTAGTACTTTTCGTAAGAACACTATTTTTTAGGAGGGTTAAAAAAGGAATATAGTGAAAAAATCAAACTTGTCTGCATAAAAAGTCATAAGTAGTTTGCAGAAAACTTTTCACTAATTATAAGTGATATATGAGTGAAAAGAAATAAACCAAAACAAAAACGGTTTTCCTAAGTGATATAACAAGCGAGATAGTATATTTTTGGGGGGCAGGTTTTGGGAACTTTTTCCCTTTATCGCATTCCTGTGATCAGGTTTACTAACCGATTTGCAATACTTTAATACTGAAAGATAGATTAGCGTCTGAACTTTTCAAAAAGTATAAATTTGTGGCATTTTGGTAAAGTTTAAGGGCAGTTTTAGTGGTTTAAAGCCAAAAAATTTCCAAATTTTTACGTGTCACCCCCCTAAAACTTTAAATGGATTTTTCTCCCCTTAAACGTGCGAATTCCGATTTATAATTTTTAATTTAAAGGCTTAACCCAAACTAGTATTTTGGTGGTCGGAAAATATTTTAGGCAAATTGTCTAGCGTGCAGGAGGTATAGAAATAGGAGATTCTAGACCTCGTGCGTTTTTTGTGCAGATTTCCAGCTTCGATCTCTTACTGTGGCCACAGTTTTTATTTGATCGTTAAAATTTTGATCTCATCTTTTAGCTGGCTTTGTGTAGTTTCCGTAAAGTGTAAATATGTTGTACTTTGCATGAAAATACTAATTTTTATGGCGTCTGGAAGGCATAGACATGAATTTCCCTCAAATAATGTCAATTTCCTTGGCAGATCTCTGGCTTTGATTGCTCACTGTGGCCACAATTTCCATCCGATTACTAAAATTTTGGTGTCATTTTTTAGCTAACGGTTCGTTCTTTCCGTCAAACACAAATTTGTAGTACTTTTCGTAAGAACACTATTTTTTAGGAGGGTTAAAAAAGGAATATAGTGAAAAAATCAAACTTGTCTGCATAAAAAGTCATGAGTAGTTTGCAGAAAACTTTTCACTAATTATAAGTGATATATGAGTGAAAAGAAATAAACCAAAACAAAAACGGTTTTCCTAAGTGATATAACAAGCGAGATAGTATATTTTTGGGGGGCAGGTTTTGGGAACTTTTTCCCTTTATCGCATTCCTGTGACTAGGTTTACTAACCGATTTGCAATATTTTAATACTGAAAGATAGATTAGCGTCTGAACTTTTCAAAAAGTATAAATTTGTGGCATTTTGGTAAAGTTTAAGGGCAGTTTTAGTTGTTTAAAGCCAAAAAATTTCCAAATTTTTACGTGTCACCCCCCTAAAACTTTAAATGGATTTTTCTCCCCTTAAACGTGCGAATTCCGGTTTTATAATTTTTAATTTAAAGGCTTAACCCAAACTAGTATTTTGGTGGTCGGAAAATATTTTAGGCAAATTGTCTAGCGTGCAGGAGGTATAGAAATAGGAGATTCTAGACCACGTGCGTTTTTTGTGCAGATTTCCAGCTTCGATCTCTTACTGTGGCCACAGTTTTTATTTGATCGTTAAAACTTTGATCTCATCTTTTAGCTGGCTTTGTGTAGTTTCCGTAAAGTGTAAATATGTTGTACTTTGCATGAAAATACTAATTTTTATGGCGTCTGGAAGGCATAGACATGAATTTCCCTCAAAAAATGTCAATTTCCTTGGCAGATCTCTGGCTTTGATTGCTCACTGTGGCCACAATTTCTATCCGATTACTAAAATTTTGGTGTCATATTTTAGCAAACGGTTCGTTCTTTCCGTCAAATACAAATTTGTAGTACTTTTCGTAAGAACACTATTTTTTAGGAGGGTTAAAAAAGGAATATAGTGAAAAAATCAAACTTGTCTGCATAAAAAGTCATGAGTAGTTTGCAGAAAACTTTTCACTAATTATAAGTGATATATGAGTGAAAAGAAATAAACCAAAACAAAAACGGTTTTCCTAAGTGATATAACAAGCGAGATAGTATATTTTTGGGGGGCAGGTTTTGGGAAGTTTTTCCCTTTATCGCATTCCTGTGACCAGGTTTACTAACCGATTTGCAATATTTTAATACTGAAAGATAGATTAGCGTCTGAACTTTTCAAAAAGTATAAATTTGTGGCATTTTGGTAAAGTTTAAGGGCAGTTTTAGTGGTTTAAAGCCAAAAAATTTCCAAATTTTTACGTGTCACCCCCCTAAAACTTTAAATGGATTTTTCTCCCCTTAAACGTGCGAATTCCGGTTTTATAATTTTTAATTTAAAGGCTTAACCCAAACTAGTATTTTGGTGGTCGGAAAATATTTTAGGCAAATTGTCTAGCGTGCAGGAGGTATAGAAATAGGAGATTCTAGACCACGTGCGTTTTTTGTGCAGATTTCCAGCTTCGATCTCTTACTGTGGCCACAGTTTTTATTTGATCGTTAAAATTTTGGTCTCATCTTTTAGCTGGCTTTGTGTAGTTTCCGTAAAGTGTAAATATGTTGTACTTTGCATGAAAATACTAATTTTTATGGCGTCTGGAAGGCATAGACATGAATTTCCTCAAATAATGTCAATTTCCTTGGCAGATCTCTGGCTTTGATTGCTCACTGTGGCCACAATTTCTATCCGATTACTAAAATTTTGGTGTCATTTTTTAGCCAACGGTTTGTTCTTTCCGTCAAATACAAATTTGTAGTACTTTTCGTAAGAACACTATTTTTTAGGAGGGTTAAAAAAGGAATATAGTGAAAAAATCAAACTTGTCTGCATAAAAAGTCATAAGTAGTTTGCAGAAAACTTTTCACTAATTATAAGTGATATATGAGTGAAAAGAAATAAACCAAAACAAAAACGGTTTTCCTAAGTGATATAACAAGCGAGATAGTATATTTTTGGGGGGCAGGTTTTGGGAACTTTTTCCCTTTATCGCATTCCTGTGACCAGGTTTACTAACCGATTTGCAATATTTTAATACTGAAAGATAGATTAGCGCCTGAACTTTTCAAAAAGTATAAATTTGTGGCATTTTGGTAAAGTTTAAGGGCAGTTTTAGTGGTTTAAAGCCAAAAAATTTCCAAATTTTTACGTGTCACCCCCCTAAAACTTTAAATGGATTTTTCTCCCCTTAAACGTGCGAATTCCGATTTTATAATTTTTAATTTAAAGGCTTAACCCAAACTAGTATTTTGGTGGTCGGAAAATATTTTAGGCAAATTGTCTAGCGTGCAGGAGGTATAGAAATAGGAGATTCTAGACCTCGTGCGTTTTTTGTGCAGATTTCCAGCTTCGATCTCTTACTGTGGCCACAGTTTTTATTTGATCGTTAAAATTTTGATCTCATCTTTTAGCTGGCTTTGTGTAGTTTCCGTAAAGTGTAAATATGTTGTACTTTGCATGAAAATACTAATTTTTATGGCGTCTGGAAGGCATAGACATGAATTTCCCTCAAATAATGTCAATTTCCTTGGCAGATCTCTGGCTTTGATTGCTCACTGTGGCCACAATTTCTATCCGATTACTAAAATTTTGGTGTCATTTTTTAGCTAACGGTTCGTTCTTTCCGTCAAACACAAATTTGTAGTACTTTTCGTAAGAACACTATTTTTTAGGAGGGTTAAAAAAGGAATATAGTGAAAAAATCAAACTTGTCTGCATAAAAAGTCATAAGTAGTTTGCAGAAAACTTTTCACTAATTATAAGTGATATATGAGTGAAAAGAAATAAACCAAAACAAAAACGGTTTTCCTAAGTGATATAACAAGCGAGATAGTATATTTTTGGGGGGTAGGTTTTGGGAACTTTTTCCCTTTATCGCATTCCTGTGACCAGGTTTACTAACCGATTTGCAATATTTTAATACTGAAAGATAGATTAGCGTCTGAACTTTTCAAAAAGTATAAATTTGTGGCATTTTGGTAAAGTTTAAGGGCAGTTTTAGTGGTTTAAAGCCAAAAAATTTCCAAATTTTTACGTGTCACCCCCCTAAAACTTTAAATGGATTTTTCTCCCCTTAAACGTGCGAATTCCGATTTATAATTTTTAATTTAAAGGCTTAACCCAAACTAGTATTTTGGTGGTCGGAAAATATTTTAGGCAAATTGTCTAGCGTGCAGGAGGTATAGAAATAGGAGATTCTAGACCTCGTGCGTTTTTTGTGCAGATTTCCAGCTTCGATCTCTTACTGTGGCCACAGTTTTTATTTGATCGTTAAAATTTTGGTCTCATCTTTTAGCTGGCTTTGTGTAGTTTCCGTAAAGTGTAAATATGTTGTACTTTGCATGAAAATACTAATTTTTATGGCGTCTGGAAGGCATAGACATGAATTTCCCTCAAATAATGTCAATTTCCTTGGCAGATCTCTGGCTTTGATTGCTCACTGTGGCCACAATTTCCATCCGATTACTAAAATTTTGGTGTCATTTTTTAGCTAACGGTTCGTTCTTTCCGTCAAACACAAATTTGTAGTACTTTTCGTAAGAACACTATTTTTTAGGAGGGTTAAAAAAGGAATATAGTGAAAAAATCAAACTTGTCTGCATAAAAAGTCATGAGTAGTTTGCAGAAAACTTTTCACTAATTATAAGTGATATATGAGTGAAAAGAAATAAACCAAAACAAAAACGGTTTTCCTAAGTGATATAACAAGCGAGATAGTATATTTTTGGGGGGCAGGTTTTGGGAACTTTTTCCCTTTATCGCATTCCTGTGACTAGGTTTACTAACCGATTTGCAATATTTTAATACTGAAAGATAGATTAGCGTCTGAACTTTTCAAAAAGTATAAATTTGTGGCATTTTGGTAAAGTTTAAGGGCAGTTTTAGTTGTTTAAAGCCAAAAAATTTCCAAATTTTTACGTGTCACCCCCCTAAAACTTTAAATGGATTTTTCTCCCCTTAAACGTGCGAATTCCGGTTTTATAATTTTTAATTTAAAGGCTTAACCCAAACTAGTATTTTGGTGGTCGGAAAATATTTTAGGCAAATTGTCTAGCGTGCAGGAGGTATAGAAATAGGAGATTCTAGACCACGTGCGTTTTTTGTGCAGATTTCCAGCTTCGATCTCTTACTGTGGCCACAGTTTTTATTTGATCGTTAAAACTTTGATCTCATCTTTTAGCTGGCTTTGTGTAGTTTCCGTAAAGTGTAAATATGTTGTACTTTGCATGAAAATACTAATTTTTATGGCGTCTGGAAGGCATAGACATGAATTTCCCTCAAAAAATGTCAATTTCCTTGGCAGATCTCTGGCTTTGATTGCTCACTGTGGCCACAATTTCTATCCGATTACTAAAATTTTGGTGTCATATTTTAGCAAACGGTTCGTTCTTTCCGTCAAATACAAATTTGTAGTACTTTTCGTAAGAACACTATTTTTTAGGAGGGTTAAAAAAGGAATATAGTGAAAAAATCAAACTTGTCTGCATAAAAAGTCATGAGTAGTTTGCAGAAAACTTTTCACTAATTATAAGTGATATATGAGTGAAAAGAAATAAACCAAAACAAAAACGGTTTTCCTAAGTGATATAACAAGCGAGATAGTATATTTTTGGGGGGCAGGTTTTGGGAAGTTTTTCCCTTTATCGCATTCCTGTGACCAGGTTTACTAACCGATTTGCAATATTTTAATACTGAAAGATAGATTAGCGTCTGAACTTTTCAAAAAGTATAAATTTGTGGCATTTTGGTAAAGTTTAAGGGCAGTTTTAGTGGTTTAAAGCCAAAAAATTTCCAAATTTTTACGTGTCACCCCCCTAAAACTTTAAATGGATTTTTCTCCCCTTAAACGTGCGAATTCCGGTTTTATAATTTTTAATTTAAAGGCTTAACCCAAACTAGTATTTTGGTGGTCGGAAAATATTTTAGGCAAATTGTCTAGCGTGCAGGAGGTATAGAAATAGGAGATTCTAGACCACGTGCGTTTTTTGTGCAGATTTCCAGCTTCGATCTCTTACTGTGGCCACAGTTTTTATTTGATCGTTAAAATTTTGGTCTCATCTTTTAGCTGGCTTTGTGTAGTTTCCGTAAAGTGTAAATATGTTGTACTTTGCATGAAAATACTAATTTTTATGGCGTCTGGAAGGCATAGACATGAATTTCCCTCAAATAATGTCAATTTCCTTGGCAGATCTCTGGCTTTGATTGCTCACTGTGGCCACAATTTCCATCCGATTACTAAAATTTTGGTGTCATTTTTTAGCTAACGGTTCGTTCTTTCCGTCAAACACAAATTTGTAGTACTTTTCGTAAGAACACTATTTTTTAGGAGGGTTAAAAAAGGAATATAGTGAAAAAATCAAACTTGTCTGCATAAAAAGTCATGAGTAGTTTGCAGAAAACTTTTCACTAATTATAAGTGATATATGAGTGAAAAGAAATAAACCAAAACAAAAACGGTTTTCCTAAGTGATATAACAAGCGAGATAGTATATTTTTGGGGGGCAGGTTTTGGGAACTTTTTCCCTTTATCGCATTCCTGTGACTAGGTTTACTAACCGATTTGCAATATTTTAATACTGAAAGATAGATTAGCGTCTGAACTTTTCAAAAAGTATAAATTTGTGGCATTTTGGTAAAGTTTAAGGGCAGTTTTAGTTGTTTAAAGCCAAAAAATTTCCAAATTTTTACGTGTCACCCCCCTAAAACTTTAAATGGATTTTTCTCCCCTTAAACGTGCGAATTCCGGTTTTATAATTTTTAATTTAAAGGCTTAACCCAAACTAGTATTTTGGTGGTCGGAAAATATTTTAGGCAAATTGTCTAGCGTGCAGGAGGTATAGAAATAGGAGATTCTAGACCACGTGCGTTTTTTGTGCAGATTTCCAGCTTCGATCTCTTACTGTGGCCACAGTTTTTATTTGATCGTTAAAACTTTGAACTCATCTTTTAGCTGGCTTTGTGTAGTTTCCGTAAAGTGTAAATATGTTGTACTTTGCATGAAAATACTAATTTTTATGGCGTCTGGAAGGCATAGACATGAATTTCCCTCAAAAAATGTCAATTTCCTTGGCAGATCTCTGGCTTTGATTGCTCACTGTGGCCACAATTTCTATCCGATTACTAAAATTTTGGTGTCATATTTTAGCAAACGGTTCGTTCTTTCCGTCAAATACAAATTTGTAGTACTTTTCGTAAGAACACTATTTTTTAGGAGGGTTAAAAAAGGAATATAGTGAAAAAATCAAACTTGTCTGCATAAAAAGTCATGAGTAGTTTGCAGAAAACTTTTCACTAATTATAAGTGATATATGAGTGAAAAGAAATAAACCAAAACAAAAACGGTTTTCCTAAGTGATATAACAAGCGAGATAGTATATTTTTGGGGGGCAGGTTTTGGGAAGTTTTTCCCTTTATCGCATTCCTGTGACCAGGTTTACTAACCGATTTGCAATATTTTAATACTGAAAGATAGATTAGCGTCTGAACTTTTCAAAAAGTATAAATTTGTGGCATTTTGGTAAAGTTTAAGGGCAGTTTTAGTGGTTTAAAGCCAAAAAATTTCCAAATTTTTACGTGTCACCCCCCTAAAACTTTAAATGGATTTTTCTCCCCTTAAACGTGCGAATTCCGGTTTTATAATTTTTAATTTAAAGGCTTAACCCAAACTAGTATTTTGGTGGTCGGAAAATATTTTAGGCAAATTGTCTAGCGTGCAGGAGGTATAGAAATAGGAGATTCTAGACCACGTGCGTTTTTTGTGCAGATTTCCAGCTTCGATCTCTTACTGTGGCCACAGTTTTTATTTGATCGTTAAAATTTTGGTCTCATCTTTTAGCTGGCTTTGTGTAGTTTCCGTAAAGTGTAAATATGTTGTACTTTGCATGAAAATACTAATTTTTATGGCGTCTGGAAGGCATAGACATGAATTTCCCTCAAATAATGTCAATTTCCTTGGCAGATCTCTGGCTTTGATTGCTCACTGTGGCCACAATTTCCATCCGATTACTAAAATTTTGGTGTCATTTTTTAGCTAACGGTTCGTTCTTTCCGTCAAACACAAATTTGTAGTACTTTTCGTAAGAACACTATTTTTTAGGAGGGTTAAAAAAGGAATATAGTGAAAAAATCAAACTTGTCTGCATAAAAAGTCATGAGTAGTTTGCAGAAAACTTTTCACTAATTATAAGTGATATATGAGTGAAAAGAAATAAACCAAAACAAAAACGGTTTTCCTAAGTGATATAACAAGCGAGATAGTATATTTTTGGGGGGCAGGTTTTGGGAACTTTTTCCCTTTATCGCATTCCTGTGACTAGGTTTACTAACCGATTTGCAATATTTTAATACTGAAAGATAGATTAGCGTCTGAACTTTTCAAAAAGTATAAATTTGTGGCATTTTGGTAAAGTTTAAGGGCAGTTTTAGTTGTTTAAAGCCAAAAAATTTCCAAATTTTTACGTGTCACCCCCCTAAAACTTTAAATGGATTTTTCTCCCCTTAAACGTGCGAATTCCGGTTTTATAATTTTTAATTTAAAGGCTTAACCCAAACTAGTATTTTGGTGGTCGGAAAATATTTTAGGCAAATTGTCTAGCGTGCAGGAGGTATAGAAATAGGAGATTCTAGACCACGTGCGTTTTTTGTGCAGATTTCCAGCTTCGATCTCTTACTGTGGCCACAGTTTTTATTTGATCGTTAAAACTTTGATCTCATCTTTTAGCTGGCTTTGTGTAGTTTCCGTAAAGTGTAAATATGTTGTACTTTGCATGAAAATACTAATTTTTATGGCGTCTGGAAGGCATAGACATGAATTTCCCTCAAAAAATGTCAATTTCCTTGGCAGATCTCTGGCTTTGATTGCTCACTGTGGCCACAATTTCTATCCGATTACTAAAATTTTGGTGTCATATTTTAGCAAACGGTTCGTTCTTTCCGTCAAATACAAATTTGTAGTACTTTTCGTAAGAACACTATTTTTTAGGAGGGTTAAAAAAGGAATATAGTGAAAAAATCAAACTTGTCTGCATAAAAAGTCATGAGTAGTTTGCAGAAAACTTTTCACTAATTATAAGTGATATATGAGTGAAAAGAAATAAACCAAAACAAAAACGGTTTTCCTAAGTGATATAACAAGCGAGATAGTATATTTTTGGGGGGCAGGTTTTGGGAAGTTTTTCCCTTTATCGCATTCCTGTGACCAGGTTTACTAACCGATTTGCAATATTTTAATACTGAAAGATAGATTAGCGTCTGAACTTTTCAAAAAGTATAAATTTGTGGCATTTTGGTAAAGTTTAAGGGCAGTTTTAGTGGTTTAAAGCCAAAAAATTTCCAAATTTTTACGTGTCACCCCCCTAAAACTTTAAATGGATTTTTCTCCCCTTAAACGTGCGAATTCCGGTTTTATAATTTTTAATTTAAAGGCTTAACCCAAACTAGTATTTTGGTGGTCGGAAAATATTTTAGGCAAATTGTCTAGCGTGCAGGAGGTATAGAAATAGGAGATTCTAGACCACGTGCGTTTTTTGTGCAGATTTCCAGCTTCGATCTCTTACTGTGGCCACAGTTTTTATTTGATCGTTAAAATTTTGGTCTCATCTTTTAGCTGGCTTTGTGTAGTTTCCGTAAAGTGTAAATATGTTGTACTTTGCATGAAAATACTAATTTTTATGGCGTCTGGAAGGCATAGACATGAATTTCCTCAAATAATGTCAATTTCCTTGGCAGATCTCTGGCTTTGATTGCTCACTGTGGCCACAATTTCTATCCGATTACTAAAATTTTGGTGTCATTTTTTAGCCAACGGTTTGTTCTTTCCGTCAAATACAAATTTGTAGTACTTTTCGTAAGAACACTATTTTTTAGGAGGGTTAAAAAAGGAATATAGTGAAAAAATCAAACTTGTCTGCATAAAAAGTCATAAGTAGTTTGCAGAAAACTTTTCACTAATTATAAGTGATATATGAGTGAAAAGAAATAAACCAAAACAAAAACGGTTTTCCTAAGTGATATAACAAGCGAGATAGTATATTTTTGGGGGGCAGGTTTTGGGAACTTTTTCCCTTTATCGCATTCCTGTGACCAGGTTTACTAACCGATTTGCAATAATTTAATACTGAAAGATAGATTAGCGCCTGAACTTTTCAAAAAGTATAAATTTGTGGCATTTTGGTAAAGTTTAAGGGCAGTTTTAGTGGTTTAAAGCCAAAAAATTTCCAAATTTTTACGTGTCACCCCCCTAAAACTTTAAATGGATTTTTCTCCCCTTAAACGTGCGAATTCCGATTTTATAATTTTTAATTTAAAGGCTTAACCCAAACTAGTATTTTGGTGGTCGGAAAATATTTTAGGCAAATTGTCTAGCGTGCAGGAGGTATAGAAATAGGAGATTCTAGACCTCGTGCGTTTTTTGTGCAGATTTCCAGCTTCGATCTCTTACTGTGGCCACAGTTTTTATTTGATCGTTAAAATTTTGATCTCATCTTTTAGCTGGCTTTGTGTAGTTTCCGTAAAGTGTAAATATGTTGTACTTTGCATGAAAATACTAATTTTTATGGCGTCTGGAAGGCATAGACATGAATTTCCCTCAAATAATGTCAATTTCCTTGGCAGATCTCTGGCTTTGATTGCTCACTGTGGCCACAATTTCCATCCGATTACTAAAATTTTGGTGTCATTTTTTAGCTAACGGTTCGTTCTTTCCGTCAAACACAAATTTGTAGTACTTTTCGTAAGAACACTATTTTTTAGGAGGGTTAAAAAAGGAATATAGTGAAAAAGTCAAACTTGTCTGCATAAAAAGTCATGAGTAGTTTGCAGAAAACTTTTCACTAATTATAAGTGATATATGAGTGAAAAGAAATAAACCAAAACAAAAACGGTTTTCCTAAGTGATATAACAAGCGAGATAGTATATTTTTGGGGGGCAGGTTTTGGGAACTTTTTCCCTTTATCGCATTCCTGTGACCAGGTTTACTAACCGATTTGCAATACTTCAATACTGAAAGATAGATTAGCGTCTGAACTTTTCAAAAAGTATAAATTTGTGGCATTTTGGTAAAGTTTAAGGGCAGTTTTAGTGGTTTAAAGCCAAAAAATTTCCAAATTTTTACGTGTCACCCCCCTAAAACTTTAAATGGATTTTTCTCCCCTTAAACGTGCGAATTCCGATTTTATAATTTTTAATTTAAAGGCTTAACCCAAACTAGTATTTTGGTGGTCGGAAAATATTTTAGGCAAATTGTCTAGCGTGCAGGAGGTATAGAAATAGGAGATTCTAGACCTCGTGCGTTTTTTGTGCAGATTTCCAGCTTCGATCTCTTACTGTGGCCACAGTTTTTATTTGATCGTTAAAATTTTGATCTCATCTTTTAGCTGGCTTTGTGTAGTTTCCGTAAAAAGTAAATATGTTGTACTTTGCATGAAAATACTAATTTTTATGGCGTCTGGAAGGCATAGACATGAATTTCCCTCAAATAATGTCAATTTCCTTGGCAGATCTCTGGCTTTGATTGCTCACTGTGGCCACAATTTCCATCCGATTACTAAAATTTTGGTGTCATTTTTTAGCTAACGGTTCGTTCTTTCCGTCAAACACAAATTTGTAGTACTTTTCGTAAGAACACTATTTTTTAGGAGGGTTAAAAAAGGAATATAGTGAAAAAATCAAACTTGTCTGCATAAAAAGTCATGAGTAGTTTGCAGAAAACTTTTCACTAATTATAAGTGATATATGAGTGAAAAGAAATAAACCAAAACAAAAACGGTTTTCCTAAGTGATATAACAAGCGAGATAGTATATTTTTGGGGGGCAGGTTTTGGGAACTTTTTCCCTTTATCGCATTCCTGTGACTAGGTTTACTAACCGATTTGCAATATTTTAATACTGAAAGATAGATTAGCGTCTGAACTTTTCAAAAAGTATAAATTTGTGGCATTTTGGTAAAGTTTAAGGGCAGTTTTAGTGGTTTAAAGCCAAAAAATTTCCAAATTTTTACGTGTCACCCCCCTAAAACTTTAAATGGATTTTTCTCCCCTTAAACGTGCGAATTCCGGTTTTATAATTTTTAATTTAAAGGCTTAACCCAAACTAGTATTTTGGTGGTCGGAAAATATTTTAGGCAAATTGTCTAGCGTGCAGGAGGTATAGAAATAGGAGATTCTAGACCACGTGCGTTTTTTGTGCAGATTTCCAGCTTCGATCTCTTACTGTGGCCACAGTTTTTATTTGATCGTTAAAACTTTGATCTCATCTTTTAGCTGGCTTTGTGTAGTTTCCGTAAAGTGTAAATATGTTGTACTTTGCATGAAAATACTAATTTTTATGGCGTCTGGAAGGCATAGACATGAATTTCCCTCAAATAATGTCAATTTCCTTGGCAGATCTCTGGCTTTGATTGCTCACTGTGGCCACAATTTCTATCCGATTACTAAAATTTTGGTGTCATATTTTAGCAAACGGTTCGTTCTTTCCGTCAAATACAAATTTGTAGTACTTTTCGTAAGAACACTATTTTTTAGGAGGGTTAAAAAAGGAATATAGTGAAAAAATCAAACTTGTCTGCATAAAAAGTCATGAGTAGTTTGCAGAAAACTTTTCACTAATTATAAGTGATATATGAGTGAAAAGAAATAAACCAAAACAAAAACGGTTTTCCTAAGTGATATAACAAGCGAGATAGTATAATTTTGGGGGGCAGGTTTTGGGAACTTTTTCCCTTTATCGCATTCCTGTGACCAGGTTTACTAACCGATTTGCAATATTTTAATACTGAAAGATAGATTAGCGTCTGAACTTTTCAAAAAGTATAAATTTGTGGCATTTTGGTAAAGTTTAAGGGCAGTTTTAGTGGTTTAAAGCCAAAAAATTTCCAAATTTTTACGTGTCACCCCCCTAAAACTTTAAATGGATTTTTCTCCCCTTAAACGTGCGAATTCCGGTTTTATAATTTTTAATTTAAAGGCTTAACCCGAACTAGTATTTTGGTGGTCGGAAAATATTTTAGGCAAATTGTCTAGCGTGCAGGAGGTATAGAAATAGGAGATTCTAGACCACGTGCGTTTTTTGTGCAGATTTCCAGCTTCGATCTCTTACTGTGGCCACAGTTTTTATTTGATCGTTAAAATTTTGGTCTCATCTTTTAGCTGGCTTTGTGTAGTTTCCGTAAAGTGTAAATATGTTGTACTTTGCATGAAAATACTAATTTTTATGCCGTCTGGAAGACATAGACATGAATTTCCCTCAAATAATGTCAATTTCCTTGGCAGATCTCTGGCTTTGATTGCTCACTGTGGCCACAATTTCTATCCGATTACTAAAATTTTGGTGTCATTTTTTAGCTAACGGTTTGTTCTTTCCGTCAAACACAAATTTGTAGTACTTTTTGTAAGAACACTATTTTTTAGGAGGGTTAAAAAAGGAATATAGTGAAAAAATCAAACTTGTCTGCATAAAAAGTCATGAGTAGTTTGCAGAAAACTTTTCACTAATTATAAGTGATATATGAGTGAAAAGAAATAAACCAAAACAAAAACGGTTTTCCTAAGTGATATAACAAGTGAGATAGTATATTTTTGGGGGGCAGGTTTTGGGAACTTTTTCTCTTTATCGCATTCCTGTGACCAGGTTTACTAACCGATTTGCAATACTTTAATACTGAAAGATAGATTAGCGTCTGAACTTTTCAAAAAGTATAAATTTGTGGCAGTTTGGTAAAGTTTAAGGGCAGTTTTAGTGGTTTAAAGCCAAAAAATTTCCAAATTTTTACGTGTCACCCCCCTAAAACTTTAAATGGATTTTTCTCCCCTTAAACGTGCGAATTCCGGTTTTATAATTTTTAATTTAAAGGCTTAACCCAAACTAGTATTTTGGTGGTCGGAAAATATTTTAGGCAAATTGTCTAGCGTGCAGGAGGTATAGAAATAGGGGATTCTAGACCACGTGCGTTTTTTGTGCAGATTTCCAGCTTCGATCTCTTACTGTGGCCACAGTTTTTATTTGATCGTTAAAACTTTGATCTCATCTTTTAGCTGGCTTTGTGTAGTTTCCGTAAAGTGTAAATATGTTGTACTTTGCATGAAAATACTAATTTTTATGGCGTCTGGAAGGCATAGACATGAATTTCCCTCAAATAATGTCAATTTCCTTGGCAGATCTCTGGCTTTGATTGCTCACTGTGACCACAATTTCTATCCGATTACTAAAATTTTGGTGTCATTTTTTAGCTAACGGTTCGTTCTTTCCGTCAAACACAAATTTGTAGTACTTTTCGTAAGAACACTATTTTTTAGGAGGGTTAAAAAAGGAATATAGTGAAAAAATCAAACTTGTCTGCATAAAAAGTCATGAGTAGTTTGCAGAAACCTTTTCACTAATTATAAGTGATATATGAGTGAAAAGAAATAAACCAAAACAAAAACGGTTTTCCTAAGTGATATAACAAGCGAGATAGTATATTTTTGGGGGACAGGTTTTGGGAACTTTTTCCCTTTATCGCATTCCTGTGACCAGGTTTACTAACCGATTTGCAATATTTTAATACTGAAAGATAGATTAGCGTCTGAACTTTTCAAAAAGTATAAATTTGTGGCATTTTGGTAAAGTTTAAGGGCAGTTTTAGTGGTTTAAAGCCAAAAAATTTACAAATTTTTACGTGTCGCCCCCCTAAAACTTTAAATGGATTTTTCTCCCCTTAAACGTGCGAATTCCGGTTTTATAATTTTGAATTTAAAGGCTTAACCCAAGCTAGTATTTTGGTGGTCGGAAAATATTTTAGGCAAATTGTCTAGCGTGCAGGAGGTATAGAAATAGGAGATTCTAGACCACGTGCGTTTTTTGTGCAGATTTCCAGCTTCGATCTCTTACTGTGGCCACAGTTTTTATTTGATCGTTAAAATTTTGATCTCATCTTTTAGCTGGCTTTGTGTAGTTTCCGTAAAATGTAAACATATTGTACTTTGCATGAAAATACTAATTTTTATGGCGTCTGGAAGGCATAGACATGAATTTCCCTCAAATAATGTCAATTTCCTTGGCAGATCTCTGGCTTTGATTGCTCACTGTGGCCACAATTTCTATCCGATTACTAAAATTTTGGTGTCATTTTTTAGCTAACGGTTCGTGCTTTCCGTTAAACACAAATTTGTAGTACTTTTCGTAAGAACACTATTTTTTAGGAGGGCTTAAAAGGAATATAGTGAAAAAATCAAACTTGTCTGCATAAAAAGTCATGAGTAGTTTGCAGAAAACTTTTCACTAATTATAAGTGATATATGAGTGAAAAAAAAAAAACCAAAACAAAAACGGTTTTCCTAAATGATATAACAAGCGAGATAGTATATTTTTGGGGGGCAGGTTTTGGGAACTTTTTCCCTTTATCGCATTCCTGTGACCAGGTTTACTAACCGATTTGCAATACTTTAATACTGAAAGATAGATTAGCGTCTGAACTTTTCAAAAAGTATAAATTTGTGGCATTTTGGTAAAGTTTAAGGGCAGTTTTAGTGGTTTAAAGCCAAAAAATTTCCAAATTTTTACGTGTCACCCTCCTAAAACTTTAAATGGACTTTTCTCCCCTTAAACGTGCGAATTCCGGTTTTATAATTTTTAATTTAAAGGCTTAACCCAAACTAGTATTTTGGTGGTCGGAAAATATTTTAGGCAAATTGTCTAGCGTGCAGGAGGTATAGAAATAGGAGATTCTAGACCACGTGCGTTTTTTGTGCAGATTTCCAGCTTCGATCTCTTACTGTGGCCACAGTTTTTATTTGATCGTTAAAATTTTGATCTCATCTTTTAGCTGGCTTTGTGTAGTTTCCGTAAAGTGTAAACATATTGTACTTTGCATGAAAATACTAATTTTTATGGCGTCTGGAAGGCATAGACATGAATTTCCCTCAAATAATGTCAATTTCCTTGGCAGATCTCTGGCTTTGATTGCTCACTGTGGCCACAATTTCTATCCGATTACTAAAATTTTGGTGTCATTTTTTAGCTAACGGTTCGTGCTTTCCGTCAAATACAAATTTGTAGTACTTTTCGTAAGAACACTATTTTTTAGGAGGGCTAAAAAAGGAATATAGTGAAAAAATCAAACTTTTGTCTGCATAAAAAGTCATGAGTAGTTTGCAGAAAACTTTTCACTAATTATAAGTGATATATGAGTGACAAAAAAAAAAACCAAAACAAAAACGGTTTTCCTAAATGATATAACAAGCGAGATAGTATATTTTTGGGGGGCAGGTTTTGGGAACTTTTTCCCTTTATCGCATTCCTGTGACCAGGTTTACTAACTGATTTGCAATACTTTAATACTGAAAGATAGATTAGCGTCTGAACTTTTCAAAAAGTATAAATTTGTGGCATTTTGGTAAAGTTTAAGGGCAGTTTTAGTGGTTTAAAGCCAAAAAATTTACAAATTTTTACGTGTCGCCCCCCTAAAACTTTAAATGGACTTTTCTCCCCTTAAACGTGCGAATTCCGGTTTTATAATTTTTAATTTAAAGGCTTAACCCAAACTAGTATTTTGGTGGTCGGAAAATATTTTAGGCAAATTGTCTAGCGCGCAGGAGGTGTAGAAATAGGAGATTCTAGACCACGTGCGTTTTTTGTGCAGATTTCCAGCTTCGATCTCTTACAGTGGCCACAGTTTTTATTTGATCGTTAAAATTTTGGTCTCATCTTTTAGCTGGCTTTGTGTAGTTTTCGTAAAGTGTAAATATGTTGTACTTTGCATAAAATACTAATTTTTATGGCGTCTGGAAGGCATAGACATGAATTTCCCTCAAATAATGTCAATTTCCTTGGCAGATCTCTGGCTTTGATTGCTCACTGTGGCCACAATTTCTATCCGATTACTAAAATGTTGGTGTCATTTTTTAGCTAACGGTTCGTTCTTTCCGTCAAACACAAATTTGTAGTACTTTTCGTAAGAACACTATTTTTTAGGAGGGTTAAAAAAGGAATATAGTGAAAAAATCAAACTTGTCTGCATAAAAAGTCATGAGTAGTTTGCAGAAAACTTTTCACTAATTATAAGTGATATATGAGTGAAAAGAAATAAACCAAAACAAAAACAGTTTTCCTAAGTGATATAACAAGCGAGATAGTATATTTTTGGGGGGCAGGTTTTGGGAACTTTTTCCCTTTATCGCATTCCTGTGACCAGGTTTACTAACCGATTTGCAATATTTTAATACTGAAAGATAGATTAGCGTCTGAACTTTTCAAAAAGTATAAATTTGTGGCAGTTTGGTAAAGTTTAAGGGCAGTTTTAGTGGTTTAAAGCCAAAAAATTTCCAAATTTTTACGTGTCACCCCCCTAAAACTTTAAATGGATTTTTCTCCCCTTAAACGTGCGAATTCCGGTTTTATAATTTTTAATTTAAAGGCTTAACCCAAACTAGTATTTTGGTGGTCGGAAAATATTTTAGGCAAATTGTCTAGCGTGCAGGAGGTATAGAAATAGGAGATTCTAGACCACGTGCGTTTTTTGTGCAGATTTCCAGCTTCGATCTCTTACTGTGGCCACAGTTTTTATTTGATCGTTAAAATTTTGATTTCATCTTTTAGCTGGCTTTGTGTAGTTTCCTCAAAGTGTAAATATGTTGTACTTTGCATGAAAATACTAATTTTTATGGCGTCTGGAAGGCATAGACATGAATTTCCCTCAAATAATGTCAATTTCCTTGGCAGATCTCTGGCTTTGATTGCTCACTGTGGCCACAATTTCTATCCGATTACTAAAATTTTGGTGTCATTTTTTAGCTAACGGTTCGTGCTTTCCGTCAAACACAAATTTGTAGTACTTTTCGTAAGAACACTATTTTTTAGGAGGGCTAAAAAGGAATATAGTGAAAAAATCAAACTTGTCTGCATAAAAAGTCATGAGTAGTTTGCAGAAAACTTTTCACTAATTATAAGTGATATATGAGTGAAAAAAAAAAAACCAAAACAAAAACGGTTTTCCTAAATGATATAACAAGCGAGATAGTATATTTTTGGGGGGCAGGTTTTGGGAACTTTTTCCCTTTATCGCATTCCTGTGACCAGGTTTACTAACCGATTTGCAATACTTTAATACTGAAAGATAGATTAGCGTCTGAACTTTTCAAAAAGTATAAATTTGTGGCATTTTGGTAAAGTTTAAGGGCAGTTTTAGTGGTTTAAAGCCAAAAAATTTCCAAATTTTTACGTGTCACCCTCCTAAAACTTTAAATGGACTTTTCTCCCCTTAAACGTGCGAATTCCGGTTTTATAATTTTTAATTTAAAGGCTTAACCCAAACTAGTATTTTGGTGGTCGGAAAATATTTTAGGCAAATTGTCTAGCGTGCAGGAGGTATAGAAATAGGAGATTCTAGACCACGTGCGTTTTTTGTGCAGATTTCCAGCTTCGATCTCTTACTGTGGCCACAGTTTTTATTTGATTGTTAAAATTTTGATCTCATCTTTTAGCTGGCTTTGTGTAGTTTCCGTAAAGTGTAAACATATTGTACTTTGCATGAAAATACTAATTTTTATGGCGTCTGGAAGGCATAGACATGAATTTCCCTCAAATAATGTCAATTTCCTTGGCAGATCTCTGGCTTTGATTGCTCACTGTGGCCACAATTTCTATCCGATTACTAAAATTTTGGTGTCATTTTTTAGCTAACGGTTCGTGCTTTCCGTCAAATACAAATTTGTAGTACTTTTCGTAAGAACACTATTTTTTAGGAGGGCTAAAAAAGGAATATAGTGAAAAAATCAAACTTGTCTGCATAAAAAGTCATGAGTAGTTTGCAGAAAACTTTTCACTAATTATAAGTGATATATGAGTGACAAAAAAAAAAACCAAAACAAAAACGGTTTTCCTAAATGATATAACAAGCGAGATAGTATATTTTTGGGGGGCAGGTTTTGGGAACTTTTTCCCTTTATCGCATTCCTGTGACCAGGTTTACTAACTGATTTGCAATACTTTAATACTGAAAGATAGATTAGCGTCTGAACTTTTCAAAAAGTATAAATTTGTGGCATTTTGGTAAAGTTTAAGGGCAGTTTTAGTGGTTTAAAGCCAAAAAATTTCCAAATTTTTACGTGTCCCCCTCCTAAAACTTTAAATGGACTTTTCTCCCCTTAAACGTGCGAATTCCGGTTTTATAATTTTTAATTTAAAGGCTTAACCCAAACTAGTATTTTGGTGGTCGGAAAATATTTTAGGCAAATTGTCTAGCGTGCAGGAGGTGTAGAAATAGGAGATTCTAGACCACGTGCGTTTTTTGTGCAGATTTCCAGCTTCGATCTCTTACAGTGGCCACAGTTTTTATTTGATCGTTAAAATTTTGGTCTCATCTTTTAGCTGGCTTTGTGTAGTTTTCGTAAAGTGTAAATATGTTGTACTTTGCATAAAATACTAATTTTTATGGCGTCTGGAAGGCATAGACATGAATTTCCCTCAAATAATGTCAATTTCCTTGGCAGATCTCTGGCTTTGATTGCTCACTGTGGCCACAATTTCTATCCGATTACTAAAATTTTGGTGTCATTTTTTAGCTAACGGTTCGTTCTTTCCGTCAAACACAAATTTGTAGTACTTTTCGTAAGAACACTATTTTTTAGGAGGGTTAAAAAAGGAATATAGTGAAAAAATCAAACTTGTCTGCATAAAAAGTCATGAGTAGTTTGCAGAAAACTTTTCACTAATTATAAGTGATATATGAGTGAAAAGAAATAAACCAAAACAAAAACAGTTTTCCTAAGTGATATAACAAGCGAGATAGTATATTTTTGGGGGGCAGGTTTTGGGAACTTTTTCCCTTTATCGCATTCCTGTGACCAGGTTTACTAACCGATTTGCAATATTTTAATACTGAAAGATAGATTAGCGTCTGAACTTTTCAAAAAGTATAAATTTGTGGCAGTTTGGTAAAGTTTAAGGGCAGTTTTAGTGGTTTAAAGCCAAAAAATTTCCAAATTTTTACGTGTCACCCCCCTAAAACTTTAAATGGATTTTGCTCCCCTTAAACGTGCGAATTCCGGTTTTATAATTTTTAATTTAAAGGCTTAACCCAAACTAGTATTTTGGTGGTCGGAAAATATTTTAGGCAAATTGTCTAGCGTGCAGGAGGTATAGAAATAGGAGATTCTAGACCACGTGCGTTTTTTGTGCAGATTTCCAGCTTCGATCTCTTACTGTGGCCACAGTTTTTATTTGATCGTTAAAATTTTGATTTCATCTTTTAGCTGGCTTTGTGTAGTTTCCGCAAAGTGTAAATATGTTGTACTTTGCATGAAAATACTAATTTTTATGGCGTCTGGAAGGCATAGACATGAATTTCCCTCAAATAATGTCAATTTCCTTGGCAGATCTCTGGCTTTGATTGCTCACTGTGGCCACAATTTCTATCCGATTACTAAAATTTTGGTGTCATTTTTTAGCTAACGGTTCGTTCTTTCCGTCAAACACAAATTTGTAGTACTTTTCGTAAGAACACTATTTTTTAGGAGGGTTAAAAAAGGAATATAGTGAAAAAATCAAACTTGTCTGCATAAAAAGTCATGAGTAGTTTGCAGAAAACTTTTCACCAATTATAAGTGATATATGAGTGAAAAGAAATAAACCAAAACAAAAACGGTTTTCCTAAGTGATATAACAACCGAGATAGTATATTTTTGGGGGGCAGGTTTTGGAAACTTTTTCCCTTTATCGCATCCCTGTGACCAGGTTTACTAACCGATTTGCAATATTTTAATATTGAAAGATAGATTAGCGTCTGAACTTTTCAAAAAGTATAAATTTGTGGCATTTTGGTAAAGTTTAAGGGCAGTTTTAGTGGTTTAAAGCCAAAAAATTTCCAAATTTTTACGTGTCACCCCCCTAAAACTTTAAATGGATTTTTCTCCCCTTAAACGTGCGAATTCCGGTTTTATAATTTTTAATTTAAAGGCTTAACCCAAACTAGTATTTTGGTGGTCGGAAAATATTTTAGGCAAATTGCCTAGCGTGCAAGAGGTATAGAAATAGGAGATTCTAGACCACGTGCGTTTTTTGTGCAGATTTCCAGCTTCGATCTCTCACTGTGGCCACAGTTTTTATTTGATCGTTAAAATTTTGGTCTCATCTTTTAGCTGGCTTTGTGTAGTTTCCGTAAAGTGTAAATATATTGTACTTTGCATGAAAATACTAATTTTTATGGCGTCTGGAAGGCATAGACATGAATTTCCCTCAAATAATGTCAATTTCCTTGGCAGATCTCTGGCTTTGATTGCTCACTGTGGCCACAATTTCTATCCGATTACTAAAATTTTGGTGTCATTTTTTAGCTAACGGTTCGTTCTTTCCGCCAAATATAAATTTGTAGTACTTTTCGTAAGAACACTATTTTTTAGGAGGGTTAAAAAAGGAATATAGTGAAAAAATCAAACTTGTCTGCATAAAAAGTCATGAGTAGTTTGCAGAAAACTTTTCACTAATTATAAGTGATATATGAGTGAAAAGAAATAAACCAAAACAAAAACGGTTTTCCTAAGTAATATAACAAGCGAGATAGTATATTTTTGGGGGGCAGGTTTTGGGAACTTTTTCCCTTTATCGCATTCCTGTGACCAGGTTTACTAACCGATTTGCAATACTTTAATACTGAAAGATAGATTAGCGTCTGAACTTTTCAAAAAGTATAAATTTGTGGCATTTTGGTAAAGTTTAAGGGCAGTTTTAGTGGTTTAAAGCCAAAAAATTTCCAAATTTTTACGTGTCACCCCCCTAAAACTATAAATGGATTTTTCTCCCCTTAAACGTGCGAATTCCGGTTTTATAATTTTTAATTTAAAGGCTTAACCCAAACTAGTATTTTGGTGGTCGGAAAATATTTTAGGCAAATTGTCTAGCGTGCAGGAGGTATAGAAATAGGAGATTCTAGACCACGTGCGTTTTTTGTGCAGATTTCCAGCTTCGATCTCTTACTGTGGCCACAGTTTTTATTTGATCGTTAAAATTTTGATCTCATCTTTTAGCTAGCTTTGTGTAGTTTCCGTAAAGAGTAAATATGTTGTACTTTGCAAGTAGGGGTAGTTTGTACGTTCTGGAGCACTTTTTTCATACAAATTTCAAATGTTGTCGAGGGTGTGTGTCTCGGGTGGATGGGTGTTCCGTTTCATTTCGTTCCCATTTAGAGTGGCATAAGTGGTTGCCTGGGATAGTAAGGTGCGAGTCTGCGATAGATGCGGGTTTCTTGGGTGGTTGCCGGGGAGGATATGTGTTTTGGATGTCCGTATGTTCCGTTTCATTTCGTTCCTATTTAGAGTGGCATAAGTGGGTGCCTGGGATACTAAGGTGCTAGTCCGCGGTAGGTATGGATGTCATGGATGGTTGTGGTGAGGATATGCGTCTAGGGTATGTAGGTATATGTATTGAATTAGCATAGGTATACGACTAGGATAATTAGGTGCAAGTTTAAGGTAAGTAAGAGATCAGTGTCCTGGCTAAGTAGGTAAGCGTTCCGGGTTTTAGTAGCCTCTAGCGGTTAGTAGAACTAGTATTGATGGTTGTGTTCTAGAATAGACATATGTCTTTAGATGACGGGTGCGCTTTCTTAGCCTAAGTAGCCTCTAATGGTAAATGGTGAAACTAGGCATATTGATTATAGTCTAGGATAGTCCCATATTTTCAATCAATAGATTAGAGCTCTAGATTTCTCAGCGTGTTTATACTTTGGCGCTTTTAGCGATAGATAATTATACTATTCATGGTTGTTATTTCTCTATAGTGGAAGGATTTCTCATACATTCGTTGCTTATAGTCTTTGCAGGGTTTCGTTATTCATCTTTGGTGGAAGTGTTTCTCGGGTCTTTAACGCTTCTAGCGATAGATAGTTGTTTTTACCCATGACTACTTTAATGTATAGTAGATCCATGTATAGGATTGTTAGCTTGAAGTATTAGAGTTGCTGATTAGGGAAGCGCCGTGCGGTTGGATTGCTGCTTATAGGGCTTGAGAATTTCTAGCGTATCCCACAACTGAGAGGCTTCTGGGTCGAGCGATTTACTTTTTCACATTAGGCGTGCTGAACGTTTTTTATGATGCGAGTGGCTGCGTGGTGACGGCGGGCGTTTGTATAGACGGATGACTGCGATACTGATGGATGATGGACGTGTCCGTCAGCGCGTATTCTAAGCCGTGGGAATTTACTTCATGGGTGCTTGGATAAGGAGCGCGTTGCAGCGATTGGTGTCTTTGGCTGCGTGTGGAAATGGCCGATTCGCTTGATCATGCTAGCCGTGCCGAGAAGTTTTATGATGCGAGTAGTTGTATGGGATGGAGGGCGCTGCTATAGACGGGTGACTTTGCATTATGGATGGGCGACGGGCTTGCCTTTCGATGGGTGCTCTAAGGCATGAGAATTTGCTTCATGGGTGCTTGCTTAAGGTACGTTTTACTCCTCGTTTGATGTCTGCGGTTAAAGATGGACGGTATCGTAGATGTGATGCGCGTCGCTTGTTTCCACCGAGGCGGATGTTATGGGCCGTAGAAATTTGCCTCGTGAGCGTTTGGTTAAGTTTCCGCGTTGCTCATCAAAGGGTGCCTGTCTTTAAGTATGGACGACCTTGTAGGCAATTCGGAATGATTTGCGTCGCTTTTCAGAGGATCGTGATTGCGGTGTAGATTTGCCCGGCGGCGATTTCTGTTAAGCATGGAAATTGACCTTGGGGGATGCATGGCATGTGCAAGTGATTTTGCTTGTTAAGAGTAGTGTTTCGTACGCATAGACTTCCCTGTCGGCGCGAGTTTTGAGGCATCGGAATCTACAGCGTGGAAGAGAAGTGGCATGGCGTACATTGCATTGTAATTTGGTTTTGCTTGATGGAGGCGTTTTTTTCTTGTTGTGTTGGCCGTGGGCAGCGGGTAACGTGATGCGCGACATTGAGACGTGTTTTCATAAATGTCCATTCACAGATGCGCCTGTTCTAGTTTGCTGATTATTATTTACATTGATTGTTTTCAGTTTCATTTTGCTTGGATACGTCGTTTCTTTGGTTTGTGATTCATTGCTATTGTATATTATTGCTTTTATCGGTTTCATTGTAATAGTACTTTAAGAATCGTCTTCAATGTATTTTGTTCGGTTAGACTACTATGTTGATTGTTCAAATCTATGGATGCAAGGAAAAAGATAATGCGTTCTTGATATTTAGTATAGTTTTAAATTTCAGTTTGCTTGTAGCAGCATTTTGTTTGTCTGTATCATCATCACTTCTTTCTTAAAGCAGTTTCTATACTTCATTCTCTGATTGTACTATTATGTAGAAGTATGGCGCTATATTCATTCATTTTTTTTTTCTTTGCTATAGGATGCTCATTGGTTTTGTTCAAAAATTCTAATACTTTCTTCCAAGACGAGTTATTTTATCAAATTAATGATCTTGTAGTGCATGAGATGGTGATAATTTTGTTCGTACATCATATGATTTGTCCCTTTTGATAAGTGCTTGGGTCTATTTTTTAGATCACTATGTTGAGATGTATGTTTTGGGTATCTATTCTAAATTTGAGATTATTTATGGATGTTGTATAGGAAAGATATTACGGTTTATGGCTTCTGGAATGCTACTTTTTTATTATGGATGTAGAAATCATCGTGGTGGTCCTAATGAGTAGGAATATAGACGCATTTTCATTGATTAATTTTGGGTACGTACTGAAAGGAAGAACCTAATATAGAAAAAAGTGAATGCGCTAGGTCATTGACATTAGGGGTTTGTTGGTATTATGGTATTATTCTTTGTTTATGCTCATAGTGCATGGGAAAATATTTTTTAGTCATGCTAGCATTATAGGCATGAACTAGATTGAATAAATTTTTATATTTACTCTGAATTAGGTGCTGTTATTATGGATCTGTATTATTTAGTTTAAGTAGTTTCATGAGTGTCAGTATAATACAGAGTAAAACTGTTATTTTATGCTTGTCTCATATTCTACACAGTATGTATGATTTTTTTTTGACATTTCCGGATCTCTTTGGCCATATCTGCATTAGTAACTTGATGATGTTTTGAGTATGAGAATTTTTAATTTGTTATCTCCTTAGGAATGCTTATATGCATGGATGATGCCATTTAGCTGATACTTTTCGGATGCATATTATCGCTTTTAGTGCCTACATGATTGCATGAGAATTTACAAACCTCATACTTTGTGTGCTTGTATTAAGCGTAAAGTCACTTCAGCTATAGTCATATACATTTTCAATATTTGAGCATAGTAAAATACGTATTTCCTACATTTTAAATATGCTAGATTTATCACCATAGCGATTTGAGGGTATATTCAAGTATTATTTTCACATAAGTTTTTTGTTTTTTCTTATCAGAATTTTTTTCTGCTGGATGCTTGGTTGATTTTTTATAGGGTTGCAGAAGATCTAATTAGTTTTCAACATAAAGGATATGTTTTGGGTTGGCGCACTGCTACTATAGATCACTTAGGCTAATGTTTGTGTAAGATAGTTCGATATATCTATATCGATGTGTGGAAGCATATGAGTTTATGGTAGGCTATTTTTAGATCGATCTCATCGTATCTTGTATAGACAAGTAGCATATGTTATAAAGTGTTCTTGATAAGGATGGTCACGAGTCATTGTAAGATGTTAAGATATGATCATTACTTTCAGGAGGTGTTTGTCTGCTGGTAATTTGATGAACAGATGAATACTTGAGTTGAATGAACTAATGAGGGGTTTTTTTGTCTCTCATTAGATATTTTTGAATGGTAGAATTGAGTGTTTGATACTTGGGAGTTTCGGATATGTTAGGAATGTTTAGGTTTTTTTTTTGGTTTTATTGTTTGAGGTATTTGTTTACTTGAGCAGTGTTAGATTAGTTGTTAAAATAAAAAGATTGTGTTTCTTTCTAATAGAAATAATTTATTGAGTAATGCTATTTTTTGTTATATATATAAATAAATTTTCATACATTTTACAGGACATCTTATATATGGGTTGATATATTTATGAATTCTAAAGCATATTGAAGGTTTATTCAGCTGCACTATTTCTGCTTTAGGGTCATACAAATGTATAGTAAGTCCTCTCACGTCTTTTTTAATGTTTATTATACAATTTATATAGCAATTCAATATCCTCAGCATATAATTGTAGCTTATGTCCCCTTCACTCTAGTGCAAACTATTGATGTTTCAATTCGAATTTCGTTTTGGTTGCATTTTATGAGAATAGTATGTTCCTTGATGAATTACTGATGAGCATTTCCTTAAACTTTTTCATTCTAATAGCGCTGGCCACCAGTTGGCTCTAATTTTGTTTGGACTATTTATACTACCCGATGCTATGAATTATTACTTTGTCGTATGTATGCGAGACTGCAGGAGTATGTACTGTTTTATTAGTTTAAAAATATTTCTTGTCTCTTGATCGTATGAATGACAAATGCATGTATCAGTGCCTGATGTCGTATTAGAGTTGGACCATTCACATATTTGGTAGTGTATTCCATGTTTATTAGATACTTTCTCGCCCATATCACCATATTTAAGCATATAATTCTCGATTCGTATTCGGTGTTCAGGAAAAATATCACGGTACACTTCCATGAAGTATAGGATAAACATTGTAATAGATCTTATCGCGGTGAAAGTGTATTGACCTCTGTTTTCCTAGTTTTCTTGACGTTGTTTACGTTGGTTTGCTGAATTTTAAAAACCTCATAATAATCCGTAGAATTATATGTAGTCTAGTGATAGAAAAAACGACATGCTGCCTTTAAGTTAACATACATTCATGTCCTAGTTTGTACAGTGCACCTAATTTCAGTATTTTATAGACTCAAGAGATTATACTTGATTTCAAAGCCTTTCACAATAGTTTGTAGTTTACCAAGCCTCAATTTCCAATTTCCTAATGAATAATTCCTTTAAGTGAAGTAAAACATTGTTTATAGGGTTTTTAGTATTTTATTTCATCACATGGAAAATTAGATCATTACAAAGTACTGGTATTTCATAAAAAAACCTAGAGTAGTTTATATTTACAAATGATGTTTGAGTTGGAGTGAAGAAGTCGTTGATATCCAGTTTAAGTACGCTTTTTTCTCTGCATCTTGCACAATATTGGTCATAGTATTCCTTCACACAATCGGTAAGCAAATTGTTGTATTGCATGACAATGTTGAAAAAATCCATCAAGATGAAAAGCGTGAAGAGCTCGGGATGTTTAAGTATAAGTCTCTCTCCTCCAATAGGTATGTAGAAGAGTTCAAGAAGTCCAAGCTGATTTGCAGGGAACTCATCTACTCTATTCTTGAGATCAATGAGGTATTGGCGAAGTGAAGTCCATTGACTGTTATCTAACTCTAACTGATTTTGTCCACTGCATTGGAAGATTATTTTCGCTTGAAATGTCAGCGGGTCAAATCCAAGTATTACTTTGCTTTTGTGGAAGCCTTCATCAAGATAGTATGTATAGTTCAGCAAGAGGTTTTTCTCATAGGTTCGCTGTTTCGCTCGATTCTTTTTTAGTTTCTTCTCTTTCTTGTTCACTTTTCTGGCTGAAGTAGCCTTATCAGTCTGGCCGGCCTTGCATGCTTCTGACTGATTGACGAAGTTACTGGATCTGCTCCGTTCATTTTAAATGACTGCTTCTAGTAGTAAAACTCAAGATGTATATTTGTTACACCAGCATATATATTCACTTCTCTGCATTTACGGATGGAGTGGGGGGCAAGTTCAATATGTGTTGATAATTCTATTGCATAAGTAAACATGTTTCGCCCTTGAATGCTGTAATGTTGCTTACTCTCATGATTTGAATTCAAAGATAAGAAAGTGCTATGGAGTTAAGATTTGAACCACCAAGCTAACAGCAGTAGGAGTCAGTAACAGGAAATGACACTTTGCTCCGTATTTCCTTTAGAATTTTTAGGAGTACTGCTGGGCTACAATAGATTGCTTCTAGGCTAATTAGCTGTCTTTTTATCTGTTAAACTATCTATTTAGCTGTCACTTTTGCTGATGAGCTGTCTATCTTATGTGTGATGCTGTCTTTTAAGCCGATTCCCTGTCTGTTTAGCTGATATGCTATCCTCTTGAGCTGTCTATTTAGCTGTCACTTTTGCTGATGAGCTGTCTATTATATGTATAATGCTGTCTATGCAGCTGTCTATTTAGCTGATGCCCTATCTGTTTAGTTGTTATGCTGTCTGCTGAGCTAACCGTTTAGCTGATAAGCCCGTACATTTAGCTGGTAAGTGGTCTATGTAGCTTTCTTTTTAGCTGATGCCCTGTCTGCTTAGTTGATATGCTATCTCTTTAGCTGTCTGCATAGCTATCTTTAGTTAATAAGTTGAGCGTTTGACCTTACGTGCTATCTGCCATTCGGTAAATTCATTTGATTGTTGATAATTATCTACCCATAAAAAAATTCTTACTTTCCATACAGTTGCAGTCAGCTTTTTTTTTTACATTTACTTTAAATGTCATATGCTCATCACGATTTACGTTAGGCCTATTGGTTACCAAGACTGCATGTTGATCATCTTCCAAGTTATTCGTAGGCATACATGGGTCAGACAAGAATCTTCACGTCTATGTTGCTCTTCTGGTGAACAAATCTTGATTAGGAGCAAGCCATTGTTATTTGCTCGAGAGTTAATTGATCTTATTTCACACTGATGCATTCTTCATAAGAATGAGTCAAGTCACCATTCTTTTTTATCTGCGTCAGTTTTTCTCTGGACCTCTGTCTATCTAATCTATAGGATCCTCTTTCTACAGCAATTCGATTTCAGTTCTCTAGGTTTTCATGTCTTCATAGGATTTGCGACCTATGGGATCCTTATTGCCCACTATAATGTTCCATTGCATTGAAATTATGTTGCTACACTTATGAACTCATCCAATATGCCCAAAAATCATATGATCCCATGGATCAGCCAGTTGAATCATTTTGTAAAGCACAAACTTGTTGAATAAATCTCTACTTCATGCAAACCATTGCTAGGGCCTTAACATGAATTAGTTCAGCCTGTTGCTTAGTCGATGTATTAAGGGTTTATAGTGGAACTTATTAAGTATATTGAATCATCTTGGCGTTCTCATGTATGATCAACCCTTTTGGATTATCCGGGATATGCTATGACTGGAACGATTTTTTTCCCTATCATTGAACAATTGAGTAAAATTTTGATACCTCCAACTGACTAAAAATCTGTCATTGATCCATTTTCAGAAGATGTTTGAATGGTTTGGAAGACTTGAGGCTGCAACATTACTCACAACCTGTGAAATGATTAAATATCATGGACAAATGTGTCTACATATGTACATTATAATAGCTATCAAATGTCTATGTATTAGTATCATATGATCGACTGGTCTCTTTATCATGCAAAGAGGGTTATCCACAATCACCGATCAGTTGAGCCGTCTGATACGATCACGAGTTGCCTGTTCAGCAGTTGAACTTTGGTCAACTTCACACCAATATGTTTTCTCTTTCGCACCTGGTAACCCAATTGCCTGACGAACTCAAGGTAGCCTTCTCTTTCTCACCTACAACTCGAGTTGATTGGTGAGCAGAAGGTGGTGAAGGGCCTTACAGGGCTTCTACCCAGCCTGCCCCGTGGCATGCATGCATGATGATCCTCGCAGAGATGCAGAATAACCTTCTACCCAGCCTACCTCATTGCCACGCAGGCATCAATGACCGGTAATCATGCGTTATGACGCGTCATAATGCATGATGATGGGTCATCATGCCTGCATGGCAATGGGGTAGGCTGGGTAGAAGGTTATTCTGCATCTCTGCGAGGATCATCATGCATGCATGCCACGGGGCAGGCTGGGTAGAAGCCCTGTAAGGCCCTTCACCACCTTCTGCTCACCAATCAACTCGAGTTGTAGGTGAGAAAGAGAAGGCTACCTTGAGTTCGTCAGGCAATTGGGTTACCAGGTGCGAAAGAGAAAACATATTGGTGTGAAGTTGACCAAAGTTCAACTGCTGAACAGGCAACTCGTGATCGTATCAGACGGCTCAACTGATCGGTGATTGTGGATAACCCTCTTTGCATGATAAAGAGACCAGTCGATCATATGATACTAATACATAGACATTTGATAGCTATTATAATGTACATATGTAGACACATTTGTCCATGATATTTAATCATTTCACAGGTTGTGAGTAATGTTGCAGCCTCAAGTCTTCCAAACCATTCAAACATCTTCTGAAAATGGATCAATGACAGATTTTTAGTCAGTTGGAGGTATCAAAATTTTACTCAATTGTTCAATGATAGGGAAAAAAATCGTTCCAGTCATAGCATATCCCGGATAATCCAAAAGGGTTGATCATACATGAGAACGCCAAGATGATTCAATATACTTAATAAGTTCCACTATAAACCCTTAATACATCGACTAAGCAACAGGCTGAACTAATTCATGTTAAGGCCCTAGCAATGGTTTGCATGAAGTAGAGATTTATTCAACAAGTTTGTGCTTTACAAAATGATTCAACTGGCTGATCCATGGGATCATATGATTTTTGGGCATATTGGATGAGTTCATAAGTGTAGCAACATAATTTCAATGCAATGGAACATTATAGTGGGCAATAAGGATCCCATAGGTCGCAAATCCTATGAAGACATGAAAACCTAGAGAACTGAAATCGAATTGCTGTAGAAAGAGGATCCTATAGATTAGATAGACAGAGGTCCAGAGAAAAACTGACGCAGATAAAAAAGAATGGTGACTTGACTCATTCTTATGAAGAATGCATCAGTGTGAAATAAGATCAATTAACTCTCGAGCAAATAACAATGGCTTGCTCCTAATCAAGATTTGTTCACCAGAAGAGCAACATAGACGTGAAGATTCTTGTCTGACCCATGTATGCCTACGAATAACTTGGAAGATGATCAACATGCAGTCTTGGTAACCAATAGGCCTAACGTAAATCGTGATGAGCATATGACATTTAAAGTAAATGTAAAAAAAAAAGCTGACTGCAACTGTATGGAAAGTAAGAATTTTTTTATGGGTAGATAATTATCAACAATCAAATGAATTTACCGAATGGCAGATAGCACGTAAGGTCAAACGCTCAATTTATTAACTAAAGATAGCTATGCAGACAGCTAAAGAGATAGCATATCAACTAAGCAGACAGGGCATCAGCTAAAAAGAAAGCTACATAGACCACTTACCAGCTAAATGTACGGGCTTATCAGCTAAACGGTTAGCTCAGCAGACAGCATAACAACTAAACAGATAGGGCATCAGCTAAATAGACAGCTGCATAGACAGCATTATACATATAATAGACAGCTCATCAGCAAAAGTGACAGCTAAATAGACAGCTCAAGAGGATAGCATATCAGCTAAACAGACAGGGAATCGGCTTAAAAGACAGCATCACACATAAGATAGACAGCTCATCAGCAAAAGTGACAGCTAAATAGATAGTTTAACAGATAAAAAGACAGCTAATTAGCCTAGAAGCAATCTATTGTAGCCCAGCAGTACTCCTAAAAATTCTAAAGGAAATACGGAGCAAAGTGTCATTTCCTGTTACTGACTCCTACTGCTGTTAGCTTGGTGGTTCAAATCTTAACTCCATAGCACTTTCTTATCTTTGAATTCAAATCATGAGAGTAAGCAACATTACAGCATTCAAGGGCGAAACATGTTTACTTATGCAATAGAATTATCAACACATATTGAACTTGCCCCCCACTCCATCCGTAAATGCAGAGAAGTGAATATATATGCTGGTGTAACAAATATACATCTTGAGTTTTACTACTAGAAGCAGTCATTTAAAATGAACGGAGCAGATCCAGTAACTTCGTCAATCAGTCAGAAGCATGCAAGGCCGGCCAGACTGATAAGGCTACTTCAGCCAGAAAAGTGAACAAGAAAGAGAAGAAACTAAAAAAGAATCGAGCGAAACAGCGAACCTATGAGAAAAACCTCTTGCTGAACTATACATACTATCTTGATGAAGGCTTCCACAAAAGCAAAGTAATACTTGGATTTGACCCGCTGACATTTCAAGCGAAAATAATCTTCCAATGCAGTGGACAAAATCAGTTAGAGTTAGATAACAGTCAATGGACTTCACTTCGCCAATACCTCATTGATCTCAAGAATAGAGTAGATGAGTTCCCTGCAAATCAGCTTGGACTTCTTGAACTCTTCTACATACCTATTGGAGGAGAGAGACTTATACTTAAACATCCCGAGCTCTTCACGCTTTTCATCTTGATGGATTTTTTCAACATTGTCATGCAATACAACAATTTGCTTACCGATTGTGTGAAGGAATACTATGACCAATATTGTGCAAGATGCAGAGAAAAAAGCGTACTTAAACTGGATATCAACGACTTCTTCACTCCAACTCAAACATCATTTGTAAATATAAACTACTCTAGGTTTTTTTATGAAATACCAGTACTTTGTAATGATCTAATTTTCCATGTGATGAAATAAAATACTAAAAACCCTATAAACAATGTTTTACTTCACTTAAAGGAATTATTCATTAGGAAATTGGAAATTGAGGCTTGGTAAACTACAAACTATTGTGAAAGGCTTTGAAATCAAGTATAATCTCTTGAGTCTATAAAATACTGAAATTAGGTGCACTGTACAAACTAGGACATGAATGTATGTTAACTTAAAGGCAGCATGTCGTTTTTTCTATCACTAGACTACATATAATTCTACGGATTATTATGAGGTTTTTAAAATTCAGCAAACCAACGTAAACAACGTCAAGAAAACTAGGAAAACAGAGGTCAATACACTTTCACCGCGATAAGATCTATTACAATGTTTATCCTATACTTCATGGAAGTGTACCGTGATATTTTTCCTGAACACCGAATACGAATCGAGAATTATATGCTTAAATATGGTGATATGGGCGAGAAAGTATCTAATAAACATGGAATACACTACCAAATATGTGAATGGTCCAACTCTAATACGACATCAGGCACTGATACATGCATTTGTCATTCATACGATCAAGAGACAAGAAATATTTTTAAACTAATAAAACAGTACATACTCCTGCAGTCTCGCATACATACGACAAAGTAATAATTCATAGCATCGGGTAGTATAAATAGTCCAAACAAAATTAGAGCCAACTGGTGGCCAGCGCTATTAGAATGAAAAAGTTTAAGGAAATGCTCATCAGTAATTCATCAAGGAACATACTATTCTCATAAAATGCAACCAAAACGAAATTCGAATTGAAACATCAATAGTTTGCACTAGAGTGAAGGGGACATAAGCTACAATTATATGCTGAGGATATTGAATTGCTATATAAATTGTATAATAAACATTAAAAAAGACGTGAGAGGACTTACTATACATTTGTATGACCCTAAAGCAGAAATAGTGCAGCTGAATAAACCTTCAATATGCTTTAGAATTCATAAATATATCAACCCATATATAAGATGTCCTGTAAAATGTATGAAAATTTATTTATATATATAACAAAAAATAGCATTACTCAATAAATTATTTCTATTAGAAAGAAACACAATCTTTTTATTTTAACAACTAATCTAACACTGCTCAAGTAAACAAATACCTCAAACAATAAAACCAAAAAAAAAACCTAAACATTCCTAACATATCCGAAACTCCCAAGTATCAAACACTCAATTCTACCATTCAAAAATATCTAATGAGAGACAAAAAAACCCCTCATTAGTTCATTCAACTCAAGTATTCATCTGTTCATCAAATTACCAGCAGACAAACACCTCCTGAAAGTAATGATCATATCTTAACATCTTACAATGACTCGTGACCATCCTTATCAAGAACACTTTATAACATATGCTACTTGTCTATACAAGATACGATGAGATCGATCTAAAAATAGCCTACCATAAACTCATATGCTTCCACACATCGATATAGATATATCGAACTATCTTACACAAACATTAGCCTAAGTGATCTATAGTAGCAGTGCGCCAACCCAAAACATATCCTTTATGTTGAAAACTAATTAGATCTTCTGCAACCCTATAAAAAATCAACCAAGCATCCAGCAGAAAAAAATTCTGATAAGAAAAAACAAAAAACTTATGTGAAAATAATACTTGAATATACCCTCAAATCGCTATGGTGATAAATCTAGCATATTTAAAATGTAGGAAATACGTATTTTACTATGCTCAAATATTGAAAATGTATATGACTATAGCTGAAGTGACTTTACGCTTAATACAAGCACACAAAGTATGAGGTTTGTAAATTCTCATGCAATCATGTAGGCACTAAAAGCGATAATATGCATCCGAAAAGTATCAGCTAAATGGCATCATCCATGCATATAAGCATTCCTAAGGAGATAACAAATTAAAAATTCTCATACTCAAAACATCATCAAGTTACTAATGCAGATATGGCCAAAGAGATCCGGAAATGTCAAAAAAAAATCATACATACTGTGTAGAATATGAGACAAGCATAAAATAACAGTTTTACTCTGTATTATACTGACACTCATGAAACTACTTAAACTAAATAATACAGATCCATAATAACAGCACCTAATTCAGAGTAAATATAAAAATTTATTCAATCTAGTTCATGCCTATAATGCTAGCATGACTAAAAAATATTTTCCCATGCACTATGAGCATAAACAAAGAATAATACCATAATACCAACAAACCCCTAATGTCAATGACCTAGCGCATTCACTTTTTTCTATATTAGGTTCTTCCTTTCAGTACGTACCCAAAATTAATCAATGAAAATGCGTCTATATTCCTACTCATTAGGACCACCACGATGATTTCTACATCCATAATAAAAAAGTAGCATTCCAGAAGCCATAAACCGTAATATCTTTCCTATACAACATCCATAAATAATCTCAAATTTAGAATAGATACCCAAAACATACATCTCAACATAGTGATCTAAAAAATAGACCCAAGCACTTATCAAAAGGGACAAATCATATGATGTACGAACAAAATTATCACCATCTCATGCACTACAAGATCATTAATTTGATAAAATAACTCGTCTTGGAAGAAAGTATTAGAATTTTTGAACAAAACCAATGAGCATCCTATAGCAAAGAAAAAAAAAATGAATGAATATAGCGCCATACTTCTACATAATAGTACAATCAGAGAATGAAGTATAGAAACTGCTTTAAGAAAGAAGTGATGATGATACAGACAAACAAAATGCTGCTACAAGCAAACTGAAATTTAAAACTATACTAAATATCAAGAACGCATTATCTTTTTCCTTGCATCCATAGATTTGAACAATCAACATAGTAGTCTAACCGAACAAAATACATTGAAGACGATTCTTAAAGTACTATTACAATGAAACCGATAAAAGCAATAATATACAATAGCAATGAATCACAAACCAAAGAAACGACGTATCCAAGCAAAATGAAACTGAAAACAATCAATGTAAATAATAATCAGCAAACTAGAACAGGCGCATCTGTGAATGGACATTTATGAAAACACGTCTCAATGTCGCGCATCACGTTACCCGCTGCCCACGGCCAACACAACAAGAAAAAAACGCCTCCATCAAGCAAAACCAAATTACAATGCAATGTACGCCATGCCACTTCTCTTCCACGCTGTAGATTCCGATGCCTCAAAACTCGCGCCGACAGGGAAGTCTATGCGTACGAAACACTACTCTTAACAAGCAAAATCACTTGCACATGCCATGCATCCCCCAAGGTCAATTTCCATGCTTAACAGAAATCGCCGCCGGGCAAATCTACACCGCAATCACGATCCTCTGAAAAGCGACGCAAATCATTCCGAATTGCCTACAAGGTCGTCCATACTTAAAGACAGGCACCCTTTGATGAGCAACGCGGAAACTTAACCAAACGCTCACGAGGCAAATTTCTACGGCCCATAACATCCGCCTCGGTGGAAACAAGCGACGCGCATCACATCTACGATACCGTCCATCTTTAACCGCAGACATCAAACGAGGAGTAAAACGTACCTTAAGCAAGCACCCATGAAGCAAATTCTCATGCCTTAGAGCACCCATCGAAAGGCAAGCCCGTCGCCCATCCATAATGCAAAGTCACCCGTCTATAGCAGCGCCCTCCATCCCATACAACTACTCGCATCATAAAACTTCTCGGCACGGCTAGCATGATCAAGCGAATCGGCCATTTCCACACGCAGCCAAAGACACCAATCGCTGCAACGCGCTCCTTATCCAAGCACCCATGAAGTAAATTCCCACGGCTTAGAATACGCGCTGACGGACACGTCCATCATCCATCAGTATCGCAGTCATCCGTCTATACAAACGCCCGCCGTCACCACGCAGCCACTCGCATCATAAAAAACGTTCAGCACGCCTAATGTGAAAAAGTAAATCGCTCGACCCAGAAGCCTCTCAGTTGTGGGATACGCTAGAAATTCTCAAGCCCTATAAGCAGCAATCCAACCGCACGGCGCTTCCCTAATCAGCAACTCTAATACTTCAAGCTAACAATCCTATACATGGATCTACTATACATTAAAGTAGTCATGGGTAAAAACAACTATCTATCGCTAGAAGCGTTAAAGACCCGAGAAACACTTCCACCAAAGATGAATAACGAAACCCTGCAAAGACTATAAGCAACGAATGTATGAGAAATCCTTCCACTATAGAGAAATAACAACCATGAATAGTATAATTATCTATCGCTAAAAGCGCCAAAGTATAAACACGCTGAGAAATCTAGAGCTCTAATCTATTGATTGAAAATATGGGACTATCCTAGACTATAATCAATATGCCTAGTTTCACCATTTACCATTAGAGGCTACTTAGGCTAAGAAAGCGCACCCGTCATCTAAAGACATATGTCTATTCTAGAACACAACCATCAATACTAGTTCTACTAACCGCTAGAGGCTACTAAAACCCGGAACGCTTACCTACTTAGCCAGGACACTGATCTCTTACTTACCTTAAACTTGCACCTAATTATCCTAGTCGTATACCTATGCTAATTCAATACATATACCTACATACCCTAGACGCATATCCTCACCACAACCATCCATGACATCCATACCTACCGCGGACTAGCACCTTAGTATCCCAGGCACCCACTTATGCCACTCTAAATAGGAACGAAATGAAACGGAACATACGGACATCCAAAACACATATCCTCCCCGGCAACCACCCAAGAAACCCGCATCTATCGCAGACTCGCACCTTACTATCCCAGGCAACCACTTATGCCACTCTAAATGGGAACGAAATGAAACGGAACACCCATCCACCCGAGACACACACCCTCGACAACATTTGAAATTTGTATGAAAAAAGTGCTCCAGAACGTACAAACTACCCCTACTTTTGCATGAAAATACTAATTTTTTTGGCGTCTGGAAGGCATAGACATGAATTTCCCTCAAAGAATGTCAATTTCCTTGGCAGATCTCTGGCTTTTATTGCTCACTGTGGCCACAATTTCTATCCGATTACTAAAATGTTGGTGTCATTTTTTAGCTAACGGTTTGTTCTTTCCGTCAAACACAAATTTGTAGTGCTTTTCGTAAGAACACTATTTTTTAGGAGGGTTAAAAAAGGAATATAGTGAAAAAATCAAACTTGTCTGCATCAAAAGTCATGAGTAGTTTGCAGAAAACTTTTCACTAATTATAAGTGATATATGAGTGAAAAGAAATAAACCAAAACAAAAACGGTTTTCCTAAGTGATATAACAAGCGAGATAGTATATTTTTGGGGGGCAGGTTTTGGGAACTTTTTCCCTTTATCGCATTCCTGTGACCAGGTTTACAAACCGATTTGCAATATTTTAATACTGAAAGATAGATTAGCGTCTGAACTTTTCAAAAAATATAAATTTGTGGCATTTTGGTAAAGTTTAAGGGCAGTTTTAGTGGTTTAAAGCCAAAAAATTTCCAAATTTTTACGTGTCACCCCCCTAAAACTTTAAATGGATTTTTCTCCCCTTAAACGTGCGAATTCCGGTTTTATAATTTTTAATTTAAAGGCTTAACCCAAACTAGTATTTTGGTGGTCGGAAAATATTTTAGGCAAATTGTCTAGCGTGCAGGAGGTAAAGAAATAGGAGATTCTAGACCACGTGCGTTTTTTGTGCAGATTTCCAGCTTCGATCTCTTACTGTGGCCACAGTTTTTATTTGGTCGTTAAAATTTTGGTCTCATCTTTTAGGTGGCTTTGTATAGTTTTCGTAAAGTGTAAATATGTTGTACTTTGCATGAAAATACTAATTTTTATGGCGTCTGGAAGGCATAGACATGAATTTCCCTCAAATAATGTCAATTTCCTTGGCAGATCTCTGGCTTTGATTGCTCACTGTGGCCACAATTTCTATCCGATTACTAAAATTTTGGTGTAATTTTTTAGCTAACGGTTTGTTCTTTCCGTCAAATACAAATTTGTAGTACTTTTCGTAAGAACAATATTTTTTAGGAGGGTTAAAAAAGGAATATAGTGAAAAAATCAAACTTGTCTGCATAAAAAGTCATGAGTAGTTTGCAGAAAACTTTTCACTAATTATAAGTGATATAAAAGTGAAAAGAAATAAACCAAAACAAAAACGGTTTTCCTAAGTGATATAACAAGCGAGATAGTATATTTTTGGAGGGCAGGTTTTGGGAACTTTTTCCCTTTATCGCATTCCTGTGACCAGGTTTACTAACCGATTTGCAATATTTTAATACTGAAAGATAGATTAGCGTCTGAACTTTTCAAAAAGTATAAATTTAGGCATTTTGGTAAAGTTTAAGGGCAGTTTTAGTGGTTTAAAGCCAAAAAATTTCCAAATTTTTACGTGTCACCCCCCAAAATTTTAAATGGATTTTTCTCCCCTTAAACGTGCGAACTCCGGTTTTATAATTTTTAATTTAAAGGCTTAACCCAAACTAGTATTTTGGTGGTCGGAAAATATTTTAGGCAAATTGTCTAGCGTGCAGGAGGTAAAGAAATAGGAGATTCTAGACCACGTGCGTTTTTTGTGCAGATTTCCAGCTTCGATCTCTTACTGTGGCCACAGTTTTTATTTGATCGTTAAAATTTTGGTTTCATCTTTTAGCTGGCTTTGTGTAGTTTTCGTAAATTGTAAATATGTTGTACTTTGCATGAAAATACTAATTTTTATGCCGTCTGGAAGGCATAGACATGAATTTCCCTCAAATAATGTCAATTTCCTTGGCAGATCTCTGGCTTTGATTGCTCACTGTGGCCACAATTTCTATCCGATTACTAAAATTTTGGTGTCGTTTTTTAGCTAACGGTTTGTTCTTTCCGTCAAACACAAATTCGTAGTACTTTTCGTAAGAACACTATTTTTTAGGAGGGTTAAAAAAGGAATATAGTGAAAAAATCAAACTTTTCTGCATAAAAAGTCATGAGTAGTTTGCAGAAAACTTTTCACTAATTATAAGTGATATATGAGTGAAAAGAAATAAACCAAAACAAAAACGGTTTTCCTAAGTGATATAACAAGCGAGATAGTATATTTTTGGGGGGCAGGTTTTGGGAACTTTTTCCCTTTATCGCATTCCTGTGACCAGGTTTACTAACCGATTTGCAATATTTTAATACTGAAAGATAGATTAGCGTCTGAACTTTTCAAAAAGTATAAATTTGTGGCATTTTGGTAAAGTTTAAGGGCAGTTTTAGTGGCTTAAAGCCAAAAAATTTCCAAATTTTTACGTGTCACCCCCCTAAAACTTTAAATGGATTTTTCTCCCCTTAAACGTGCGAATTCCGGTTTTATAATTTTTAATTTAAAGGCTTAACCCAAACTAGTATTTTGGTGGTCGGAAAATATTTTAGGCAAATTGTCTAGCGTGCAGGAGGTATAGAAATAGGAGATTCTAGACCACGTGCGTTTTTTGTGCAGATTTCCAGCTTCGATCTCTTACTGTGGCCACAGTTTTTATTTGATCGTTAAAATTTTGGTCTCATCTTTTAGCTGGCTTTGTGTAGTTTCCGTAAAGTGTAAATATGTTGTACTTTGCATGAAAATACTAATTTTTATGGCGTCTGGAAGGCATAGACATGAATTTCCCTCAAATAATGTCAATTTCCTTGGCAGATCTCTGGCTTTGATTGCTCACTGTGGCCACAATTTCTATCCGATTACTAAAATTTTGGTGTCATTTTTTAGCTAACGGTTTGTTCTTTCCGTCAAACACAAATTTGTAGTACTTTTCGTAAGAACACTATTTTTTAGGAGGGTTAAAAAAGGAATATAGTGAAAAAATCAAACTTGTCTGCATAAAAAGTCATGAGTAGTTTGCAGAAAACTTTTCACTAATTATAAGTGATATATGAGTGAAAAGAAATAAACCAAAACAAAAACGGTTTTCCTAAGTGATATAACAAGCGAGATAGTATATTTTTGGGGGGCAGATTTTGAGAACTTTTTCCCTTTATCGCATTCCTGCGACCAGGTTTACTAACCGATTTGCAATATTTTAATACTGAAAGATACGAGGAGTGTTCAAAAAGTATCGCGAATTTTTAATTTTCGCGGGTTACGTATATTCGAATTTCGATTTTTTTGTGGCGTTATGTTGGTACTCATGTCTGTCACTTATGCCGACAAGCTCGGCTATTTTGAATGTTCACTTGATTGGTGATAGCTGCTTTACTTGCACGTGTTTTCAATCGTCTTCGATTTTTACTTATTCAAAAAAATGGATCAAAGAACGTGTATCAAATTTTGTGTGAAAAACGAAATTAAGTGCGCGGATGCATTCCGAATGTTGACTGTGGCATACGGAAAAGCTACCTTGGACCGAAGCAACGTTTATCGGTGGTACAAAATGTTTTTAGAAGGCCGAGAAGATGTGAACGACGAAGAGCGTGCCGGACGCCCGAGCACTTCAACAACAGACGAAAAAATTAATGAAGTGGAGAAAATGGTATTGGCCAATCGTCGACTCACCGTTAGAGAAGTTGCTGAGGGCCTTAACATATCGATTGGCTCGTGCCATTCAATTTTGATCAACGATTTGGGCATGAGACGGGTCGCCGCAAAATTCGTACCAAAATTGCTCAGTTGCGACCAAAAACTGCAACGCATGAACATTGCTAATGAGATGTTAAACTCTGTCCGCGACGAACCAAATTTGCTCCAGAGGGTCATAACTGGTGACGAATCGTGGGTTTATGGTTATGACGTGGAAACCAAAGCTCAATCATCTCAATGGAAGCTGCCGCATGAACCAAGACCGAAAAAAGCGCGCCAAGTTCGGACGAATGTGAAAGTTTTGCTGACAGTTTTCTTCGATTGCAGGGGCGTGGTGCATCATGAGTTCTTGCCACAGGGAAGAACGGTCAATAAGGAATATTACCTGCAAGTTATGTGCAATTTGCGCCAAGCAATCCGCCAGAGACGTCCGGATTTGTGGGAGAACAAAAATTGGCTTTTGCACCACGATAACGCCCCTGCTCACACATCGTTGCTTGTGCGCGACTTTTTGGCCAAAAACAACACACTAATGATGCCGCAGCCACCGTATTCCCCAGATCTGGCCCCCTGTGACTTTTTCTTGTTTCCTAAACTGAAGAGGCCCATGAAAGGACGACGTTACGCTACGCTTGACGAGATAAAGACGGCATCGAAGGAGGAGCTGAACAAGATTAAAACAAGTTGGGTAAACAGACCTACGCTCATGTCAGAAGGGTTTTGTATTCAATTTACAAAATGCAGTCACCAGATCGAATCAAATCAAGAAACATGTCAAAGACGATTTTATTGAAGAAAATATGAAATACGAAGATCATACTATTGTTAACAAATTTGAACGAATTTCGACTTCTGAGGTTTTTGGTATTGTTATACTCATAAATATCTCTCTTGATAATTATTTCAGATGTCCATCCGCGACGGAGGAAACACATTTTTCATGTATTTCCCCCCTGTGCCCCCACTGAAGCAAAAACTGACAGTTTAACAACTGTTTTGAAAAGCTCCCATGAAAACTTTTATTTGATACTCATATTGGCTACGTTTGATGAATTTTTTTTCAGGGACCACTCTCCTGTACTGTTATCATAGATTAATGGCCAATTTTTTCGAATCCTTGGATGGTTACAAAACCCTTTTGCTAGGAGCTCTCTCCCACGTCCTTGACTTGTTTCACTTATGAGCATTAATTGTAGGTACTCATCTTCAGTCATTCATTAAACTGAATCAAGTGTTCAAAGCATGCGCCTTGAACGTTGAAGTTGGGGCAAAATAACTCAAAATTATTCAATCTTCGCATTTAAAACAGCCACTATTTTGTTTTACGATTACTGATACCACTAGCTGAACCGATTCTCAAAGATATGCATGACATATATCATTCCTGAAATTTTCATGCAAATCCCAGCAAAACTGTAGTGTCTGAGTCGGTAAAAAGCGCATGTTGTTCCATAGCCATATGTTGCCATAGTAATAAATGCAGCGCATATTGTTCCATAGTAATACAGGAAAATTCAAACCGCTATAACTTCGCTAAATATGATTCAATCTTTATGAAACTTTCAGGATAGGTCAATCTTGTAAATAGACATCTACCTACTGAATTTCATTGAATTTAAGGGTACCGTTAAGATTTTATTCAAGAAAACATAAAATCGATAAATCATACTATTACTAACAAAGTTGAGTGAATTGCGACTTCTCACGTAATTGTTGTTGTTGTACTCACCAAGGCCTACATTCCTGATTTTTTGCAGATTTTTCGCATCACAGGTGTCCAATCGCGAGGGGGGGGACACAAATTTTTCGTGTATTTCCCCTCCCTGTGCGCCCCTTGAAGCAAATTTTGCCAAACTAAGACCTGTTTTGAAAAGTTCTCATCAAGACCTTTCATTTGATACCCATATCGGCTACCTTCAATGAAATTTTTTTTTTGGGGGGTCACTCTCCTATATGGGGAGGCCCCCCTTAAATACCTTATAAAATTTTTTTGTAGTTGAACTTTGAAGAAATCATCACTTTACACCTGCACACAAAATTTAATGTTTCTAGCTTAAGTAGTTTCCGAGAAAAACTGCTGTGACACACGGACGGACGGACGGACGGACAGACGGACAGACGGACAGACTGGTCGCGAAACTAGTAGGGTTTTGTAAAATTACTTTACAAAACCCTAAAAAATGATTTTTTGAAGTGCTTCGAAGATTGGAAAAACCGTTGCCACAAGTGTATAATATCTCATGGGGATTACTTTGAAGGGGACAAAATAGATATTCATGAATAAATAAAAAATTTTTGAAAAAAAAACAAAATTTGCAATATTTTTTGAACACACCTCGTAGATTAGCGTCTGAACTTTTCAAAAAGTATAAATTTGTGGCATTTTGGTAAAGTTTAAGGGCAGTTTTAGTGGTTTAAAGCCAAAAAATTTCCAAATTTTTACGTGTCACCCCCCTAAAACTTTAAATGGATTTTTCTCCCCTTAAACGTGCGAATTCCGGTTTTATAATTTTTAATTTAAAGGCTTAACCCAGACTAGTATTTTGGTGGTCGGAAAATATTTTAGGCAAATTGTCTAGCGTGCAGGAGGTATAGAAATAGGAGATTCTAGACCACGTGCGTTTTTTGTGCAGATTTCCAGCTTCGATCTCTTACTGTGGCCACAGTTTTTATTTGATCGTTAAAATTTTGGTCTCATCTTTTAGCTGGCTTTGTGGAGTTTTCGTAAAGTGTAAATATGTTGTACTTTGCATGAAAATACTAATTGTTATGGCGTCTGGAAGGCATAGACATGAATTTCCCTCAAATAATGTCAATTTCCTTGGCAGATCTCTGGCTTTGATTGCTCACTGTGGCCACAATTTCTATCCGATTACTAAAATTTTGGTGTCATTTTTTAGCTAACGGTTTGTTCTTACCGTCAAACACAAATTTGTAGTACTTTTCGTAAGAACACTATTTTTTAGGAGGGTTAAAACAGGAATATAGTGAAAAAATCGAACTTGTCTGCATAAAAAGTCATGAGTAGTTTGCAGAAAACTTTTCACTAATTATAAGTGATATATGAGTGAAAAGAAATAAACCAAAACAAAAACGGTTTTCCTAAGTGATATAACAAGCGAGATAGTATATTTTTGGGGGGCAGGTTTTGGGAACTTTTTCCCTTTATCGCATTCCTGTGACCAGGTTTACTAACCGATTTGCAATATTTTAATACTGAAAGATAGATTAGCGTCTGAACTTTTCAAAAAGTATAAATTTGTGGCATTTTGGTAAAGTTTAAGGGCAGTTTTAGTGGTTTAAAGCCAAAAAATTTCCAAAGTTTTACGTGTCACCCCCCTAAAACTTTAAATGGATTTTTCTCCCCTTAAACGTGCGAATTCCGGTTTTATAATTTTTAATTTAAAGGCTTAACCCAAACTAGTATTTTGGTGGTCGGAAAATATTTTAGGCAAATTGTCTAGCGTGCAGGAGGTATAGAAATAGGAGATTCTAGACCACGTGCGTTTTTTGTGCAGATTTCCAGCTTCGATCTCTTACTGTGGCCACAGTTTTTATTTGATCGTTAAAATTTTGGTCTCATCTTTTAGCTGGCTTTGTGCAGTTTCCGTAAAGTGTAAATATGTTGTACTTTTCATGAAAATACTAATTTTTATGGCGTCTGGAAGGCATAGACATGAATTTCCCTCAAATAATGTCAATTTCCTTGGCAGATCTCTGGCTTTGATTGCTCACTGTGGCCACAATTTCTATCCGCTTACTAAAATTTTGGTGTTATTTTTTAGCTAACGGTTCGTTCTTTCCGTCAAACACAAATTCGTAGTACTTTTCGTAAGAACACTATTTTTTAGGAGGGTTAAAAAAGGAATATAGTGAAAAAATCAAACTTGTCTGCATAAAAAGTCATGAGTAGTTTGCAGAAAACTTTTCACTAATTATAAGTGATATATGAGTGAAAAGAAATAAACCAAAACAAAAACGGTTTTCCTAAGTGATATAACAAGCGAGATAGTATATTTTTGGGGGGCAGGTTTTGGGAACTTTTTCCCTTTATCGCATTCCTGTGACCAGGTTTACTAACCGATTTGCAATACTTTAATACTGAAAGATAGATTAGCGTCTGAACTTTTCAAAAAGTATAAATTTGTGGCATTTTGGTAAAGTTTAAGGGCAGTTTTAGTGGTTTAAAGCCAAAAAATTTCCAAATTTTTACGTGTCACCCCCCTAAAACTTTAAATGGATTTTTCTCCCCTTAAACGTGCGAATTTCGGTTTTATAATTTTTAATTTAAAGGCTTAACCCGAACTAGTATTTTGGTGGTCGGAAAATATTTTAGGCAAATTGTCTAGCGTGCAGGAGGTATAGAAATAGGAGATTCTAGACCACGTGCGTTTTTTGTGCAGATTTCCAGCTTCGATCTCTTACTGTGGCCACAGTTTTTATTTGATCGTTTAAACTTTGGTCTCATCTTTTAGCTGGCTTTGTGTAGTTTTCGTAAAGTGTAAATATGTTGTACTTTGCATGAAAATACTAATTTTTATGGCGTCTGGAAGGCATAGACATGAATTTCCCTCAAATAATGTCAATTTCCTTGGCAGATCTCTGGCTTTGATTGCTCACTGTGGCCACAATTTCTATCCGATTACTAAAATGTTGGTGTCATTTTTTAGCTAACGGTTTGTTCTTTCCGTCAAACACAAATTTGTAGTACTTTTCGTAAGAACACTATTTTTTAGGAGGGTTAAAAAAGGAATATAGTGAAAAAATCAAACTTGTCTGCATAAAAAGTCATGAGTAGTTTGCAGAAAACTTTTCACTAATTATAAGTGATATATGAGGGAAAAGAAATAAACCAAATCAAAAACGGTTTTCCTAAGTGATATAACAAGCGAGATAGTATATTTTTGGGGGGCAGGTTTTGGGAACTTTTTCCCTTTATCGCATTCCTGTGACCAGGTTTACTAACTGATTTGCAATACTTTAATACTGAAAGATAGATTAGCGTCTGAACTTTTCAAAAAGTATAAATTTGTGGCATTTTGGTAAAGTTTAAGGGCAGTTTTAGTGGCTTAAAGCCAAAAAATTTCCAAATTTTTACGTGTCACCCCCCTAAAACTTTAAATGGATTTTTCTCCCCTTAAACGTGCGAATTCCGGTTTTATAATTTTTAATTTAAAGGCTTAACCCAAACTAGTATTTTGGTGGTCGGAAAATATTTTAGACAAATTGTCTAGCGTGCAGGAGGTATAGAAATAGGAGATTCTAGACCACGTGCGTTTTTTGTGCAGATTTCCAGCTTCGATCTCTTACTGTGGCCACAGTTTTTATTTGATCGTTAAAATTTTGATCTCATCTTTTAGCTGGCTTTGTGTCGTTTCCGCAAAGTGTAAATATGTTGTACTTTGCATGAAAATACTAATTTTTATGGCGTCTGGAAGGCATAGACATGAATTTCCCTCAAATAATGTCAATTTCCTTGGCAGATCTCTGGCTTTGATTGCTCACTGTGGCCACAATTTCTATCCGATTACTAAAATTTTGGTGTTATTTTTTAGCTAACGGTTCGTTCTTTCCGTCAAACACAAATTCGTACTACTTTTCGTAAGAACACTATTTTTTAGGAGGGTTAAAAAAGGAATATAGTGAAAAAATCAAACTTGTCTGCATAAAAAGTCATGAGTAGTTTGCAGAAAACTTTTCACTAATTATAAGTGATATATGAGTGAAAAGAAATAAACCAAAACAAAAACGGTTTTCCTAAGTGATATAACAAGCGAGATAGTATATTTTTGGGGGGCAGGTTTTGGGAACTTTTTCCCTTTATCGCATTCCTGTGACCAGGTTTACTAACCGATTTGCAATACTTTAATACTGAAAGATAGATTAGCGTCTGAAATTTTCAAAAAGTATAAATTTGTGGCATTTTGGTAAAGTTTAAGGGCAGTTTTAGTGGTTTAAAGCCAAAAAATTTCCAAATTTTTACGTGTCACCCCCCTAAAACTTTAAATGGATTTTTCTCCCCTTAAACGTGCGAATTCCGGTTTTATAATTTTTAATTTAAAGGCTTAACCCGAACTAGTATTTTGGTGGTCGGAAAATATTTTAGGCAAATTGTCTAGCGTGCAGGAGGTATAGAAATAGGAGATTCTAGACCACGTGCGTTTTTTGTGCAGATTTCCAGCTTCGATCTCTTACTGTGGCCACAGTTTTTATTTGATCGTTAAAACTTTGGTCTCATCTTTTAGCTGGCTTTGTGTAGTTTTCGTAAAGTGTATCCGATTACTAAAATTTTGGTGTTATTTTTTAGCTAACGGTTCGTTCTTTCCGTCAAACACAAATTCGTACTACTTTTCGTAAGAACACTATTTTTTAGGAAGATAGATTAGCGTCTGAAATTTTCAAAAAGTATAAATTTGTGGCATTTTGGTAAAGTTTAAGGGCAGTTTTAGTGGCTTAAAGCCAAAAAATTTCCAAATTTTTACGTGTCACCCCCCTAAAACTTTAAATGGATTTTTCTCCCCTTAAACGTGCGAATTCCGGTTTTATAATTTTTAATTTAAAGGCTTAACCCAAACTAGTATTTTGGTGGTCGGAAAATATTTTAGACAAATTGTCTAGCGTGCAGGAGGTATAGAAATAGGAGATTCTAGACCACGTGCGTTTTTTGTGCAGATTTCCAGCTTCGATCTCTTACTGTGGCCACAGTTTTTATTTGATCGTTAAAATTTTGATCTCATCTTTTAGCTGGCTTTGTGTCGTTTCCGCAAAGTGTAAATATGTTGTACTTTGCATGAAAATACTAATTTTTATGGCGTCTGGAAGGCATAGACATGAATTTCCCTCAAATAATGTCAATTTCCTTGGCAGATCTCTGGCTTTGATTGCTCACTGTGGCCACAATTTCTATCCGATTACTAAAATGTTGGTGTCATTTTTTAGCTAACGGTTCGTTCTTTCCGTCAAATACAAATTTGTAGTACTTTTCGTAAGAACACTATTTTTTAGGAGGGTTAAAAAAGGAATATAGTGAAAAAATCAAACTTGTCTGCATAAAAAGTCATGAGTAGTTTGCAGAAAACTTTTCACTAATTATAAGTGATATATGAGGGAAAAGAAATAAACCAAAACAAAAACGGTTTTCCTAAGTGATATAACAAGCGAGATAGTATATTTTTGGGGGGCAGGTTTTGGGAACTTTTTCCCTTTATCGCATTCCTGTGACCAGGTTTACTAACCGATTTGCAATATTTTAATACTGAAAGATAGATTAGCGTCTGAACTTTTCAAAAAGTATAAATTTGTGGCATTTTGGTAAAGTTTAAGGGCAGTTTTAGTGGCTTAAAGCCAAAAAATTTCCAAATTTTTACGTGTCACCCCCCTAAAACTTTAAATGGATTTTTCTCCCCTTAAACGTGCGAATTCCGGTTTTATAATTTTTAATTTAAAGGCTTAACCCAAACTAGTATTTTGGTGGTCGGAAAATATTTTAGGCAAATTGTCTAGCGTGCAGGAGGTATAGAAATAGGAGATTCTAGACCACGTGCGTTTTTTGTGCAGATTTCCAGCTTCGATCTCTTACTGTGGCCACAGTTTTTATTTGATCGTTAAAATTTTGGTCTCATCTTTTAGCTGGCTTTGTGTAGTTTCCGTAAAGTGTAAATATGTTGTACTTTGCATGAAAATACTAATTTTTATTTCGTCTGGAAGGCATAGACATGAATTTCCCTCAAATAATGTCAATTTCCTTGGCAGATCTCTGGCTTTGATTGCTCACTGTGGCCACAATTTCTATCCGATTACTAAAACTTTGGTGTCATTTTTTAGCTAACGGTTCGTTCTTTCCGTCAAACACAAATTTGTAGTACTTTTCGTAAGAACACTATTTTTTAGGAGGGTTAAAAAAGGAATATAGTGAAAAAATCAAACTTGTCTGCATAAAAAGTCATGAGTAGTTTGCAGAAAACTTTTCACTAATTATAAGTGATATATGAGTGAAAAGAAATAAACCAAAACAAAAACGGTTTTCCTAAATGATATAACAAGCGAGATAGTATATTTTTGGGGGGCAGGTTTTGGGAACTTTTTCCCTTTATCGCATTCCTGTGACCAGGTTTACTAACCGATTTGCAATATTTTAATACTGAAAGATAGACTAGCGTCTGAACTTTTCAAAAAGTATACATTTGTGGCATTTTGGTAAAGTTTAAGGGCAGTTTTAGTGGTTTAAAGCCAAAAAATTTCCAAATTTTTACGTGTCACCCCCCCAAAACTTTAAATGGATTTTTCTCCCTTTAAACGTGCGAATTCCGGTTTTATAATTTTTTATTTAAAGGCTTAACCCAAACTAGTATTTTGGTGGTCGGAAAATATTTTAGGCAAATTGTCTAGCGTGCAGGAGGTATAGAAATAGGAGATTCTAGACCACGTGCGTTTTTTGTGCAGATTTCCAGCTTCGATTTTTTACTGTGGCCACTGTTTTTATTTGATCATTAAAATTTTGATCTCATCTTTTAGCTGGCTTTGTGTAGTTTCCGTAAAGTGTAAATATGTTGTACTTTGCATGAAAATACTAATTTTTATGGCGTCTGGAAGGCATAGACATGAATTTCCCTCAAATAATGTCAATTTCCTTGGCAGATCTCTGGCTTTGATTGCTCACTGTGGCCACAATTTCTATCCGATTACTAAAATGTTGGTGTCATGTTTTAGCTAACGGTTCGTTCTTTCCGTCAAACACAAATTTGTAGTACTTTTCGTAAGAACACTATTTTTTAGGAGGGTTAAAAAAGGAATATAGTGAAAAAATCAAACTTGTCTGCATAAAAAGTCATGAGTAGTTTGCAGAAAACTTTTCACTAATTATAAGTGATATATGAGTGAAAAGAAATAAACCAAAACAAAAACGGTTTTCCTAAGTGATATAACAAGCGAGATAGTATATTTTTGGGGGGCAGGTTTTGGGAACTTTTTCCCTTTATCGCATTCCTGTGACCAGGTTTACTAACCGATTTGCAATACTTTAATACTGAAAGATAGATTAGCGTTTGAACTTTTCAAAAAGTATAAATTTGTGGCATTTTGGTAAAGTTTAAGGGCAGTTTTAGTGGCTTAAAGCCAAAAAATTTCCAAATTTTTACGTGTCACCCCCCTAAAACTTTAAATGGATTTTTCTCCCCTTAAACGTGCGAATTCCGGTTTTATAATTTTTAATTTAAAGGCTTAACCCAAACTAGTATTTTGGTGGTCGGAAAATATTTTAGGCAAATTGTCTAGCGTGCAGGAGGTATAGAAATAGGAGATTCTAGACCACGTGCGTTTTTTGTGCAGATTTCCAGCTTCGATCTCTTACTGTGGCCACAGTTTTTATTTGATCGTTAAAATTTTGGTCTCATCTTTTAGCTGGCTTTGTGTAGTTTTCGTAAAGTGTAAATCTGTTGTACTTTGCATGAAAATACTAATTTTTATGGCGTCTGGAAGGCATAGACATGAATTTCCCTCAAATAATGTCAATTTCCTTGGCAGATCTCTGGCTTTGATTGCTCACTGTGGCCACAATTTCTATCCGATTACTAAAATGTTGGTGTCATTTTTTAGCTAACGGTTCGTTCTTACCGTCAAACACAAATTTGTAGTACTTTTCGTAAGAACACTATTTTTTAGGAGGGTTAAAAAAGGAATATAGTGAAAAAATCAAACTTGTCTGCATAAAAAGTCATGAGTAGTTTGCAGAAAACTTTTCACTAATTATAAGTTATATATGAGTGAAAAGAAATAAACCAAAACAAAAACGGTTTTCCTAAGTGATGTAACAAGCGAGATAGTATATTTTTGGGGGGCAGGTTTTGTGAACTTTTTCCCTTTATCGCATTCCTGTGACAAGGTTTACTAACCGATTTGCAATACTTTAGTACTGCAAGATGGATTAGCGTCTGAACTTTTCAAAAAGTATAAATTTGTGGCATTTTGGTAAAGTTTAAGGGCAGTTTTAGTGGTTTAAAGCCAAAAAATTTCCAAATTTTTACGTGTCACCCCCCTAAAACTTTAAATGGATTTTTCTCCCTTTAAACGTGCGAATTCCGGTTTTATAATTTTTAATTTAAAGGCTTAACCCAAACTAGTATTTTGGTGGTCGGAAAATATTTTAGGCAAATTGTCTAGCGTGCAGGAGGTATAGAAATAGGAGATTCTAGACCACGTGCGTTTTTTGTGCAGATTTCCAGCTTCGATCTCTTACTGTGGCCACAGTTTTTATTTGATCGTTAAAATTTTGGTCTCATCTTTTAGCTGGCTTTGTGTAGTTTTCGTAAAGTGTAAATCTGTTGTACTTTGCATGAAAATACTAATTTTTATGGCGTCTGGAAGGCATAGACATGAATTTCCCTCAAATAATGTCAATTTCCTTGGCAGATCTCTGGCTTTGATTGCTCACTGTGGCCACAATTTCTATCCGATTACTAAAATGTTGGTGTCATTTTTTAGCTAACGGTTCGTTCTTACCGTCAAACACAAATTTGTAGTACTTTTCGTAAGAACACTATTTTTTAGGAGGGTTAAAAAAGGAATATAGTGAAAAAATCAAACTTGTCTGCATAAAAAGTCATGAGTAGTTTGCAGAAAACTTTTCACTAATTATAAGTGATATATGAGTAAAAAGAAATAAACCAAAACAAAAACGGTTTTCCTAAGTGATATAACAAACGAGATAGTATATTTTTGGGGGGCAGGTTTTGGGAACTTTTTCCCTTTATCGCATTCCTGTGACCAGGTTTACTAACCGATTTGCAATATTTTAATATTGAAAGATAGATTAGCGTCTGAACTTTTCAAAAAGTATAAATTTGTGGCATTTTGGTAAAGTTTAAGGGCAGTTTTAGTGGTTTAAAGCCAAAAAATTTCCAAATTTTTACGTGTCACCCCCCTAAAACTTTAAATGGATTTTTCTCCCCTTAAACGTGCGAATTCCGGTTTTATAATTTTTAATTTAAAGGCTTAACCAAACTAGTATTTTGGTGGTCGGAAAATATTTTAGGCAAATTGTCTAGCGTGCAGGAGGTATAGAAATAGGAGATTCTAGACCACGTGCGTTTTTTGTGCAGATTTCCAGCTTCGATCTCTTACTGTGGCCACAGTTTTTATTTGATCGTTAAAATTTTGGTCTCATCTTTTAGCTGGCTTTGTGTAGTTTTCGTAAAGTGTAAATATGTTGTACTTTGCATGAAAATACTAATTTTTATGGCGTCTGGAAGGCATAGACATGAATTTCCCTCAAATAATGTCAATTTCCTTGGCAGATCTCTGGCTTTTATTGCTCACTGTGGCCACAATTTCTATCCGATTACTAAAATTTTGGTGTCATTTTTTAGCTAACGGTTCGTTCTTTCCGTCAAATGCAAATTTGTAGTACTTTTCGTAAGAACACTATTTTTTAGGAGGGTTAAAAAAGGAATATAGTGAAAAAATCAAACTTGTCTGCATAAAAAGTCATGAGTAGTTTGCAGAAAACTTTTCACTAATTATAAGTGATATTTGAGTAAAAAGAAATAAACCAAAACAAAAACGGTTTTCCTAAGTGATATAACAAGCGAGATAGTATATTTTTGGGGGGCAGGTTTTGGGAACTTTTTCCCTTTATCGCATTCCTGTGACCAGGTTTACTAACCGATTTGCAATATTTTAATACTGAAAGATAGATTAGCGTCTAAACTTTTCAAAAAGTATAAATTTGTGGCATTTTGGTAAAGTTTAAGGGCAGTTTTAGTGGTTTAAAGCCAAAAAATTTCCAAATTTTTACGTGTCACCCCCCTAAAACTTTAAATGGATTTTTCTCCCCTTAAACGTGCGAATTCCGGTTTTATAATTTTTAATTTAAAGGCTTAACCCAAACTAGTATTTTGGTGGTCGGAAAATATTTTAGGCAAATTGTCTAGCGTGCAGGAGGTATAGAAATAGGAGATTCTAGACCACGTGCGTTTTTTGTGCAGATTTCGAGCTTCGATCTCTCACTGTGGCCACTGTTTTTATTTGATCGTTAAAATTTTGGTCTCATCTTTTAGCTGGCTTTGTTTAATTTTTGTAAAGTGTAAATATGTTGTACTTTGCATGAAAATACTAATTTTTTTGGCGTCTGGAAGGCGTAGACATGAATTTCCCTCAAATAATGTCAATTTCCTTGGCAGATCTCTGGCTTTGATTGCTCACTGTGGCCACAATTCTATCCGATTACTAAAACTTTGGTGTCATTTTTTAGCTCACGGGTTGTTCTTTCCGTCAAACACAAATTTGTAGTACTTTTCGTAAGAACACTATTTTTTAGGAGGGTTAAAAAAGGAATATAGTGAAAAAATCAAACTTGTCTGCATAAAAAGTCATGAGTAGTTTGCAGAAAACTTTTCACTAATTATAAGTGATATATGAGTGAAAAGAAATAAACCAAAATAAAAACGGTTTTCCTAAGTGATATAACAAGCGAGATAGTATATTTTTGGGGGGCAGGTTTTGGGAACTTTTTCCCTTTATCGCATTCCTGTGACCAGGTTTACTAACCGATTTGCAATATTTTAATACTGAAAGATAGATTAGCGTCTGAACTTTTCAAAAAGTATAAATTTGTGGCATTTTGGTAAAGTTTAAGGGCAGTTTTAGTGGCTTAAAGCCAAAAAATTTCCAAATTTTTACGTGTCACCCCCCTAAAACTTTAAATGGATGTTTCTCCCCTTAAACGTGCGAATTCCGGTTTTATAATTTTTAATTTAAAGGTTTAACCCTAACTAGTATTTTGGTGGTCGGAAAATATTTTAGGCAAATTGTCTAGCGTGCAGGAGGTATAGAAATAGGAGATTCTAGACCACGTGCGTTTTTTGTGCAGATTTCCAGCTTCGATCTCTAACTGTGGCCACAGTTTTTATTTGATCGTTAAAATTTTGGTCTCATCTTTTAGCTGGCTTTGTGTAGTTTCCGTAAAGTGTAAATATGTTGTACTTTGCATGAAAATACTAATTTTTATGGCGTCTGGAAGGCATAGACATGAATTTCCCTCAAATAATGTCAATTTCCTTGGCAGATCTCTGGCTTTGATTGCTCACAGTGGCCACAATTTCTATCCGATTACTAAAATTTTGGTGTCATTTTTTAGCTAACGGTTCGTTCTTTCCGTCAAACACAAATTTGTAGTACTTTTCGTAAGAACACTATTTTTTAGGAGGGTTAAAAAAGGAATATAGTGAAAAAATCAAACTTGTCTGCATAAAAAGTCATGAGTAGTTTGCAGAAAACTTTTCACTAATTATAAGTGATATATGAGTGAAAAGAAATAAACCAAAACAAAAACGGTTTTCCTAAGTGATATAACAAGCGAGATAGTATATTTTTGGGGGGCAGGTTTTGGGAACTTTTTCCCTTTATCGCATTCCTGTGACCAGGTTTACTAACCGATTTGCAATATTTTAATACTGAAAGATAGACTGGCGTCTAAACTTTTCAAAAAGTATAAATTTGTGGCATTTTGGTAAAGTTTAAGGGCAGTTTTAGTGGTTTAAAGCCAAAAAATTTCCAAATTTTTACGTGTCACCCCCCTAAAACTTTAAATGGATTTTTCTCCCCTTAAACGTGCGAATCCCGGTTTTATAATTTTTAATTTAAAGGCTTAACCCCAACTAGTATTTTGGTGGTCGGAAAATATTTTAGGCAAATTGTCTAGCGTGCAGGAGGTATAGAAATAGGAGATTCTAGACCACGTGCGTTTTTTGTGCAGATTTCCAGCTTCGATCTCTTACTGTGGCCACAGTTTTTATTTGATCGTTAAGACTTTGGTCTCATCTTTTAGCTGGCTTTGTGTAGTTTCCGTAAAGTGTAAATATGTTGTACTTTGCTTGAAAATACTAATTTTTATGGCGTCTGGAAGGCATAGACATGAATTTTCCTCAAATAATGTCAATTTCCTTGGCAGATCTCTGGCTTTGATTGCTCACTGTGGCCACAATTTCTATCCGATTACTAAAATTTTGGTGTCATTTTTTAGCTAATGGTTTGTTCTTTCCGTCAAATACAAATTTGTAGTACTTTTCGTAAGAACACTATTTTTTAGGAGGGTTAAAAAAGGAATATAGTGAAAAAATCAAACTTGTCTGCATAAAAAGTCATGAGTAGTTTGCAGAAAACTTTTCACTAATTATAAGTGATATATGAGTGAAAAGAAATAAACCAAAACAAAAACGGTTTTCCTAAGTGATATAACAAGCGAGATAGTATATTTTTGGGGGGCAGGTTTTGGGAACTTTTTCCCTTTATCGCATTCCTGTGACCAGGTTTACTAACCGATTTGCAATATTTTAACACTGAAAGATAGATTAGCGTGTGAACTTTTCAAAAAGTATAAATTTGTGGCATTTTGGTAAAGTTTAAGGGCAGTTTTAGTGCTTTAAAGCCAAAAAATTTCCAAATTTTTACGTGTCACCCCCCTAAAACTTTAAATGGATTTTTCTCCCCTTAAACGTGCGAATTCCGGTTTTATAATTTTTAATTTAAAGGCTTAACCCAAACTAGTATTTTGGTGGTCGGAAAATATTTTAGGCAAATTGTCTAGCGTGCAGGAGGTATAGAAATAGGAGATTCTAGACCACGTGCGTTTTTTGTGCAGATTTCGAGCTTCGATCTCTCACTGTGGCCACTGTTTTAATTTGATCGTTAAAATTTTGGTCTCATCTTTTAGCTGGCTTTGTTTAATTTTTGTAAAGTGTAAATATGTTGTACTTTGCATGAAAATACTAATTTTTATGGCGTCTGGAAGGCATAGACATGAATTTCCCTCAAATAATGTCAATTTCCTTGGCAGATCTCTGGCTTTGATTGCTCACTGTGGCCACAATTCTATCCGATTACTAAAACTTTGGTGTCATTTTTTAGCTAACGGGTTGTTCTTTTCGTCAAACACAAATTTGAAGTACTTTTCGCAAGAACATCATTTTTTAGGAGGGTTAAAAAAGGAATATAGTGAAAAAATCAAACTTGTCTGCATAAAAAGTCATGAGTAGTTTGCAGAAAACTTTTCACTAATTATAAGTGATATATGAGTGAAAAGAAATAAACCAAAAAAAAAAAACGGTTTTCCTAAGTGATATAACAAGCGAGATAGTATATTTTTGGGGGGCAGGTTTTGGGAACTTTTTCCCTTTATCGCATTCCTGTGACCAGGTTTACTAACCGATTTGCAATATTTTAATACTGAAAGATAGATTAGCGTCTGAACTTTTCAAAAAGTATAAATTTGTGGCATTTTGGTAAAGTTTAAGGGCAGTTTTAGTGGCTTAAAGCCAAAAAATTTCCAAATTTTTACGTGTCACCCCCCTAAAACTTTAAATGGAGTTTTCTCCCCTTAAACGTGCGAATTCCGGTTTTATAATTTTTTATTTAAAGGCTTAACCCAAACTAGTATTTTGTTGGTCGGAAAATATTTTAGGCAAATTGTCTAGCGTGCAGGAGGTATAGAAATAAGAGATTCTAGACCACGTGCGTTTTTTGTGCAGATTTCCAGCTTCGATCTCTTACTGTGGCCACAGTTTTTATTTGATCGTTAAAATTTTGGTCTCATCTTTTAGCTGGCTTTGTGTTGTTTCCGTAAAGTGTAAATATGTTGTACTTTGCATGAAAATACTAATTTTTATGGCGTCTGGAAGGCATAGACATGAATTTCCCTCAAATAATGCCAATTTCCTTGGCAGATCTCTGGCTTTGATTGCTCACTGTGGCCACAATTTCTATCCGATTACTAAAATTTTGGTGTCATTTTTAGCTAACGGTTCGTTCTTTCCGTCAAATACAAATTTGTAGTACTTTTCGTAAGAACACTATTTTTTAGGAGGGTTAAAAAAGGAATATAGTGAAAAAATCAAACTTGTCTGCATAAAAAGTCATGAGTAGTTTGCAGAAAACTTTTCACTAATTATAAGTGATATATGAGTGAAAAGAAATAAACCAAAACAAAAACGGTTTTCCTAAGTGATATAACAAGCGAGATAGTATATTTTTGGGGGGCAGGTTTTGGGAACTTTTTCCCTTTATCGCATTCCTGTGACCAGGTTTACTAACCGATTTGCAATATTTTAATACTGAAAGATAGATTAGCGTGTGAACTTTTCAAAAAGTATAAATTTGTGGCATTTTGGTAAAGTTTAAGGGCAGTTTTAGTGGTTTAAAGCCAAAAAATTTCCAAATTTTTACGTGTCACCCCCCTAAAACTTTAAATGGATTTTTCTCCCCTTAAACGTGCGAATTCCGGTTTTATAATTTTTAATTTAAAGGCTTAACCCGAACTAGTATTTTGGTGGTCGGAAAATATTTTAGGCAAATTGTCTAGCGTGCAGGAGGTAAAGAAATAGGAGATTCTAGACCACGTGCGTTTTTTGTGCAGATTTCGAGCTTCGATCTCTCACTGTGGCCACTGTTTTTATTTGATCGTTAAAATTTTGGTCTCATCTTTTAGCTGGCTTTGTTTAATTTTTGTAAAGTGTAAATATGTTGTACTTTGCATGAAAATACTAATTTTTATGGCGTCTGGAAGGCATAGACATGAATTTCCCTCAAATAATGTCAATTTCCTTGGCAGATCTCTGGCTTTGATTGCTCACTGTGGCCACAATTCTATCCGATTACTAAAATGTTGGTGTCATGTTTTAGCTAACGGTTCGTTCTTTCCGTCAAACACAAATTCGTAGTACTTTTCGTAAGAACACTATTTTTTAGGAGGGTTAAAAAAGGAATATAGTGAAAAAATCAAACTTGTCTGCATAAAAAGTCATGAGTAGTTTGCAGAAAACTTTTCACTAATTATAAGTGATATATGAGTGAAAAGAAATAAACCAAAATAAAAACGGTTTTCCTAAGTGATATAACAAGCGAGATAGTATATTTTTGGGGGGCAGGTTTTGGGAACTTTTTCCCTTTATCGCATTCCTGTGACCAGGTTTACTAACCGATTTGCAATATTTTAATACTGAAAGATAGATTAGCGTCTGAACTTTTCAAAAAGTATAAATTTGTGGCATTTTGGTAAAGTTTAAGGGCAGTTTTAGTGGCTTAAAGCCAAAAAATTTCCAAATTTTTACGTGTCACCCCCCTAAAACTTTAAATGGATTTTTCTCCCCTTAAACGTGCGAATTCCGGTTTTATAATTTTTAATTTAAAGGCTTAACCCAAACTAGTATTTTGTTGGTCGGAAAATATTTTAGGCAAATTGTCTAGCGTGCAGGAGGTATAGAAATAGGAGATTCTAGACCACGTGCGTTTTTTGTGCAGATTTCCAGCTTCGATCTCTTACTGTGGCCACAGTTTTTATTTGATCGTTAAAATTTTGGTCTCATCTTTTAGCTGGCTTTGTGTTGTTTCCGTAAAGTGTAAATATGTTGTACTTTGCATGAAAATACTAATTTTTATGGCGTCTGGAAGGCATAGACATGAATTTCCCTCAAATAATGTCAATTTCCTTGGCAGATCTCTGGCTTTGATTGCTCACTGTGGCCACAATTTCTATCCAATTACTAAAATTTTGGTGTCATTTTTTAGCTAACGGTTCGTTCTTTCCGTCAAATACAAATTTGTAGTACTTTTCGTAAGAACACTATTTTTTAGGAGGGTTAAAAAAGGAATATAGTGAAAAAATCAAACTTGTCTGCATAAAAAGTCATGAGTAGTTTGCAGAAAATTTTTCACTAATTATAAGTGATAAATGAGTGAAAAGAAATAAACCAAAACAAAAACGGTTTTCCTAAGTGATATAACAAGCGAGATAGTATATTTTTGGGGGGCAGGTTTTGGGAACTTTTTCCCTTTATCGCATTCCTGTGACCAGGTTTACTAACCGATTTGCAATATTTTAATACTGAAAGATAGATTAGCGTGTGAACTTTTCAAAAAATATAAATTTGTGGCATTTTGGTAAAGTTTAAGGGCAGTTTTAGTGCTTTAAAGCCAAAAAATTTCCAAATTTTTACGTGTCACCCCCCTAAAACTTTAAATGGATTTTTCTCCCCTTAAACGTGCGAATTCCGGTTTTATAATTTTTAATTTAAAGGCTTAACCCAAGCTAGTATTTTGGTGGTCGGAAAATATTTTAGGCAAATTGTCTAGCGTGCAGGAGGTATAGAAATAGGAGATTCTAGACCACGTGCGTTTTTTGTGCAGATTTCGAGCTTCGATCTCTCACTGTTGCCACTGTTTTTATTTGATCGTTAAAATTTTGGTCTCATCTTTTAGCTGGCTTTGTTTAATTTTTGTAAAGTGTAAATATGTTGTACTTTGCATGAAAATACTAATTTTTATGGCGTCTGGAAGGCATAGACATGAATTTCCCTCAAATAATGTCAATTTCCTTGGCAGATCTCTGGCTTTGATTGCTCACTGTGGCCACAATTTCTATCCGATTACTAAAATTTTGGTGTCATTTTTTAGCTAACGGTTCGTTCTTTCCGTCAAATACAAATTTGTAGTACTTTTCGTAAGAACACTATTTTTTAGGAGGGTTAAAAAAGGAATATAGTGAAAAAATCAAACTTGTCTGCATAAAAAGTCATGAGTAGTTTGCAGAAAACTTTTCACTAATTATAAGTGATATATGAGTGAAAAGAAATAAACCAAAACAAAAACGGTTTTCCTAAGTGATATAACAAGCGAGATAGTATATTTTTGGGGGGCAGGTTTTGGGAACTTTTTCCCTTTATCGCATTCCTGTGACCAGGTTTACTAACCGATTTGCAATATTTTAATACTGAAAGATAGATTAGCGTCTGAACTTTTCAAAAAAGATAAATTTGTGGCATTTTGGTAAAGTTTAAGGGCAGTTTTAGTGGTTTAAAGCCAAAAAATTTCCAAATTTTTACGTGTCACCCCCCTAAAACTTTAAATGGATTTTTCTCCCCTTAAACGTGCGAATTCCGGTTTAATAATTTTCAATTTAAAGGCTTAACCCTAACTTGTATTTTGGTGGTCGGAAAATATTTTAGGCAAATTGTCTAGCGTGCAGGAGGTATAGAAATAGGAGATTCTAGACCACGTGCGTTTTTTGTGCAGATTTCCAGCTTCGATCTCTTACTGTGGCCACAGTTTTTATTTGATCGTTAAAATTTTGGTCTCATCTTTTAGCTGGCTTTGTGTAGTTTTCGTAAAGTGTAAATATGTTGTACTTTGCATGAAAATACTAATTTTTATGGCGTCTGGAAGGCATAGACATGAATTTCCCTCAAATAATGTCAATTTCCTTGGCAGATCTCTGGCTTTTATTGCTCACTGTGGCCACAATTTCTATCCGATTACTAAAATTTTGGTGTCATTTTCTAGCTAACGGTTCGTTCTTTCCGTCAAACACAAATTTGTAGTACTTTTCGTAAGAACACAATTTTTTAGGAGGGTTAAAAAAGGAATATAGTGAAAAAATCAAACTTGTCTGCATAAAAAGTCATGAGTAGTTTGCAGAAAACTTTTCACTAATTATAAGTGATATATGAGTGAAAAGAAATAAACCAAAACAAAAACGGTTTTCCTAAGTGATATAACAAGCGAGATAGTACATTTTTGGGGGGCAGGTTTTGGGAACTTTTTCCCTTTATCGCATTCCTGTGACCAGGTTTACTAACCGATTTGCAATATTTTAATACTGAAAGATAGACTAGTGTCTGAGCTTTTCTAAAAGTATAAATTTGTGGCATTTTGGTAAAGTTTAAGGGCAGTTTTAGTGGTGTAAAGCCAAAAAATTTCCAAATTTTTACGTGTCACCCCCCTAAAACTTTAAATGGATTTTTCTCCCCTTAAACGTGCGAATTCCGGTTTTATAATTTTTAATTTAAAGGCTTGACCCAAACTAGTATTTTGGTGGTCGGAAAATATTTTAGGCAAATTGTATAGCGTGCAGGAGGTATAGAAATAGGAGATTCTAGACCACGTGCGTTTTTTGTGCAGATTTCCAGCTTCGATCTCTTACTGTGGCCACAGTTTTTATTTGATCGTTAAAATTTTGGTCTCATCTTTTAGCTGGCTTTGTGTAGTTTTCGTAAAGTGTAAATATGTTGTACTTTGCATGAAAATACTAATTTTTATGGCGTCTGGAAGGCATAGACATGAATTTCCCTCAAATAATGTCAATTTCCTTGGCAGATCTCTGGCTTTGATTGCTCACTGTGGCCACAATTTCTATCCGATTACTAAAATGTTGGTGTCATTTTTTAGCTAACGGTTCGTTCTTACCGTCAAACACAAATTTGTAGTACTTTTCGTAAGAACACTATTTTTTAGGAGGGTTAAAAAAGGAATATAGTGAAAAAATCAAACTTGTCTGCATAAAAAGTCATGAGTAGTTTGCAGAAAACTTTTCACTAATTATAAGTGATATATGAGTGAAAAGAAATAAACCAAAACAAAAACGGTTTTCCTAAGTGATATAACAAGCGAGATAGTATATTTTTGGGGGGCAGGTTTTGGGAACTTTTTCCCTTTATCGCATTCCTGTGACCAGGTTTACTAACCGATTTGCAATATTTTAATACTGAAAGATAGATTAGCGTCTGAACTTTTCAAAAAGTATAAATTTGTGGCATTTTGGTAAAGTTTAAGGGCAGTTTTAGTGGGTTAAAGCCAAAAAATTTCCAAATTTTTACGTGTCACCCCCCTTAAACTTTAAATGGATTTTTCTTCCCTTAAACGTGCGAATTCCGGTTTTATAATTTTTAATTTAAAGGCTTAACCCAAACTAGTATTTTGGTGGTCGGAAAATATTTTAGGCAAATTGTCTAGCGTGCAGGAGGTATAGAAATAGGAGATTCTAGACCACGTGCGTTTTTTGTGCAGATTTCCAGCTTCGATCTCTTACTGTGGCCACAGTTTTTATTTGATCGTTAAAATTTTGGTCTCATCTTTTAGCTGGCTTTGTTTAATTTTTGTAAAGTGTAAATATGTTGTACTTTGCATGAAAATACTAATTTTTATGGCGTCTGGAAGGCATAGACATGAATTTCCCTCAAATAATGTCAATTTCCTTGGCAGATCTCTGGCTTTGATTGCTCACTGTGGCCACAATTTCTATCCGATTACTAAAATTTTGGTGTCATTTTTTAGCTAACGGTTCGTTCTTTCCGTCAAACACAAATTTGTAGTACTTTTTGTAAGAACACTATTTTTTAGGAGGGTTAAAAAAGGAATATAGTGAAAAAATCAAACTTGTCTGCATAAAAAGTCATGAGTAGTTTGCAGAAAACTTTTCACTAATTGTAAGTGATATATGAGTGAAAAGAAATAAACCAAAATAAAAACGGTTTTCCTAAGTGATATAACAAGCGAGATAGTATATTTTTGGGGGGCAGGTTTTGGGAACTTTTTCCCTTTATCGCATTCCTGTGACCAGGTTTACTAACCGATTTGCAATATTGTAATATTGAAAGATAGATTAGCGTGTGAACTTTTCAAAAAGTATAAATTTGTGGCATTTTGGTAAAGTTTAAGGGCAGTTTTAGTGGTTTAAAGCCAAAAAATTTCCAAATTTTTACGTGTCACCCCCCTAAAACTTTAAATGGATTTTTCTCCCCTTAAACGTGCGAATTCCGGTTTTATAATTTTTAATTTAAAGGCTTAACCCAGACTAGTATTTTGGTGGTCGGAAAATATTTTAGGCAAATTGTCTAGCGTGCAGGAGGTATAGAAATAGGAGATTCTAGACCACGTGCGTTTTTTGTGCAGATTTCCAGCTTCGATCTCTTACTGTGGCCACAGTTTTTATTTGATCGTTAAAATTTTGGTCTCATCTTTTAGCTGGCTTTGTGTAATTTTCGTAAAGTGTAAATATATTGTACTTTGCATGAAAATACTAATTTTTATGGCGTCTGGAAGGCATAGACATGAATTTCCCTCAAATAATGTCAACTTCCTTGGCAGATCTCTGGCTTTGATTGCTCACTGTGGCCACAATTTCTATCCGATTACTAAAATTTTCCTGTCATTTTTTAGCTAACGGTTTGTTCTTTCCGTCAAACACAAATTTGTAGTACTTTTCGTAAGAACACTATTTTTTAGGAGGGTTAAAAAAGGAATATAGTGAAAAAATCAAATTTGTCTGCATAAAAAGTCATGAGTAGTTTGCAGAAAACTTTTCACTAATTATAAGTGATATATGAGTGAAAAGAAATAAACCAAAACAAAAACGGTTCTCCTAAGTGATATAACAAGCGAGATAGTATATTTTTGGGGGGCAGGTTTTGGGAACTTTTTCCCTTTATCGCATTCCTGTGACCAGGTTTACTAACCGATTTGCAATACTTTAATACTGAAAGATAGATTAGCGTCTGAACTTTTCAAAAAGTATAAATTTGTGGCATTTTGATAAAGTTTAAGGGCAGTTTTAGTGGTTTAAAGCCAAAAAATTTCCAAATTTTTACGTGTCACCCCCCTTAAACTTTAAATGGATTTTTCTTCCCTTAAACGTGCGAATTCCAGTTTTATAATTTTTAATTTAAAGGCTTAACCCAAACTAGTATTTTGGTGGTCGGAAAATATTTTAGGCAAATTGTCTAGCGTGCAGGAGGTATAGAAATAGGAGATTCTAGACCACGTGCGTTTTTTGTGCAGATTTCCAGCTTCGATCTCTTACTGTGGCCACAGTTTTTATTTGATCGTTAAAATGTTGGTCTCATCTTTTAGCTGGCTTTGTGTAGTTTCCGTAAAGTGTAAATATGTTGTACTTTGCATGAAAATACTAATTTTTATGGCGTCTGGAAGGCATAGACATGAATTTCCCTCAAATAATGTCAATTTCCTTGGCAGATCTCTGGCTTTGATTGCTCACTGTGAACACAATTTCTATCCGATTACTAAAATTTTGGTGTCATTTTTTAGCTAACGGTTTGTTCTTTCCGTCAAACACAAATTTGTAGTACTTTTTGTAAGAACACTATTTTTTAGGAGGGTTAAAAAAGGAATATAGTGAAAAAATCAAACTTGTCTGCATAAAAAGTCATGAGTAGTCTGCAGAAAACTTTTCACTAATTATAAGTGATATATGAGTGAAAAGAAATAAACCAAAACAAAAACGGTTTTCCTAAGTGATATAACAAGCGAGATAGTATATTTTTGGGGGGCAGGTTTTGGGAACTTTTTCCCTTTATCGCATTCCTGTGACCAGGTTTACTAACCGATTTGCAATATTTTAATACTGAAAGATAGATTAGCGTCTTAACTTTTCAAAAAGTATAAATTTGTGGCATTTTGGTAAAGTTTAAGGGCAGTTTTAGTGGTTTAAAGCCAAAAAATTTCCAAATTTTTACGTGTCACCCCCCTAAAACTTTAAATGGATTTTTCTCCCCTTAAACGTGCGAATTCCGGTTTTATAATTTTTAATTTAAAGGCTTAACCCAAACTAGTATTTTGGTGGTCGGAAAATATTTTAGGCAAATTGTCTAGCGTGCAGGAGGTATAGAAATAGGAGATTCTAGACCACGTGCGTTTTTTGTGCAGATTTCCAGCTTCGATCTCTTACTGTGGCCACAGTTTTTATTTGATCGTTAAAATTTTGATCTCATCTTTTAGCTGGCTTTGTGTAGTTTCCGTAAAGTGTAAATATGTTGTACTTTGCATGAAAATACTAATTTTTATGGCGTCTGGAAGGCATAGACATGAATTTCCCTAAAATAATGTCAATTTCCTTGGCAGATCTCTGGCTTTGATTGCTCACTGTGGCCACAATTTCTATCCGATTACTAAAATTTTGGTGTCATTTTTAGCTAACGGTTTGTTCTTTCCGTCAAACACAAATTTGTAGTACTTTTCGTAAGAACACTATTTTTTAGGAGGGTTAAAAAAGGAATATAGTGAAAAAATCAAATTTGTCTGCATAAAAAGTCATGAGTAGTTTGCAGAAAACTTTTCACTAATTATAAGTGATATATGAGTGAAAAGAAATAAACCAAAACAAAAACGGTTTTCCTAAGTGATATAACAAGCGAGATAGTATATTTTTGGGGGGCAGGTTTTGGGAACTTTTTCCCTTTATCGCATTCCTGTGACCAGGTTTACTAACCGATTTGCAATATTGTAATATTGAAAGATAGATTAGCGTGTGAACTTTTCAAAAAGTATAAATTTGTGGCATTTTGGTAAAGTTTAAGGGCAGTTTTAGTGGTTTAAAGCCAAAAAATTTCCAAATTTTTACGTGTCACCCCCCTAAAACTTTAAATGGATTTTTCTCCCCTTAAACGTGCGAATTCCGGTTTTATAATTTTTAATTTAAAGGTTTAACCCGAACTAGTATTTTGGTGGTCGGAAAATATTTTAGGCAAATTGTCTAGCGTGCAGGAGGTATAGAAATAGGAGATTCTAGACCATGTGCGTTTTTTGTGCAGATTTCCAGCTTCGATCTCTTACTGTGGCCACAGTTTTTATTTGATCGTTAAAATTTTGGTCTCATCTTTTAGCTGGCTTTGTGTAATTTTCGTAAAGTGTAAATATATTGTACTTTGCATGAAAATACTAATTTTTATGGCGTCTGGAAGGCATAGACATGAATTTCCCTCAAATAATGTCAATTTCCTTGGCAGATCTCTGGCTTTGATTGCTCACTGTGGCCACAATTTCTATCCGATTACTAAAATGTTGGTGTCATTTTTTAGCTAACGGTTTGTTCTTTCCGTCAAACACAAATTTGTAGTACTTTTCGTAAGAACACTATTTTTTAGGAGGGTTAAAAAAGGAATATAGTGAAAAAATCAAATTTGTCTGCATAAAAAGTCATGAGTAGTTTGCAGAAAACTTTTCACTAATTATAAGTGATATATGAGTGAAAAGAAATAAACCAAAACAAAAACGGTTTTCCTAAGTGATATAACAAGCGAGATAGTATATTTTTGGGGGGCAGGTTTTGGGAACTTTTTCCCTTTATCGCATTCCTGTGACCAGGTTTACTAACCGATTTGCAATATTGTAATATTGAAAGATAGATTAGCGTGTGAACTTTTCAAAAAGTATAAATTTGTGGCATTTTGGTAAAGTTTAAGGGCAGTTTTAGTGGTTTAAAGCCAAAAAATTTCCAAATTTTTACGTGTCACCCCCCTAAAACTTTAAATGGATTTTTCTCCCCTTAAACGTGCGAATTCCGGTTTTATAATTTTTAATTTAAAGGTTTAACCCGAACTAGTATTTTGGTGGTCGGAAAATATTTTAGGCAAATTGTCTAGCGTGCAGGAGGTATAGAAATAGGAGATTCTAGACCATGTGCGTTTTTTGTGCAGATTTCCAGCTTCGATCTCTTACTGTGGCCACAGTTTTTATTTGATCGTTAAAATTTTGGTCTCATCTTTTAGCTGGCTTTGTGTAATTTTCGTAAAGTGTAAATATATTGTACTTTGCATGAAAATACTAATTTTTATGGCGTCTGGAAGGCATAGACATGAATTTCCCTCAAATAATGTCAATTTCCTTGGCAGATCTCTGGCTTTGATTGCTCACTGTGGCCACAATTTCTATCCGATTACTAAAATGTTGGTGTCATTTTTTAGCTAACGGTTTGTTCTTTCCGTCAAACACAAATTTGTAGTACTTTTCGTAAGAACACTATTTTTTAGGAGGGTTAAAAAAGGAATATAGTGAAAAAATCAAATTTGTCTGCATAAAAAGTCATGAGTAGTTTGCAGAAAACTTTTCACTAATTATAAGTGATATATGAGTGAAAAGAAATAAACCAAAACAAAAACGGTTTTCCTAAGTGATATAACAAGCGAGATAGTATATTTTTGGGGGGCAGGTTTTGGGAACTTTTTCCCTTTATCGCATTCCTGTGACCAGGTTTACTAACCGATTTGCAATACTTTAATACTGAAAGATAGATTAGCGTCTGAACTTTTCAAAAAGTATAAATTTGTGGCATTTTGATAAAGTTTAAGGGCAGTTTTAGTGGTTTAAAGCCAAAAAATTTCCAAATTTTTACGTGTCACCCCCCTTAAACTTTAAATGGATTTTTCTTCCCTTAAACGTGCGAATTCCGGTTTTATAATTTTTAATTTAAAGGCTTAACCCAAACTAGTATTTTGGTGGTCGGAAAATATTTTAGGCAAATTGTCTAGCGTGCAGGAGGTATAGAAATAGGAGATTCTAGACCACGTGCGTTTTTTGTGCAGATTTCCAGCTTCGATCTCTTACTGTGGCCACAGTTTTTATTTGATCGTTAAAATTTTGGTCTCATCTTTTAGCTGGCTTTGTGTAGTTTTCGTAAAGTGTAAATATGTTGTACTTTGCATGAAAATACTAATTTTTATGGCGTCTGGAAGGCATAGACATGAATTTTCCTCAAATAATGTCAATTTCCTTGGCAGATCTCTAGCTTTGATTGCTCACTGTGGCCACAATTTCTATCCGATTACTAAAATTTTGGTGTCATTTTTTAGCTAACGGTTCGTTCTTTCCGTCAAACACAAATTTGTAGTACTTTTCGTAAGAACACTATTTTTTAGGAGGGTTAAAAAAGGAATATAGTGAAAAAATCAAACTTGTCTGCATAAAAAGTCATGAGTAGTTTGCAGAAAACTTTTCACTAATTATAAGTGATATATGAGTGAAAAGAAATAAACCAAAACAAAAACGGTTTTCCTAAGTGATATAACAAGCGAGATAGTATATTTTTGGGGGGCAGGTTTTGGGAACTTTTTCCCTTTATCGCATTCCTGTGGCCAGGTTTACTAACCGATTTGCAATACTTTAATACTGAAAGATAGATTAGCGTCTGAACTTTTCAAAAAGTATAAATTTGTGGCATTTTGATAAAGTTTAAGGGCAGTTTTAGTGGTTTAAAGCCAAAAAATTTCCAAATTTTTACGTGTCACCCCCCTTAAACTTTAAATGGATTTTTCTTCCCTTAAACGTGCGAATTCCGGTTTTATAATTTTTTATTTAAAGGCTTAACCCAAACTAGTATTTTGGTGGTCGGAAAATATTTTAGGCAAATTGTCTAGCGTGCAGGAGGTATAGAAATAGGAGATTCTAGACCACGTGCGTTTTTTGTGCAGATTTCCAGCTTCGATCTCTTACTGTGGCCACAGTTTTTATTTGATCGTTAAAATTTTGGTCTCATCTTTTAGCTGGCTTTGTTTAATTTTTGTAAAGTGTAAATATGTTGTACTTTGCATGAAAATACTAATTTTTATGGCGTCTGGAAGGCATAGACATGAATTTCCCTCAAATAATGTCAATTTCCTTGGCAGATCTCTGGCTTTGATTGCTCACTGTGGCCACAATTTCTATCCGATTACTAAAATTTTGGTGTCATTTTTTAGCTAACGGTTCGTTCTTACCGTCAAAAACTAATTTGTAGTACTTTTCGTAAGAACACTATTTTTTAGGAGGGTTAAAAAAGGAATATAGTGAAAAAATCAAACTTGTCTGCATAAAAAGTCATGAGTAGTTTGCAGAAAACTTTTCACTAATTATAAGTGATATATGAGTGAAAAGAAATAAACCAAAATAAAAACGGTTTTCCTAAGTGATATAACAAGCGAGATAGTATATTTTTGGGGGGCAGGTTTTGGGAACTTTTTCCCTTTATCGCATTCCTGTGACCAGGTTTACTAACCGATTTGCAATATTGTAATATTGAAAGATAGATTAGCGTGTGAACTTTTCAAAAAGTATAAATTTGTGGCATTTTGGTAAAGTTTAAGGGCAGTTTTAGTGGTTTAAAGCCAAAAAATTTCCAAATTTTTACGTGTCACCCCCCTAAAACTTTAAATGGATTTTTCTCCCCTTAAACGTGCGAATTCCGGTTTTATAATTTTTAATTTAAAGGCTTAACCCAAACTAGTATTTTGGTGGTCGGAAAATATTTTAGGCAAATTGTCTAGCGTGCAGGAGGTATAGAAATAGGAGATTCTAGACCACGTGCGTTTTTTGTGCAGATTTCCAGCTTCGATCTCTTACTGTGGCCACAGTTTTTATTTGATCGTTAAAATTTTGGTCTCATCTTTTAGCTGGCTTCGTGTAATTTTCGTAAAGTGTAAATATATTGTACTTTGCATGAAAATACTAATTTTTATGGCGTCTGGAAGGCATAGACATGAATTTCCCTCAAATAATGTCAATTTCCTTGGCAGATCTCTGGCTTTGATTGCTCACTGTGGCCACAATTTCTATCCGATTACTAAAATTTTGGTGTCATTTTTTAGCTAACGGTTTGTTCTTTCCGTCAAACACAAATTTGTAGTACTTTTCGTAAGAACACTATTTTTTAGGAGGGTTAAAAAAGGAATATAGTGAAAAAATCAAATTTGTCTGCATAAAAAGTCATGAGTAGTTTGCAGAAAACTTTTCACTAATTATAAGTGATATATGAGTGAAAAGAAATAAACCAAAACAAAAACGGTTTTCCTAAGTGATATAACAAGCGAGATAGTATATTTTTGGGGGGCAGGTTTTGGGAACTTTTTCCCTTTATCGCATTCCTGTGACCAGGTTTACTAACCGATTTGCAATACTTTAATACTGAAAGATAGATTAGCGTCTGAACTTTTCAAAAAGTATAAATTTGTGGCATTTTGATAAAGTTTAAGGGCAGTTTTAGTGGTTTAAAGCCAAAAAATTTCCAAATTTTTACGTGTCACGCCCCTTAAACTTTAAATGGATTTTTCTTCCCTTAAACGTGCGAATTCCGGTTTTATAATTTTTAATTTAAAGGCTTAACCCAAACTAGTATTTTGGTGGTCGGAAAATATTTTAGGCAAATTGTCTAGCGTGCAGGAGGTATAGAAATAGGAGATTCTAGACCACGTGCGTTTTTTGTGCAGATTTCCAGCTTCGATCTCTTACTGTGGCCACAGTTTTTATTTGATCGTTAAAATTTTGGTCTCATCTTTTAGCTGGCTTTGTGTAGTTTCCGTAAAGTGTAAATATGTTGTACTTTGCATGAAAATACTAATTTTTATGGCGTCTGGAAGGCATAGACATGAATTTCCCTCAAATAATGTCAATTTCCTTGGCAGATCTCTGGCTTTGATTGCTCACTGTGGCCACAATTTCTATCCGATTACTAAAATGTTGGTGTCATTTTTTAGCTAACGGTTTGTTCTTTCCGTCAAACACAAATTTGTAGTACTTTTTGTAAGAACACTATTTTTTAGGAGGGTTAAAAAAGGAATATAGTGAAAAAATCAAACTTGTCTGCATAAAAAGTCATGAGTAGTTTGCAGAAAACTTTTCACTAATTATAAGTGATATATGAGTGAAAAGAAATAAACCAAAACAAAAACGGTTTTCCTAAGTGATATAACAAGCGAGATAGTATATTTTTGGGGGGCAGGTTTTGGGAACTTTTTCCCTTTATCGCATTCCTGTGACCAGGTTTACTAACCGATTTGCAATATTTTAATACTGAAAGATAGATTAGCGTCTGAACTTTTCAAAAAGTATAAATTTGTGGCATTTTGGTAAAGTTTAAGGGCAGTTTTAGTGGTTTAAAGCCAAAAAATTTCCAAATTTTTACGTGTCACCCCCCTAAAACTTTAAATGGATTTTTCTCCCCTTAAACGTGCGAATTCCGGTTTTATAATTTTTAATTTAAAGGCTTAACCCAAACTAGTATTTTGGTGGTCGGAAAATATTTTAGGCAAATTGTCTAGCGTGCAGGAGGTATAGAAATAGGAGATTCTAGACCACGTGCGTTTTTTGTGCAGATTTCCAGCTTCGATCTCTTACTGTGGCCACAGTTTTTATTTGATCGTTAAAATTTTGATCTCATCTTTTAGCTGGCTTTGTGTAGTTTCCGTAAAGTGTAAATATGTTGTACTTTGCATGAAAATACTAATTTTTATGGCGTCTGGAAGGCATAGACATGAATTTCCCTCAAATAATGTCAATTTCCTTGGCAGATCTCTGGCTTTGATTGCTCACTGTGGCCACAATTTCTATCCGATTACTAAAATTTTGGTGTCATTTTTTAGCTAACGGTTTGTTCTTTCCGTCAAACACAAATTTGTAGTACTTTCCGTAAGAACACTATTTTTTAGGAGGGTTAAAAAAGGAATATAGTGAAAAAATCAAACTTGTCTGCATAAAAAGTCATGAGTAGTTTGCAGAAAACTTTTCACTAATTATAAGTGATATATGAGTGAAAAGAAATAAACCAAAACAAAAACGGTTTTCCTAAGTGATATAACAAGCGAGATAGTATATTTTTGGGGGGCAGGTTTTGGGAACTTTTTCCCTTTATCGCATTCCTGTGACCAGGTTTACTAACCGATTTGCAATATTTTAATACTGAAAGATAGATTAGCGTCTGAACTTTTCAAAAAGTATAAATTTGTGGCATTTTGGTAAAGTTTAAGGGCAGTTTTAGTGGTTTAAAGCCAAAAAATTTCCAAATTTTTACGTGTCACCCCCCTAAAACTTTAAATGGATTTTTCTCCCCTTAAACGTGCGAATTCCGGTTTTATAATTTTTAATTTAAAGGCTTAACCCAAACTAGTATTTTGGTGGTCGGAAAATATTTTAGGCAAATTGTCTAGCGTGCAGAAGGTATAGAAATAGGAGATTCTAGACCACGTGCGTTTTTTGTGCAGATTTCCAGCTTCGATCTCTTACTGTGGCCACAGTTTTTATTTGATCGTTAAAATTTTGGTCTCATCTTTTAGCTGGCTTTGTGTAGTTTCCGTAAAATGTAAATATATTGTACTTTGCATGAAAATACTAATTTTTATGGCGTCTGGAAGGCATAGACATGAATTTCCCTCAAATAATGTCAATTTCCTTGGCAGATCTCTGGCTTTGATTGCTCACTGTGGCCACAATTTCTATCCGATTACTAAAATTTTGGTGTCATTTTTTAGCTAACGGTTCGTTCTTTCCGTCAAACACAAATTTGTAGTACTTTTCGTAAGAACACTATTTTTTAGGAGGGTTAAAAGAGGAATATAGTGAAAAAATCAAACTTGTCTGCATAAAAAGTCATGAGTAGTTTGCAGAAAACTTTTCACCAATTATAAGTGATATATGAGTGAAAAGAAATAAACCAAAACAAAAACGGTTTTCCTAAGTGATATAACAAGCGAGATAGTATATTTTTGGGGGGCAGGTTTTGGGAACTTTTTCCCTTTATCGCATTCCTGTGACCAGGTTTACTAACCGATTTGCAATATTTTAATACTGAAAGATAGATTAGCGTCTGAACTTTTGAAAAAGTATAAATTTGTGGCATTTTGGTAAAGTTAAAGGGCAGTTTTAGTGGTTTAAAGCCAAAAAATTTACAAATTTTTACGTGTCACCCCCAAAACTTTAAATGGATTTTTCTCCCCTTAAACGTGCGAATTCCGGTTTTATAATTTTTAATTTAAAGGCTTAACCCAAGCTAGTATTTTGGTGGTCGGAAAATATTTTAGGCAAATTGTCTAGCGTGCAGGAGGTATAGAAATAGGAGATTCTAGACCACGTGCGTTTTTTGTGCAGATTTCCAGCTTCGATCTCTTACTGTGGCCACAGTTTTTATTTGATCGTTAAAATTTTGATCTCATCTTTTAGCTGGCTTTGTGTAGTTTCCGTAAAGTGTAAATATATTGTACTTTGCATGAAAATACTAATTTTTATGGCGTCTGGAAGGCATAGACATGAATTTCCCTCAAATAATGTCAATTTCCTTGGCAGATCTCTGGCTTTGATTGCTCACTGTGGCCACAATTTCAATCCGATTACTAAAATTTTGGTGTCATTTTTTAGCTAACGGTTCGTTCTTTCCGTCAAACACAAATTTGTAGTACTTTTCGTAAGAACACTATTTTTTAGGAGGGTTAAAAAAGGAATATAGTGAAAAAATCAAACTTGTCTGCATAAAAAGTCATGAGTAGTTTGCAGAAAACTTTTCACTAATTATAAGTGATATATGATATAACAAGCGAGATAGTATATTTTTGGGGAGCAGGTTTTGGGAACTTTTTCCCTTTATCGCATTATTGTGACCAGGTTTACTAACCGATTTGCAATATTGTAATATTGAAAGATAGATTAGCGTGTGAACTTTTCAAAAAGTATAAATTTGTGGCATTTTGGTAAAGTTTAAGGGCAGTTTTAGTGGTTTAAAGCCAAAAAATTTACAAATTTTTACGTGTCACCCCCCTAAAACTTTAAATGGATTTTTCTCCCCTTAAACGTGCGAATTCCGGTTTTTTAATTTTTAATTTAATTTTGGTGGTCGGAAAATATTTTAGGCAAATTGTCTAGCGTGCAGGAGGTATAGAAATAGGAGATTCTAGACCACGTGCGTTTTTTGTGCAGATTTCCAGCTTCGATCTCTTACTGTGGCCACAGTTTTTATTTGATCGTTAAAGTTTTGGTCTCATCTTTTAGCTGGCTTTGTGTAGTTTCCGTAAAGTGTAAATATGTTGTACTTTGCATGAAAATACTAATTTTTATGGCGTCTGGAAGGCATAGACATGAATTTCCCTCAAATAATGTCAATTTCCTTGGCAGATCTCTGGCTTTGATTGCTCACTGTGGCCACAATTTCTATCCGATTACTAAAATTTTAGTGTCATTTTTTAGCTAACGGTTCGTTCTTTCCGTCAAACACAAATTTGTAGTACTTTTTGTAAGAACACTATTTTTTAGAAGGGTTAAAAAAGGAATATAGTGAAAAAATCAAACTTGTCTGCATAAAAAGTCATGAGTAGTTTGCAGAAAACTTTTCACTAATTATAAGTGATATATGAGTGAAAAAAAATAAACCAAAACAAAAATGGTTTTCCTAAGTGATATAACAAGCGAGATAGTATAGTTTTGGGGGGCAGGTTTTGTGAACTTTTTCCCTTTATCGCATTCCTGTGACCAGGTTTACCAACCGATTTGCAATATTTTAATACTGAAAGATAGATTAGCGTCTAAACTTTTCAGAAAGTATAAATTTGTGGCATTTTGGTAAAGTTTAAGGGCAGTTTTAGTGGTTTAAAGCCAAAAAATTTCCAAATTTTTACGTGTCACCCCCCTAAAACTTTAAATGGATTTTTCTCCCCTTAAACGTGCGAATTCCGGTTTTATAATTTTTAATTTAAAGGCTTAACCCAAACTAGTATTTTGGTGGTCGGAAAATATTTTAGGCAAATTGTCTAGCGTGCAGGAGGTATAGAAATAGGAGATTCTAGACCACGTGCGTTTTTTGTGCAGATTTCCAGCTTCGATCTCTTACTGTGGCCACAGTTTTTATTTGATCGTTAAAATTTTGGTCTCATCTTTTAGCTGGCTTTGTGTAGTTTCCGTAAAGTGTAAATATGTTGTACTTTGCATGAAAATACTAATTTTTATGGCGTCTGGAAGGCATAGACATGAATTTCCCTCAAATAATGTCAATTTCCTTGGCAGATCTCTGGCTTTGATTGCTCACTGTGGCCACAATTTCTATCCGATTACTAAAATTTTGGTGTCATTTTTTAGCTAACGGTTCGTTCTTTCCGTCAAATACAAATTTGTAGTACTTTTCGTAAGAACACTATTTTTTAGGAGGGTTAAAAAAGGAATATAGTGAAAAAATCAAACTTGTCTGCATAAAAAGTCATGAGTAGTTTGCAGAAAACTTTTCACTAATTATAAGTGATATATGAGTGAAAAGAAATAAACCAAAACAAAAACGGTTTTCCTAAGTGATATAACAAGCGAGATAGTATATTTTTGGGGGGCAGGTTTTGTGAACTTTTTCCCTTTATCGCATTCCTGTGACCAGGTTTACTAACCGATTTGCAATATTTTAATACTGAAAGATAGATTAGCGTCTAAACTTTTCAAAAAGTATAAATTTGTGGCATTTTGGTAAAGTTTAAGGGCAGTTTTAGTGGTTTAAAGCCAAAAAATTTCCAAATTTTTACGTGTCACCCCCCTAAAACTTTAAATGGATTTTTCTCCCCTTAAACGTGCGAATTCCGGTTTTATAATTTTTAATTTAAAGGCTTAACCCGAACTAGTATTTTGGTGGTCGGAAAATATTTTAGGCAAATTGTCTAGCGTGCAGGAGGTATAGAAATAGGAGATTCTAGACCACGTGCGTTTTTTGTGCAGATTTCCAGCTTCGATCTCTTACTGTGGCCACAGTTTTTATTTGATCGTTAAAATTTTGGTCTCATCTTTTAGCTGGCTTTGTGTAGTTTCCGTAAAGTGTAAATATATTGTACTTTGCATGAAAATACTAATTTTTATGGCGTCTGGAAGGCATAGACATGAATTTCCCTCAAATAATGTCAATTTCCTTGGCAGATCTCTGGCTTTGATTGCTCACTGTGGCCACAATTTCTATCCGATTACTAAAATTTTGGTGTCATTTTTTAGCTAACGGTTTGTTCTTTCCGGCAAACACAAATTTGTAGTACTTTTCGTAAGAACACTATTTTTTAGGAGGGTTAAAAGAGGAATATAGTGAAAAAATCAAACTTGTCTGCATAAAAAGTCATGAGTAGTTTGCAGAAAACTTTTCACCAATTATAAGTGATATATGAGTGAAAAGAAATAAACCAAAACAAAAACGGTTTTCCTAAGTGATATAACAAGCGAGATAGTATATTTTTGGGGGGCAGGTTTTGGGAACTTTTTCCCTTTATCGCATTCCTGTGACCAGGTTTACTAACCGATTTGCAATATTTTAATACTGAAAGATAGATTAGCGTCTGAACTTTTCAAAAAGTATAAATTTGTGGCATTTTGGTAAAGTTAAAGGGCAGTTTTAGTGGTTTAAAGCCAAAAAATTTCCAAATTTTTACGTGTCACCCCCCTAAAACTTTAAATGGATTTTTCTCCCCTTAAACGTGCGAATTCCGGTTTTATAATTTTTAATTTAAAGGCTTAACCCAAGCTAGTATTTTGGTGGTCGGAAAATATTTTAGGCAAATTGTCTAGCGTGCAGGAGGTATAGAAATAGGAGATTCTAGACCACGTGCGTTTTTTGTGCAGATTTCCAGCTTCGATCTCTTACTGTGGCCACAGTTTTTATTTGATCGTTAAAATTTTGATCTCATCTTTTAGCTGGCTTTGTGTAATTTCCGTAAAGTGTAAATATATTGTACTTTGCATGAAAATACTAATTTTTATGGCGTCTGGAAGGCATAGACATGAATTTCCCTCAAATAATGTCAATTTCCTTGGCAGATCTCTGGCTTTGATTGCTCACTGTGGCCACAATTTCTATCCGATTACTAAAATTTTGGTGTCATTTTTTAGCTAACGGTTCGTTCTTTCCGTCAAACACAAATTTGTAGTACTTTTCGTAAGAACACTATTTTTTAGGAGGGTTAAAAAAGGAATATAGTGAAAAAATCAAACTTGTCTGCATAAAAAGTCATGAGTAGTTTGCAGAAAACTTTTCACTAATTATAAGTGATATATGATATAACAAGCGAGATAGTATATTTTTGGGGAGCAGGTTTTGGGAACTTTTTCCCTTAATCGCATTATTGTGACCAGGTTTACTAACCGATTTGCAATATTGTAATATTGAAAGATAGATTAGCGTGTGAACTTTTCAAAAAGTATAAATTTGTGGCATTTTGGTAAAGTTTAAGGGCAGTTTTAGTGGTTTAAAGCCAAAAAATTTCCAAATTTTTACGTGTCACCCCCCTAAAACTTTAAATGGATTTTTCTCCCCTTAAACGTGCGAATTCCGGTTTTATAATTTTTAATTTAAAGGCTTAACCCAAGCTAGTATTTTGGTGGTCGGAAAATATTTTAGGCAAATTGTCTAGCGTGCAGGAGGTATAGAAATAGGAGATTCTAGACCACGTGCGTTTTTTGTGCAGATTTCCAGCTTCAATCTCTTACTGTGGCCACAGTTTTTATTTGATCGTTAAAATTTTGGTCTCATCTTTTAGCTGGCTTTGTGTAGTTTCCGTAAAGTGTAAATATGTTGTACTTTGCATGAAAATACTAATTTTTATGGCGTCTGGAAGGCATAGACATGAATTTCCCTCAAATAATGTCAATTTCCTTGGCAGATCTCTGGCTTTGATTGCTCACTGTGGCCACAATTTCTATCCGATTACTAAAATTTTGGTGTCATTTTTTAGCTAACGGTTCGTTCTTTCCGTCAAACACAAATTTGTAGTACTTTTCGTAAGAACACTATTTTTTAGGAGGGTTAAAAAAGGAATATAGTGAAAAAATCAAACTTGTCTGCATAAAAAGTCATGAGTAGTTTGCAGAAAACTTTTCACTAATTATAAGTGATATATGAGTGAAAAGAAATAAACCAAAACAAAACCGGTTTTCTTAAGTGATATAACAAGCGAGATAGTATATTTTTGGGGGGCAGGTTTTGGGAACTTTTTCCCTTTATCGCATTCCTGTGACCAGGTTTACTACTCGATTTGCAATATTGTAATATTGAAAGATAGATTAGCGTGTGAACTTTTCAAAAAGTATAAATTTGTGGCATTTTGGTAAAGTTTAAGGGCAGTTTTAGTGGTTTAAAGCCAAAAAATTTCCAAATTTTTACGTGTCACCCCCCTAAAACTTTAAATGGATTTTTCTCCCCTTAAACGTGCGAATTCCGGTTTTATAATTTTTAATTTAAAGGCTTAACCCAAACTAGTATTTTGGTGGTCGGAAAATATTTTAGGCAAATTGTCTAGCGTGTAGGAGGTATAGAAATAGGAGATTCTAGACCACGTGCGTTTTTTGTGCAGATTTCCAGCTTCGATCTCTTACTGTGGCCACAGTTTTTATTTGATCGTTAAAATTTTGGTCTCATCTTTTAGCTGGCTTTGTGTAGTTTCCGCAAAGTGTAAATATGTTGTACTTTGCATGAAAATACTAATTTTTATGGCGTCTGGAAGGCATAGACATGAATTTCCCTCAAATAATGTCAATTTCCTTGGCAGATCTCTGGCTTTGATTGCTCACTGTGGCCACAATTTCTATCCGATTACTAAAATTTTGGTGTCATTTTTTAGCTAACGGTTCGTTCTTTCCGTCAAACACAAATTTGTTGTACTTTTCGTAAGAACACTATTTTTTAGGAGGGTTAAAACAGGAATATAGTGAAAAAATCAAACTTGTCTGCATAAAAAGTCATGAGTAGTTTGCAGAAAACTTTTCACTAATTATAAGTGATATATGATATAACAAGCGAGATAGTATATTTTATGGGAGCAGGTTTTGGGAACTTTTTCCCTCTATCGCATTCCTGTGACCAGGTTTAGTATTCGATTTGCAATATTGTAATATTGAAAGATAGATTAGCGTGTGAACTTTTCAAAAAGTATAAATTTGTGGCATTTTGGTAAAGCTTAAGGGCAGTTTTAGTGGTTTAAAGCCAAAAAATTTACAAATTTTTACGTGTCACCCCCCTAAAACTTTAAATGGATTTTTCTCCCCTTAAACGTGCGAATTCCGGTTTTATAATTTTTAATTTAAAGGCTTAACCCGAACTAGTATTTTGGTGGTCGGAAAATATTTTAGGCAAATTGTCTAGCGTGCAGGAGGTATAGAAATAGGAGATTCTAGACCACGTGCGTTTTTTGTGCAGATTTCCAGCTTCGATCTCTTACTGTGGCCACAGTTTTTATTTGATCGTTAAAATTTTGGTCTCATCTTTTAGCTGGCTTTGTGTAGTTTCCGTAAAGTGTAAATATGTTGTACTTTGCATGAAAATACTAATTTTTATGGCGTCTGGAAGGCATAGACATGAATTTCCCTCAAATAATGTCAATTTCCTTGGCAGATCTCTGGCTTTGATTGCTCACTGTGGCCACAATTTCTATCCGATTACTAAAATTTTGGTGTCATTTTTTAGCTAACGGTTCGTTCTTTCCGTCAAACACAAATTTGTAGTACTTTTCGTAAGAACACTATTTTTTAGGAGGGTTAAAAAAGGAATATAGTGAAAAAATCAAACTTGTCTGCATAAAAAGTCATGAGTAGTTTGCAGAAAACTTTTCACTAATTATAAGTGATATATGAGTGAAAAGAAATAAACCAAAACAAAAACGGTTTTCCTAAGTGATATAACAAGCGAGATAGTATATTTTTGGGGGGCAGGTTTTGGGAACTTTTTCCCTTTATCGCATTCCTGTGACCAGGTTTACTAACCGATTTGCAATATTTTAATACTGAAAGATAGATTAGCGTCTGAACTTTTCAAAAAGTATAAATTTGTGGCATTTTGGTAAAGTTTAAGGGCAGTTTTAGTGGTTTAAAGCCAAAAAATTTCCAAATTTTTACGTGTCACCCCCCTAAAACTTTAAATGGATTTTTCTCCCCTTAAACGTGCGAGTTCCGGTTTTATAATTTTTAATTTAAAGGCTTAACCCGAACTAGTATTTTGGTGGTCGGAAAATATTTTAGGCAAATTGTCTAGCGTGCAGGAGGTATAGAAATAGGAGATTCTAGACCACGTGCGTTTTTTGTGCAGATTTCCAGCTTCGATCTCTTACTGTGGCCACAGTTTTTATTTGATCGTTAAAATTTTGGTCTCATCTTTTAGCTGGCTTTGTGCAGTTTCCGTAAAGTGTAAATATGTTGTACTTTGCATGAAAATACTAATTTTTATGGCGTCTGGAAGGCATAGACATGAATTTCCCTCAAATAATGTCAATTTCCTTGGCAGATCTCTGGCTTTGATTGCTCACTGTGGCCACAATTTCTATCCGATTACTAAAATTTTGGTGTCATTTTTTAGCCAACGGTTTGTTCTTTCCGTCAAACACAAATTTGTAGTACTTTTCGTAAGAACACTATTTTTTAGGAGGGTTAAAAAAGGAATATAGTGAAAAAATCAAACTTGTTTGCATAAAAAGTCATGAGTAGTTTGCAGAAAACTTTTCACTAATTATAAGTGATATATGAGTGAAAAGAAATAAACCAAAACAAAAACGGTTTTCCTAAGTGATATAACAAGCGAGATAGTATATTTTTGGGGGGCAGGTTTTGGGAACTTTTTCCCGTTATCGCATTCCTGTGACCAGGTTTACTTACCGATTTGCAATACTTTAATACTGAAAGATAGATTAGCGTCTGAACTTTTCAAAAAGTATAAATTTGTGGCATTTTGGTAAAGTTTAAGGGCAGTTTTAGTGGTTTAAAGCCAAAAAATTTACAAATTTTTACGTGTCACCCCCCTAAAACTTTAAATGGATTTTTCTCCCCTTAAACGTGCGAATTCCGGTTTTATAATTTTTAATTTAAAGGCTTAACCCGAAGTAGTATTTTGGTGGTCGGAAAATATTTTAGGCAAATTGTCTAGCGTGCAGGAGGTATAGAAATAGGAGATTCTAGACCACGTGCGTTTTTTGTGCAGATTTCCAGCTTCGATCTCTTACTGTGGCCACAGTTTTTATTTGATCGTTAAAATTTTGGTCTCGTCTTTTAGCTGGCTTTGTGTAGTTTCCGTAAAGTGTAAATATGTTGTACTTTGCATGAAAATACTAATTTTTATGGCGTCTGGAAGGCATAGACATGAATTTCCCTCAAATAATGTCAATTTCCTTGGCAGATCTCTGGCTTTGATTGCTCACTGTGGCCACAATTTCTATCCGATTACTAAAATTTTGGTGTCATTTTTTAGCTAACGGTTCGTTCTTTCCGTCAAACAATAATTTGTAGTACTTTTTGTAAGAACACTATTTTTTAGGAGGGTTGAAAAAGGAATATAGTGAAAAAATCAAACTTGTCTGCATAAAAAGTCATGAGTAGTTTGCAGAAAACTTTTCACTAATTATAAGTGATATATGAGTGAAAAGAAATAAACCAAAACAAAAACGGTTTTCCTAAGTGATATAACAAGCGAGATAGTATATTTTTGGGGGGCAGGTTTTGGGAACTTTTTCCCTTTATCGCATTCCTGTGACCAGGTTTACTAACCGATTTGCAATATTTTAATACTGAAAGATAGATTAGCGTCTGAACTTTTCAAAAAGTATAAATTTGTGGCATCTTGGTAAAGTTTAAGGGCAGTTTTAGTGGTTTAAAGCCAAAAAATTTCCAAATTCTTACGTGTCACCCCCCTAAAACTTTAAATGGATTTTCCTCCCCTTAAACGTGCGAATTCCGGTTTTATAATTTTTAATTTAAAGGCTTAACCCAAAGTAGTATTTTGGTGGTCGGAAAATATTTTAGGCAAATTGTCTAGCGTGCAGGAGGTATAGAAATAGGAGATTCTAGACCACGTGCGTTTTTTGTGCAGATTTCCAGCTTCGATCTCTTACTGTGGCCACAGTTATTATTTGATCGTTAAAATTTTGGTCTCATCTTTTAGCTGGCTTTGTGTAGTTTTCGTAAAGTGTAAATATGTTGTACTTTGCATGAAAATACTAATTTTTATGGCGTCTGGAAGGCATAGACATGAATTTCCCTCAAATAATGTCAATTTCCTTGGCAGATCTCTGGCTTTGATTGCTCACTGCGGCCACAATTTCTATCCGATTACTAAAATTTTGGTGTCATTTTTTAGCTAACGGTTCGTTCTTTCCGTCAAACACAAATTTGTTGTACTTTTCGTAAGAACACTATTTTTTAGGAGGGTTAAAAAAGGAATATAGTGAAAAAATCAAACTTGTCTGCATAAAAAGTCATGAGTAGTTTGCAGAAAACTTTTCACTAATTATAAGTGATATATGAGTGAAAAGAAATAAACCAAAACAAAAACGGTTTTCCTAAGTGATATAACAAGCGAGATAGTATATTTTTGGGGGGCAGGTTTTGGGAACTTTTTCCCTTTATCGCATTCCTGTGACCAGGTTTACTAACCGATTTGCAATATTTTAATACTGAAAGATAGATTAGCGTCTGAACTTTTCAAAAGGTATAAATTTGTGGCACTTTGGTAAAGTTTAAGGGCAGTTTTAGTGGTTTAAAGCCAAAAAATTTCCAAATTTTTACGTGTCACCCCCCTAAAACTTTAAATGGATTTTTCTCCCCTTAAACGTGCGAATTCCGGTTTTATAATTTTTAATTTAAAGGCTTAACCCGAACTAGTATTTTGGTGGTCGGAAAATATTTTAGGCAAATTGTCTAGCGTGCAGGAGGTATAGAAATAGGAGATTCTAGACCACGTGCGTTTTCTGTGCAGATTTCCAGCTTCGATCTCTTACTGTGGCCACAGTTTTTATTTGATCGTTAAAATTTTGGTCTCATCTTTTAGCTGGCTTTGTGTAGTTTCCGTAAAGTGTAAATATGTTGTACTTTGCATGAAAATACTAATTTTTATGGCGTCTGGAAGGCATAGACATGAATTTCCCTCAAATAATGTCAATTTCCTTGGCAGATCTCTGGCTTTGATTGCTCACTGCGGCCACAATTTCTATCCGATTACTAAAATTTTGGTGTCATTTTTTAGCTAACGGTTCGTTCTTTCCGTCAAACACAAATTTGTTGTACTTTTCGTAAGAACACTATTTTTTAGGAGTGTTAAAAAAGGAATATAGTGAAAAAATCAAACTTGTCTGCATAAAAAGTCATGAGTAGTTTGCAGAAAACTTTTCACTAATTATAAGTGATATATGAGTGAAAAGAAATAAACCAAAACAAAAACGATTTTCCTAAGTGATATAACAAGCGAGATAGTATATTTTTGGGGGGCAGGTTTTGGGAACTTTTTCCCTTTATCGCATTCCTGTGACCAGGTTTACTAACCGATTTGCAATATTTTAATACTGAAAGATAGATTAGCGTCTGAACTTTTCAAAAAATATAAATTTGTGGCATTTTGGTAAAGTTTAAGGGCAGTTTTAGTGGTTTGAAGCCAAAAAATTTCCAAATTCTTACGTGTCACCCCCCTAAAACTTTAAATGGATTTTTCTCCCCTTAAACGTGCGAATTCCGGTTTTATAATTTTTAATTTAAAGGCTTAACCCAAACTAGTATTTTGGTGGTCGGAAAATATTTTAGGCAAATTGTCTAGCGTGCAGGAGGTATAGAAATAGGAGATTCTAGACCACGTGCGTTTTTTGTGCAGATTTCCAGCTTCGATCTCTTACTGTGGCCACAGTTTTTATTTGATCGTTAAAATTTTGATCTCATCTTTTAGCTGGCTTTGTGTAGTTTCCGTAAAGTGTAAATATGTTGTACTTTGCATGAAAATACTAATTTTTATGGCGTCTGGAAGGCATAGACATGAATTTCCCTCAAATAATGTCAATTTCCTTGGCAGATCTCTGGCTTTGATTGCTCACTGTGGCCACAATTTCTATCCGATTACTAAAATTTTGGTGTCATTTTTTAGCTAACGGTTCGTTCTTTCCGTCGAACACAAATTTGTAGTACTTTTCGTAAGAACACTATTTTTTAGGAGGGTTAAAAAAGGAATATAGTGAAAAAATCAAACTTGTCTGAATAAAAAGTCATGAGTAGTTTGCAGAAAACTTTTCACTAATTATAAGTGATATATGAGTGAAAAGAAATAAACCAAAACAAAAACTGTTTTCCTAAGTGATATAACAAGCGAGATAGTATATTTTTGGGGGGCAGGTTTTGGGAACTTTTTCCCTTTATCGCATTCCTGTGACCAGGTTTACTAACTGATTTGCAATATTTTAATACTGAAAGATAGATTAGCGTCTGAACTTTTCAAAAGGTATAAATTTGTGGCACTTTGGTAAAGTTTAAGGGCAGTTTTAGTGGTTTAAAGCCAAAAAATTTCCAAATTTTTACGTGTCACCCCCCTAAAACTTTAAATGGATTTTTCTCCCCTTAAACGTGCTAATTCCGGTTTTATAATTTTTAATTTAAAGGCTTAACCCGAACTAGTATTTTGGTGGTCGGAAAATATTTTAGGCAAATTGTCTAGCGTGCAGGAGGTATAGAAATAGGAGATTCTAGACCACGTGCGTTTTTTGTGCAGATTTCCAGCTTCGATCTCTTACTGTGGCCACAGTTTTTATTTGATCGTTAAAATTTTGGTCTCATCTTTTAGCTGGCTTTGTGTAGTTTCCGTAAAGTGTAAATATGTTGTACTTTGCATGAAAATACTAATTTTTATGGCGTCTGGAAGGCATAGACATGAATTTCCCTCAAATAATGTCAATTTCCTTGGCAGATCTCTGGCTTTGATTGCTCACTGTGGCCACAATTTCTATCCGATTACTAAAATTTTGGTGTCATTTTTTAGCTAACGGTTCGTTCTTTCCGTCAAACACAAATTTGTAGTACTTTCCGTAAGAACACTATTTTTTAGGAGGTTTAAAAAAGGAATATAGTGAAAAAATCAAACTTGTCTGCATAAAAAGTCATGAGTAGTTTGCAGAAAACTTTTCACTAATTATAAGTGATATATGAGTGACAAGAAATAAACCAAAACAAAAACGGTTTTCCTAAGTGATATAACAAGCGAGATAGTATATTTTTGGGGGGCAGGTTTTGGGAACTTTTTCCCTTTATCGCATTCCTGTGACCAGGTTTACTATCCGATTTGCAATATTTTAATACTGAAAGATAGATTAGCGTCTGAACTTTTCAAAAAAAATACATTTGTGGCAGTTTGGTAAAGTTTAAGGGCAGTTTTAGTGGTTTAAAGCCAAAAAATTTACAAATTTTTACGTGTCACCCCCCTAAAACTTTAAATGGATTTTTCTCCCCTTAAACGTGCGAATTCCGGTTTTATAATTTTTAATTTAAAGGCTTAACCCGAACTAGTATTTTGGTGGCCGGAAAATATTTTAGGCAAATTGTCTAGCGTGCAAGAGGTATAGAAATAGGAGATTCTAGACCACGTGCGTTTTTTGTGCAGATTTCCAGCTTCGATCTCTTACTGTGGCCACAGTTTTTATTTGATCGTTAAAATTTTGGTCTCATCTTTTAGCTGGCTTTGTGTAGTTTCCGTAAAGTTTAAATATGTTGTACTTTGCATGAAAATACTAATTTTTATGGCGTCTGGAAGGCATAGACATGAATTTCCCTCAAATAATGTCAATTTCCTTGGCAGATCTCTGGCTTTGATTGCTCACTGTGGCCACAATTTCTATCCGATTACTAAAATTTTGGTGTCATTTTTTAGCTAACGGTTCGTTCTTTCCTTCAAACACAAATTTGTAGTACTTTCCGTAAGAACACTATTTTTTAGGAGGGTTAAAAAAGGAATATAGTGAAAAAATCAAACTTGTCTGCATAAAAAGTCATGAGTAGTTTGCAGAAAACTTTTCACTAATTATAAGTGATATATGAGTAAAAAGAAATAAACCAAAACAAAAACGGTTTTCCTAAGTGATATAACAAGCGAGATAGTATATTTTTGGGGGGCAGGTTTTGGGAACTTTTTCCCTTTATCGTATTCCTGTGACCAGGTTTACTAACCGATTTGCAATATTTTAATACTGAAAGATAGATTAGCGTCTGAACTTTATAGAAAGTATAAATTTGTGGCATTTTGGTAAAGTTTAAGGGCAGTTTTAGTGGTTTAAAGCCAAAAAATTTCCAAATTTTTACGTGTCACCCCCCTAAAACTTTAAATGGATTCTCCCCTTAAACGTGCGAATTCCGGTTTTATAATTTTTAATTTAAAGGCTTAACCCAAACTAGTATTTTGGTGGTCGGAAAATATTTTAGGCAAATTGTCTAGCGTGCAGGAGGTATAGAAATAGGAGATTCTAGACCACGTGCGTTTTTTGTGCAGATTTCCAGCTTCGATCTCTTACTGTGGCCACAGTTTTTATTTGATCGTTAAAATTTTGGTCTCATCTTTTAGCTGGCTTTGTGTAGTTTCCGTAAAGTGTAAATATGTTGTACTTTGCATGAAAATGCTGATTTTTATGGCGTCTGGAAGGCATAGACATGAATTTCCCTCAAATAATGTCAATTTCCTTGGCAGATCTCTGGCTTTGATTGCTCACTGTGGCCACAATTTCTATCCGATTACTAAAATTTTGGTGTCATTTTTTAGCTAACGGTTCGTTCTTTCCGTCAAACACAAATTTGTAGTACTTTCCGTAAGAACACTATTTTTTAGGAGGGTTAAAAAAGGAATATAGTGAAAAAATCAAACTTGTCTGCATAAAAAGTCATGAGTAGTTTGCAGAAAACTTTTCACTAATTATAAGTGATATATGAGTGAAAAGAAATAAACCAAAATAAAAACGGTCATCCTAAGTGATATAACAAGCGAGATAGTATATTTTTGGGGGGCAGGTTTTGGGAACTTGTTCCCTTTATCGCATTCCTGTGGCCAGGTTTACTAACCGATTTGCAATATTTTGATACTGAAAGATAGATTAGCGTCTGAACTTTTCAAAAAGTATAAATCTGTGGCACTTTGGTAAAGTTTAAGGTCAGTTTTAGTGGTTTAAAGCCAAAAAATTTCCAAATTTTTACGTGTCACCCCCCTAAAACTTTAAATGGATTTTTCTCCCCTTAAACGTGCGAATTCCGGTTTTATAATTTTTAATTTAAAGGCTTAACCCGAACTAGTATTTTGGTGGTCGGAAAATATTTTAGGCAAATTGTCTAGCGTGCAGGAGGTATAGAAATAGGAGATTCTAGACCACGTGCGTTTTTTGTGCAGATTTCCAGCTTCGATCTCTTACAGTGGCCACAGTTTTTATTTGATCGTTAAGACTTTGGTCTCATCTTTTAGCTGGCTTTGCGTGCATAAGTGACAGACATGAGTACTAACATAACGCCACAAAAAAATCGAAATTCGAATATACGTAACCCGCGAAAATTCAAAATTCGTGATACTTTTTGAACACACCACGTATGAGTGAAAAGAAATAAACCAAAATAAAAACGGTTTTCCTAAGTGATATAACAAGCGAGATAGTATATTTTTGGGGGGCAGGTTTTGGGAACTTTTTCCCTTTATCGCATTCCTGTGGCCAGGTTTACTAACCGATTTGCAATATTTTGATACTGAAAGATAGATTAGCGTCTGAACTTTACAAAAAGTATAAATTTGTGGCAGTTTAGTAAAGTTTAAGGGCAGTTTTAGTGGTTTAAAGCCAAAAAATTTCCAAATTTTTACGTGTCACCCCCCTAAAACTTTAAATGGATTTGTCTCCCCTTAAACGTGCGAATTCCGGTTTTATAATTTTTAATTTAAAGGCTTAACCCAAACTAGTATTTTGGTGGTCGGAAAATATTTTAGGCAAATTATCTAGCGGGCAGGAGGTATAGAAATAGGAGATTCTAGACCACGTGCGTTTTTTGTGCAGATTTCCAGCTTCGATCTCTTACTGTGGCCACAGTTTTTATTTGATCGTTAAGACTTTGATCTCATCTTTTAGCTGGCTTCGCGTAGTTTGCGTAAAGTGTAAATATGTTGTACTTTGCATGAAAATACTAATTTTATGGCGTCTGGAAGGCATAGACATGAGTTTCCCTGAAATGACGTCAATTTCCTTGGCAGATCTCTGGCTTTGATTGTCACTGTGGCTACAATTTCTATCCGATTACTAAAATTTACATGTCATTTTTTAGCTAACGGTTTGTTCTTTCCGTTAAACACAAATTTGTAGTACTTTTCGTAAGAACACTATTTTTTAGGAGGGTTAAAAAAGGAATATAGTGAAAAAATCAAACTTGTCTGCATAAAAAGTCATGAGTAGTTTGCAGAAAACTTTTCACTAATTATAAGTGATATATGAGTGAAAAGAAATAAACCAAAACAAAAACGGTTTTCCTAAGTGATATAACAAGCGAGAAAGTATATTTTTGGGGGGCAGGTTTTGGGAACTTTTTCCCTTTATCGCATTCCTGTGACCAGGTTTACTAACCGATTTGCAATATTTTAATATTGAAAGATAGATTAGCGTCTGAACTTTTTAAAAAGTATAAATTTGTGGCATTTTGGTAAAGTTTAAGGGCAGTTTTAGTGGTTTAAAGCCAAAAAATTTCCAAATTTTTACGTGTCACCCCCCTAAAACTGCAAATGGATTCTCCCCTTAAACGTGCGAATTCCGGTTTTATAATTTTTAATTTAAAGGCTTAACCCAAACTAGTATTTTGGTGGTCGGAAAATATTTTAGGCAAATTGTCTAGCGTGCAGGAGGTATAGAAATAGGAGATTCTAGACCACGTGCGTTTTTTGTGCAGATTTCCAGCTTCGATCTCTTACTGTGGCCACAGTTTTTATTTGATCGTTAAAATTTTGATCTCATCTTTTAGCTGGCTTTGTGTAGTTTTCGTAAAGTGTAAATATATTGTACTTTGCATGAAAATACTAATTTTTATGGCGTCTGGAAAGCAGATCTCTGGCTTTGATTGCTCACTGTGGCTACAATTTCTATCCGATTACTAAAATTTTGGTGTCATTTTTTAGCTAACGGTTCGTTCTTTCCGTCAAACACAAATTTGTAGTACTTTTCGTAAGAACACTATTTTTTAGGAGGGTTAAAAAAGGAATATAGTGAAAAAATCAAACTTGTCTGCATAAAAAGTCATGAGTAGTTTGCAGAAAGCTTTTCCTAATTATAAGTGATATATGAGTGAAAAGAAATAAACCAAAACAAAAACGGTTTTCCTAAGTGATATAACAAGCGAGATAGTATATTTTTGGGGGGCAGGTTTTGGGAACTTTTTCCCTTTATCGCATTCCTGTGACCAGGTTTACTAACCGATTTGCAATATTTTGATACTGAAACATAGATTAGCGTCTGAACTTTTCAAAAAGTATACATTTGTGGCACTTTGGTAAAGTTTAAGGGCAGTTTTAGTGGTTTAAAGCCAGAAAATTTCCAAATTTTTACGTGTCACCCCCCTAAAACTTTAAATGGATTTTTCTCCCCTTAAACGTGCGAATTCCGGTTTTATAATTTTTAATTTAAAGGCTTAACCCGAACTAGTATTTTGGTGGCCGGAAAATATTTTAGGCAAATTGTCTAGCGTGCAGGAGGTATAGAAATAGGAGATTCTAGACCACGTGCGTTTTTTGTGCAGATTTCCAGCTTCGATCTCTTACTGTGGCCACAGTTTTATTTGATCGTTAAAATTTTGGTCTCATCTTTTAGCTGGCTTTGTGTGGTTTCCGTAAAGTGTAAATATCTTGTACTTTGCATGAAAATACTAATTTTTATGGCGTCTGGAAGGCATAGACATGAATTTCCCTGAAATGACGTCAATTTCCTTGGCAGATCTCTGGCTTTGATTGCTCACTGTGGCTACAATTTCTATCCGATTACTAAAATTTTGGTGTCATTTTTTAGCTAACGGTTCGTTCTTTCGGTCACACAAATTTGTAGTACTTTTCATAAGAACACTATTTTTTAGGAGGGTTAAAACAGGAATATAGTGAAAAAATCAAACTTGTTTGCATAAAAAGTCATGAGTAGTTTGCAGAAAACTTTTCACTAATTATAAGTGATATATGAGTGAAAAGAAATAAACTAAAATAAAAAGGGGTCATCCTAAGTGATATAACAAGCGAGATAGTATATATTTGGGGGGCAGGTTTTGGGAACTTGTTCCCTTTATCGCATTCCTGTGGCCAGGTTTACTAACCGATTTGCAATATTTTAATACTGAAAGATAGATTAGCGTCTGAACTTTTCAAAAAAAATAAATTTGTGGCACTTTGGTAAAGTTTAAGGTCAGTTTTAGTGGTTTAAAGCCAAAAAATTTCCAAATTTTTACGTGTCACCCCCCTAAAACTTTAAATGGATTTTTCTCCCCTTAAACGTGCGAATTCCGGTTTTATAATTTTTAATTTAAAGGCTTAACCCAAACTAGTATTTTGGTGGTCGGAAAATATTTTAGGCAAATTGTCTAGCGTGCAGGAGGTCTAGAAATAGGAGATTCTAGACCACGTGCGTTTTTTGTGCAGATTTCCAGCTTCGATCTCTTACAGTGGCCACAGTTTTTATTTGATCGTTAAGACTTTGGTCTCATCTTTTAGCTGGCTTTGCGTGCATAAGTGACAGACATGAGTACTAACATAACGCCACAGAAAAATCGAAATTCGAATATACGTAACCCGCGAAAATTCAAAATTCGTGATACTTTTTGAACACACCTCGTATGAGTGAAAAGAAATAAACCAAAATAAAAACGGTTTTCCTAAGTGATATAACAAGCGAGATAGTATATTTTTGGGGGGCAGGTTTTGGGAACTTTTTCCCTTTATCGCATTCCTGTGGCCAGGTTTACTAACCGATTTGCAATATTTTAATACTGAAAGATAGATTAGCGTCTGAACTTTTCAAAAAAAATAAATTTGTGGCAGTTTAGTAAAGTTTAAGGGCAGTTTTAGTGGTTTAAAGCCAAAAAATTTCCAAATTTTTACATGTCACCCCCCTAAAACTTTAAATGGATTTTTCTCCCCTTAAACGTGCGAATTCCGGTTTTATAATTTTTAATTTAAAGGCTTAACCCAAACTAGTATTTTGGTGGTCGGAAAATATTTTAGGCAAATTATCTAGCGGGCAGGAGGTATTGAAATAGGAGATTCTAGACCACGTGCGTTTTTTGTGCAGATTTCCAGCTTCGATCTCTTACTGTGGCCACAGTTTTTATTTGATCGTTAAGACTTGGATCTCATCTTTTAGCTGGCTTTGCGTAGTTTGCGTAAAGTGTAAATATGTTGTACTTTGCATGAAAATACTAATTTTATGGCGTCTGGAAGGCATAGACATGAATTTCCCTGAAATGACGTCAATTTCCTTGGCAGATCTCTGGCTTTGATTGTCACTGTGGCTACAATTTCTATCCGATTACTAAAATTTACATGTCATTTTTTAGCTAACGGTTTGTTCTTTCCGTTAAACACAAATTTGTAGTACTTTTCGTAAGAACACATTTTTTTTAGGAGGGTTAAAAAAGGAATATAGTGAAAAATCAAACTTGTCTGCATAAAAAGTTATGAGTAGTTTGCAGAAAACTTTTCACTGATTATGAGTGATATATGAGTGAAAAGAAATAAACCAAATTAAAAACGGTTTTCCTAAGTGATATAACAAGCGAGATAGTATATATTTGGGGGCAGGTTTTGGGAACTTTTCCCTTTATCGCATTCCTGTGACCAGGTTTACTAACCGATTTGCAATATTTTAATACTGAAAGATAGATTAGCGTCTGAACTTTTCAAAAAGTATAAATTTGTGGCATTTTGGTAAAGTTTAAGGGCAGTTTTAGTGGCTCAAAGCCAAAAAATTTCCAAATTTTTACGTGTCACCCCCCTAAAACTTTAAATGGATTTATCTCCCCTTAAACGTGCGAATTCCGGTTTTATAATTTTTAATTTAAAGGCTTAACCCAAACTAGTATTTTGGTGGTCGGAAAATATTTTAGGCAAATTGTCTAGCGTGCAGGAGGTATAGAAATAGGAGATTCTAGACCACGTGCGTTATTTGTGCAGATTTCCAGCTTCGATCTCTTACTGTGGCCACAGTTTTTATTTGATCGTTAAAGTTTTGGTTTCACCTTTTAGCTGGCTTTGTGTAGTTTCCGTAAAATGTAAATATGTTGTACTTTGCATGAAAATACTAATTTTTATGGCGTCTGGAAGGCATAGACATGAATTTCCCTCAAATAATGTCAATTTCCTTGGCAGATCTCTGGCTTTGATTGCTCACTGTGGCCACAATTTCTATCCGATTACTAAAATGTTGGTGTCATTTTTTAGCTAACGGTTCGTTCTTTCCGTCAAACACAAATTTGTAGTACTTTTCGTAAGAACACTATTTTTTAGGAGGGTTAAAAAAGGAATATAGTGAAAAAATCAAACTTGTCTGCATAAAAAGTCATGAGTAGTTTGCTAAACTTTTCACTAATTATAAGTGATATATGAGTGAAAAGAAATAAACCAAAATAAAAACGGTTTTCCTAAGTGATATAACAAGCGAGATAGTATATTTTTGGGGGGCAGGTTTTGGGAACTTTTTCCCTTTATCGCATTCCTGTGACCAGGTTTACTAACCGATTTGCAATATTTTAATACTGAAAGATAGATTAGCGTCTGAACTTTTCAAAAAGTATACATTTGTGGCAGTTTGGTAAAGTTTAAGGGCAGTTTTAGTGGTTTAAAGCCAAAAAATTTCCAAATTTTTACGTGTCACCCCCCTAAAACTTTAAATGGATTTTTCTCCCCTTAAACGTGCGAATTCCGGTTTTATAATTTTTAATTTAAAGGCTTAACCCGAACTAGTATTTTGGTGGTCAGAAAATATTTTAGGCAAATTGTCTAGCGTGCAGGAGGTATAGAAATAGGAGATTCTAGACCACGTGCGTTTTTTGTGCAGATTTCCAGCTTCGATCTCTTACTGTGGCCACAGTTTTTATTTGATCGTTAAGACTTTGGTCTCATCTTTTAGCTGGCTTTGCGTAGTTTCCGTAAAGTGTAAATATGTTGTACTTTGCATGAAAATACTAATTTTTATGGCGTCTGGAAGGCATAGACATGAATTTCCCTGAAATGAAGTCAATTTCTTTGGCAGATCTCTGCTTGTTATATCTGGCTTTGATTGCTCACTGTGGCTACAATTTCAATCCGATTACTAAAATTTTGAGGTCGTTTTTTAGCTAACGGTTTGTTCTTTCCGTCAAACACAAATTTGTAGTACTTTTCGTAAGAACACTATTTTTTAGGAGGGTTAAAATAGGAATATAGTGAAAAAATCAAACTTGTCTGCATAAAAAGTCATGAGTAGTTTGCAGAAAACTTTTCACTAATTATAAGTGATATATGAGTGAAAAGAAATAAACCAAAACAAAAACGGTTTTCCTAAGTGATATAACAAGCGAGATAGTATATTTTTGGGGGGCAGGTTTTGGGAAGTTTTTCCCTTTATCGCATTCCTGTGACCAGGTTTACCAGCCGATTTGCAATATTTTAATACTGAAAGATAGATTAGCGTCTGAACTTTTCAAAAAGTATAAATTTGTGGCAGTTTAGTAAAGTTTAAATGCAGTTTTAGTGGTCTAAAGCCAAAAAATTTCCAAATTTTTACGTGTCACCCCCCTAAAACTTTAATTGGATTTTTCTCCCCTTAAACGTGCGAATTCCGGTTTTATAATTCTTAATTTATAGGCTTAACCCGAACTAGTATTTTGGTGGTCAGAAAATATTTTAGGCAAATTATCTAGCGTGCAGGAGGTATAGAAATAAGAGATTCTAGACCACGTGCGTTTTTTGTGCAGATTTCCAGCTTCGATCTCTTACTGTGGCCACAGTTTTTATTTGATCGTTAAGACTTTGGTCTCATCTTTTAGCTGGCTTTGTGTAGTTTCCGTAAAAAGTAAATATCTTTCTCCCCTTAAACGTGCGAATTCCGGTTTTATAATTTTTAATTTAAAGGCTTAACCCAATCTAGTATTTTGACGGTCGGAAAATATTTTAGGCAAATTGTCTAGCGTGCAGGAGGTATAGAAATAGGAGATTCTAGACCACGTGCGTTTTTTGTGCAGATTTCCAGCTTCGATCTCTTACCGTGGCCACAGTTTTTATTTGATCGTTAAGACTTTGGTCTCATCTTTTAGCTGGCTTTGTGTAGTTTTCGTAAAGTGTAAATATGTTGTACTTTGCATGAAAATACTAATTTTATGGCGTCTGGAAGGCATAGACATGAATTTCCCTGAAATGACGTCAATTTCCTTGGCAGATCTCTGGCTTTGATTGTCACTGTGGCTACAATTTCTATCCGATTACTAATATTTTAGTGTCATTTTTTAGCTAACGGTTTGTTCTTTCCGTCAAACCCAAATTTGTAGTACTTTTCGTAAGAACATTATTTTTTAGGAGGGTTAAAAAAGGAATATAGTAAAAAAATCAAACTTGCCTGCATAAAAAGTCATGAGTAGTTTGCAGAAAACTTTTCACTAATTATAAGTGATATATGAGTGAACAGAAATAAACCAAAACAAAAAAGGTTTTCCTAAGGGATATAACAAGCGAGATTATATATTTTTGGGGGGAACTTTTTCCCTTTATCGCATTCCTGTGGCCAGGTTTACTAACCGATTTGCAATATTTTGATATTGAAAGATAGATTAGCGTCTGAACTTTTCAAAAAGTATAAATTTGTGGCATTTTGGTAAAGTTTAAGGGCAGTTTTAATGGTTTAAAGCCAAAAAATTTCCAAATTTTTACGTGTCACCCCCCTAAAACTTTAAATGGATTTTTCTCCCCTTAAACGTGCGAATTCCGGTTTTATAATTTTTAATTTAAAGGCTTCGATCTCTTACTGTGGCCACAGTTTTTATGTGATCGTTAAGACTTTGGTCTCATCTTTTAGCTGGCTTTGCGTAGTTTGCGTAAAGTGTAAATATGTTGTACTTTGCATGAAAATACTAATTTTATGGCGTCTGGAAGGCATAGACATGAATTTCCCTGAAATGACGTCAATTTCCTTGGCAGATCTCTGGCTTTGATTATCACTGTGGCTACAATTTCTATCCGATTACTAAAATTTACATGTCATGTTTTAGCTAACGGTTTGTTCTTTCCGTCAAACACAAATTTGTAGTACTTTTCGTAAGAACACTATTTTTTAGGAGGGTTAAAAAAGGAATATAGTGAAAAAATCAAACTTGTCTGCATAAAAAGTCATGAGTAGTTTGCAGAAAACTTTTCACTGATTGTGAGTGATATATGAGTGAAAAGAAATAAACCAAATTAAAAACGGTTTTCCTAAGTGATATAACAAGCGAGATAGTATATATTTGGGGGGCAGGTTTTGGGAACTTTTTCCCTTTATCGCATTCCTGTGACCAGGTTTACTAACCGATTTGCAATATTTTAATATTGAAAGATAGATTAGCGTCTGAACTTTTCAAAAAGTATAAATTTGTGGCATTTTGGTAAAGTTTAAGGGCAGTTTTAGTGGTTTAAAGCCAAAAAATTTCCAAATATTTACGTGTCACCCTCCTAACACTTTAAATGTATTTTTCTCCCCTTAAACGTGCGAATTCCGGTTTTATAATTTTTAATTTAAAGGCTTAACCCGAACTAGTATTTTGGTGGTCAGAAAATATTTTAGGCAAATTGTCTAGCGTGCAGGAGGTATAGAAATAGGAGATTCTAGACCACGTGCGTTTTTTGTGCAGATTTCCAGCTTCGATCTCTTACTGTGGCCACAGTTTTTATTTGATCGTTAAGACTTTGGTTCCATCTTTGAGCTGGCTTTGCGTAATTTCCGTAAAGTGTAAATATGTTGTACTTTGCATGAAAATGCTGATTTTTATGGCGTCTGGAAGGCATAGACATGAATTTCCCTCAAATAATGTCAATTTCCTTGGCAGATCTCTGGCTTTGATTGCTCACTGTGGCCACAATTTCTATCCGATTACTAAAATTTTAGTGTCATTTTTTAGCTAACGGTTTGTTCCTTCCGTCAAACACAAATTTGTAGTACTTTTCGTAAGAACACTATTTTTTAGGAGGGTTAAAAACGGAATATAGTGAAAAAATCAAACTTGTCTGCATAAAAAGTCATGAGTAGTTTGCAGAAAACTTTTCACTGATTATAAGTGATATATGAGTGAAAAGAAATAAACCAAAACAAAAACGGTTTTCCTAAGTGATATAACAAGCGAGATAGTATATTTTTGGGGGGCAGGTTTTGGGAACTTTTTCCCTTTATCGCATTCCTGTGGCCAGGTTTACTATTCGATTTGCAATATTTTAATACTGAAAGATAGACTAGCGTCTGAACTTCCCAAAAAGTATACATTTGTGGCAGTTTGGTAAAGTTTAAGGGCAGTTTTAGTGGTTGAAAGCCAAAAAATTTCCAAATTTTTACGTGTCACCCCCCTAAAACCTTAAGTGGATATTTCTCCCCTTAAACGTGCAAATTCCGGTTTTATAATTTTTAATTTAAAGGCTTAACCCAATCTAGTATTCTGGTGGTCAGAAAATATTTTAGGCAAATTGTCTAGCGTGCAGGAGGTATAGAAATAGGAGATTCTAGACCACGTGCGTTTTTTGTGCAGATTTCCAGCTTCGATCTCTTACTGTGGCCACACACAGTTTTTATTTGATCGTTAAGACTTTGGTCTCATCTTTTAGCTGGCTTTGGGTAGTTTCCGTTAAAAGTAAATAAAATGTACTTTGCATGATAATACTAATTTCTATGGCGTCTGGAAGGCATAGACATGAATTTCCCTGAATTGACGTCAATTTCTTTGGCAGATCTCAGGCTTTGATTGCTCACTGTGGCTACAATTTCTATCCGATTACTAAAATTTTGGTGTCATTTTTTAGCTAACGGTTTGTGCTTTCCGTCAAACACAAATTTGTAGTACTTTTCGTAAGAACACTATATTTTAGGAGGGTTACAAAAGGAATATAGTGAAAAAATCATACTTGTCTGCATAAAAAGTCATGAGTAGTTTGCAGAAAACTTTTCACTAATTATAAGTGATATATGAGTGAAAAGTAATAAATCAAAACAAAAACGGTTTTCCTAGGTGATATAACAAGCGAGATAGTATATTTTTGGGGGGCAGGTTTTGGGAACTTTTTCCCCTTATGGCATTACTGTGGCCAGGTTTACTATTCGATTTGCAATATTTTAATACTGAAAGATAGACTAGCGTTTGAGCTTTTCAAAAAGTATAAATTCGTGGTATTTTGGTAAAGTTTAAGGGCAGTTTTAGTGGTTTAAAGCCAAAAAATTAAACGTGCGAATTCCGGTTTTATAATTTTTAATTTATAGGCTCAACCCAAGCTAGTATTTTGGTGGTCGGAAAATCTTTTAGGCAAATTATCTAGCGTGCAGGAGGTATAGAAATAGGAGATTCTAGACCACGTGCGTTTTTTGTGCAGATTTCCAGCTTCGATCTCTTACTGTGGCCACAGTTTTTATTCGATCGTTAAAATTTTGGTCTCATCTTTTAGCTGGCTTTGTGTTGTTTCCATAAAGTGTAAATATATTGTACTTTGCATGAAAATACTAATTTTTATGGCGTCTGGAAGGCATAGACATGAATTTCCCTGAAATGACGTCAATTTTCTTGGCAGATCTCTGGCTTTGATTGCTCACTGTGGCCACAATTTCTATCCGATTACTAAAATTTTGGTGTCATTTTTTAACTAACGGTTTGTTCTTTCCGTGAAACACAAATTTGTAGTACTTTTCGTAAGAACACTATTTTTTAGGAGGGTTAAAAAAGGAATATAGTGAAAAAATCAAACTTGTCTGCATAAAAAGTCATGAGTAGTTTGCAGAAAACTTTTCACCAATTATAAGTGATATATGAGTGAAAAGAAATAAACCAAAACAAAAACGGTTTTCCTAAGTGATATAACAAGCGAGATAGTATATTTTTGGGGGGCAGGTTTTGGGAACTTTTTCCCTTTATCGCATTCCTGTGACCAGGTTTACTAACTGATTTGCAATATTTTAATACCGAAAGATAGATTAGCGTTTGGGCTTTTCAAAAAGTATAAATTCGTGGCAGTTTGGTAAAGTTTAAGAGCAGTTTTAGTGGTTTAAAGCCAAAAAATTTGCAAATTTTTACGTGTCACCCCCCTAAAACTTTAAATGGATTTTTCTCCCCTTAAACGTGCGAATTCCGGTTTTATAATTTTTAATTTACAGGTTTAACCCAAACTAGTATTCTGGTGGTTGGAAAATATTTTAGGCAAATTATCTAGCGTGCAGGAGGTATAGAAATAGGAGATTCTAGACCACGTGCGTTTTTTGTGCAGATTTCCAGCTTCGATCTCTTACTGTGGCCACAGTTTTTATTTGATCTCATCTTTTAGCTGGCTTTGTGTAGTTTCCATAAAGTGTAAATATGTTGTACTTTGCATGAAAATACTAATTTTTATGGCGTCTGGAAGGCATAGACATGAATTTCCCTGAAATGACGTCAATTTTCTTGGCAGATCTCTGGCTTTGATTGCTCACTGTGGCCACAATTTCTATCCGATTACTAAAATTTTGGTGTCATTTTTTAGCTAACGGTTTGTTCTTTCCGCCAAACATAAATTTGTAGTACTTTTCGTAAGAACGCTATTTTTTAGGAGGGTTAAAACAGGAATATAGTGAAAAAATCAAACTTGTCTGCATAAAAAGTCATGAGTAGTTTGCAGAAAACTTTTCACTAATTATAAGTGATATACGAGTATATTTATATATATATATATACATATATATATATATATATATATATATATATAGATATATTTATATATAATATAGATATGTATATATCCTTATATGGATATATATATATATATATATATATATATATATATATATATATATACATATATATATATATATATACACACATATATATATATATATATATATATATATATATATACATATATATATATATGCATATATATATATATATATATATATATATATATATATATATATATGTATACTACACCTATTGTATGGTGATGACCTCAAAATTTACCACGCTATTGGCTCACAAACTGAAGCGAGCTTTCTTCAAACTAAACTTTTTTGCCTTCAACAATGGAGTTATTTTGCGATTGATCTGGTCCTTCACTTCATTTAGGTGTTCTACAGGCTCATAGCAGCCGATGTCCGAGGAAATTGCCGTACTGGAATCGCACAGTGCTCTGGCTTTTGTTACCACTGTGTTAACATTGTTCATGTCATCATTCAAATTGGTCCAAGGTACCTGACTTTGCATTTCCAGCGCACCTCTATGTATTCGTGCAACTCCGAGATGCTCGATGTAAAATCCGGATGTCAGTTGGGTTATATTGACCTCGCAGTGTGTCTGTGGTAAAACGCAGCAGATCACCAGCAGCGAATATAGTAGTGTAGTACCTAGACCAGAACCGGTTATCCTCTTTGTAGCAGGTTCTGTGGGTTCCACCTTTTGCTTTTTGGCACATTCCGCTATGTATTCTGTCCAAGTACTCTTAATAGGTGCAATTTCGACTCGTTTAGCATTGCGTGGTTTTGATGTCGTCAGAAGTGTTTTTGTACTAGGTGTTTAAGCAGCTAATTTCGTAGAGGTATCTGGAGTTGGGTTTTCTAAACGGTAGACGGCAGATCTTAGTCACGGAGCGTCTGGTCACTCGTCCATGTACTTAGACGGATTCGACTCGCACCATACCATCAGCGCCAGGATGCACTTCGGTCACTCTTGCCAGTAGCCAATTAGTAGGGGGGAAGTTCTCTATTTTCATGAGCACTAAGTCACCGACTTGAAGGTTGGGTCGTATGTTTGTCCATTTAGGTCTCTGTTGTAATCTGCTTAGATATTCCAGTTTCCATCGATTCCAGAAATGTTTCCTAATTTGTTGTACGGCTTCCCATTTTTTGCTAATGGATTTGTCAGCAGAGATTGATGGTATCTCAAATAAGTGACTCCCTGTTAAAAAATGTCTAGGAGTGATGGCCGATAGATCCTTTGTGTCATTGCGCACCTCGCACAGTGGGCTTGAATTCAAGCATGCTTCTATTTGGGATAGAAGCGTGTAGAGTTCCTCAATGGTTAAAAGATGCTGTCCGACTGATTTGACCAAATGGCGCTTCATTGATTTTACCCCAGCTTCCCAAAGTCCGCCAAAGTGTGGGCTTCCAGGAGGTATAAATTTCCACTGAATCTCGTCGTTCATCAAATAATCTTTTCAGTGGTTTGCAGCTTCTGAAAATGCTTTCCGAAGTTGTCGTTCGCTACCCACGAAGTTTGTCCCACAGTCACTGTAAATAGTGTGACATTTTCCTCTTCTGGCTATAAATCTTCTAATTGCTGCAATGTAAGCTGGTGTTGATAACTCGCTAACAGCTTCCAGGTGGAAGGCCTTAGTAGAAAAGCACACAAATACTGCTACATATGCTTTCGTTGTCTTGGCCCCACGGCCGCTACTCCATTTGATGGCAATAAGCCCGGCGTAGTCCAGGCCTGTCTCCGCAAAAGGCTTTTCCATTTGGAATCTTGGTGAGGGCAGTTGTCCCATCAGTTGGATTCCTGGCTGTGCAGTAGTTTTGAAGCATGTAATGCATTCACGAAGTATCCGTTTCACAAAAGATTGTGCATTAACGATCCAGAACTCTTCTTGTATGGTTGCTAATACGAGTTGCAATCCTCCATGCAGTGTCTTCATATGGTTCTGTCTGACGATCAGTGTGGCAAAGGAATCTCTCGGAAGTATAGCGGGATATTTTGCCTTTTCATTTATGGGTGCGAACTGTAGTCTTCCGGTAGTTCTAAGGATGCCGGCAGAATCAACCCACAGGACTAAGTGCTTGAGGCTGTGTCTTTGGCGACTTGTAACTTGTCGCGTAGCGTTGAGATTTCTTTTGCGAATGCATGTTGCTGTGAAAGTTGTATGCATATTAGTTTTGATTCTTGTAGCTCCTCGAATGTCAAGGGTCCCGTTCGTTTATCAGTTTTATGTGTTGTATTATAGCTGAATCGACGTATCCATGCCATAACCCTTAGAAGCCTTGGTAGCGAAGAGTATCTTTTGAATATTTCTGGCTCTTGAGTACGCTCAGTGGCTAAAGTTGCAACGGTACGAGTTTCTTCAGTCACAGCTTCGGTTTCTGTCGCCGATAACGCAAAATTTTCTGGTGCCCGTATTTCCCGATTTGCGAGCCATTCTGGACCTTTCCACCATAGGGATGAGTGAATCAGCTGGTTAGGACGCACTCCCCTTGACGCGAGATCTGCGGGATTATCAGTGGTGCGAACGTGATGCCACTCATTAGGTGTCGAATCTTCATGTATCAGGCTGATGCGATTAGCTACGAATACCTTCCACGTCGCTGCTGGTTTTTGGATCCAGGCCAGAATGATTTTGGAGTCTGTCCAGAAGTAAGTGCCGACATTGGACCATTTGCATGCTAGTTTAAGTTGTTTCATCGATTCTAGCATTAGAACTGCACCGTTAAGCTCGAGTCGTGGAATTGAGATGGTTTTTAAAGGAGCGACTTTTGACTTTGCGCTCAAAAGACATGTAGACACATGTCCTTCCGTGGTGATAGTTCGTGAGTAAATTGCCGTGGCGTACGCTGCGCTGGATGCGTCGTAAAACCCGTGCAACTCTATCTTTGCATTTGTTGTTGAGCCATTCCATCTAGAGATTCGCAGTTTTTCAAGTAGCGGTAATTGTTGTCGTGTTTCAATCCAATCCTTGATTGTGGCTGGAAGAACTTCATCATCCCAGCCAAACTTCAGAAGCCAGAGTTTCTGTATGGTAATTTTTCCCGTTATAATGCAGGGTTGCAACCAGCCTAGTGGATCAAAGAGTTTTGCCACTTCTGATAGTATGGATTGCTTTGTTAGTTTTTGGCCTTCGAACAGTTTAATTTTGAATGAAAAGTTATCTTGTGCTGGATGCCACTGCAGTCCAACTGTCTTGACTTCTTCGGGTAGAGCTATTTCAGGAGGCTTTTGGTTTTCGCGATCACTTTCAGGGATTGCTTCTAGCAGGGTCTGATGATTAGCTGACCATTTCCTCAGATGAAACCCGCCTTTGCTGAGTACCAGGTTGAGTTCGTCTTGTACGTGCCTCAGCTGAGTGACGTCATCTGAGCCAGTGAGAAGATCGTCCACATAAAAATCATGACGTATTCTGTCAGTGACGTCCGGGTGGGCAGCTTGTTCATCAATTGCTAACTGTTGTAATGTGCGAATAGCCAAAAATGGGGCACGTGCTGTACCGTACGTCACAGTTTTCAACGTGTAATGCCTGATTGGTTCTTTGACGTTGAATCTCCATACTATGCGTTGATAGTCTTGATCTCTCTCATGAACTTGTATCTGCCGATACATTTTCTCTATATCGGCAGCAATTACATATCGATGGCTGCGCCATCGTAACAATAGGTGAAGCAGATTAGTCTGTATTGTGGGGCCTACTTGGTGTAGATTGTTCAAGGACTTTCCACCAGCTGATTTTTGGGAGGCATTGAATACAACACGCAATCTTGTAGTAGAGCTCGTTTCCTTGATGACTTCATGGTGAGGGAGATAATAGCAATCAGTACTTTGAATTAGCTTATCTGGTGCCCTTTCCATATGGCCAAGTCGTAAATATTCTTCCATGAAGGCGTGGTATTCCTGCTTTCGATCAGGATGAGCAGAAAGGCGCTGTTCTCATTGTTGGAAGCGAATATATGCTGTTTGTATTGACTCCTTAAGACTGCTTCTCAAGTTGACACTTGATTTGAATGGCAACATCACTGTATATGTTCCATTTGGGCTTCTGGTCGTATTTTCGGTGTAGTGTTGAACCTCAAGGTCTTCTGGTGTTTGGTTAAGTACTTGAGATGGCTCCTCGATTTCCCAAAAGCGTCTAAGAGTCTTATCCAACTCTTCAAATGCTACAAAGGCGCTTGGACCTGACTCAGCGTGCGTGTTCGTCGTTGATTCGAATAGTACCCAACCAAGTTTGGTTTTTTGTGCACAAGGTTGTCCTTTTATAAATCCTCGGTCCAAGATACTTCCATATACGTCGGCACCGAGAAGTAAGTCGATGAGCGATGGACGATTAAAACTGGGATCTGCCAAACGTAACCTTTTGATCTGTTCAGGGAGGTCTACAGTTATGCTGGTGGCAGGTAACACGGCTGTAATTTTTGGTATGATTAAAGCCAAAAACTGTAGAACATCGGTTTTGCCATTCCTTCCTAGATGGGCTGTAACGTCTACAACTCCTCTTGATGTCACTGCTTCTGAGCATCCTATGCCTCCAATAGCTAGTTTGGAATGCTTGCGGGCCAGTCCTTACAGTTGAACAGCAGACTCTGTGATGAAAGGCTTCTGAGTTGAACTGAGCTGAACTGTTGAACTGTTGCCCCTTCCTGATTTTTTATTGCGATGAGTGCTGTTGCAAAAAGTACCTGGGTGTTAGAGAACATTGCATTATGAGCTTGTATTGAAACAGAATTTGCTGTAGAAATAGGCTTAACGCCGTTGCTCAATTTTGGCTGTACGTCCCTGTCATCAGCCACGTGTAATAGTGTGTTGTGTCAGCTTGCAACTTCTCTTGGATTGACATTGTTTTACTGTATGTTGATCAGACAAGCAGTTGAAACACAGTTTTTTATTTTTAACCATTTGTCGACGTACGTTTATGGACGCTTTTTTGAACTGGTCACACTCAAACACGCGATGATGGTTAGTACACATTGCACAACGTTGTGATTGTATTGGAGCTGTATGTACAACAATCTTCTTTGGCGGTCTTTTACTTGTGCCTAATGTTAGCGATTCTAACATGGTAAATCGTTGCGCTAAGAAAGCTATGAACGTCTCAAGCGTAGGAATTTCCTTGCTTCCACTAATTGCCCTTTGCCACTCAGCTCTCGAATCGTTGTCGAGCTTGCTGTTTAGCATGAATATTATAGCAAGATCAAACCCATTGATTTTCAAGGTCTTCAAACTTGCCGTCAACTGGTTGGTGGTGTTCACTATGTCTTTCAACCCGGTTGCGTCGTTTCGATGGCACAGACTTGCATTCCACCAACGTTACATCAACTCCTGCGATATTAACTTCACGTTGTCGTATCTCTCGCACAATAAAGTCTAAGCGGATTCATAATTGTCACCAACTATGTTTAGATGACTTATAATTCGCTCAGCTTCGCCCCTTAAAATGCTGCGAAGATACTGCATCTTTTGAACAGTAGATAGTGCCGTGCTTTCGTGCACCATGCTCTGGTACAAATCACGGAACGCGATCCACTTCCCATAATCGCCATCGAATGTAGGAATCTTGATTCGTTCCAAGTGCACAGACTCTCCTCCAATAGAAGTGGGCTGTATCTGTTGACCTAAAGTCCCGGCATCTGTGGCCCCAGCTCGGAATTTATTGATTCCTTCCCTAAAGATTGTTATGTATTCCAGAACGAGATCTTCCATGCTGCCATAGTCTTCTGTGTATTTTTTCAGCAATGTTGTATCCTTCTCCTCTTGAAGTTGCCCATGTGTTTGAGCATGTGTCGCTTCACATGCTCTCCACTGTTCTTCGAGTCTCTGCAACCTGGTTTCAAAATATGCTAGAGAATGGCGACTGGAACCATCCTTCCTGTAGTTGGAGATCATCCTGTTGATACTGTCGAACTGCAATTTTTGCGCCGCCATGGAACTAGCCATGTTTCCTGTTATGGTACAAAACAAGATATCCTGACTAAATGCTTTGTCTTCCTGATTCTCCTGTCTCCAACTCGATTTGTTGTATCTTGAGAATCACTAATTCGATATGCTGGAAATCCGGTTGTAGAATTCCCTGTGTAGAATGCTCAAATTCGACTTCCTGGATATCCTGATTCGACTTGTTGGATATCTGTATCCTTTAATGCTGATATCCTGCGATGCGAATCTTCAAATTTCCCAAATGAGGCTCGACGGACCAATGTTCTGGAAAATAAAATTAATGAGTTAATTTGAACAAAAAGCGCTGTCTTTATTCTCCGTTCTTCATTTTATATACATCGTGTTTGCTTACTTACAAATCTTAAGTTAATGACTTTATTTCTAAAACAATTTGCTGACTTACAATTATTATGAAGTTAATGACTTTATTAAAAAAACAGTTTGCTGACTTATAATTACTGATGTGCGTGAAAAGGTGATTAACAATTAGTTGACAAATTTTGATGAGTTGCAATTGGGAAAGTGAATTAAGTTCAATACAATATTGCAATTTAGCATTCTGTTAGGTTTAACATTAAGGTGAATGAAATTTACAAAGTTCAATACAATATTGCAATTTAGCATTCTGTTAGGTTTAATATTGCAAATACAAAGGTGAATGAAATTTACAATTTGTCTGATTGCATTTTAATACTAATGGATTTGAATATGAAATTGAATATGCATTGCGCCACAATTGGTGAAGGTAAATTCTAGGGCATTGACTGCGTGGTGATGATTTCAACAAAGGTAATAAAACTCAATAGCAATTAGACCTTTGGTAATTAGAATTTGGTTAGTATAAATATCCTCGAAAAGGCCTTGTAATCTCAGAAAATAATTGACAATGAAGAAGGGAGCAACTTACTCCCCAAATAGATGCATATTTGTCGGCAAAAACAAAATAATAGCAGGATAGTCTGGAAGCGCTAAACATGGGAAAATACACAGAGCATTATTTTCCTGCTTTGAGCAGGGTAGGATATTTCAGATGCACAAGAACTCAATATGTAACTTGAATTAACACCAAAAGAACGTATCAAATAAAGGAAAAGTTACTGTGAAATTCGGAATAATAAACACTAGGTAGTCACTATGTAAATCAAACGTCTGCTTACCTCAACGGTCCATGCAAAACTCGAAAGAGAAATTATGTTGACAAATAAATAGCCCTTTTTCCAAAATTTTCGTTTTTCTTTTTTTGGCTAAATACTTACCGGACCGCCCTCGTATGTATATTGTGAAGCAGCATTCATTTGTATTCATCGTTTTTCTTTCAGCAAACTCGGTATCACCTAATACAATCCTATCGTTCCAACATTTCAATTTACAGTAAGAATAAAGACCAATATGCAATGTACTCGTATGTTCAAATATTCCAGAAGCTAATTTGGTATGGTACTAAATTTTATCACATAATTTTTTTATCAAATTCAACTTCCTTCAATTCGAATATTGTCCAGTTATTTTATAAGCTTCGATTATCTTATTAATACCACACTATCTTTATCTACGATATCCATAATTGAAAATTCAAGCCGCAACATCTACAGATAATCGTTTACTTAATCGTGAAAAAATCACGATAATCCATTTGCAAGGATTATCTTCGATACTTCGTTGTTAGTAAATTAATAGCCTCATCAATATAATCAAATTACTATTATCTAGTTGTCTGCTGGAAGGGGGAGCGGCCGATGTGTGATATGAAATTTTCCCGAATAGAGAATATTTAGGAAGACGACATATTTATGGGCCTGTTCCACCATTGCGGATGTTAGTCAAATCAAAGGTCAAATATTTAATGACGTCGATGAGCTATTCAAGTCCAATGCATTTGTTGTGTAATACAAGAAGTTTTTCACAGATTATCTTGATACAAACAAAAATTTGTTTACATTTTTTTTCGGAATTAAAGCTTGTTTGCACTCTTCACGCAGACAGTTATCAGAGTCGCGGGCGGGAAAACTGAAATGCAGTGGCGCGCAAATTTCACTGAAGAATTTAGATCTACTTTAAAAATTGGGGTATATCGCAATATCTTTCAACACTTCAAGAAAAATTTTCTTGATTGGAGACGCGCGTTATTTGCAAATTTCCTTAAAATCTTATTAATGGTTTACACCCTGTTTTTACATAAGTAAATCCTCCACCATGGTTTAATTCCCAAAAAAAATGGCCAAAGCCACTTTAATGCTCGTCTGCCTTAAGCTTTAGCTATCTAACAGCGAGCAATAAACTGATATCCAAATTCTAATCAGAGCCTAAGCGGCTTTACCGCTGCCCAATATGTTATCAAGCGACGGCGTGCAAATAAGAATCACGAAGATTATACGTTGTCTCTTGAGGCATTTTACCTGGTCGATTAACAGTTCAGAAGGTGTGAGTCCCACGAAAAATAAATACTCGGTTTCTTCCAACAACGAAAAACATTATTTCTGGCTTAGAAGGAGTTTCGAGTGTTTCGCGGCGGAAGGGAACTGTGTCGTCGTTTAGCCTGAAAAATTGTCTCGTTTACGGAAGCGGAAGGCAATCCAAGATGAATGGTGTTAAAATTGATGAGATCGTTTTATGTTAAATGCCGTTAGCATACTTTCTTCTCCAAGAATGGAAGATATTGTGTGGTCTTAAGTAAATTAAAGTGTGTTGCTCCTAGTGTTAATTGAAAAGCTCGGCATGGCGCGTGGTGCTTTCAAAGTCTTGTGCAAATAGTTCGTAGTAAATAATCAATAAGATTCGTTTGCTTGCAAATAGTGATGTGTAACGTTTCTTTGATGTCGGCCAATGTTCCACGGAGATATATGTTAACGTCTTACAATAGTGTGTGGATAATTAATGCTCATTTTGAATATTGATATTGCGTGCATACTCAAAAGCTTAGCATTCCTTAAGTATTGAAGATTATTTGGATATGTTACACTTTTACGACTTCATTGATAAGAAACCATCAATTCTGTGCATGATCTACGACTCTCCGTATCTTTAAAATGTAAGTGCTGCCATCCTCTATTGAGGTGATAGTTTCTAACAATAGAAGTATTATTTAGTCATAAATATGAAGCAGTGTTTTCTAATTTTCCATAAGGACTTCTACCTTTTTTCCAAAAATTAGCAGATCATAAAATCATTTGTCTTCGTCACAGGACAATACTTTGTAGCGATTGACATAGTCGTAATCATCTTTGAATCGTAATATTAAACAATATTTTTCGTCGCAGAACTTAAAATAGTAAAATTTGTTATTCCTAACACACTTGAGAATTAAAGTTTCATGTACTCTTGGGGTACTTAGAAACAGTAACTTTGGGCTACACATTAGAGGGTAGAAGCCACATATAGAATATCAAAGCTTCTCCACAGCAACACAGCCGCTTTTGCACCTTGGCTTTCTGTAAATAGCGCCCGCAAATGTCTCGGTACATTGACAGTGTCCTCGAATTTCGAATACCGAGGTGCAATGAACTTTATTCATCGAGCGAGTCAGACCTCGGCTTTCCCACTAGTTTTCACCCTTCAGTTCTCCTAGGAAACACCTTTTTGGGTACCTGTTGTTCATCCATAAGATTCACATGGCCAGCCCATTGAAGCATCCGCAGTCTTACAACTGTCGACCCCTAGCTCGCTAAATACCTAAAATGTCATGGTTGTTTCGAATTTGCCATTGATTTCCGTCTAACATAGTTTTGCTCTGGTTATTTGCCTCAGAACCCATCTCTTGAAGGCGTTCAATATACTTGCGCGGGGTTGAGCAAGAATTTCCCACCCATAGCATATCACAGGTCTTATCATAGATTTATATTCTTGGATCTTTCTTTTTCTGTGTAGGCAGCTGGTTTTCTAGATTACCATAATATAATAAAATATTTTACTTGCGAACTGTATTCTTCTTCATAACCTTTCTTCGTTATTTTGCTTTTAAAATACACAAATTTAAAATTTTAATTTACGATATATTTTCCTTCCACTCGCGGAAGCACTATCCAGACACAACCTTTTCACAATAGTTGTAGCGCTGGGGCGGCGCAAGGCCAAAAATTTATGTGAGCAAGATAAGCTCCGCGAGGCCCGACAATGACACAACTGGAAGAATATCATGGAAATCGAACAATTAAAACAGATTTTTAATTCGTACAAAAGCACACATTTTTAATTTAACATAAATGAATCAGAGTCTCGTCAGCAAGTGTTTTTCAATATGAGTTAAAATTTAAAAATCATTAGTTGGACACTGTATACTACTTTTATAAATCGGTGAACGGAATTCTATGATCTGACTATTTTTCCTTGCTCTTTCAAGATGATACCACTTTCTGACTAGACTTTAGCAGTGAAAATTAAACAAACAAAAATTTTCTACTTTTCGCCTTACTAAACTCCTCAATAATTGCATCGTAGTCCAACTTAGATGCTATATCAGCCACAATGGATAAAACTCCTAATGCTGAAAGAATTTGTTCAACCATTTTATTTCTTAAAAAGCTTTTGATAAGCTTTTATTTAGAAAAGCTCCTTTCAGCAGAAGCTGTACTTTAAGGTATTGCTTAAAAAAATTCAAATTACATTATATATGTTCGCGTAAATTTCCTTGAAGTTATTCTCGGCTATGTATTGAAGCAGCTGTTTTACGTCTCCGATGCAGGCGGGCGAATTCGGCATAATTGCTTGCAGTTTTTCATACAATTCATAAGATTGGGTGTCACTGCTCTCACACACTCGTAGGATTGTGTCTGTCTTAACAATATTTTAATAAGTTCTCTTTTCGAATGTTTTTGAGTTTGCTTAAACCAAAAAGAAAACTGAAATCTGCAAAATGTTGATTCAAAGATGTAAATCTTGTATCCATACTGCTCATTATGGAATCAATCATAGTATTAAAGAACTCTGTTTCGAACCGAATTTTGGGAGACTGTATGGGTTCATCTCTACTTTCATAAGCGAATATCCTTTTCTTTTTGGCTAAGCTTTTATTTTTAAATTATTTTGGCAACTCATAATTCCTTTTTCAATGAATCGATGAGCGTGAGATATGCATTATTCGAAACCAATTTGACGATATTTTTTGATCCAGTCGGAAAACGTATGCAAATGATCAAGGGCAATGCTTAAATGAACTTCTACGAATTGCCATAATTTGCTTATGATATTCACTCGCGATAATATTGCATACTATTTTCGGTATATATTTGATCCCGTGATAAAGTGTAATAATATGTCGAAATGATTTTATTTTTTGTTTGCAAAAAGTGGTAATTAAAAACAAAGCCCCGTTAGTCGGGGAGTGCTTATTCTTTCGTGATGGTCTCGCGAAGTAAAGATCCCCCTGATATTAATAGTGATGTCAATTTTCAATGTTATCCTTAACAAAGAGTAACAATTGTTATATGTATTTTCTGCGACAATAACTATCACTTAAGTGATTTCAAACTGTTGAATGATCCAACATTCTTAACACCTACATTAGTGATATGCCCTGAACATTCACATTTAAATATAACATCTAAAATCGATTATATAAATTTGAATGATGAAACAAGAGTGCTTTTAGCACAAATAAAAAGTGAAAAACGGGAAAGCATAAAGCGCGAAATACTAAACGAAATCGCTAATGAAACGCAATTACCACATAACAATAAAATCATCGATGAGGAACCTGATTTGGATAATATGAAGAAAGAAATAGTTCTTCTTAGGCAATTGAATGCAGAACTCATGGATAAAAATGCACTATCAAAAGAATTACTAAACAATGAAAAGATTTCCAACAATAAAGATCAGAGATCATATGCTAAAACTGTGAGTATTCCAAAGCCTAAGCCCAAGAGGGTCCCAAAAATTATTATAAAGAAGAAGAATCTGAATGATGACACAAACTTTAAAGAAACTATTGGCAAATGTCTAATCAAGGAAAAGTCTATTAAAACTAAAAATATATTTTTAACCAAAAGTAACAATCTTATAATAAATTGTCTTGGTAGTGATAGATATCATGCTGAGAAATTATTGCATAATAGTTTATCTAAAAATCTTGAAATAGAAAAAGAATCACTGCTTAAACCTGTTATCAAACTAGCGGGTATAGATAAAAGTGCAAATTTGGATAACGTTGCTTTGGAAGCTGATATCAATCAGAGAAATTTTCGCCATTCGGAAGAAAAATGCAAAGTTCTAAAGTTATACACTAACAGCAAAGGATGGCAAAGTGCAATTCTCGAGGTTACCGCAAGTCTATATAAGATTATAAGAGATAATGGTGGAAAAGTTTTTGTTGGCTATCAATGTTGTAGGATTCACGACATAATCGGAGCTAAACCGTGTTATTATTGTGGACGAACTGGACATAGCAGTGCGAAATGTAAAAATGATACTGTTTGTCTCAAATGTGCAGGTAATGACAGTACGAAAGATTGTAATCAATCAGTCAGCCAATGCGTGAATTGTATTCATCACAATAAATTATCGAAAATGAAATACAATACAGCACATGTTGCGACAGATAGTTCACTATGTCAGTATCTTAAGTTTGAAATCAACAAAAGAATTCGAATGACTGACTACCCTGTAATGCCTGAAATATCAAGATATTTGGGTACGATTAATGACCAAAATTAGATTGGATCTACTTTATATAATAATGCAGCAACTACTTCAATCGATGGTGTAGCAAAAAACAGTAATTTTCATCGTAACAAAACAAGCAGACAAAGAGATGGCACATAACTTCGAGATTTTTGATAAAATAGTAAACGATACATTAGTGATCGAAAACATATGTGTTGATGTAGAGACTCTGAATGATCATTTAATTAAACATGATAATTTGATACTATATTTAAATATTAGAAGTATTAATGCCAATTTTGCAAACTTAGAAATATTTGTTGAGAGTTTAGCTTCAAAACCTCTATATATTTGCTGTGCTAAAGCGTGGACTGTTACAAATACTAATTTTTTCCAACTATATGGATATAATATGTACTATAATGGTAGTGAACTAAATAAAGCGGATGGGGTTATAGTGTATGTCAAAAACTGTCTAATTGAAGAGACTGAAATCATTCAGGTTGACCAATTAAGAATTATTAATACTATCATAAAAATGGACAACGGCAGCGTCACAGAATTGTTTGCTTTATATAGATCACATAGTATTAAGAAAATTGAATTTATTAAAAGCCTCCAGAAGTACCTGATAGATAAGAAAAATTGTAAAAATCATTTGGTTGTTGGAGACTTCAATATTGACTTGTTGGTATGCGATATCATAACTCAGGAATTCATAAATAATTTCTTAGAACTGGGTTTCCTACCATCTTTTCAAAAAGTAACCCGACCGTCAGACAGCATTATAAATAGGGGTACCTGCATTGATAACATATTTTATAATTTAGATAAAGCAGAAATTCAATCTTTTACTGTTCAAAATTCTATAAGTGATCATTACACTTTAATAGTCAAACTTACTAAATTCAAACCTGATAAATTGATAGCTAATAATTATGTTTACACTGACTATGGAATTTTTTTGCGTAATGCTAGTTTGATAAATTGGTCTCTAATATATTATTTTTCTGATCCAGATGAAGCTACGGACTGGTTTATAATAAATAAGAAAAGTTGTTTAGCGAAGTCCAAAGTAATTAAAAAAACTAAAAATAAACATAGAAAAACATGGATAACAAAAGCAATATTTAAGTCTTGCAAGGAAAAAGAAAAACTTTATCATATTTACGAAAAAAAAACCAAAGTTCTGAAAATTTGATGAAATATAAAAACTATCTGAAAATTTTAGATAATATTATTTATAAAGCGAAACTTATGTATGACAAAGCTCAGATTGAAAAAAATTGTGAAGATCCTAGAAAATTATGGAATTATATTGGTCAGAAAGTTAATATAAGTCAAAAAAAATAATAGAAAATCTACTCTTAATTACATAATTGATGATAATATGGATAAAATTGTAAATGAATTTGAAATATCTAACTCCATGAATAACTATTTTAGTACAATTGGTAAAAAACTCAGAAACAAAATTGTAAAAAATGAGACTCGAACAATTGAATTACCCCAGCAAAACCCTAAATCCTTTTTTATACATCTTACAGATATGCAAGAGATAAAAAATATTATTTCAAAATTTAAGTTTAAGAACGGCGGTGTTGATATGATTAGCACTAAAGCTCTCAAAGTTGCAATCGATTATATATGTGATCCACTATGTTACATTATTAATTTCTGTATTGAAAAATCTATCTGGCCTAAATCGCTTAAAATCGCTGAAATAGTACCTATCCATAAGTCAGGAAGTAGAAGCAGTGTCTCAAATTATAGGCCAATATCTCTCATATCGAATGTTGCTAAAATTTTTGAAAAAGTTTTACATGCAAGGATATATTAGTTATGAGGGTAAATAAAATCTTTTCTTGCAAGCAATATGGGTTTATGAGAAAACTAGGCACCAAAGATGCATTAAATCACCTTGCAAATATGATTTATCATAATTTAGATAAGAGTACTCCTATTATTGTAGTGTTTTTAGATTTGGCCAAAGCTTTTGACACGGTAGATCACGAGATTTTGTTAAAAAAAATATATTGCTTGGGTATAAGAGGACATGCTCATTTACTTTTAAAAAATTACTTAAATAATAGAAAACAGAGGGTGAGAATTGGCGATAAATTGAGTGAAAACAAGATAATTGATACTGGTGTTCCACAGGGAACGATACTTGCTCCACTTTTTTTCATACTCTATGTTAATGATTTGCTTGAGAGTCTTCCAAATTATTCTATCTTATCGTATGCAGATGATACTGCTGCTATTTCCACAGATGACACATGGATGGGTGCACAGATTAAGATCAATTCTTTGCTAGAAAAAATATCATTTTGGCTAAAGCTAAATAAATTAACACTTACGTTGAAAAAAGTGTATTCATGACATTTGGAAATTATTATGATAGCGTGCCCGAGAAGATAGACATATTTATTGATAAAAAACAATTAAAAGGGTTGAGCACTGTAAATACCTGGGTATAATATTTGATTATAACGTTAGATGGAACAAACATATTGAATATTTACATCAAAAAACAAAGTATATAGTCTATGTTTTTCATAAGCTATCAAAATGCATGAGTACCGATATGTTAAGAATTATATACCATGCTTATGTCCACAGTATTATAAGCTATGGAATTCTTGCATGGGGTGGGGCATATAATAATAACTTGAAATATATTATATCATTGCAAAACAGGATACTTGGCATAGTTAACAAAAATAAATTTACTGTCGTTAGAAATCCAATAAAAGTGAATCACATATAATTAATTGAAGCACTAACATATTATTATGAAATTCATCGAAATAATTATATAGACTCACAAAGTATCACTAGACATAAGTCAATTTTGCTACGAAAAAACTCCAAAAAAATAAGCGAAAAAAAAAGTTATATTGTTTCGATTAAACTTTTTAATCGTTTACCAAAAGAACTTAAAAATTTACATGGTTGTAAGATAAATATTAAAAATAAATTGTTATCTTGGATTATAACATTATAAAACTCGGAATTTTATAGTTTGCAGCGCGAATTCTAAAAATTCTAAAACCTTATTTAAAATGCTTACATAATATTGGCAAATGTATGTTTCTTTTAGTTATAAGATATTAGTTTTTAATCACACCAGTTTGCGTACAGAGATAAAGTTCCCTCTGCAGTTTACTGTTTTATATATATATATATATATATATATATATATATATATATATATATATATATATATATATATGCATATGTATTTTACATGTAAATTTTCCTGGTAAATAAATAATAATAATAATAATAAATGTAATGGTATAATAAACTCTAACCTGGAATTTCATTTAGAATTGAATCATAATTACTGAGCGTATCGGATTCTTCTGTGTGATTTTTTAAGCTCTTGATACATACACTGAAATCATCGAAATTGAAATAATATAGCTTTACTGCTTCTATCCTGCCTTCCCATCCTGTGTCTGATAAAGGTTTTAAAGTAAGTTTTAATTTACCTTTGATAAACTCCCAATGTTTGATTGCAAATATCAAATTAATTTTTTGAATGAAACCAAAAAATGGTTTTGCTGCCACGGAAGAATTAGCTGCATCTACTAACAGCAGGTGAAAACTATGACAACCGCAAGGTGTAAAAATGCCCGCGGATTAATATTCAAAACTCGAGTTTTAACTCCGTTTTTATGCCTAGCATATTCGCACCATTGTCGTAACCCTCGCTGCCACAATTATGAATATCTGATCCATTTTTTCCTAATTCTTCAAGTATTGCATTCGTTTTGTAGACGCCAGTTGACTCAGCGACAACAAGAAACCCAATAAAATGTTCTTCTATTTTGCGGTTATGTTGCAAAATCGTAATATGACAGACATTTGTTTAACTCGACTATAGTCAAGCAAAATAGAATAATATTCCGCCTCTTTCACCCTTTGAATCACTTCTCCGGTCACTCTTTTGGCCATCAGCCTTATCAACTCGTTTCGAATATCGTGGCTTCGATAATGTGTTACAAGTTGTTGGTCATTAATACGCTTCTCGAAGTGTGGGATCATATTTAGAAAGCAATTTAAATAAATCTTTGAAGTTCCCAAAACTTTCACTACAATCTATTTTAAAAGATTCTCTATGCACTTTGAATGCCAGGTTATGTGAGGCTCACATCCGTTTTATATGAACTTAGCCCATCCAGTTCTTATTAATCTGAGCTTTTACCTCCTTCCTGGGAATAAGACACTTAAGCCCAAAAAGCTCTGATTTGACTCTAAGGGCCAGCAATTGTACATCCCCTGATTATTCAAAGCTAAAGGATCGAGCTTTGAACAGTGATAAATGTTAAAGTCCATGGTAGAAACAATTTTCTATAATGCACTATCAAAATCAGATCACCTGGAACACTCCTACCTGGGTTCGAAAAAACCGCTTATTGATCAAAATACTCAACACCGTCAGATAATTTCTAATTTACAGAAACTAAAGCCATTAGGATTGTACGCAAAACTACCATTAAACCTCATTTCAAGCATTTGACACCGAGTTTTGATAATTTATGCGATCCGCTTTACTTTTCGAGTAAGAAAATATAGACGCAAATAAAATTTTATACCGTCTTCCAAAGGAAAGAAAGTTATCAATTCAACACGTATATTTTATTGTTGTTGCTTTTTTATGCATGTTCCCGCATGACTTTTGAAAGGAGATATATAAAAGAGCCCATTTTTGACAGATGATACGTCTTTCTTCCTATTAGGTCCCATTTAAAGGACCAGAAATTCAAACAACGCTAAAGAACTTTAACCGTTGAATTTAAAAAATTTCCGACATTCACCCCGATTTTTTAGCACAACTGATCGGCGCGTGCAAGGATTTTGATTGCAGGGACTTCAAATGAAGGACAAAATATTGAACTAAAACTTATCAGCACAGAATTGTAATCCGCTCAAGGACTCTGTAGATATTAACAGTTAAATATGATACATTGATGTCGAGAAATAGAATTTTAATGATCTTTCGTATGAAAGATGCCAATGTTTTGCTCTTTTCAAGAATTTTATGGAGATATCAATTCCTTATGAGATATCAATTCCATATGAGATATCAATTCCTTATGATAAAACTCATCAGTATCCTAAATTTTTAAACATAAACGGTAGACTTTAGTAAATCTTTCCTACCCGAAATAACCATATAAATTATTTCTAAATGTAGCATACGAGTATATACATTCAACATGATTTAGAGGAATTTTAATGAAAAATTTCAGAATGCTTTTCTCTTCCGCATTCATTCTTCGCCTAATGATGAACTTATTAAAAGATCCTTCTTACATCCTTAGATGTAAATGTTACACATAAGATTTATAAAGTTTCCCCGAGATAAAATAAGGATTAAGTGATTGCAAATTGTATGGTTAATCGTCGTTTGAAAATTGATTAGTTAGTTTCTAGTTAATATTATTCATTATATATCCAGAAACCGAAAGTTAGTGATACCTTTCCTTCTATAACTGATCATAACTTTGAATATGAACATGAAAATGCATAAGGGATTTTAAATATAACTATAGGACATCATTATTATGACGATTTCATGAAAATTATAAGTCAATTAACTGGAGGGAGGTGATGGGTATCGAATACACTTGGGCAAGCGATGCGGTTATGAAAGATCTTTTTAAGTAAGAGATTGATTGAAGAGTTCATTTTATATATATATATATATATATATATATATATATATATATATATATATATATATATAAACATTTATATACATTTATATATATATATATATATATATATATATATATATATATACATACATATATATATATATATATATATATATATATATATATATATATATATATATATATATATATATATATATATATATATATGTATGTATGTATGTATGTGGTCTTTTAGTTTTATTAGGAGGAATGTGAAGAGAAAAGACAAGATTCAAATAACACTTATAATTATATTTTAATGAGACACTTTCTTCGATGATATTTTAATAATATTTTCTGTGATATTTACTACTGAACGTCTGACTTCTTTTCAGCTGTGATATTTTACCTTCGTCCACGTCCACGTCCATGAAAAGCTCGTCACCCAAAACTGAACAAAGAGAACCAACCGGCAGAATGATTGTAATGGGTACAGTTCAGTGCAGGGAACAAGCTGAAATGGTGCATGTGTTGGGCTTGGTGACATTTGCGGTGGAGTGTTACCAGGCACGATCCTTCATCTCGGCCATTCCTGACTGTTCTTCAGTCCCTGAAGAATGGTCCTGTTCTTCGCTTACTTCATCCTCCTTTTGGTCTTCGTCTCTGTCCTTATCTCCAGCTGTGAGGTTGCCTTCATCTTCACTGTTATTCTCGATAAACTCGTCGTCTTCTTCGCACCAATACTTCATTTTGTCTGCACCTGTTTTTGTAGTTTTAGGGCCGTCACCGTTACCAATTTTCTCAACAACATTTGTAGGATTCTGTAAGGTCCCAGAAATTTCGGTTTGATTTTCGAAGCTGGAGAGAACTGCGTCCTTTTGATTGCCACTACGTCATCCACCTTATATTGTAAAGCTCTTCTGCGTCGTTTGTCGAATTGTTGTCGGTTCCCCTCCTGAATCCTTGTTATATCTTGCTTGGCCTTTTTTTGTTCTTGTTTTTTGTTCACGTTCCTCACAGTAGCTTTTCGCGTATTCTTGCTCAATTATCCGCATAAGTTGAACGTCCTTTACACCTGTTAGGAGCTCATTCAGAGACATTTGTATCGCTCGTTGGAATGTACTATTGAGATTTATCTGCAGTGTTATGACGTGTAGGTACCATTTCTCTGCATCTTCCAGCGAAAGTTTAGTGAGCGCGGCTATCACTGTTGAGTGCAACCTCTCTACTTGGCCGTTCCCTCTTGGTAAACCAACTGTAATGAAGTAGAGTTTAATACCATGGTTACAACAATACTCACGAAAAGTGTTGGATTGGTAGGCCCCTCCTCTATCTGTGGATTACCACTTCTACACCCAACGTTTTGGTGGGGAAGAGCCAACAGAGCTTCGTAAAAGCATCTATTATAGCCATGATATGACGGTAGCCCTTTTTCGTCATCGTAAGTGGACCAAGGTGATCGAAATGTAAAGTTTCCAGAGGTCGATCACCTTTTGGCATTGGGTTCAGTAAAGCTTCTGGCTTACCCGTTTTTCTCTCCGACAGGATACATCTCACGCAATTAGCTATGCACGCATCAATCCTGCGTTTCAAATCTGGGATATAAAACTCCTTCTGAATGATCTCTGACATCTTCTTGTATTGGAAATGACCCTGTTCATGCACGTTTCGGATGATGGAACGCTTCATTTATCTGGCAAAACATAAAGCAATTTATTTTCAATCTTTTTACATAAAATACTGTGATGTATAACGTAATCGTTATATGGTCCCTGCTTCAACAGCTCTACAATTGCGTTCAACCTTTCATCTTTCCTCTGTGATTCTTTGATTTTATTGAGGAAGTCATTTTCTGCTGCTACACAGAGTACAATTGCATTCCTGCTGAGGGCGTCTACGTGCGACATCTTCGACCCAGAACGGTACTCCACTTCGTAGTCATAATTTTCTAGAAGTACGGCCCAGCGTGCTACCCTAGTGACCAAGTCGCGTTTTTTCAAAGTTGCAATCAGTGACTAGCTTTGAATGTTTACCGAATAGATATACGCGAAACTTCTTCACTGCTTCCACGATTGTGAGTGCCTCGAGCTCGTAACTACTGTACTGTTGCTCAGCTTTGGAAGTCTTCTTACTGAAGTAGTACACCGGATGAAGTGAGTTGTCTTCGTCTCCTTGTTGTAGAAGTATTGCGCCATAGCCGTATTTGCAGGCATCTGTATGGAGTCCTGTATAAGCACCGTACTTGAAAATCTTTAACGTTGGTTCCGTGGTAAGAGCTTGCTTCAACCTATTGAAAGAATTTATTTGATCAGTGTCGAATTTGAATTTAGCGCCTTTTTTCAACAAATCGCTTAACGGCTTAGCAATCAGTGAATAGTTTTGTATGGATTTGCGAAAATAGCCAGTTAGGCCAAGAAAACTTTGGACTTGCTTTACAGTAGCTGGCTGGGAAAAATTCATTCATGGTGATGGTTTCAATGTCCCTCGATTAATTGCGTATCCGAGATACTTGATTTCTTCTCTAAAGATCTGGCACTTTTTCCATTTTATGCACAACCCATTTTTAGCAGTAACTTCTAATACCATCTTCAGCCTTGCCACGCCTTCTACGACTGACAATGCTGGTATAACTATATCGTCGATGTAAACTATCACCACTCCTTGGCTGATGAAATCTTTTAAAATATGGTTGATGAACTTCTGGAATACGCTCGGGGAGTTGCATAGACCAAATGGCATGCGCAGAAACTCGAACTGCCCTTGTCGGGTAACGAAGGAGGTGTACTTTCGGCTGCCTGCTTCAATACCAATGTGAAAGAACCCGTTTTCTGAATCTAGAGTTGTGAACCAACAAGCTCCTTGTAAACAATCGATCTGGTCTTCTATCACTGGCAAGGGGTATCTATCTTTATGTATCTTCCTGGTGACTGCTCTGAAATCGATACAAAGTCTATAAGAAAAGTCTTTTTTTCTCACCAATACAACTGGGCTAGCATAATCAGACGCGCTCTCCTGGACTATACCATTCCTGATCCACTGTTGAACCTGCTCTGCTATTATTTTCTGCTCGCGAGGGGGAAATCTTCTAGGCGACTGGTATACTGGACCTCCATCCATCGGGACTATTTTCAGGAGTTTCAGACTTGTAATTCCGAATCAACGTAAGTACTTCTTTTTTAACATTATTTTCTAGGTGTGCTAAGTCGGGGAGATTGTCGGAGAGCTCAGCTGTAACATCGATTTTGGCTAAGAAACATGCTTTCGCCGTCTCATCTTCTTTTTCTGTATTTCCCTCTCTAATCGTGGTTTTCTTCTTGCTGATGTTTACCTCGCCGTTTCCTATCTGCACTACTGCTAATTGCAGTACATTCATGCCTAAAAAAAAATCTGGTTTCATGTGGTTGTTATTAACAATATAAATCTCTGTATAATATGTTCATTGATTTGTATCCTAGCTAGAAAGGATCATTTTATTGTGACACTTGCCCCGAGCCCTGCTACCCTCAGTTGTGACGTTCTGGAGAAATATTTTGGGCTAATTGATTGTAAATGGCATTCTTTTAGGACGCAGATGTCGTTTCCAGTGTCGACTAGAGCATCGATTGGGAAATCGTCAATTTTCGTTCTAACGTACATACCACTTTTTACTATAATGTACGAACCTATACCTATATTCGTCGTGCCTTCACCCGGACAATTAATACGCTTATGGCCAAACTTATTGCATCTGAAACACTTCGGTCCTTTTTCCTTTTGGGGACAGGAACTCCACTCATGTTCCGTTGATCCACAATTGAAACAATGTCTGCTCGATCTGCAGTTCTGTTTTTCATTCTTCTGTAAATTTCTCACTCGATCTACTCCATCGTTTTTACCGCCCGTTTGTCTATTTTGCTCGTTTTTCATTTTTTCGTGAATATATAACTTTTCTTTAAGCCCGCCGACCGTTTTCGCGCCATATAGAATTACTTTATTATTCGAATAGTTTTTAATACCGTCGACAACGTAAGTCTGCCTGTGATGCGATGTCGATCATGCCATATAGATATTCGCGCACCGTTTTATTGCTCCTCTTTTTCCTTTCTTTTAATTGCTGGTGGATGTCTGCGCTACTTAATTTAGGCAAAAACTCGCGGTATAGTGCGTTTTTCAAATCATAATAATTCATCAGTTTAGCCTCACAATCTATAAACATTTTAGCTGCACCACAAAGCGAACGCTTGCAAAACATAAACGTTTGCAAATCATTTAAATGAAAAGTATCGGTGTATTGTTCAAATTCGGCGATCCAATTTCGTACACTCATAGTACTGTCTCCGGAAAATTTTCGTAGAATAGTCTCAATGTTCGAAAAATTGAATTTAATAGAATACCCGTTCATCTCAAAATCCTGAATTCGCGATGAATTAACACGTGTCTCAGATTCGAAATCAATCGCGACGTTGCTGTTTTTTGTCTATTACTTCTTCTTCGTCCACCCATCGTGAATAATTTGCGTTTGTTCTCTTCTCTTTTTTTGTTTTTAAAATTTTCTTATTAAAATATTTAAAAAAAAACTCAATCGGGGAAAATTTTATACGTTACTGTAATTCTTTCACAAATTTTCAATTTCTTTTGATGAATAATTTCGTAAGTCATTGTAATTTACTGACACGCGCGCATACAACGGGATTTTAAATTCTGATACCGTAATACCAATGAGAAAAGAAAAGAAAAACGATTCAAGTTTTCTAACGATATAATGAAATGGCACTAATGAATTTGCCACTTAAATTAAACTTCATTACTCTGTCACGCCATTCATGTGAATATAAGATTTTTCAGTTTTCCTTTCACGTTTTCTTTTTCACTTTCATTAAAACATTTTTTCAGTTTTAGTCTTATTTCTTCTCTTCACATTTTTGCTTTTGCAAATTTACAGGAACACAATTTAATCCTTGCTTCACATCCTTCGCATCTCGGTTGAGCCCCCATATGTGGTCTTTTAGTTTTATTAGGAGGAATGTGAACAGGAAAGACAAGATTCAAATAACACTTATAATTATATTTTAATGAGACACTTTCTTCGATGATATTTTAATAATACTTTCTGTGATATTTATTACTGAACCTCTGACTTCTTTTCAGCTGTGATATTTTACCTTCGTCCATGTCCACGTTTAGAAAAGAAAAGAAAAGCACGTCGCCCAAAACTGAACAAAGAGAACCAACCGGCAGAATGATTGTAATGGGTACAGTTCAGTGCAGGGAACAAGCTGAATTGGTGCATGTGTTGGGCTTGGTGACATTTGCGGTGGAGTGTTACCAGGCACGATCCTACATGTATATATATATATATATATATATATATATATATATATATATATATATATTGGACATATATATATATATATATATATATATATATATATATATATATATATATATATATATATATATATATATATATATATATATATTGGACATATATATATATATATATATATATATATATAAAAATATATATACATATATATATATATATATATATATATATATATATATATATACATATATATATATATATATATATATATATATATATATATATACATATATATGTATATATACATATATGAATATATATATACAAAGCTCATGACGCAGTCGAGCAAAAATACCTCAAATACACAAAATATCACACTTGGCGAATACAGTATCGAAAATGTTGGCGAATTCATGTATTTAGGCGCCAAAATAACGAAAACGGGTTTATAAAGAGACGAAATACGCCGATGAATACAGCTCGCAAATAAAACATTTTATTCAGTTTTGACGATTTTGAGGACAACACAAGCAAAACAAAGCTCCAAGTATACAAATCTGTGATAAGACCTGTGTTATGCTATGGGTGTGAAACATGGACCCTAACCCAAGCATCCGCAAATATATTGAACGCCTTTGTGCGACGGGTCCTGAGGTGAATAACCGAAGCAAAGCTAGACGGGGACCAATGGCGAGTTCGATACAACCATGAGCTGCATGAAATTTTTGACGAACTGGAGGTCTCAACGATTGTACGACTACGGAAGCTGCTATGGACTGGACACCAGAATCGCATGGACGAACAACGCATACCCAAGAAGCTATTTGTTGGGAGAACTGAAGACCGGTGGCCAGTGGGGAAACCGAGGAAACGCTAGTCTTACTTGGTCGACGAAGACAGTTCATCGCTGCTCGGATTTCGAAATTGGAGGACGTGGTCTACGGACCAAGACAGTTGGAGGCGCTATTTGTAGGAAGCAAAGGCCTGAGAGTGTCCGTAGTGCTAAGAAGAGGAAGGACAGCAATAAATGCACTGCATTGCAGTATCGATCTCGTTTACAAATGGGCCGCTTTTCTTCATTTCTACAGTTGATGGTATTTGATATAATTATTCCATGCACAAATTGTGATGCTGTGCATCGGCTGCGACCAAAACATTAACATGCTCGAAACGGCGGGGCGAGCAGCAAAATATGAGTAAGAAAGTCGAAACTCCGAAAGAGCACATAATAATCTATAAAATTACAAGGTGACCACTATTTATCGAACCAAATGACTCTCCTATTATTTTTGAGTAAATTTTGTTTTTCCTGAAGAAGATTGATAGTTTGTTTGTCTCTGTGCCTACGTACTCGTATGTTAACGAGATCCACTGTTGGTCATTCTTATGCGTTACAGCCAGTTGGCGTACCTGTATTTGTTTACACTATTTAATAAGTTTGTCAATGCCACATTGTTTGTATTCGTTATTTCTAGCTATTCTGTAGTTGTTTAGCCCATTAGAGAAGTTAATAAGAGTCATGGGGATGAAGGAACGAGACTTGACATTCTAGAAAGGCTTGAAATATATAAATATGAAAACAGACGGTAACATTATCACGAAAAACTTATTACAAATTCCGACGCGATTTCTACAGTACTAGACGACACTCTCCGAAGAAAACGAAAACTAGATGAAACAGAACAAACGGACATCTAGCAATCCAAAAAAGAGAAACCTAATATCCCTCTACCTGAACTAATTTAGAACGTACCTGCTTAACCCATCCTACACCTACATAAAGTCATTTCCTTTTACACATCCTTTAGACACTGAAGATGACTCAAAGTAATCGAAACGCTTCTGCTCACACAACAAAGCAAGACTTGATGGCTTTTCATGAAAAAAGAGAATTTTATATTTTATCTTCACTCTTTGCAGCCTTCTTTGATATGAATTCTACCATATAAAGCCCATTTGGCACAACGGGAAAATTTTCCATGAAAGATTTCCAAACATTGTGATGGGCAGCCTAACTGATATTCCAAGGACCATTGCCACTTTGCGTATAATATATTCCTTACGAGAATTGGTAGCTGCTTTTTTTCGTGGAATGCCTTTGAAAAATTGAAATTAATTTATTTTATCTCCTCCTGAAGTTGGATAAGTGAATAAAATATTCACCGTGAAATTTCATAAAAGCAATCGCTGGTCAAGAAAGGTTCTGCTGCTTTATTACAATATTCTTGCAAAATCAGACTATTTATTACAAGTTAATGATCTCCTAATTAAGTTATATTGGAAGCTTTATGGAAGGAACTAAGAAGTTTTTAGTAGAAAGAAGCTACACTTAATGAAACACAAGTCTAGCCGATAAATATCTTGATGAATTTACGAGTACGCTATTGGAACTTCCAAATTATAGTTTTGTTCATATCTGGCAAGAAAGTTCGTACATTACACTCAGAGGCTATGTAGTAAGTAGTATTTACTTGTTTGATCATTTGCATATTTGACGTAGACTGCTTTTATGTTGGCTGTCGGTAAGTGAGAGGAGATTACAGGCTAATCATAAAAGAATCTGCAAATTACATACCGCACACGCCAAGAAATTCTGATGAAATGCTTGAACAAATAAACATCTGAAAAAATTTCCATACAAAACGATCAAGAAAAAGAAGAAAGTGGCTTGTTCAATCAACAAAATCCACACCTCACTTATACTCATAACGCGGCATTGCCTTCATATGTTAATGTGTTCCTTGCGTAACCTTTGAGTTAATCAAAGCTCATGTGATTCATAAGATTGTTTTCTACTTAACTACACTATTTACATTTATACTCGATGATTGATGAGAAAATACATACTATTGAAAGTTTTGCTGAGAATACGAATTGTAATTTATTTTGAGGCGACATACTTTGAATAATTATGGAAGTAAAATTGATAAGGATAATATTTGTGGGAATTCTCGGATAAGGTCACAACTAGAAATGAGTTTGTCTTTCAGCAGGTAGCTATGTGGTTTATTGATTGTAATTGCTTAATGTAGTATTTTCCTCGTTAGAATTTTTAATTATGTGTCTTTCAGTTTTATCAATTGTATCTAAAATTATGAGTGTTATCTCTGTTCAATCGATAAGATACGTTCATTAGAATACAAAGTGATAACGCAATGTTTCTATTCTATCTATTGGAGGGTCTTGTATGCGTTTTCTCCATAGATTCTGTTGTTAGGATTTTACAAAGCAGTAATGGTGACCTGCTTGCGCCATTGTACCTCTACCTTTGGGGTGGTTCAGATTGTTTCGATATTATTGAACAGTATTTGGTGAATCATTCTAATTAAAAGACTTCATTTATTTAAGTTGAATGAAAATTTATAGCTTATTTAATATTTGAAGGTTGTCAGGATAGTAGCTGATGCTCAACTTAGATACTCAATATTTAGTGGAGATATACATTGATGGGTGCGTTCCTAATGCCAGTAATATTATTATCGAGTGTTCCGGTTCGCGGCCGATAATTTTAATGTTCCGGGAAAGTGAAAACGCACTGTCTTTTAAATTAAGTTAAAAGAGTTAATTTACTAAGAATGCACAATCAATAATTTCACTATTTTACAAAAATTAATTAAAATGTCATTTTTCACTTGTCTATAAATTTATATTTCAACTGTCATCACTATCAATCAATATAGCCTTTACTTCGCGCTCCACACTATCGCGGTTTCTACTATCACGATTTTTCAATATTCCCCCACTCATTCAGCTCGGCTTTATATAGGGTCTCTTGTCATTCAATCTGTTTATTGTACATTGGCGAATGTTCTGACGAAAACTACCTGAGGTATTCGAGCAATTCTGAATGTCCGCAGTGACGTCACTTTTAGATGTTGATCATGGATCTACTTGGTATATTCTTATGTTTTCGAGTATATTCGTTGATCGTGATGTTATTAGTAGTTGCGACAACAAACAAGTCCCTACTACAGCATATACCAACGTTTTCATCAATGTTGCCGATGAAAAAAAATCGAACGATGCAGATCACAACATTTGTACTCCTTACTGAGCTTGTAAGTTTTCTAACAACCCTTTCTCCTTCTGTTCCATCTGCTTTCACATTCTCCTTTTCACTGTACACATTGAGGTCATATGCATAACCGGTAGGAGAGTCGCTTCCTACCCACAACTTTATTCCACGTTTGTAGACTTCAAGGGCAAATACTGCTTCAAACACCATCTGCCCTTGAATTTGACCATACTTTCATCTCTAGATTGATAAATTGAATCCGTTCTAGCTTTTTGATGTGTACATTTGAAACACCCCAGGAGCCCCTCAACATAGTATATGTTGGAGTAAGTAGTTGGTTTCTCTGGGTAGCAGAAGTATAATTTAGAAATTAGCAGCTTATAGCGGTCCAGTGACATTGCATTTTTAGGTCTTTTAAAACAATTTTTTTACAAATACCTACTAGTTTCGTGACCTGTCTGTCCATCCGTCTGTCCGTGCGTCACAGCTAGTTTTGGTGTGAGTTGGTTATTGATGCGAACTTGAGTGATCGTCGAGGTCATTGTCATTTTGGTAAGGCGGACTCATTTTGCTGGGATGCCAAAGCAAAGAATAACTTGGTACATACGTTACGATCAATACCGTCCTATGCTTTCTTAGAGTCAACGAGGATTTGGTGCACGTCTATGTTGAACTCTCAGCATTTTCCAAGTACCTAGAACCACCTTGATACTCCCCAATACAATAGGACAAGGTCTATTGTAGCTCAAGAAAAAGAAAGAATGAGCGTTTATCAAAAACAAAAGAATCCTTAAAAAAAGTTGAAAATTTTGATTTTCAAAGTAATTGTTACTTCAATGAATCTAGTTGAAAGGTTTCTTTTTAAGGCTAAAGTCAAAACTAAATAAGCTATTGACAATATTATTGACGAAATTAATGTTTATTCACTGACCGGAGAAAATAGTTTCTGCTCAAGCATTTATTATAACTTAGCGACATAGAAAATTTTGAACAAGCAAATTTTTTATAGCTTTCGCAGAAATAACATTGCTTTTTGCCCCCTTTTGTGGTTGGACACACACACACTAAGTCACACAGTCACTAAGCATCTCCCCTGTCGACCCGAGAACCCATCCTGAAACCGTTACTTCAAACCAGGTCTCGTTTTGTTATGCTGTAAGGCACCTTCAAGTTCCAGGATCTCTCATCTAGTGGGGGAGGAGAGAGGAATTGCGAGACAAGTGATCCCCCAGCTGCTATCAGTCACTTTTATCTTTTAAGAATGCCCGAATATAATGGGGTAAGTTCTCCTGTTTCCCTGTGGAGGTCCCGCCACAGCCTGTCCCATTTTTTGCACGCAAGAAAAATGTGTAGCAGTCACCGCCTTCCTGGGCAAAACCGACAATCGGGGGACCGTGACTTACCAATCATGTGCAGGTAAGACTGCAAACACCCATATCCGCACAAAAGCGGGGTGAAATAGAAGGCAATTTCACCAAACCTTCGATTTAGCTGCGGTTTCAGATCCACGATAATATATACAGTCCACTTTGCTTTCATGAAATTCAGCCAAGACAGCTGCCAACTACTGAGTGGGCAGTGTCAGTCCTCACAGGCAACCGTGTCCCTCCCGTCCTCGCTTTGATGCAAGTAAATACCGTGGCACTCTTCAGTAAAGATGGGGTGGGTCCCTCCATGTTGGCCATAAGTCGACTTAGAGCCTATACACCCAAAGCAGCTTTCTCAGCCGTTGCCCTGATTTGCTCAGAGAAACTTATCTTGGGCTGGCATCGAAATTGAGAGTATGACTCTGGTTAAAAATGGAAACAGGGTTATATGTGATGGATTGCAGAAACTTACCCTGATTGGAACTCATTTTGAATTGGTTCTTCTATTAAGCCCTGAAAGAGGGAAACAAATACTTTCAGAGGCCCTTGAAGCAAAAGTTTCTAGCTTCAAATCAAGCGTGAACGGTGAATCCCTTCTTCATTTCAATGAAACATTAGCATCTCACCTCATACCAAGCTTGAATCTTATTGATTATTTTATCAGCTATGAAGTCTTGTGTTTCATATTTGGCAGGATAAACTACAAGTAATCGTGTGGTATTGACGATATACCAGATAAAGTTCTCCAAAATTCGCCTGAAGTTGTTATTAGAAACTATTGCATATTGTTCAACAACATGCTTAGCAATTCATATTTCCCAAATAAGTGGAAAAAAGCTAAGGTATTTCCGATCTTGAAGAAAAGAAAAGATCTTCATTCCCCAAAAGCGGTCGCCCAATCAGCTTTCTGCCTAACATCAGCAAGGTGTTTGAAGTAATTCTCAATTAAGTATTAAACGCCCATGAAATATGTGTTGATGCCGAATTGCCAATTTGGTTTTCGTGCCAGGCATTTCACCATACATGCGATAATGAAAGTTACCTCAGACATCCGTTGGAAACTTTATAACAGAGAATATGTTGGAGCGTGTCTCATTGATATGGAAAAAACCTTTGATACGGTGTGGTTAGATGGACTAGCTTTTAAACTCCTTCAAGGCAGGCTCCCTAGAGACCTTGTTACCGTGATGTGTAATATGTTAAACGGGAAATCATTTGTTGTGACTGATGGAAATCTGACGACAGTTTGCGACTTTCAGGCCTTGAATGGTCTATAGCAGGGCACAGTTACTGTGCCTCTGCTCTTCTCAATATTCATTCGCAAGCTGTTGGACGGCTTTGATTTCAAAGTCTCACTAACGCGATCATTGGTGGCGTTTGCTGATGATCTGATAATTTATACGGCAGACCAAAAAGCTACAATAGTTCAGAGAAATCTTCAATAATGTTTAATGATATGTAGTTATGCACTGATAATTATTGGCGAATGAAAATCAATGCACAGAAGTGCAAGACAACCTTGTTTCGGACAGCGCTGTAGGGACCAGTCAAAACCTGAAACGTAATTGGAAAGATTTCGATATTATGGCTGGTGACGAAAGTTCAGAACGGGTTCCACATAAATCCTGGGTTCAATACCGTAGTGTTCATTTCGATCAATATCTGTAGTATACTGAACATGTTACAATCATGTTCAGTAAAGCACAAAAGTAGTCATGGCCCTACGAAAACTCTTTCATTCCAAATACATTGATCAAATGGTCAAAGTTATCTGTTACAAGACCGTGGTTAGACCAGTTTTGAAATATGAAAGTCAGATCTGATACAACCAAGAAAGATTAGGATTTATTGAAAGGAAATGTCTTCGTGCATGCACTAGTTTGTAGAGAAGGCCTGAGATGAATTGGAAACATTATATATCGAATAGAAAAGTTTATCAAACTGCTAAAGTGACAAGAGTCAATATCTTCATGGTGAGGCTTCTTTGGAATCATATCGCAAGGTCTGTAACCGTGAGTGAATCCCCTGGATAGCCATTCTGCCCTGCAGATTGCAATATTGAGATTTTCCTTGCTACTGACTTCATACTTCCAGAAGATTTCGCGTATTTGGACAGGAATCAATATGTTTTTGATGCTTACAGTGTCCCAATTATATATCAGATATGTAGACGGGCCATCTATAAGAAGATAAAATATCCTTAAAGTTTGCATTCACGAGACCAACAATTCCAATGGAGATACTCATTTACTAGATTCGTTGAGGCTAGCCGAGCTGAGATGGGGCAATCTAGGTATTGGTGGCTCAATGACAATGTCTAAATTATTCTCATTTATTTTTTGATTTTGTGTGTTTTTTTGTTGTTGTTTAGTTTTGAGATTCTGCTCAGCATTGCTACATATAATGTTGTTTATTTATATTGTATTAAAAATTAAGGATAGGTTTCAATATTTAGGAAAGGTATGTGTTATGTTTATTATATTACGTTAAGATATAAGTTTTAACGCTTAGGTTAGGAATATTGTGATAGCATTGTTTTACTATAAGATAAAGCTTTATGAGTGTTTTTGATTAGAATTAGTTTTTTAAATATTAGATGTATGATAAAAGTTCCTTATTTTGTTACAATTATAAATAATTTTGGAATAGGACTGGTTGGTTTTTTTTCCTTATTGCAATTGGATCAGAAAATAGGTAATGATTTTAATTAATTTGAGCTTGCTATTATTTTTTGATTAAATTTGTTTCATTTATTACGTATAAATTTAGAGAGCTTTATATTCTTTGAAAATTTGCAACAATTAGTATTAAATAAGGCGCGTTTGACTTTGAGTTTCAAAAACTCATCTTTGAGTCGGTCAATAGCCCCAAGTACTTCACTGTTGGCTTTGATTCGATTAGTCTGTCTTCAGTACTGATCAAACTTTCTCCAGGAATCCTTTTTTATGTTCTGATGTCTACTTCGGTTTACTCCCGTGCTAAACTAAACCCGCGAGCAGTCATCCAATCTCACACTTGGCGCATTAGCATACCTAGCTTGAACTGTGCTTGTTCAATGGTGCGTCTAGTGACTAGAACCGCAATTATACCCACAGGCTTCACTTATTTGCCATCTACTATTGTAAGACGTTCCAGGCTGGATTCTCCAAGGGTAGATCCCTGGGCAACACCCGAGGTAACTTTCATTCTCGGTTGGCCGTATGCCATGTCATAAAGCAGGTTTTGGCTCTTCTGGTAGTCCCTCAAAAGCTGCATTTGATATTATCGTGCTTGAAAAGGGGTTTCCAGCGTTTCAACCCATCTAGCGAAGTTTTAGGCGTTCCTAATATCGAGTGCCACCAACAAAAAGATCCATCGATGCTGCGGCTATGTGCACCTGGCCTATTAGACTGCACTCACCAACATTGCAATTGCATCAATGGTGGAGCAACCTGCTCGAAAGCCATACTACTGAGGAGAAAGGTCACTAGCAGCACTTCCCTTGATGAGTTTCTCTAGCACGTTCCCAGCCATGTCTAGCATGCATAACGGGCGGTATTCAGACGGTGATACGGGATTTCTTTTTCCCTTTCTGATCAGCACCACTCCATTACCGCCCACCGTACCGGGAAAACCCCGCCCTGTAGCCAAGCCTTGAATATGCTGAGTAAAAAGTTAGGACAATGGTGATAGAAAAATTGCAATGCTTCTCCATCTGGACCCAGAGCCTTCCTTGCTTTTAATGATAGGACTGCCACTTCGAGTTCCGGCTGTGTGAAGAACGGATACTCGAATGCTATTTCACCATGCGTGACTACCGACGAGATGGATGAGGAAGAGTGGCCGCACTATCTCGTCCATCTTGTAGCCAAGGCCCCATGGACCTTTAATCACATTGTCTACTTGATCTCGCCAGTAGAGAATCTTGCTGTTAATCGATTTGTGAAGGCATTTCCAGGCTGACTTACGTGGTGCCACGTAGTTTTATGCCACGGTTGAGTCTCGCGTTGAAGTTTGTGACACTCCCTCCACATTTCAGTAATTTCGGTCCAACGCCATCACACGTAGTTCTTTCCATACCGGTTTTTTTTTCGACGGGGCATAGAAGCGTTGCAAGCAGTCGTGAAGATGCGCATAGTTTAGTTCACTATGTAATAAGCATAAGCAGTCGAGCAGCCCTGTGGTGATCAGGAGTGGCTGCTCCTGAAGAAATAAGGTGGTCACCCCGTCGAAACTGCTTAGTTTGTTGTATTACTAGTGTAAAGTAAACTACATTCGTCAAGTTTCCATCTTTTAGGCAGAGATGAGTGGTTCACTTCAACCACTTTAACATCTTTAGGTTTGACATTCCCCTTGTAATGCAACGACCTTCTTTGGAGAAATGATCGGTTGCTTTTTCTGTAATGTATGCATTTATCTCAAGTCTCCATGTCCACTAACTTTAACGTGACAAAAAATGGTAGAATAACTGCAGAGTAGCTTAATTGACCCATAATAGAACATTTCTAGATATAATAAAAACTGATCGGTAAGTCTCATAGAGTAGAGTCACATGATCAATATTTTGTAGTGTAGCTCCGTGGCTCGAGAAAAACCCGTTACATGTGATCCCGCAAATGCTAGTCGTCAAGCACGCGTACGACGTCGTTAAGTAAAGCTAGTTAGCTGAGCTTGGTGTTTTTTATAGCTCGCTATGCCAGGCAATCGGCACCCGTGTCCTACACGGTTATTTGTTAAATCATTACAACTACGTCTTGAGCTACCAGTTCTTTTGTCCCCTACGCATCACCCTGCTGTGGAGCACCTGCTGTGAGTACCTCGACGACCAACCTTTCGATGTTCCACTCAATTGTTGAAGGCTGAGACCACGGCTATCGGAAGACAATTTTGTGGATCTCAAGCACAATGTTATGATGATTACTGGCTGAGTAGTCCTTTAGTACTCGCCAATTGTGTATCCTTTGTACTACGGACTCCAAGGCTCATTCTCAGCTAATACGGTGGAGAGTCGGCATGCTTTCGGTGTTCAGTATCATGAGCGCCATCCTGGCCACCATTTCTATGATGGTTTTCCCAGCAGATCTATTAAGAGCATGCCCCACTTGATTGCTTTAGCGTTAAAGTCACCCCTAATGAGTAAGTTGGCATCTGCGTTCAAGATAGTGCCCTTCAAAGCATTAAGCTTGGCTTAGAAAGATGATATCCATTCGTTCGGTGTTAGGTACATTCTAAGGAACGTGGGGCCTGCGCACTGAACCTACACGAAACCATCCTCCACCCAAATCCCTTCCCCCAGAAAATCACTGTTCTAAACATAGATGGTGGCAGTACCAGCTTTGACAGGATACCATGGTACAGAACGTTTATCGTGGTGTTGCTTACTCAGCAGCAAAAAGTCGGTTTTCATGTCCCTCGCAAACTGAGCAAGCAGGTTTAGGGTGGTTTAACTATGGTGTTGGGTTACCTGTAAGATACGAGTCATGGAAGCTCTAATTTTGCCTTAGCTAGGGCTCCCTAGAAAGCCTAACATTTTCTTGATCCCAAGATCCGGTCTTGGGTTAGCATCCTTACAAAGGATACAGTGTGCTTCCTTTATACACTCTTTTCTTGTATGTTCCATTTCATCACATTTGTAACATTGGGAGCTCCTATCGGGTCCTTTGCATATTTTTCCGATGTAACCATAGTTAAGGCATTTGTAATATTGAAGAGGCACTGCTCTTTGCCGTATTGTCCACACAATCCACCCTATTGTTACTTCACCCTTATTGAGAAATTCTTCGGTGTCTTTTTTGGCCAGTCAATGATGGCTGTGCGTTGTCCCCTGTGGTTGCTGATGTCAGCTTCACTTTGATCCTGCTCACGCTGGGGAAGCTTCCTTTAAATTGCAGCCGTTGATTGCATCGTCATTGTTGATATTTTTAATTACTTTTTTTTGCATTTTTTAATGTATTTTTAAGGGTGTTGAATTGAAATTGCTCCAGTTTGATTGGGTTTTCGCTCGGGGCCGCCATCTTCGTCCATGTGTGTAATCGCATTTTTGGTCCCATGGTTATCTTTGCAGAGTAGGAAGGTCGAGCTAAACAAGCACTAATCGGGAGCCCGTCTCAACTGAGCATACACCACCACCACCAACCTAATGATGCGAATTCCGAACCTAATCCGAGGCCTGCCAAGGTTTTACTGGAACGGAGATGGTATGATACTTGGATTGGAGCCGTTCGCGTTTGAGTGTCACCTCGGCGCTACCATCCAAAGTAACTAAGTTCAAGCAATCATATCCGCCAGCCCAAAGCAAATTCAAAATGATGGCGGTTCAAATATCCCCCACTTTTAAGATTTCGTGGTCTCTAAAGGCCCTGATTTTCAACAAATTCTAATAAAACTTTGACCTTTAAATTTTTGCAACTGATTCTTATATCAATTATGAAAATCAAATGAAATATAATAAAGTCGAAAATTGAATTGAATTCTTATGTTGTGCTCAGAGTAAAACTCAAATTTGAACGAAATTTGGCATAGTGGTTGATAAGACTCTAAGACAGATATGTCTTAAAATAATTCAAAATCAAACGCTTAAATTTAAACTCCAAAAAGCAGGCAAAATTTGTTATTTTAAAAGTAACTATAGTTTTGAGTATGTTTTCATACATACATTGGAAATGGCTTGAATTGGAAGTATTTATACAACAGAACATTTTTTATAAACCATGTTTGACTTTCAAGGCGGCGGCCAATAAAACGATTCTTTGCTTTAAAAATAAGGGTTCCTACGATAAATTTGTGTTACCGGCTGGTGCTACCACGTAAAAACTTTGGTATGCAAAATATGGGTCAAGCAGCGTTGGGGTCTCTACAGAAACACAAGAAAACTCTCTCCAGATAGTCTAATTGAGGAGATGCTTCGGTCAGTTGATAAATGAACCCATGTGGCTCTTGACGTTCCGGCTATCGAAAAAAAACAAATGTGGTTAACTTGAGCACCAGAGAGGATCGGGTTTGATAGATCACTTTTTAGCAATCCTTCACTTTTTCCCTATCCTCCCTCTAGAGGAGGGATTTCTCCAACATGATGGCACCTCTTAGCATAGCAAAATGAAGCAAGAGAAGTAACGTGTCAAACGTTCCCAGGCTTTTTGCATCTAGAAGTCATGCACTCATGGTTTAAATAGCCTTTACCTCCCATCTAAAGGAAAGAATGATTTCATTAAAAAAAATTTTAATTTTTTTAAGAAATAGGGTGAACATCTGAGTTTATTCAGCCAATCTTGGAAAAGAATTATGAGTTTGGATAGAACGATTGTAAAGAAAACTATTTTTTTTATTTTTAAATCACTAGTTAGAATAAGAGATGTATGTATGTATCTGAAAGTTCGGATCTTGTCATCCATGAGCACACGCATCAAACGCCAACGCTGTCTCAGGATTGGCATGATTCCAAGATTCCATTTGGTGTTGTACTTCTCATAACAATATTCGTTCATTAGTCCGTTGCACTAAATTTTATTATTTGTTTGACATGATGAGCGCTAGATGGCACTCAATCACAAACGATCGAAATTTACATTCGATTTAGTTGGTAGATCATAAGAACTGAGTGGAATTAACTGATAAACGCATACAGTCATCAGAAATACAGCAACTAATGGGATTGCGGTATCATGCCAATCCATCCTGACCTAGAGTTGGCATCTGATGAATGTGCTCATGGATGACCAAATCCCAACTTTCACATACATGCCTCTCTTATTTCAACTTGTGATTTAAATCCACTTTTATCCTATAATAAGGATAAGGGAACATAAAAAACTCGAGCAATTATAACCGTTTCTGAAGTAACTGAGTGAAATGATTAGATTTATTTCAAATGCAACAAATCTCACTTAATACTAATTCCTTCAATCCTGATCAATTTCAATTTAAACTAAGCCATTTTAATAAAGTTTCAAACATAGTACACATAAAGGAATACGTCCAGTATCAGATTTCAGTCATACTCAATGTGGAAATGCTCTGGGTTATTTCAAAATTTACTCGTATATATTATGATTTCATAAATCTCTTGAAATTCAATTTATACCAAGCGAATGGTAAGCATCTACCCGATGGCATGTCATTGCATATTTTACAGGCAAGACGAGAGTTCAATGAGTTTGAAATCTCAACCAGGATTTGCTTGAATGATTACATGCCTTAAGTATATCCGTATAAGATTCACTACATGCTAGGATTTCAACAAAACTATGCACTCGAATGTGCATTCCTGGATATGAGAGTTTTCCAAGGAACTTTTCATTTTTGCAGTATAACGATATTAATGCACTGAAGTAGTAGTCGGGGACTTGAGAACTTGGGCGTCTGAGAAAAATTTTAGAATATTCAATGAGGAATGATAAAAATGATTCCAATTGAACAAAGATCATGCAAATGGTAGTAAGTGCTGTTGTAAGTGGCTAAAGTACATCGCTCAAGTTTTGCCATTAAGGACTACATTAAAATGTAGATTTCTTATTTCTGGAAGTAGAGCCTATGAATTTTAAAGACTGCCAAGAGCTAGAACTTGAATCAAAATATCGGCTTAGAGGTTTTTTATCTCTTGAATGAAAATTAAAAGTATGACACCACTTTTGCGATGCTTTATCAAATGTTAAGGTTCACAAATATCTGTTTAGAAAGTGGGTGATGTACATTTTTTTGTGTTTTTTCAGATTGAGTCACAGTTTCACGTGCACAGAATAGCTTCGGACTCAATACAGTATCACCTCATTGTCGGAGCACTGGATTTTGAAACAGTTGTGGACATATCTGACATTCTCCGTACACTCCTGGTGGCAGACAGTTATAACACGCTGAAGAAAGCAATAGTTTTGCGCCTCACCAATTTGCCAGACGCGCAGCTCCATAAGCTCTTGACTAGAGTAAAGCTCGGCGATAAAAGGCCATCACAACTACTGCGCCACATGCGGACACCTGCTGACACACGTGTTTGAGATGACGTCTTACGAGTCAAGTAGTTAGATCTTTAACCACAGCAGACGCGCCGCATGCTTTTTCTTATAAAAGGCCAGACACTTGAAGAGCTCGCTGCTGTAGCTCATAAGGCCCATGACATAGGACCATCTGTCATGGCGACTTCTCAATTTCGAATTACAACGCCTTCGTCGGGCTATGCATCTCCGCAGCCTCCGCCCGATCTGCTAACGCAAGAGCTATCCACAATGCAACAGGCCATCGCCTAACTCACGAACATCACTAGCGAGCTTCAATTAAATATGAGAGATCCAGCTCAGAGAAGCCGTTCAGTATCACGCAGCGGCCGTAAACCTCTGGCCTGCTCCTGTAAACCAGGCCCCAACGAAATAGTGGGGTACTATTCGTACCACATGAGGCACAGCGGATGCGTGCAACATTGTAGGCAGCATTGTTCCTTCTCCGCTCAGGCACAGCCGTCTCAGGAAAACTGAAGAAGCTGGCGATACTTTTAGCGGCCGTCACTGGCAACTCTTTAGAAAGCCGCCTTTACGTCTTGGATCGCAATTCCTCGATCCAATTTCTCATCAACTCAGGATTTGAACTCTCTAGCACTCCCAAAAACATTATCACAAAACCTATTGCAACCTTCGGAGTGAGACGGCTCAGCTTGAAACTCGGTTTAAGCCACCCTTTCCAGTGGAACTTTATCATTGCAAACGTGCAGATGGCAATTCTTGGAATAGATGCTTTGAAACACCACGGACTTCTTATAGATCTCCGAAATCACCGCTTACCAGATGGTCGCAACAGCCTTTCAGCACCTTGCTTAATTGGTCCAGTTTCGAAAGTGCACTCAATTAAATCATGCCTCACGAATCTCTAAAAGAGGTCTACGCAAAGCTTATCACAATTTCGCCAAAAGCTCTGCTCGCTCTGGAGAGATGGCGCACGTTGCTGATCTATCCGTTCAGCACCACATCGTTACTAGTGGCCCGCCAGTATTCGTGCGACCACGTCGACTCTCAGGTGAACGACTTAGCGCAGCTAACAGGGAATTCAGCGAACTGCTAGAGTGAGACATCATCCACCCCTCAGCGAGTCAGTGGACCAGTCCGCTTCACATGGTCCCGAAGGACAATGGAGGTAGGCAAGCTACCGGTGACTATCACTAGCTCAACGCAATCACCCGCCCCGACCGTTAGTAGTAATAGAGGACTTGCTGCAGGATGGTCAAGGCAAAGTGGTACCGGTAATCGATCTTCACAAGGCCTTTTACCAGATCCCGATGGCACCGGAGGACATTGAGAAGACAGCAGTCACGACACCTTTTGGATTGTTCGAGTTTTTCAGCATGTCACTCGGTCTGAAGAATGCGACTCAAGCCATGCAGCATACAATTAATCATGTCCTCAAAAATCTACCATGCGTGCGTAAATATCAGGATTTTCTTCTCGTCAGCTCAGACAGCCGCGAAGAGCATCAGGCGCATATCGCTAAACTTCTCTCGAGCTAAAACGAAGCACGCCTCCAAATTAACTGGACCAAATGTCAGATCACCCAGCCGCAGGTAATATTCTCCGGCTGTCACGTGTCGAAAGATGGTTTTTACCCACCTCTGCCAAAGACCCAGGCCATCATCGACTTCCCTAGACCCAAGGGCACTACGCAGCTCAGACGTTTCTTGGGAATGCTGAACTTTTACCGGCGCTGTATTCCACAAGCTACTATGCTGCAAGCTCCTCTCACCGACTTACTTAAAGGAATCACGAAAAAGAAAGATAAGCTTGCCTGGTCCGAGCAGGCCAACTATTCTTTCATGCGCTGCAAACAGGCTAAAGCTTCTGCAACAATCTCAGTTTTTCTCTCACCCACTTAGTGGCTCGCTTTATGTACGGATGCATCTAACACCGCCATAGGCGCAGCTTTGGATCAGCAGCTAACTGATGGTACCTACGTCCCACTAGGATTCTTCTCGAGAAAGCTCTCAGATGCGGTGCAGAAATATTTGACCTACGATCGAGAGCTTCTAGCCATAATCACTACAATCAGGCATTTCCAGCGTATTCTCATGGGCAGGCAGTTCACCACCTATACAGATCATCGGTCGCTCGCTAATGCATTCAAGCAACGATCAGAAAAAGCATCGCCCCGGCAGATTCGGCAATTACATTTTATATCGCAATTTAAAACTCAGTCGGAATACATACCTGGAGAAGAAAATATTGTTCCCGACGCACTCTCGCGCGTGAAAACTGTCTACATTTCTCCCGCCTGCAACCTCAGCACCATTAGCGCTGAACAAGAGAAAGATGAACAGCTACCGCACCTATTAGTTATCCCTCGTTTCAAGCTTTGGCGCTTCGAGCTCAACGGATATTCATTAGCTTGCGCCAAACGCGACAGCACTATCAAGCTCTAATTGCCAGGCTCACTACGCAAACAAGCATTCAACACGTCTCACAATTTGTCGCATTCGAGTAGTCACGTCGCATCGCCTTCAAATATTTTTGGCCAAGCCTTCTTAGAGACATATTTTGGTGGGCCAAGCAGTGCATCCCCTACCAACAGTCAAAAGTTCATTGCCACAATAGAACGGAGCTAGAAAATTTCACAGCACCGGATCAAAGATTCGACCACATCCATTTGGACCTGATCAGAGTTCCACTCACTGAAAATTTTGAACGCTGTCTAACTATTATAGACCACTACACCCGTTGGCCGCAGGCAATGCCAGTATGTGGTATGACAGCCGCAATTGTCGCACGTGCTCTCGTTGACAATTGGATATCCTGCTCTGGAACGCCGCTTGAAATGACGATCGATCAGTGCACGCAATTCGAGGCTGAGCTTCACTGTGAACTATCTCGCCTCCTAGAAGCTCATCAAATTCATACGACCTCTTACCACCCAAAATCGAACGGCATGGTAAAGCGTATGCACCGCACGCTCAAGGCTTCTCTACGATGTACATGTCAACTATCGCCTCTTTGTTATCAGGGACTTAGCCACTTGCGAATACGTTTTCCGCCGAATGAACTGAATCGAAAAGCCACTAGAGTAACCGTACTTCGGCCCTCATCGAGTGGTAAAGCGTATCGATGAGCACACTTTCATCGTAGACGTCAATGGCATAGCAAAAACACTATCGACCGATCAGCTGAAGCCCGCTTATATCGCTGCAGCAGATTTAAAGCATCCAGTAATCACAGATTCACAAACGTCCACTCCAGATAATTTACCAGCCTCCACACCAGAGCCTGAGACTTCATAACCTACGCCAAAGCTGAGCAGCTCACCGCCTCATTCGCCAACATCTGTTGCTCCTTCGTTACCTGCTCAACTTCCATCACCGGCAAATATACCGAAGGCCAAAAGCGCGTAACATTTTCATTCCCTTCACACCCCGCGAAGCTCATTGGGGACGGAGTATGTGTAGCATCTCCGCTTCCACAGTCTCAGCGTAAACAAGGAATTATACCAAGGGGGAGATTTTCAAATGCCTTGGTTGAGATGCTAACACATGCACATGCAGAGTGTGGACACGTTGTTTCAGGCAACATAGACGCGTTTTTCTTTTGATCGTCAGTCGTTCCTTGGCAACGCCTGGATTTTTTGCAGCGAGCATCGAGTGATATGAGGGTTGCGAATAAATTTATTAGTGTTAATGTAGTATTATTCCATATCCCTAAACGTTGGTCTTTTGATTTAATTTTCGAAAGGTGAAGTTTAAAAAGGAAGCTTAAACTTAGAAAATTTTAAATATGTAAAAGTTAACTACCATTGCATCATTGATCGATAATGGTCCTAATTCAGACTTTAATAGTTTGGAAAAATAGAAACCTTACTGTGAGATTCAATAACTGCAAAACAAATCTGTTTCTCAGGCAGTTAAAAATTCAACTACTTCTTTTATGCTTTTTGCCTCCCTCTTACTTTCATTACCGGGCTTGGGGTCATCTTATATACTGCCTTTTTTGAGTAAAATGTATAATCTTTGAGCTTTATCTTGACAATGTGTGAATGAACTCAATGCTTTTAAAGTGTACTAGTTTGTTGAAATATTGCCTAACAGAAACTTATTCTGATTTTTTTTTCGCAATGAAACAGTACCTATATTTTTCTGCTATAACCTTAATCAAGAAGCTGAAGTGTTGAGTGTTGTTCATGTGCTCACCATTTCAAACGAAAAATTGCTTTCCGATGCATGCCACTTAAAGACTGTTAAGTATACTTTTTTCTGTTTCTTTAGATGGTATCGTTCCATCGGAACAATGATGAAATCTTCTAAGTCTTTTCAGCACTTTTGCATATGAAAACTACACTTTCAGAAGGTATTTTCAAAAATCGCCTTGTTTTGCATAGCAAAGATGAGAAGGTGAAATGGAACGCTAGATTGGAACATCAACTCAAATTTTCTCATCATTACCAGGTGTGCCACGAACGTTGCTCTTTTGAATTAATTTTCGAAGGGTGTAGTTTAAAAAGGCAGCTAAAATTTAGAAATATTTAAATATGTAAAACTTAACTACCATTGAATGATGTTTCTATTTCAGAATTGACTGGTTTGCAAAGCTTAAGCTAAATGAATAGAAACCTCACAGTGAAATTTAAAAACCAAAGAATAAATCTGTTTCACAGGAAATTACAAATTCAACTACTACTACAATCATCATCGTTTATTCTTTTATACTTTTCCCCTCCCTTTTCCTTTCATAACCAGGCTTGGGAACGTCTTCGATGGAATCAAGGCGCAATTTTCGGTTCTACGGGTTTTATACTGCCTTAATTGAGTGAAATGCATAATCACTGAGCTCGATCTTCGCTTTTTGTGAAAGAACTACATGCCTTTAAAATTTACCAATTTGTTGAAATATTGCCTAGGGAAAATTTTTCAGTGCCTAACAGAAATTTTTATTCTTATCCTTGTCTGCTTTCAAGAACTTTTTTTCGCTAGCAGTCCAGTCAAATAAGACTTCGAAGGTTATAGAAATTCCCATAGACCTAAAAATTGGTGTGAATGTTCAGAATACTATTATAAATGAATTGTGAAAAGGCCCCATCAATCCCTCTTGTGAAAAAAATTTTATTGATGGTGAAAGCTTGCAAAAATAAGTTTTTTACGTTTTTCAGCTAAGCGGTCAGTTTTATAGCAAAAATAGTACAGGCGAAAATTGTAGATCATGCGATTCTCTAAAAAAAAATGTATCCACACTTTTTTTCATAAGTATTGCCATTTCCGTGATATAGCGGTTGAAAGAATTGAAAAAAAATATTTAAGCGCTGGCCTCTAGAAGATCTATGTTTGCCTGCTGCTTCGTGTTTGATATCCTTAGAGGCACTATTAAAATACCATTACTAGTTGACGGAATTAAGGTCCATGAGATATTGCGATTCACTAGACATTCGCGTCTGCAGATTGAAGAGCGACACCATACAATTTACGCGGATAACGAACCTGTAAACATATGTTGCAAAGCTTTTAATTCACCAAGCTTGCTTTACTCTCCAACCATCTCCAGATATAATTTCAAAGCTTTATTATTAAGTACCTTATCCTCTGAACTCCATCCCTAAAACCTAGATTAAGAATGATATTTTATTGTGCTATTCATTTTATTTTATTATTTTGGTTTTTGTAACGATGCCTTGTTTGGAAATGAAATAAATTACAGGTCGGATTTTCGGTTTAACAAGGGAAGTGTTTGATGGATATTTCAGTCGTTCGCGAGCATTGAAGCTCAGTGCGTAAATGGCATCCAACTCCCAACCAAAAAAAAATGATATCAATGTGCACATGCTGGAAAAGCTTACTAGGTATCTAAAATTACTGGATATCGTAATCTCTATATAAGCACACGTGTAAACTCGAATGTCTTTTTACATGTCAGGCCAAATAAACTTACTTTGTGCAGCTTGAATTATTGCGTGGGCTCCAGCGTAAGAACACCTATGGAAAATGTTCATAACTCGATTACGTAGAATTCGCCGACGGCGACGTATCGCAAAATGCATTTTTTTTATTCCTCCACAGGCAGTTGGTGCAGCTAAAGTGAATGAACTGTTTCCGGAAAGAAATGATTGCAGTTCTCGTGGGTGGACAATGAAGATGGCACGTACGTCGCTTCAACTCTTGACAGCGTATCTACTACTTTATTTTCCTTTCCATTTACGTGGATAAATTGGGTACAAAATTCTGACATAACGCTTAAGTACCTTATCTGTCTCGGTGGAGATTTTTATTATCTCTAGCTGAACGCATAGATCAGAGGTTTGTGGTCCGTTTAAGTCAGAGCCAAAAATGTTATTTAGTATTGAAGATAACTAATAGTTCTGAGCCATAAACGCTGTATGTTTTTCAGCACTATTTAGTTTCCGTTGAAAGTATGCTAAAAGCTGCCAACTTTTTGCTCCAGTACGGATTCAATCATAACATCAGAGGCGTCGGGTGACAAGTTGCAATGGCATCGATGTAGAAAAGTGTAATCGCAATGCTTCGTTCACTAGGCATCTCTTGCAAGCGTTAAAGACTTTTATAATACAGGGTGGCCATTGAAGAAAATATTTGTCGTCTTTTTTCACATTACAGACATATTGATGGAGTGGTGATTATATTGTAGGCAATTGAAAGTCACGTATGGCTTGCACTCGTGACTCACGTGGATAAATGCCATGATCATTAATTTTGCAGCCCAGATATTCAATTTTCTCGACACCAAGCACACACTTCACAATGTTGATGACCACTCCGTAAGTCTTCAATCGTTCAAATACAATATGATGATGGATCTTTTATTCTCCAATGGAGTTGGGGATACCAGAATGTCATAAAGATTTTCTTCTTCGTAACACTACAACCCCTCTTGGGCCTTCGTTTTCTGCAAATAGCGCCTCCAACTGTCTGGACCTATTGACCGCGCCCTCCGATTTCGAAATCCAAACAGCGATGAACTGTCTTCGTCGTCCGAGTTAAACCAGCGTTTCATCGGTTTCTCCACTGGTCTCTGGCCTTCAGTTGTCCCAGCAAATACCTTTTTGGGTATCCATCGTTCATCCATACGATTCATATGTCCAGCTCATTGCAGCTTCCACAGTCTTACAATCGTTGAGACCTGCGGCTCGTCAAAAATTTCACACAGTTCATGGTTGTATAAAATTTGCCATTTTTCCCCAAATAGCTTTGCTCCGATTATTTGCCTCAGAACCCCTCACTCAAAGGTGCTCAATATATTTGCGGAGAGTTGGGTTAGGGTCCATGTTTCACACCAATAGCATAACACAGGTCTTATCACAGATTTGTATACTTGAAGTTTTGTTTTCCTATGTATGTAGCTGGTCTTCAAGATCGTGAAAACTGAATAAAATATTTTATTTGCGAGCTCTACTCTGCGGCGTATTTCGTCTCTTTTATGCCCGTTTTCGTTATTATTATTTTATTTCCAAAGATTTGTAGTCCTACTAGTTTTGCTTCGCTGTCGAGTTTCAGAAAGAGTTCTTTGGCAGTTGTTAATGACCATGACAAAATGTTGATGTCGCCCGTATAGGTTACTGATTGGCTCGACTTGTATAGTAAAGTACCACGCGTATCGACAGGTAGCTTCGTTATGACGTACTCCAAAGCCAAATTGAATAGCAATGGAGCCAGCCTATCTCATCGGCATCGATGAGTTGATTATTGATGCGGACGTGGGAGGTCGTCACAGTCGTTGTCATTTTGGTAGAACAGACGAATTTAGATGGGATGCCAAAGCAAACTTTTATTCAGTACGGTAAGTCAAAAACAATACTCATACGACAATGCTTAAAGTTAACGAAAATTTGGTGTACGTCTATGTTGAACTCCCAGCACTTTTCAAGGACCTGCTTGACTGTGAACAATTCAGTTATTGTCGATCTACCTGCTTTAAAACTACCCTGATACTCCCGAATAACACTGTTGGCGTATGAGCTGATTTTATTTTCTGAGAATTTTGAAAATATTTTATATGTCGTACAAAGTAGTGATATGTCTTTATAGTTTTCGCACTGTAGCTTGTCACCTTTTTTATGGATAGGGAGTGTAAGTGATTGGCTCCACTCTTTTGGCATATGTTTTTGTTGCCAAATGCGCTAGATGACTTTGTGAATAGCTTTATGACTGCTGCCACCATATTTGATGAGCTCCACTGGAATTTCATCAATACCTGGCGCTTTATTATTCTTTTGGGCTTTGATGATGTAACAAACTTCATTCAGAGTTGGTGGGATCAATGGCAGCTCTCCGCAGACATCTATAGGCATCAATGTTCTGGAGCTGTGTAGAAAAATATAATTGGGATCACCCTTTCTTTGCTTTAGTACTACAGTCTCTTTTGGGCCTTCGCTTAGGAAGAGGTGGATTATCTTCATTATCTTGATTGAATCTATCGGCACTTCAGAAGTTGATATTGTCACAACCACGCTTTGGCCATGTTTTCGTGCACGCAGCTGCAATACATTTTGATTTTAAACCATTGCTTATTTTAACTGAACAGACTTATAATTCATCCGAAGAATCATTTAAAGCAAATTTTATTAGCACCATTAAGACTCGAATCAGGGACCTTCGGCTTATGCAGCGAGCGCTCTAACAACAGGCGGACTACTATCTCCTTTATGCTGATGACACTCTTCTTTGGAAAATTTTATTCGGGGAAAACATCCTTGCTGCAATATCCATACAAAATATGTTCATTTCCCCGTCCCCTGCTCACTTTGGCAAACATTTTTCCTTTCAGTAAGGTTTCACGAAAAATATGAATATATATACATACAAATATATGTAAGTTTGAAACCTCTTTTCAAACTTTACCGCCTGTCCGTTCGGTCAAGTTACCTTCGGCCAGATGGTTGAGTGACGCTCATTACAAACTTCGCATCGGTTGTGGTCAGGGAGACAGACGTCGCTAGGCAGCCACGCTAGGCAGCCACATTTTTCGTGATCATAAATTGTTATTACTTTTGCTTCACAATTACTATTGTTAATCAAACACTTAGTTAAATCCAACTTGTTGTTGTTTCAGGTATTGTGTTAATCGATATGTTATCAATAATGTAAATAGTGTTAATATGTAACCTTAAATAATATTTAATTACAGTTATTTTACTGCAACAACTCGAGTCGATTTATTCAACTCAGACTCTCACACAAACTCTAAGTTTCCCAAATTTGAAACTTATAAAACAACAACAATTAAGGAACTGCATCATGGAAGTAAAGGCTACATTTCATTTCGTTTCTGAAGCGGTCGACTCAAAGACGACCGTAGTCAAGGTTAAAACTATTCAACTTGAGGGACGTCCCGAAGCAAACCAATTTCCTCTTGACCAACAAACACACACACACCATTTAAAACTTTTCGAGCATAAAATTACAAAGCAGGTAGTCAAGAGCTTGACTACTCGCAACAAATATCGAAAGGTCAATATAACCTTGAAGGAAGGCGAGCTGCTGGAGGAATACCTGGACGAGGAGGGCAACGTAGTTTTTAATGAGTTCTATTTAGAGGTTTTCAAATCGACATCTCTTCACTCTCCTTCACCTCCCATCCCACCCGCCGAAAAATCAATGCATTCCATTGCAAAAAATTTAGTGCTGAATAAATTTGACGGGAATGATGTGGACGCGGAATCATGGTTACTTTCGAACAAGAATGTGAAAAACTCGGTGTACAAGAGGTGAAATATTCTGAAATATTGCGTTTGTGTTTAGAGAATGTCGCACTGGAGTGGTACGCGGTGTTTTTAAAAATAAATAAACTCTCGCACGCGTGGGGAATTTTGGAAAGCTTCTTTTGTTGACACGTTCGGTTCAAAGTCGTGGTCAGAAATCACCTTCGCATACACTTATAAATATTTGGGCGGTTCAGTTTTAGATTATGCATTAAAGAAAAGGAATCTTTTGATTGATGTTGATCCTGATTTATCGGTAAGGTCACAAATAAATTTAATCGTAATAGATCTTCCTAATTATATAAAAACGCATTTAGAACGAAAAGACTTGACCAAAGTTGACGATTTAATGTCGAAGCTTAGGCAAATAGATGCTTCCAGAAACAAAGCCGCTTTGAATTCTGTAAAAAAGCCGGATGAAGTTCAGAAAAAGAATAATAAAATCTTTAATGAAAATTTAAATGAACAAAAAACCTGTGGGTACTGCGATAAAATGGGCTTTCCAGCCAGACGTCACTCGGAAGAAGTATGTCGTGCGAAAATAGCACACCAGAGCAAAAACAAAAACAATAAAATCAAAGTCGCAAATAATATCGAAGCGCAAGATGCAATTTCTCTCCTTGAAAATCCAAAAAACTAATAACGATCCCACTTATAAAACTAAAAATTCTAATCAATGATAGTCCAGCCATCGGTCTCTACGATTCCGGAGCTAATGTCTCATTGATAAATTACAACTATTGGAGAAAATTGTGTGTAAATAAAAAAATAAGTGGGAATAAACAATTGAAAACAATTTCGGGCAACTCAAATACTGAAGGAAGTGTCGTCCTACCAGTTACTATTTTCAATATAAAAGAAGACTGTCTGTTTTTCATCATCAAAAGTAAATCATTTGAAGATGATTTCTTATTAGGTCTAGACTGCATAAAAAAATTTAGGTTATGCCAAGACGAAAACCTTAAAAATAAGTCAAAATTTGGAAAAAGCAGCCGAGATAGATATAGTAAAAGGAAATTTTGAATGTAAAATAATGAGATGGACGAAATTAAGTCTGATCTTGTAGTAAAAGAAATCTTGAGTATTTATAAAGATGTCTTTGCAAAAGAAAAATTCGATATTGGTAAAGTCAACGATTATGAAGCCGCAATAAGACTCACTGAAAACAAATATGTAGCAAAAAGACCTTACGGATGTTCTCTGCAAGACAAAGCAGAAATAGAAAAACAAATTAAAGAATTATTGAAATCGGGTCTAATTGAAGAATTGAGTAGTCCGTACGCTGCTCCGGTTACATTGGCTTTTAAAAAAGACGAAAATAAAAGATCCCGATTATGTATTGATTATCGAGAACTGAATAAAATAGTCGTGCCGGAAAGTCACCCTTTCCCACGCATTGATGAACTAAAATTGTGTGCAAGAAATTGCATTTACTTCACAAAGTTGGACATGAATTCGGCATTTTGGTCGATCCCACTTCGCGACAAGGATAAATATAAAACTGCTTTTGTAACTCACCACGGGCACTGGCAGTGGAACTGTTTACCTTTCGGTTTAAAATCCGCTCCAGCAATTTTCCAAAGGACATTATCAAGTATTTTAAGGAAAAATAGCTTGGATTCATTCACTGTAAATTACATAGATGATATCCTAATATATTCAAATAATTATGAGGATCATATGCAGCATACTGAACTGGTACTGAAAACATTGCGCTCCTACGGTTTTAAATTAAATGTCTCAAAATGTATTTTTGCAAAACGTGAAGTGTCATATTTAGGACATAAAATAGGATACAACAGTATTAAACCTCTAAATGACAACGTAGTCGCAATCAAAAATTTCCCTGTTCCACAAACAAGGAAAAATATCAGACAATTCTTGGGAAAATTAAATTTCTACCTCCAATATATCCCAAACTCGAGTATCGTACTGGAACCTTTTCATAACTTGCTCCGGAAAAATGTGCAGTTTGATTGGTCTCCATCATGTCAAAAAAATTTCGAGGCGGTAAAAGAACACTTGTGTTCGGAACCAATACTTTCGATCTTTGATCCAGCGTTACCAACCTACATCTTTACGGACGCAAGCATTCAGGGAGTCGGTGCAGTGTTAAAACAACGTCAGGAAGATTAAAACCTAAAACCAGTATTCTATTTCTCACGCAGATTGAACAATACACAAAAAGAAAAAAAAGCAATATTTATCGAATGTCTCGCAATAAAAGAAGCAATATTCTATTGGCAGTACTATTTAATTGGTCAAAAATTCACCGTTTTCACCGATCACAAACCCTTAGAGGACTTTAACATAAACAATTGTAACGGCCCAGAACTAAGAAAAATCCTTACTTACATCTCACAATTCAACTGTGAAATCCTTTACAACCCAGTTAAAGAAAACTTGGAAGCGGATTGCTTATCTCGCAACCCTGTCCTAGAAGAAGAAGAAGATAACTTCGAAAGCTCAGCAGTAAAAATCGTGAACTTTTTGGAAATAAACGAAATAATCAATGATCAAAAAAATTTCCATTTAGATAACAAATGTGAAAAGAAGAACGGTATCATCTACAGATCACTTAACAATAAAGAGAAAATTTGGTTATCTGAAGCATTTGGTAAACAACTAATAAAAAAAGTTCATGAAATACGAGGTCATGTGGGAGTAAAACAAATGATCTTGACAATAACAACAACATTTTATTTTAAAAATATGCACAAACACATAAAAATATTTTGTCGTGCTTGTGAAACATGTATCAAGAATAAAACTAGAATTGCAAACTACAAGGTTCCGTTATCCCAGCTGGGTCCAGCCTCAAAGCCATTTGAAATAGTCTCATTGGACACAGTCGGTGGTTTTGCGGGAAACAAAAGCACAAAAAAATATCTGCATTTATTAACAGATCACTTCACAAGATACGCATTTATCACAACATCGTCAACCCAAACAGCCGACAATTTTATTAAACTAGTTAAATCAACAAAAAATACTAACAAGATCGACACGCTTATATCTGATCAATACGCAGGTATCAATTCGAATGATTTCAAAAAATACTTAAAATCAGAAAATATAAGACTCATTTTTACAGCAGTAGATTGTGCCTTTTCAAACGGATTAAATGAAAGGACAAATCAAACACTAGTCGATACGATGTAAAATCGACGAGAACAAAACACGCTCCTGGCCAGCTGTTGCACAAGAATGCGTGCACGAATATAATAATACTATACACAGTTCCACTGGTTTTACACCCTCTTACCTACTAACTGGAAAAGAAGAATCAATACTACCTGATGAACTAAACGAGAACAATGCCGAAAACTTAGATAAAAAAAGAAGAAAGGCATTCGAGCAATCGAAAAAGATTCACGAGCAAAACAAGAGGTATTACGACGAGAAAACAAACAAACATGAATACAACGAAAATGATCTCATTTACATAAACAACGGAAACAAATTGAACAGGAAAAAACGGATCCAATCAGAGAAGGGCCATTCAGAATAAAAACGAAAATTTCTGAGGTAATATATGAGGTCGATAGCGGTCTCAGGAAAAAAGGATCAAACTTTTGCACGCAAGCAAACTCATCCCTTTCCGAAATTCCTTCTTCGTTCTTGAGGGGGGGGGGATGTAAGTTTGAAACCTCTTTTCAAACTTTGCCGCCTGTCCGTTCGGTCAAGTTACCTTCGGCCAGACGGTTGAGTGACGCTCATTACAAACTTCGCATCGGTTGTGGTCAGGGAGACAGGCGTCGCGAGACAGACGTCGCTAGGCAGCCACATTTTTCGTGATCATAAATTGTTATTACTTTTGCTTCACAATTACTATTGTTAATCAAACACTAAGTTAAATCCAACTTGTTGTTTTTCAGGTATTGTGTTAATCGATATGTTATCAATAATGTAAATAGTGTTAATATGTAACCTTAAATAATATTTAATTACAGTTATTTTACTGCAACAACTCGAGTCGATTTATTCAACTCAGACTCTCACACAAACTCTAAGTTTCCCAAATTTGAAACTTATATATATATATATATATATATATATATATATATATATATATATATATATATATATATATATATATATATATAGACCGGCTCATATCAAATTTTAATAATTCATTTTAAGTTAATTAACGAGAAAACATTTTGTACTTAGTCTTGCTTAAAAATTACTTAGCTCAAGTTGCACGTCTACCATTCTGTCTTTTATTTAAAACTTTTGTCAGCTTGTGACCCAATTTCTCTTTTCTTGGAACTAATCTCGCTTAAAATGACACCGCAAAAAGTGGCCCGAATGAGAAAAGTCGCTTGGAAAATATTTTGTCACAGAAAATTTCCTCTTCTGTTTGTTATTAAACATGAAAAGAAAGCAAATGAAAATTTTTTGTATCCTGGAGGATAGCTACGACAACTGTTCAGTTTTTGTTCATTTTGGATGTCCTCAGCAAGTTTTGTTAATTTAGAGAGATATCAGTGACTTTACGTGTACAATAGGATGAATCTTGTTGACAAAAGTGTGAGAAAATAAAAGGTTAAACCAATCGTCATGGCCAATTTCGAAAGCTATTATCTTGAGCTTTGGTGTTTTTAAGTCAAATGCTTTTGTGTTGAGTATTGCTAATTGACTGGCTGTCTGAGGAAGTCTTATTGACCTATGAAGTAACGCGTTAAAATAATTACGTACGCTTTAATGCCAGCTCAAACAATTTGTATGCTCCTGTCAGAAGGGTTTTATACACAATCTGTGGCATGCAGAATCTCTCGCTCCAAAACTAATTCTAAAATATGCCTTTCACTATAGTATTTTATATATGATTCGGTAAAAAAAATCTCAAAAATGTTTAATTAATGCATTTTTCCTGAAATTTTCAAAAAGGGGGATCGTACATTGATTTCGATATTGATAAAAGTTAAGCACATTTCAAAATAATTTACAGAGAAATTAAACTGAATATAACTCTGAATTCGAAAAATATATTAAAATGGATTGTAATAATAATAAAGTTGGGATTGCTTAAACTTTTCATTTCCAATTTTGCTTTTATTTTAAACTATATTTTTATGTAAAGACGTGGAACTTGTAAGCTAGCGTGAAATGCCTTCTTATCTCAAGCCTGGAAGATTTATTACTATGATCTTATGTTTTTGGATTTCAAATTATTCAACCTATAATGTGAAGTGCTTTTATTCCCATGCAAGCGTAAACGCGTTTAAATGGGAGATAGCAACGCCTTTACTCCAAATGAAAAGACCAGCGCTTTGTAATCAAATAGTACTCTTTATCTTAATCTTCTTCACTCTCTCTCTGGCCTTCACTTCCTGCAACAAGTGCATACAACTGTCTTGGTTTATTGAGTATGTTCTCCAATTCCGAAATCCGAGCAACGATGAATCGTCGAGGCAGTCAGACTACTACTCATATACTATTTACATCTAACTGTACATATAGAATGTAATATAACCTAATTACTTACAAAACAAACTGAATATTATATTGCTTCTAAAAAAGCATTGGCAGATATTAAATCTGCTAAAATGAAGAAAGTACTAGAGTAGATACTATCGAAATTCTGCGAGCTACTGTTGCAATTGTTTTCACAACCATTGAGAACCTCATGATCAACAAAGTGAATTTACTCAAAACCACGAGAAACCACCAAGCATGATCAACATCTGAAAGTGACGTCACTCCATTCATTAAGCTGCTCGAATATACCAGGTACCTCTCGGCAGAACATTTGCCAATGTACGAAAAATGGGTTGAATGGGTAGAGACCCTATATAAAGGCGAGCTGAACTAATGGGTGGATCATTCATTAGAACCGCGATATAGTAAACACTGCGATAGCGAATTGAAAAGCGATATTGATCGAGTAATAGTGGAGTGATTTTCGTTGATTGTAAAGTGAAGACAGTTGTTAGAGAAATTTAATTGACAAGTGAAAGTTAGATTCTAATTAAAATTGTGAAATAGTTAAATGAGTGATTGTGCGTTTTTAATAAAATAAATAAACTCTTTTAATTCAATCTAAAAGACATTGCGTTTTCACTTCCCCGGTTTATTAAAATTATTGGCCGCGAACCAGAACACGCGACAATATATTTATCATTTTTATTAAGTTTAACTATTAAATTAACTTACAGAAAAGCGGGAAATAATTTTAAAGTGCACGCTTTTACTTATTCTTTTATGTTCATAGCTATTTTCTCTCACTGAACCCCAAATATAGCCGCCCATCATGTTTTTATTGTATTGGCCTTGATAACGTTGTTCAAAGTTCATGATGTCCTGATGAAAACGTTCACTTTACTCTTCTGAATATGCTCCCATGTTGTTTTTAAATTTATCCAAATAAGCATGCAGCATGTGTACTTTCAATGACATCCTGCAGCCCATGGCTTTAAAATTTTTAAGCATATCCTCAACCAACTGTTCATAGTTTTCAGCTTTGATATTTTCTAAATATCAAGAAACTACTGCACTAAAACTGTTCCAGATTGCTTTTTGAGTAGGATTTAGCAACGTTGGAAAATTTTTCGTCGGCGGGAATCTGTCTTATTTGCGGACTAACAAAAACCAAATTTTAACCTTTGCTTCGGATAACTTCAGAAAAAACTTTTTCAAGTATCCAAAAGCTTCTGAAGTTTCATCCTGATTTTAACAAATTATTTCATTAACCGTAACTTAATGTGCAAAGGCGGCATTAACACTTTTTCCACTTCAACAATCGGCTCAAATTTGACTTTCTGTTTTCCGACACACAATTCTGTTCTCACAGGCCAGGACCTTTGGATATAGTATAACACGGAAATTTTGTATATCCCCTCTGTAACCCCATTAAAAATCTCACCATTTTGAAATCTCAAATCAGCTGCTAGTTATACTCATGATACTTTACAAACTCAAGCAAGATTTTAACACTTTCATAATTCTCTTTAAGATGTACTGAGTGAGCGATTGGAAGAGATGGAGATTTATTTCCGTGGTGTAATAGAACAGCTTTCAAGCTTTTTGTAGAGCTGTCAATGAATAAACCCCATTCGCTAGGAACACAGGGTATGCCAATTGCTTCAAACAACCCTTTAATTTCATTGCAAAAATAAAGTCCATCTTCTTTCGTAAGAAACGTTGAGAATATTTCATGCCTAGTCCGCTGATCTGTGATCTTAACATCATCAAGTAAATGCCACTGTTTTAAGCGAGAGCCTAAAAGCTCTGCTCTCTTTTTCGGCAAATTTAAGTCTTTAATTAGGTCTCTAGAATCTTCTGTAGTAATGAGATGGTGTTTTGGTTGTTCAGGTGTAGGCAAAAACTCCTTATCGGAATTTCTTTTATAAGAACTAAGAGATGAGCTACTTTTCTGCGATAATTTTGTTGGTGGCTCAGTTACTGGTCGTGTCGAGTTGCGAGCACTTGGAGCGGAAGAAGATTCGAGGTCAGGATATTCAATAGCTTTTGCATTTTTACCTGTACGTCTTTTACTCGGATTCACCATGCAAAAGTAGCAGTCAGTAACATGGTCTTTTGGTTCTCACCAAATCCTTGGTATTGCAAATTTCATAGACCTTTTTTCACCTCAATAACAACCTGTAAATGTAGAAATAAAAATGAATATGTCTATTACACTTTATTTATTGCTTGATTAAAAATTGCTTACCTTCCAAACATCTTTTACAATAACTACAAGCAACATGTGGAGCCCATGGTTTGTCTTGATCCGAACGTGAAAGTCAAAATATGCTTCATAGGCTTCACAAAGAACGCGAGATGTCTTTAATTCGTATTTCACGTCTTGAACTTTAATAAATTGACCACATATAAAACAAAATGCATCAGCATCGAATTCGCACTTTCGTGACGACATTTTCAGTTTTTCTGGGCTTGTAAAAAACACCTGATCGATGTTTATGATTCGGATGCTATCCAGCGGCACTGTATAAACGTAAACACCCCACTCTCATCGCGTAGTCTTTGTGAAAGCATTTAAATTACTTAAAATTTATAAATAAATAAAAAAATGAGTATTATTACTATAACTATTACAAAAGCAAACTTTATACCAAAAAAAAGGTATTTTCTTTTCGTTTTTGTGCATAAATGAACCAGAAAATCATAGTATAAACGTTAGGACAAAGAACGAACATTTTTTTTATAGAGTCGTGTAATTTGAGTTCATAATATATTAACTATAGAGGTCACTATAGAATTAATAATTGCATGTCTCACCTTCTTGATAGACGGCATCATCTGTGTGCCTATAGTAGTGGCAACTTGAGCGTTTTTGATCCGAGTTTCACAGCTCATAAAAAATTCAAGAATTTGCACTTATAGTTAGCAGAAGCTGCATCTAGAAGAGCTTTTTGACAACCACAACAACAACAAACTCTCTCCATTATTTGCATGCATTCGTTGGAATGAACTCTTAGCACATTATGAACAAGAGTCTTGGTAAAAATTTTTTTATAGAGACTTACTAGTTTCGCGACCTGTCTATCCGCCCGTCTGTCCACACGTCACAGCAATTTTTCTCTGAAACTATAAAAGCTAGAATGCACATACTTTGTGAAAAAAAAGTCATGGTGTCTAAAAATTTAGGTTTCACCAAAAATTTCAAATTTATAGGCCCCCCCCTCATAACGAAGTAGATCTTAGAACGTGTTTTGTACCCAATTTCTCAGTAATGCAGTCACCAGCAATGAATAACGTCAAGAAAAATGTCAAAGAGATGTGCACGTTTGCCATTTTGCTGCAAACCAACGAAAACACTCAAATCATGAATTCCCAAAAATTTTAATGTTATTGCCCTTATTGGAAAATTTCAAGAAGATCAAGTCAAAACTACAGTGACTGATTCGATGGAAAGTCCATAAAATACCAAAATCATGTGTTATGGTTGTTGTAATTGGAGAAATTTCAAACGGCTATAACATCCGTGTATATCATTTGATTTTTATTAAACTTACAAAGTTTAAGGACCCTTAGTAGAACTACGTATATATCGAATTTCGTTCAGTTTAAGGGTACAGATGCGATTTTATTGGGGAAAATGTGAAGTTTGAATATCATGCTATTATTAACAAAGTTGAGCAAATTTTGACTTCTGAGGTATTTGTTGTTATTGTTCTCATAAACACCTACCTTCATCATTTTTTTCAGATTTTTCGGATCACAGGTGTCCAATCGCGAGGGGGGGGGACACACATTTTTCGTGTATTTTTCCCTCCCTGTGCTTCCCCCGAAGCAAAAAGTTTAAAATTAAGACCTATTTTGAAAAGTTCTCATCAAGACCTTTTATTTGATACCCATGTCGGCTACCTTTGATGAAATTCTTTTTTCGGGGACCACTTCGCTATATGGAGGGACCCCCCCTTAAATACTTTATAACATTTTTTTGTAGTTGAATTTTGAAGAGAGCACCACTTTACACTTGCATGCAAAATTTGATGTTTGTAGCTTAAGTGATTTCTGAGAAAAACTGTTGTGACACACGACCGGACAGACGGACAGACAGGTCGCGATTTTAGTAGGGTTTTGTAAAATTATTTTACAAAACCCTAAAAAGTCGTTTTATGCATCAGGTGATCAAGGGAGAGGCAAAATGTACTAAAATTTTGTGTCGCAGCCCCTCGCGATTGGACACTTTTGAGCCCAAAAATCTGAAAACAATCACGGAGGTGTGTCTTTTTAGTACAAGGGCAACAAATACCTAGAAATTAGAATTAATCCAGCCTTGTTAATAATTATAGAGAGATTTTACATTTTCGCCCATAAAATAAAAATGGTTTCTTGAAACTTCATAAAGCTTTGGAACTATATACGTTGATTGAAAGTCTTTCTGCTTACTAGGAAGAATTACATAATATACAACCTGCTTTAATGTTGGTATGACAGCTTGTCTTGCGAACCTCAAGATCTTGACTGCGCAAAGCAATCTAGATTTCATACCAACGTGTGTGTCTAATATAATGCCTTGACATTGCGACAAGATATCATTAAATATTTAAGCTCCTTCAGACAAGGAATCGCTGCCTCTGTAAGGCTTCGTTAGATGTTTTGATAAGCGAAAATTTGAATTAATAAATAAACAAATCAGAACCTGAGTTTTACCGATTTCTTTTGATTTTATTATCAGTGGCTCATTTGTTCCAAGATCTTATTGCAACCCACTTTTTGCGTACATCAGTGAATCACTGATGCTTCTATTTACGCCTAGACCCAGTGAGGTGAACGATCTCCTACGGTCGACTGTCGCTAATAGTAGCACAGAATACCATCCTTCAAAGTTTAGACACTCTTTCGAACAGGAATGATTTGCAGATATTTTTATATGGTAAGCATCGTGAATACCACAATACTGTGGGACTCCCCACTGTCAGTGCGCCAGATACCTACACAGTTAAAAATTCGAAAATCATAAATTTTTTTTGCATGTCTGTTACACTAACTAGTCTGGTTGCTGCACAACGTGAAATAATCTTCAGGTATACGGAAGAAATTCCTCGTTGTCTAAATCCTTTTATAAATTGCTTCATCTCGTCCTTGGTCCACTTGTCACATTGCACTCTACTAACGCTTGCAGTGTTATACCAGGATCGTAGCCAGAATCGTGTAACACATCAAGAGCATTTATTGTCGTATCGTCTCTACTAGCTGTTATACAACCATCTTCAAGATCAACATCAGACATTCCTTAAAATGCTGCCTACGATCGGGCTGCACGTAAATACATCAAAAGATTCTTTATCAACGGGAAAACCTGAAATTGGATTATAATCGGGAAGTTTCACTTTTGAATTTGTTACCGTGATTTTGTGAGTTACGTGCATAAACGTCGTTCACCTCGTGGCCGCTACCCACTCGAATTTTTCCTTGAGCAGAGGCCGCCATTACCCTTCATAATCGCCATTTTTACGATTATTTTATCGCAACACCTGTTATGATAACCATTTGAGACGCGATGACTCGCGAAATTTTCCTTGAGATGATGCATACGAACGTGAGAGTTTGGCGGCGGATGTCTCTTCCGCAACAGAAAAGCAAGCATGCAAAATGAAGAAGCATGCAACAAAACTTGGCACCGTAGGACCCCGTATCCGGACTCCCTCGGGAAAACCACTTTCACCACAATTCATCGCTTTCTGCACGAAACGCACTTTTCGCGGCACAAACATTTTGCAAATCAACCAGTTTGTTCACCTTTGCGCTCGTCCCGTACTAACTATTTTAGTTGAAATAACAACTACACAGTGTGGCGGCTGCTTTGTCACGTATTTAAATAAGTACTGTAAAAGTTTTAATGGCGAAAGTTTTGAAAAATCGTCTCAAGTACTTCTCACATCGCGATAATAAGCAAGCACACGACCGCCATTTTTTTTTTTCTCATCCACATCCTAGTAAAGTCACCGCGAGCTGTCAGTTTTTCTTTTTAATTCGCTCAATACCCGTTGATTTTAGTGGCGTAGGGTGTAGGGGTCTGCTGATTTTCGTTAGGTTCATTCAACACCCGTTGACGTCAGTGGTGTAGGGTAAAGGGATCTGCTGGTTTTCGTTTAATTTGCTCAATACCCGTAGACGTCAGTGGCGCAGGGTGTAGGGATCTGCTGTTTTTTGCTTGGTTCGCGCAAAACCCGTCGACGTCAGTAGTGTAGCGTCTAAGGATCTGCTGGTTGGGACGTTTAAATAAAGGGGTGGCAGATCTTGACGGAATATCGATCAATGGGATCGAGGTTATCACAATGGCTAGCGACTGAAAATTTTCTTTCTGCTTCTAAATTTGTTGGTTTAATGGTTAATAAATAATCGTGCAACAAAGACATATACTTTCTTTCAATTGCATCGGTTTCAAATGTTGCCATATCATTTCTGAGAATTTGGTCGAAATCTTTCTCTTTTCTATTGGGTGTACAACATAATAACCAAAATTTGACGATAGATGTCCGCACTGACAAGTATCGTGAAAGCTCGAACTTTATATACATGTCATTTTGAAGGTACGTTTGACAGCTATCAAAATCAGTCAACAAAACAATTTTATCTTGTGTGCATTATTATTATTTTTCCCGATGAATAACTTCGAAAACTGGAGAAAAAGACAGTATTTGCGGGAGGTTCTGTTGGGTCATTTTTTTGCAAAGAAAACTGCTGCGGAAAGTCATCGTTTGCTTGTTAAAGTTTATGGTGACGATGCTTTAGCGAAAACACAGTCAACGCTTCAAAAGGGCCAATTTGACATCAAAGACAAAGAACGCCCAGGACAGCCAAAAAAGTTTGAAGACGAAGAATTAGAGACGCTACTTAATGAGGATTCGTGTCAAACGCAAGACGAACATGCCAAATCGTTGAAAACGACTCAGCAGCCATTCCGTTCAGAAGCAAGGTAATTGGGTCCCTTATTAGTTGAAGCTGAGAGACGTTGAACGGCGCTTCTGTATGTCTGAAATGCTGCTTGAGCGCCATAAAAAGAAATCATTTTCGCATCGGATCGTGCCTGGGGATGAAAAATGGACCCATTATGACAATCCCAAGTGCAAAAAGTCATACATGAAGCCCGGCCAACCAGCCAAATCAGATGCGAAGCCAAATATCTATGGCGCCAAGGTTATGCTGTGTATTTGGTGGGATCAGAAGGGGCCGTTATATTATGAGTTGTTGAAATCGGGCCAGACAATCACAGGTGACCTGTCCCGAACATGATAAATCGTTTGAAGCGTGCCATCATCGGAAAACGCCCGGAATATGCAACCAGACACGTGGCTATAATTTTTCATCATGACAACGCTCGGTCGCATGTTGCAAGACCCGTGAAAAACTATTTGGAAAATATTGGATGGGAAGTTTTGGCCCACCCGCCTTATAGTCCGGCCCTTACTCCGTCAGGCTTTCATTTATTTCGCTCGATGCAAAACGCCCTCACCGGAATACGCTTCACTTCAGAGCAAGGCATCCGAAATTGGATAGATTCGTTTTTGGCCGCCAAACAATCTCGTTGGGGTGGAATTCATAAATTGCCCGAAAGATGGGGAAATGTTGTAGCTTCCGATGGACATACTTCGAATTAAAATATATTGTAAGATTTTTCCACAGTAAAGCATCAAATTTCGTTAAAAAATTCCGATTATTAAGTTGCACACCCAATATTTGAAATGTGTTCAATGTAATCTAAATTATTTTGTTTTAGTTGCACTTCTGATTCCTCCAGCAATGTTGAATTATTTGGCAATGATAGGTTGCAATCATCTGCACCCACAACATCTAATAATTCCATGTTTTCCGCCTGATCGAGATTTATTTGAGCTTTGAATTCTTCCTTGATTCAATCTGACCCGTGTTCGGAGCTATATTTTTTTTCTGTTTATGTATATATTTTTAAACTCACACATATTTGAAAAATGAGACACATGTTTTGTAAACAGTTTCACGCATTATCGGGGTTAATTCGAAATTGCACTATGATGCAATAATTAAAAAATTTTTATAATATAAAATTAATAAAATACAACATTTATGCAATAAAAAAAACGGGTACTTACTCAATCCTCCTCCGACGAGCGCTCGTTTTTGGGGTTTTGGTGTTTTTTTACACGAAATTTTAATTTCAGCAGTATAACTTGTCTCTCATGGCTTAATATTATCTCACCCGGCTTTCTTTTTTAAAACAAAATTAAAATTATAATCTTCAAGGTTATAACACAGATAATGAGCGAAATTAATTTTTCTTTTAAAGAATGATGTAAAAAAAATTTAAAGTTTCATCACCCTACGTAAGTCGACAAGACTATTTTCGAGGACCGGATGACACCGGGTCGTTGAGAATTTGAACACGATGTATTCCTCCATTTGTTTTGACCGAGGACGCGTAGTCGAAAAAACATAGGATATTTGATTTATTTTCAAATTCTTGAATGGAGGATGCATGACAAGATAGACACGAAAGGTCAAAAGCACAAAAATGAAAGACTGACGTGGAGCTTAAATTACTTCATTGAATTATCTCAGAACAATTCTCATAATAATCGAAAATAAACATGTGTGTGATTAACAATGTACGTTCATTCCCGTCCTACGGTATTTTGTTTTAAATTAACTACTGTATATGGTTTTTCCTTTTTAGGGTTTTGTCAAATAATTTTAACAAAACCCTTCTAAAATCGCGTCCTGTCTGTCCGTCTGTCCGTCTGTCTGTCCGTCCGTCCGTGTGTCACAGCAGTTTTTCTCGGAAACTACTTAATCTAGAAACATCAAATTTCGTATGTAGGTGTAAAGTGGTGTTCTCTTCAAAGTTCAACTACAAAAAAATTCTATAAGGTATTTAAGGGGGGTCTCCCCATGTCGGGGAGTGACCCCCCGAGAAAAAAAATTTCATTGAAGGTAGCCGATATGGGTATCAAATTAAAGGCCTTAAAGGCCCCTCGCGATTGGACACCTGTGATCCGAAAAATCTGAAAAAAATCAAGAATGTAGGCCTTGATGAGTACAACAACAACAAATACGTGAGAAGTCGCAATTCACTCAACTTTGTTAGTAATGGTATGATTTATCGATTTTATGTTTTCTTGAATAAAATCTTAACGGTACCCTTAAATTCAATGAAATTCAATACACAGATGACTATTTATAAGATTGATACTTAGCCAAGTTATAGCGGTTTGAATTTTCCTGTATTACTATGGAACAATATGCGCTGCATGTATTACTATGGCAACATATGGCTATGTAACAACATGCGCTTTTTACCGACTCAGACACTACTGTTTTGCTAGGATTTGCATGGAAATTTCAGGAATGATAGGTGTCATGAATAACTTTGAGAATCGGTTCAGCTAGTGGTATCAGTAATCGTAAAACAAAAAAATGGCTGTTTTAATTGCGAAGATTGAATAATTTTGAGTTATTTTTTCCCAACTTCAACGTTCAAGGTGCATGCTTTGAACACTTGATTCAATTTAATGAGTGACTGAAGATGAGTACCTACAATTAATACTCATAAGTGAAAAAGTCAAGGAGGCGGGAGAGAGCTCCTAGCAAAAGGGCTTTGTAACAACTCTAGGATTCGAAAAAATTGCCCATTAATCGATGATAACAATACAGGAGAGTGGCCACTGAAAAAAAATTCATCAAACGTAGCCGATATTAGTATGGAATGAAAGTTTTCATGGGAGCTTTTCAAAACAGTTCTTAAACTGTCAGTTTTTGCTTCAGTGGGGCACAGGGGGGAAATATATGAAAAATGTGGTTTCCTCCCTCACGAAGGAGATATTTATGAGTATAACAATAACAAAAACCTCAGAAGCCTAAATTCGTTCAACTTTCTTAATAATAGTATGATCTTCGAATTTCATATTTTCTCCAATAAAATCGTTTTCGATTGTTTTCGGTGAAATCAAGTAGGAATTATAATTATTGGCACGCCGATCAATGAAATTATCCAAGGCAAAATACTGAAGCAGCAATAGAATTTTGAAAGATCTAAACACTATATATGTCGTCAGGATCTTCGTATCTTCCTTCGAGTTTCAATTTATCAATCTTTCGGTTTAAGTTACGCTTGGATATCTTGATTTTGCTGTTTTTCTTGACACAATAGCACACATACAGATAACTGTTGAGATTTACAGCAACCAGCGGGCGAAAAGACGCGATGATAAAAGGCAATATCCACATAGGCGCCACTGTTCTGCACCGCAAATAAATTAGGCTTTTCAAAAGTCAAACATCACCAATTTCTTCCACTTGAAAGAACTCATATGACAGTAACCTTCTAAATAAGCCGCTTGGAAAAATATTAAATTTTACAAGTCCCGCTTGGTGATTCGGTCTACCAGCTCCTTTGCGCAAAAACACATGCATCACTCGCTTATTTCATCCATTCCTTTAACATTAAAATGATTTGAAGGAGATTATTATAACTGACAATTTAATTCAATTCTTTGACGTTAATGCTTGTTCTGTTGTTTGTATAGTTGTCAACATCAAGGGAAAACACTTTAACGAATAGGCGAAATTTTTTGAACTAATCCCAATTTCACTTAGCAAACCGGCAATGTAATCACGGAACTAGGAGCCTAAAAATGATGAACCGCAATATCCTAAACTCATGAACTAGACGGGTGTTGCGATGAATGACGAATTTACGTGATTTCTTCACATTTCCACTGAATGTAAGAACGTTCAAGAAAATTGATAAAAATCATCTTCAAATCCGAATTCAAACCTTCCAACGAATGTCCGACTCGCGCATATCTTTCCTCAATCGCTCCGACTCGCCAGTCCACGTTCGACCAACTCCCCGTTTATCAGTTTGGATCCGTCTAAGAACTAGTCTCTGCTTTCTCATCCCGTGTCTACGGTGAAAATCCTATCAGATGTCCAACCAGCTGAATTCGAATGCATTCCATCATGTAATGCACCGTTACCCTGCACTAAGTCAGGGGTTCCACATCCTAAATTGTAATAGGCAGATTCAAACTTTTAACAAAAACCAAAATGTAACTGCAGTAAGGAAAGTTTAATTAAGCTTAAGAAATTCAAAATGAATTAAAGAAATTTAAATAAATCGAAGAAAATTTACATGCAGTGAAGAAATTTACATAAAGGAAAGGAATTAAAATTTTATATAGTAATGAAAAATTAAATTTTATAGTAAGATAATTAACGGAGAACATTTAAATTTTAATATAGAGGAAAATTGATATGGGTTACATTTACTAATAATAATAAGAAGAAAAACTATTCTACAAATAACAATTACAGGGGAAAAAAATTACATATTTTTATTTTAAATCTGCCATTACAATTTGGATAGAAGATAGGAGGGTTTTCGAACAGTTTGCAAGTATAACTGCTCGATTACTACAGGACATAATAGCCAGAAACTTAAAACTAATACTTGGGCTAATAGTTTGATAATGTTCTACTAAAACTGATTGCTACGTGCCTTGAAAATGTACATTTCACATACACAGTCTTAACTTACACCCGATTTTATGCCTAAGGCTCACGTTAGCGCATATAAATATTAAATTACTTTGATTAAATCGTCTTAAATGTGCCATCTCCTATTTCCACAACACCTGGTACATTCATGAGCTCACGATTAACAGCGCCTCGATCGTTATCCTTTTCTTCATCAAATAGCGGTCCAACAAGAAGTTGCCATTCAAGATACGATACGCAACTATCAATCCCTTTAATCGCTTACAGTTAACGAAACAGACAAAATTTCGAGTTTATGTGTGTAATATATGCAAAATCCAATTAAACTTTTTGCCACTTCGAGCCATGCTCACCCTCCTGATTCAACCCTAGAAAAAATATTCTCTACTGCACTTTCGTAGCTCTTTTCCAATTTAAGGTATTTCAATTCTACCGCTAGCAACTCTCCGAAAGTCTCTTCTTTTGATTTTTACCGGCTATTTATTTGTGGGTACTTGGAATTTTCCATTGACATTTTTATGTCACTAAGCAAATACGAGCCTGAAATAGTTATTGTATGTTGTCTGGTCATGTTTTGGCGTATCACTGCAATCATCTTAATAAACACTTAAACTATCATGTCTCGTTCGATTTCTCCACACTTGCGCCATTAATGCGAAGTAAAAACTTCAGGTCATGAAAACACCACAATCTAGATTTGTAAACATTTTTTATAACTACAAATTACACAACATGCTCTGTTTCCATATGCTAATGAAACGATTTCTTTCCACCATTGGTTGCTGGCGCAAAACTACTTCCCAACCTCCCGTTATGAAAACCCGCACGCTTACGGTTTTCATCACAATGTGCTTTCCATGGTGTAGACTTTGATTAACAAACCGATCGTACGGCTATACAGTGTTGACTCCGAAACTAAAAACTTTTCCTGTAAAATCTTAAAAAACCGAACTTCCATGCCCGCGTTGAAAAGAATCGTCCTCATGTCCACTTTGCACTATAGAATTCATATTTTTCAATCTCGATCACGAATTACTTCACCTGCTGCTGCTCGCCGGCCCGTTGTAACAATCCACCTCGTTTGTTATCTGTGGCTGTTTATTCTCAAGCTCACTGATGCCGTCCACTCTCATTTGCATTGCGGGACAATGCAATTCGTTGGTAAGTTGCGCTACAAAGAGGTTGTCGTGATCAAATTTTAATTGTAAATTAAAATAATATTTTTTTTCTAAGTTTTAATTAAAATTGGATCAGCATTATGATGGTTTTCGAGCAGTTGCTCGATTACTAAAAATTTGCTAATCTTTTGTCAACTGTTTTGTTAATCAGACACATAAGGGAATCCTAACCAATTTTCAATACATATCAATATATCACTAAACTAGATTCTTTATCAAACTTTCCCTACTTCCCAAATCCAACAATCCTCATGATATTTGAAAACACCCCTGTTCATACTTTTTTTCTATATTTTTCGATGAATTATCTTGGAACGCATATATATGAGTGTGCGAATGCTTGCCTTTTACTCGTAATAACTCTTGCCTTTTTTATCCTTTCCGTCAAAAGATAAGATCAGAAGAAAAACTGAAAGCGACAGTTAAATATGTGTCCTTAAATAATGACCATTGAGAAGATGTGCTTTGCTACGTCTTTATCAAGTTCATATATGAAGAGCAGGATAGCTCGTATTTCAACGAAAAACTTGAAACAGCATAAAAGTTTGTATTTTATAACAGCAAGTTATAAAAAAGTCTTTGAAGGTCCCTAAAGTATGAAAGCAACCTGAAATGACTTCTCAGGCATCATATGTACAATGCCCCAATGAATGGTAAAGTTTTTCTACATGTAAACAATGTAATCGCTGCTACCCTTAGCAAGCCAATTTAAAAAAGCTGTAAGCTTACGAATATCCACTAAATCGTCCCACTTGCTTGGTACCTGGCTAACCGGCTCGTACGTCCTTTTATTTACCAGCACTAGTAAAATTTGGTTCTTTTTACATTCTTCCAATGTCTTTATTAAATAAACAAATGACCAACCATCAACGATAATTTGTTGACAAATAAATTTGTTTTATTGATATCTGTGAAATATAAATATGTCCAACCGCTGTGAATATGCGTGTCTATTTCCAAAAAGAAGTAACAGTAGCCTGCACATGATACTGAATGAAAGCGAAAATAACGCAATCCTTTTTCACATACGACACATGTTCACATATTACTGGCTTAGAGTCACTCGCACTGGGACCATAAATGAAAATATTATTCCATAGTAGGCGTGTTAAAAAATTCATTCTCGTTCGCTGGCTTTATATCCTTGGCACTCATCTTGTTGAATTCAAATAAAGTCAAGTCCCTTCTGAAATATTTCGAATAATGTGACATGGAACATATGAAATTGCAAGTATAATATGGTGATAGTGGAAAGGATATTCAAAATTTTTGAATAGTGAGTGCCAGGAAAAGGGAAAGTATGAATGTAAATGTCCGGCTCTAAATATTCATTGAAAAAGAATCATAAATAAAATCATTCGCATTTCAAAGTTTTGGTCTTCAGAGGAAAATTCACTGGGAATGTTATCCTTTTAAATTCGGATACAATATGTGAGAATGGCCATGATCATATTGAGTTTGATTGATATAGTTTATTTCCATTTGTTCAAATAACATGTTCCGGATCCTTGAGTTGATTTTGGTGCTTTGAATAATAATACTAGGAGAATGTAAATTTTAAATGGATGGTGAATATCGGGTTTAGTGGATTTTTTGATGTCTGAGAGCCTATGAGATAATATCACTTTGAACAAAAAGTTGGCATTAAATTTTTTAAGCAATCAAAATTTATTTTAAAATTGTTTTGTAAGCATTTAAATAAATTGAAAATGATTATTAGTCTATTTTTTCGTTCCAGGTACGCACTAGAAAATCTTGTTGGTGGTAAGTTATAATGAGTACATCAATTATAGGATATTAAAGTAGAGGCAGATGGAGCTATCTTTTGTATGCGAACTAAATTTTGATGATATAGTTTGGGTATTAAGTAATCAAATTCAACAGCCTACAATTTATAATACTTATAACTTGCATAAATATGATGTTATTTTTATAAAATTCACCCAATTTAAGGGCCTTTTAAAGGACTACCTTAACAGTAAATTTAATTCAGTTTAAGTGTGCCAATCCGCTGTTGTTAGAAAAAATGTGGTATATAAATTCTAATATTGTGACCAAAATTGGGCAAATTTTGGCCTTTGAACTATTTGTTGCTGTTATACTGTTACGGAGTCAAAGGAAATCAAATTGATCAGACACGAAACCAAGAGGGGACACTCCTTCAACCACCGTCAAATCGAATTGTTTTCGAAAACCTTTAATCAGTTAATTCTCCACCAAGCCAATTGTATTTCATGTTAGCTATGTAGTAAATTAAAAATTATAGTGATGAATGTGCAAGTGATATCGTCGCCGACCTTGCGCAACAATCCAAATCAACACATTGTCAACCATGCTACACAGTAGACCACAACCATTCAACGAAACGCCCATCACATCATCACCACCGTCATCAATCTCTGTGACAGAAATATTACCAGCAGTTGAGGTCTGCGGGCCATCAACCATCTTATCAGAATCAATATTTGACTATGGTTTGACTTGCAACTATCAGCATCATCACCGTGCGCATGCTTGCATCCACCAGCGGCATCAAAAAACATCCACGTGACATCAACAGAAGATTTTAATAACCAACACTGCAACGGAAGCATCCACAGCAAGCGATATCTATTCGACATCAACCATCTCCACCAGCCGTAACATCTCTGCTTGTTTTAAGCTCGCAATCATCCTCATCATCATCACAAGTAGGCTTGCAGCTGGCGTTGTCACAACAGCAAGCAGCGAAATAGCAGTAACAAAGTATGCCTCAGCGCCAGCAGCAAGAACCTCAGCGGCAAAAAGAGCCGTAACAGCAACATTACAGGGCCAAAAGCAGTAACAGGGACTAACAGCACGCTAACAGAGAGAAAACCCACGAACTGTACTTTCCAGTGGAAGTGCATCGAGAATACTTCAATTATTTCCTTGGCTTTGAAATGGCTATGCCGTTAAGCCCGAAGTTATAAAAGGGGCTGGAAGATAACGGTGGTGGCTTTTCTATCTTAGCGGCGAAGCAAGTTAGAGTTCGACTCAAGGTCAAATTAGGCAGAAGGAATAATATAAATGTAAAATTGGATTTGGAAAATCTTAACGGCGGAAAAATAATGAATCAAGGGGAACCAAAAGGCGATCAAGATTTCAAAAAGCCCCGGAACTTGATAGCTTGAAGAATGCGACGGCAATGGAGATCGGACAGATAACGGACATCTGGCGGTACATAACAGAGCCCCGAATAGGGAAAGCAATAAGTAAACTTCTGAATTTTAATAGTTTGGCCAAGATTATTGTAGTCCTCCTAGCTGTAAGAATAGCTATGAAAATTGATTATCATGTTAATGAAATAGTGAGAATTAAGAGTGGCCTCGTAGTTTTTTTTCCATCGCGTTGTTAGAATCAAAAGTGGAAAATTTGTTTGGTGGATGCATTTGTTAGAAATGGGCTTCCTCGGGGGAAGTAATTGCGCACCATGTGCTACGGTGGTTGATCCGGTGCCTAAGTTGTCCTACTCCCCTTTAGTTTCAGGGGTCCACAGTGTCATTCGGCGGACCACGAGGTGGCGACATGCCATTGGGCGAACGAGTGGGGCTACAGCCCGTCTTCATTGCGGTTTCTGGGACCCCGAAGCCCCCAACAGACAGAACCCCTTGGCGAAGGGTAATAATGCTTACAAAATTAACCTACGTCTATGCGTGTTTTTTCTGATTTTTCAGCTTATAGAACTCTTATCATGAGGGGGACATCGATTTCTGGTCCATTTCCCGTATCTTTTTGCCCCATGAAGCTGCTGACACGTTTTCAATACCTGTTTTGAAAAGCCTCAATCAAAACCATTGCTTCTAGATTTTGCTTAACCACTTGATTCTACGTCAAGCACTCGTAGCATACAGATGTGTTTTGAAATTGTTTCTGTCAAAAAATTTTTAAAATTAAGTTAAGTTTTTAAAATCTCAAAGTTATTTTTTGTTCGAAAAAGCTTATATCGTCGAAGAAATCAACCCAAGAAATTTATATCCGATATTATTTCACTTCGATACATTAAGAAAACCGAACGATCCAAAGTCAACTTTGGGACTGCTGGTACGGAGGAGCTCGACAGCTTCCCACAATTGGGGGATCCAGGGGAGAAATCAAATGTGAAATTGACGGTAATCGACAAAACAAGTTGGGTAGACAGACCTATGCTCATGTCAGAAGGGTTTTGTACTCAACTTACAAAATGCAGTAACTAGCAACGAATAAAATCAAGAAACACGTCATGTTCGAGGATCATACTATTATTAACTAAGTTGAACGAATTTTGACTTTTGAGGTATTTGTTAGAGTTAAACCCATAAATATCTCGCTTGATAATTTTTTCAGATTTTTTAGATCACGGGTATCCATTCGCGAGGGAGGAAACACATTTTTCATGTATTCCCCCCCCCCGCCCCCACTGAAGCAAAAACTGTCAGTTTAAGAACTGTTTTGAAAAGCTCTCATAGAGAACTTTCATTTGATACTCATATCGGCTACCTTTCATGAAATTTTTTCAGGGGCCACTCCTCTGTACTGTAATCATCGATTCATGGCCTATTTTTTCGAATCCTAGAATGGTTACAAAGCCCTTTGGCTAGCAGCTCTCTCCTGCCTCTTCGACTTGTTTCAATTGTATGTACTCATCCTCATGATACCTATCATTCCTGAAATTTTCATGCAAATCCTAGCAAAGCTGTAGTGTCTAAGTCGGTAAAAAACGCATATGTTTCCATAGTAATACAGGGCACATTGTTCCATAGTAATACAGGAAAATTCAAATCGCTATAACTTCGCTGAATACTATTCGATCTTTATGAAACTTTCAGAAAAGATTAATCTTATCAATAGTCATCTGTTTGCTAAATTTTATCAAATTTAAGAGTACCGTTAAGATTTTATTCAAGAAAACATAAAATCGATAAATCATACTATTACTAACAAAGTTGAGTGAATTTCGACTTCTCATGTATTTGTTGTTGTTGAACTCATTAAGGTCTACATTCATGATTTTTTTCAGGTTTTTCAGATGGAAGATGTCCAATCGCGAGGGGGGGTACGCGAAAAGTTCGTACATTTCCCCTTCCCCTGCCCCCCTCGGTACTCATAAGGCAATTTTAAGACCTGTTTTGAAAATATCTCATTGAGACCTTTCCAATGATGACCTACTCGACTACCAATCTTTTTTGAGGGGTCACCTCCCTACATGGGGAGACCCCCCTTGAACCCCTTTGAAAAAAATTTCCACCCTTGAATTTTCAAGAAGTCATCATTTCTGACCTTCCTACAAAGTTTCATGGCAGTAGCCTCTATAGTTTCGGAGAAAAAGTGCTGTGACCTACAGACGGACGGACGGATGGAAAGATGGACCCAGGTCGTGATTGCAATAGGGTTTTGTATTTTAGTACAAAACCCTAAAAAGAAGACATGATCAGGAAACTCCGTAGATAGCGGTTGTTAACTGCAAACAGCCGAAAACAACTTAGAAGTGATCAGAATTCGAAAAGAAAATCTTGAACGAAGGCTACGGCTACAGCCCAACGAAGATTTATTCCTGGAAGAGATGAAGACTGAAAACCCGCAAAAGTAAATAAACAAAAAAAAACTACAAAACAAATGATCCTAGAAAAAATTCTAAGTGCTGTCGGCAAAACGATAGCCAAAACTATTTTGCAGCACTAGACGGACTAACAGAAGAAATGGAAGTTGAAGAAAATGTCGAAGGTAGTTCTGATAAAGATAATCATGTAAATTTTATTCCGTATTTAAAACATTAAAATAAGGAGGTGGAACCAACTCAAAGTTCTGCTGGTTCCTCTGAAAAAGCCACCAACAAAGCAAAAAAGTTACGCCAATCAATGTATTCGGACAAAGCGGAAGAAAAATAGCTATTGGCAGCCGAAAATAAAATAAGTAATTTCGAAATCTAAAGACTAAACCCAGAACAATTAACTTCATCTTCCTACTGCTACAGCCCCTCTCGGGGCTTCGCTTACTGCAAAAAGCGCCTCCAACTGTCTCGGCCCATTGACCGCGTCTTCCAATTCCGAAATCCGAACAGCGATAAGCTGTCTTTGGCGATCGAGTCAGTCCCATGTTTCCTCGGTTTTCCCACTGGTCTCCGGCCTTCAGTTCTCCTAACGAATACCTTTTTGGGTATCCGTTGTTCGCCCATACGATTCATGTGACCAGCCCATTGCAGCCTCCGCAGTCTTATAATCGTTGGGACCTCCAGTTCGTCAAAAATTTCATACAGCTCATGGCTGAGTCGAATTCACCATTGGTCCCCGTTTAACTTCGGTCCGATGATTTGCCTCAGGACCCGTCCGTCAAAGGTGTTCAATATATAGGCGGATACTTGGGTTAGGATTCATGTTTCACACCCATAGCATAATACAGGTCTCATCACAGATTTGAATACTTGGGGCTTTGTTTTCTGTGTATGCAGCTGGTCTTCAGGGTCGTCAAAACCGAATAAATTATTTTATTTGCAAGCTATATTTTCCGGCTCATTTCATCTCTTTGATTACTGGTTCTCGTTATTTTGTCGCCTAAATACACAAATTTGCCCACATTTTCTATACTGTAGTTGGCAAGTGTGATATTTTGTTTCCTTGACTGCGTCATGAGTTTTGTTTTATTTTCACTGATTTGTAGCCCTACTAATTTTGCTTCGCTGTCGAGTTTCAGGAAGAGTTCTTTGGCAGTTGTTAATGACCATGACCAAATCTTGATTTTGTCTGCATAGGCAGACTTGTATAGTAATGTGCCTCGTGTATCGATAGGTAGCTTTCTTATGATGTATTCCAGAGCCAAATTGTATAGCAATGGGGCTAGCTCAACTCCCTGCTTTAGCCCGATATTTGTGTCAAAGGCATTGGTAAGTTGGTTATTGATGAGAACTTGTGAGGCCGTCGAAGTCATTGTCACTTTGGTAAGAAGAACTAATTTCACTGCAATACCAAAGCAAAGCATTATTTGGTACAGTACGTTACGATCAAAACTGTCGTATGCTTGCTTGAAGTCAACAAAGATTTGGTGTACGTCTATGTTGAACTCCCAGCATTTTTCAAGAACAATTGGTCTATTGTCGGTCTACCCACTCTAAAACAACCTTAATAGTTTCCAATAATACTGTTGGCGTATGATCTTATTTGATTTTCTAAGATCTTTGAAAATATTTTGTACGCCGTCCAAAGTAGTGATATGCCTCTATAACTTCCGCACTGCAGCTTGTCACCTTTTTTGTGGATAGGGAATATAATTTATTGGCTCCACTCTTTTGACATATGTTCTTGTGGCTAAATGTGCTGGATGACTTTGTGAATAGCTTGATGAACACTACCGCCACCATATTTGATGAGCTCCACTGGAATCTCATCGATGGTGTTTTATTATTGTTTTTGGCTTTGATGGTGGAAAAATCTTCATCCAGAGTTTGTGGGGTCAATGGAAGCTCTCTGCAAACATCTATAGACTCTGTGGTGGTTGAAAGGGATATTCTAAATGCCCCTCAAGGACTGCAGCGATGGTCTGCTGCTTCCGCGAGCGAAGATATTAATACTCGCCGGAATTGACCTAGTTTGAGGGCGCGTGAATGCGCTTGCAGACTAGCATTGTAGTGTCGTGGCACGATTTCCTTTCCCCAGCACAAGGGCCCACAATAAAAAAATTTCGCATTTACGAATTTGAAAATAAAACGTCGTGGTTTAACGTTGTCGAGGCCAAGGTAACCTACCGAAGGGATGGACGAATAAAAAGTGGCTAACCGAGCCTAATTAACCCGATCAGGGTTCCAGTGAAATAAAAAGATCGAATTTTTCCGTTTATCTTTTCATTTTGCTTTCGCAAATATCATTATTAAACTTCACAATTTTATTTTTTATATGCATATAAATACAATCGAAAACAAAAATTAGTTCAAGGAAACATAATTAACATTGCGTAGTATTAAATTCATAAAATTAATTCCACATTTACATTAGACAAAAGCAATTGTAATATTAAGTTAGTTTAAGTATCTGCATTTATTTGCCATATTTTTTAACGCAAGTTAACGCTCTTGCCTAAAAATTTATTTATAAAAAAAAAGGCAAACAAATTGTATTTTGCCAAAAGTGAATTAGATTATTCTATGTATAAATATCAATTAATAAAATTTAATTTTGACAAAAATCTGCTTTTGTTGCATTCCCCTTTTTGGGCAATATTTCAATTCTCTTACGTGTGGTAAATGTAACTTTCGTCAAATTCGTAAGAATTTTTTGAAAATTTTTAAATTATACTATAAATTCAATAAATTTCATTTTATTTGTTTTCACGTTAGTAAAATTCCTTAGTTATGAATATTAAAGGTATAGTCACAAAAATAATTGTTGTAATTCATCAAAAAGAAATGGTACTTACCTAGTTCTCCTCCGACGAACGCTCGTTGTTGGGGCGGGTAAGGGCCTGACACTCATTTAACACAATCATAAAATAAATTGCAAAAGGGATGGTATTGAACGCGACTAAAACTTTACCTGTGTTATGCTATAGGTGTAAAACATGAACCCGCAAATATATTGAATGCCTTTGAGTGACGGGTCCGAGCGAAGCTAGACGGGGGCCAATGGCGAATTCGATATAACCATGAGCCGTATGAAATATTTGACGAACCTGAGGTCTCAACGATTGTCTGACTGCGGAAGCTGCAATGCGCTGGACACACGAATCAAATGCACGAACAACGGATACTCAAAAAGGTATTCGTTTGGAAAACTGAAGGCCGCAAACCAGTGGGGAAGCCAAGGAAATGCTGATCTGACTCGGTCGAAGAATAAAGTTCATCGCTGCTCGTATTTTGAAATTGGAGGACGCGGTCAATCGACCGAGACTGTCGGTATTTGTAGGAAGCGAAGAACTAAGAGGGGCTGTAGTGCAAAGAAGAAGAAGAAAATTTTTCGGTCACTCCAGAAAAAAAACACTCTCAACATGATGTTGTTCCTTAAGGCCTTATTTAGACTGATAAAGTGATTATTTATGCAAATATTTATTCTATCTAAGATTACTGTCGAATTACCTGCTGAAGCAGGTATGCTACTTGTCGATCGATCACCCTCAGAATTTTGCGTAACAATTGTGGTCGACAAATTTTTTTGTACATTTTCCAATTTAATTGTATTACATTTTCCAATTAATTGCATTGTTAGTAATAAGGATAATTTTTGGAACAGATGATGAAGTATGATGAATTTCCTTGTGAAATGATTTGCTTTTGTTACTTATACGTGCACATCCTTTTTCAAACTGACTCTTGTTTGCTGTTTCATTTGACATCAATACCGTTTTAGTGAACTTCTGTTGTGTAATAGGAGGCGTCACTCTTAAGTAGGGCACACTGTGAGACAGCGTATAAATTAATTTCTCTAAGTAGCTGTTAAGTGGGCCGAAAAGACGCTTCTGAAGAGTTGTTTAATCGCGCGATTATTGGATTGGCTGTTTGCTTGCACCACTTTTAATTATATCAATATAGAGAATCTCCGCTCAACACACAAAAACTTGAGGTTCACTATTTATGACAATAACATATTTTGCAATCTTTCACAATTCACTCGCATGGCTGGCACCGAAAATTCTCCAAGCCGAAATTAACGATAACAAATCAATAAATTCTTCCCTCGTTATAATTCGATAGAATATATCCTGCGAGTCTCTTTTCTTTTGCTCAATATTATGCGTGTAAAGAATGTTGCAATTTTCATTAAATGATTCAATTCGATTGATAGAAGAAATCTGTTTTAATTAAATTTCAACAAAATGATGACATTCTACTAGGTCAACAGACTAAATCATATGTGTAATTACTACAATGCGTCGTGGCTAAGAAATTTCGCAAACTATTTACTCACTACTCAGCTTCACTTGTTTCACTTTTTTCACTCGATTGTGCACGACCAAGAATCAAGAGAAGCGTATTTAAAGTTGAGAATTTCTACGCCAACTCACACAACGTCAAATCCATTCCGTCTATCACCTCCCTCAACGAGCTTCTTCATGGTGGTAACGGCAGATTCTCGTTTCAACAATCTCGCAATTGCTTCGCTAAATTGTGTAGCAATGGTGTTGCCATTATCGATCTTATTCATTAGTTTTTTTATTTTTTCTTCGGGAATAACTTTTTTTTCCTTTGGACAGTTTCTAAAGAAGATCCGAGATAGGAATATCGGGAGGACTAGATAACAGAACAGTATTCAAGCAAAGGGTGAAAAAGACAAACACATGGGCGGATAGATAGATGCTATTAAATTTATGTACATGTCTAAGGATAGACCGGGAAACTCTAGACGCCTTAGTGATTACATTTAAAATATGTGCATCAAATTTGAGTTTTGGATCAAAAGTTACTCCAAGGTCTTTATGACTGAACATTTCAAAGAACAAAGTATCATTTAATATATAATTAAAATTAATAGGAGAGTCCTTGGTAGAAAAAGTCATTTTACGATATTTAGTAATGTTAAGACATTAATAGTTTGAAGCACACTATTTATTTAGAGCATTTTGATCAGTTTGGAAGAGCTACCAGTCTAAATTGGATTTGACCGCTCAATTTAACTCAGAGTTTTTTTTACTGCGTCGAATTAATATTTTTTTACCTCAGAGCTGTTAACGAATCGGACATGAAAAGATTAACAGGATGACTTCACATATTTTTTTGTGTGCCCCCTTATACCGATGTTTTAAACATTGTCTGGGTGGCACACCTGTAGAAACGACGAAATGTGAAGTGCAGATCGCACGAGCGTTGTGCGACGAAGAAAGTGTGATGGAGAGAGTGGAAGGGAAGGAGGTATTTAAAAAAAAAAAAAAAAAATACTTTAAAGTCATCAGCATATAAATGGCAAAAGGAATTAATTACAAAGGGGAGGTTATTTATGAACGACAGAAAGAGAAGAGGCCCAAGAATTGAACCTTGTGGAACACCAGATGAAGGATAAAAAGGACTAGACGAAGCACAAGAGGGACTTACTTGGCAGGGACACACGATAGATAAGATGACATCCAAGATAGAAAAGCCCCCGAGATGCTAAGGGCTACAAGCTTACGACAAAGAAGAAAATGATTTACAGTATGAAAGGCCTTGGGGAAATCTGAGAAGACCACATCAACTTGCAGTTGGTTATCCAAAGCTCTACCAATACTATTTGTGAACTCTATTAAAATAGAGGTAGTAGAGTATCCTCTGAGGAAATCATGCTGCTCTGGAGTAATAATAGGAGCTAATAAGTTTGACAGTCGATTATGAACCAGTCTTTCAAATTACTTTGGAAAGCAGGAAATTCAGGTAATAGGGCGATGATTAGAAACTGACGTAGATTCTACACTTTGAAAATAGGCTCATTACTAGCGTGTTTTCCAAGGGTTAGGGAAAGTATCAGTACTCAAACTTAGATTGAAGAGGAGAGGTAATGGAAAATTTAGCCATGAGGCTAACGACTTCACAAACATGTTTGACAAACCATCCGGCCCAGGGCTGATATTAGGATCAAGAACATTGATTAAAGATTCGACTTCAGATACATCTGCACGAATAAAGGAAATCGGGAAGGGAAGACGATTAAGTGAGACAACAGAATGCACAGCTGCAACGGGAGGTGAAAATATTGAAGAGGAAAATTGGGCAAATGAGTCAGTGACTTCTTGAGGAGAAGAAACCTCTGCACCATTCTAACGGACCAAACTAGGACTGGAGAAAGAGGATTGCAGTGACTAATATAAGACTAAACAATTTGAAGTAGCAGGAGAGTGCTCCTGCCAAAAGGGTATAGTAAAACAATAAGTAAATCAAACAATACACAAAATTTTCGTACATTTCCCTTTCCCCTGCATCCCTCAAAGCATAACTCGTCATTTTAAAACCTGTTTACCCATATTGCCTACACGCGATGAAATTTTTTTTTCGGGGGCCACTCTCCTATGTGGGGAGACCCTCCTTAAACAGCTTATACATATTTTTGTGATGAAGCTTTGAAGAGGGCATCGCTTTACACCTACTTACAAAATCTTGTGTTTCTAGCTTATGCAGTTTGCGAGAAAAAGTGGTGTGACACACGAACGGACGGGCGGACGGACAGACAGTACGCGATTTTAGTAGGGTATTGTAAAATGATTTTACAATACCCTGAATAGCTTTGTATTATCAGCCAATAGCACACAGTGTTCTAAAATTATTGTAGATCTAGCTTCAATAGCACCGAGTGTTTTATAAACATCGTCTGCTTTATCTTTTGCTCTTAGGGCACTAAACACTCGCCTAGTAAACCACGGTTTTTCGCTTTGTGTCGCGTAAGTTAATGTTATCATCAAAAAGCTTACTGACCAACTGAATACTGGTAAAAAAGTTATCAGTAGTTATTCCATATCCTGTAGATAAATGGTTTACAATGTCTGTCACTACCATTTGTCATTGACTGATCTCTGGTTTACTTCCTTCTTTGCCTGAAATTATTCTATAATAAAATGTCGGGATTTTTTTTCATCAAATGAATTACCTAAATAAATTTGCATATTCTTTATATACCCCAAACTACAATCAGCCAAGGTCCACATTTCTAAGCAGTACTTGTCCGGCCCACTTATCATGTTAACCCGAAAAGAAGCTTTGCCTCGGAATGAGACTAACTGTTCATACACGCATAACTGCTCAAATGGATTTAAAGATTTCTCGCAATTTGATATGAAGTGCGTAAAGAGCGTTTTCTATCTTCTTTTGTTTCAAAATTATCGAATCTTGGAAGCACATACTTGTAATCTGTTGGTATCTGTTGCGAAACAATATAGGTATTACTAGAGGTTGACATTTAGTTGGATCTTGGCTCTATACTACACATATTGGCTCTTAAGCAGCGTGCCAGGCCCCAAAAATAATTAGCAAACCAGTAAATACTTCCAGTTCTTCTTGTACAAAATGAGAAAAGGTTTTCCTATTTCTTGTATAATATGATTCGACTTTTCTATTCTTCTCTGATAAAATGATATCCATAATATCATGTTAAAAAAAATATTTGATAGCTTCTTTTACGACGGAAAATTGGGAACTATATCTAGTCAAATCTGCTGGAACTTTTTGAATATTGCATTTTCTTCTCTTTATCCTCGTAGTAGGTACATCTTTTGCCCGCACACTACCATCTTAAGACGTATAGGTTGGATTATCAGTATACAATTTTACTAATGGGCCTACTATATCTGTAGAATCTGTCAACTCTTTTTCAGTATCACTATCATAACCTTGCAAAACATCATCTACCTCATCCGTTTCAGTCACCATATCAGTCGCTTCGAAATCACTTCAACCATCCTCTAGCGCCAAATTATTATAAGTATCGTAATCGTCTGTTTCCAATAACGCCAATAGTACTTCGTCAGTTAGCTTATTTTCATTTGAAACTTCTGTGGGTCACTCATTTTTACAAGCGTGTAGGTACTCGAAAATCACTGCGAACGTAACTAAACAAACTAAAATTTTAATTAGATAAGCACGCCAAAAAATGAGGAATCCGCGTCGTTTGAGCCATTTGGAGCTCCTTTATAACCTAGTTGTTTTTCAACGTATGAAAATATATACCTGTCTTTATATACCGAGCGGAGTGCAGCTGGACCCCAAGGAACAAAATTCATTATAGTTTGCTGTAATGAATAGCAATTTATTAAATTTTTTTACACCAAATTAGGAATATATTTTAGAAACATCCCTGAAATGAAATGAACTAAAAACAAAATGCCTAAAAACGGGGGTTAGTGTTGCAACTGCACCCCGCTAGACTTTATGAAGATTAAACATACTCGTATCCGTATAGAATTGGCACGGGGCTTGCAAAATCCCACACGATTTTGATCAAAGTTGCAATCACAGGAAGTCTTCCTTTCGGAATGGCAAAAAAATAACGCCAGGCTACACAAAAAAACTAGTGCAATCGATGACTCGGAGGTTGAGTGGAGTGCTAAGTCATGTAGAAAGCAAAGACCTATGAGAAGTTGTAGTGCAATGAAGAAGAAGTAAAAAGCTGATAAACGAAAATGATTTTTATTTTCAAAGTCAGGATAACAAATATCTATGCTCAAGTTATTTAGCCATCCGAAAAAAAAAACATGTTTCTTATGTGTTATTATTCATTCAGAGGTGTAAACGTATTTTTTGGAATCTAGCGTCATTCAAAAATACAAAATGGATCTATGAGAATCCGTTTTTGAATTGACTTACGATTGGAATTATGAGTCTAATCCCATTTGTCTACTTCCAGATATTTTATATTCTAAAATTCTACCAATATAAGAGTTCATAAAAAATGGTTTTCGGATATACATACACTCCCCAACAGCAGGATGGCCACACTGAAAAATTTTACATAACTTTTGGTTGTATTTTGATGAATTTTTTTTTACATTCTATTTTCTTGATGCATATTGCCTGGCAATCAAAAATTTAAAGATGAACATACGACAATGGTACTTTCAACTGTTTCATTTTCGACTTTTTTGCAAGGACGACACCAGGATGGACACACCTGTAAAAATACATAATAAAACGAATAATTTTAATTTTTTTTAGTATTAAATTTTATTATTAATAATGTGCAAATACTCGATTTTTGAGTACAACTTCAAAAGCTTTATTTGGGAATGATACAGTTTTTGTAGGCCATTTAATGGGACTTGATCAAAAGCGTTTTCGATAGCTGCGATCAGCGCTTCTCTGCCTTGAAATTGCCTACCTTCTGCATAAATTGTTCGCGATAACTATCCCCACAAATTCTCGATTATGTTCAGGCCAGAAGATAAAGCTGGCCAGTTCAAAAATTCCACATCGTTGTGTGCAAACCATTGTTTAACTCGTCCTGCTTATGGATGGGTGCGTTATCTTGTTGAAGAATCCATCGTTGGCCACCGAAAATTTATTGGAAACATATTCTCTGGATTTCTTAAAGTTTATTTTAATCCGCTGCCGTCTACGGACCTTCTAACATAACCAAATTGATGACTCCATGAAACGAAATTGCAGCCCATACCATGACGGCACCAACAGCGGTTTGACGACCGGACATATTTTCTTTTCTTCAGAAAATATCACCTGATGCCATTCTTCCTTCCAACTAAAAGGTGTCCGGCAGTACTCTGACCCAGCATCATTATGACGCTGAAGTAAATGTGGCTTTTTCATCCCGTCGAAGATGCGGACACGCTTTAATTACTCTTTGTACTGTCCGAATACTGGCAGAAGCTCCAACTTTATTCTTTATTTTGCCAGCGATGGCGGCGGGATTCGACGATTCGCGTAAAATTAACCTATGCTCTCGTTCGGTGATTGTTCTTGCTGTGCATCCTTTTTGTTTTTTTCCGTAGTTTTCTGGATCATTTAAATAACTACCGATTACCTTATTACTTCTACCAATTTTAATCCCCATTTGTCGATTGGAATAATTTTCTTGCTTAAATACAATAACTTTACCTATTTCTTCCTTTGTTAATGTTGGAGCGTGCACACATTTTTTTAAATGCACAAAAAAAAAATTATTTTCACCGAGTAATAAACAACAGCAATTAATAAAAAATTTAATTTAAATAAATTTGAACCTCTTTATTGTTTGAAAGTTAAAAACAAACTGATGAGTCCATCCTGGTGTCGCCTTTGCAAAAAAATCGAAAAATGAAGCAATTGAAATTACCGTTGTCGTATGTTTATCTTTAAATTTTTCATTACCAGGCAATATGCATCAACAAAAAAGAATGTTAAAAAAATTTCATCAAAATACAGCCAATACATGAAAAGTTATGTAAAATTTTTCAGTGTGGCCATCCTGAGTGTATATGTATGTACTACAATATGTTTATGGATTTTTCAATAGGACACAATAAAATTCTAGGGAAAATGTATTTTTTTCCAAAAGAAATTTCGTTCCGAATAAAAAGTGTTCTACTTCATTGTAAATGATAAAGCATACGAAAAGTATTTTGACTTTCCGTTTCCTGGAAATGATCTGTAAATTTATTTTGATTTGAGAATCTGCCTTAGCGCATATCATTTCTTATGATATTATCTCATCCTCATTATGCCCTATCATTATTTGGATGCGCGAGAATGATAAAGTGTGTAAACACGAGAATTTCGTTTCCTAGAACAATAAATCTGGAATTTTTCGCCATACACAAAATAGCACAAGTAGAATAAATAAAGCAAGTTGGGTAAACAGACCTACGCTCATGTCAGAAGGGTTTTGTATTCAATTTTCAAAATGCAGTCACCAGATCGAATAAAATCAAGAAACAAATCAAAGACGATTTGATTGGAGAAAATATGAAATTCGAAGATCATACTATTATTAACGAAGTTGAACTTCTGAGGTGTTTGTTATTGTTATACTCATAAATACCTCCCTTGATAATTATTTCAGATATCCATTCACGAGGAAGGCAACACATTTTTCATGTATTTCCCCCCTGTGCCCCCACTGAAGCAAAAATTGACAGTTTAAGAACTGTTTTGAAAAGCTCCCATGTAAACTTTCATTTCATACTCACATCGGCTACGGTTGATGAATTTTTGTTTTCAGGGGCCACTCTCCTGTACTGTTATCATCGATTAATGGCCAATTTTTTCGAATCCTAGAATGGTTACAAAGCCCTTTTGCTAGGAGCTCTCTCCCGCCTCCTAGCCTTGTTTCGCTTATGAGTATTAATTGTAGGCACTCATCTTCAGTCATTCATTAAATTGAATCAAGCGTTCAAAGCATTCACCTTAAAGGTCGAAGTTGGGAAAAAATAACTCAAAATTATTCAATCTTCGCATTTAAAACAGCCACTATTTTGTTTTAAGATTACTGATACCACTAGCTGAACCGATTCTCAAAGATATTCATGACACCTATCATTCCTGAAATTTTCATGCAAATCCTAGCAAAACTGTAGTGTCTGAGTCGGTAAAAAGCGCATGTTGTTCCATAGCCATATGTTGCCATAGTAATACATGCAGCGCATATTGTTCCATAGTAATACAGGAAAATTCAAGCCGCTGTAACTTCGCTAAATATGATTCAATCTTTATGAAACTTTCAGAATAGATTAATCTTATTAATAGCGCATTGTGTACTGAATTTCATTGAATTTAAAGGCACCGTTAAGATTTTATTCAAGAAAACATAAAATCGATAAATCATACTATTACTAACAAAGTTGAGTGAATTGCGACTTCTCACGTATTTGTTGTTGTTGTACTCATCAAGACCTACATTCTTGATTTTTTTCAGATTTTTCGGATCACAGGCGTCCAATCGCGAGGGGGGGGGGGACACAAATTTTTCGTGTATTTCCCCTCCCTGTGCGCCCCTCGAAGCAAACTTTGCCAAACAAAGACCTGTTTTGAAAAGTTCTCATCAAGACCTTTCATTTGATACCCATATCGGCTACCTTCAATGAAATTTTTTTTTCGGGGGGTCACTCCCCTACATGGGGAGACCCCCCTTAACTACCTTATAAAATTTTTTTGTAGGTGAACTTTGAAGAGATCACCACTTTACACCTACATACAAAATTTGATGTTTCTAGCTTAAGTAGTTTCCGAGAAAAACTGCTGTGACACACGGACGGACGGACGGACAGACAGACGGACAGACGGACAGACAGGACGCAATTTTAGAAGGGTTTTGTAAAATTATTTTACAAAACCCTAAAAAACACAACTTCAGATGATGAGTTTCATTTAGAAGCAAAAATGCTTTTATCGTCTCTACAGATGTACGCCTTATCGCCTTATTCTTTATAACCACTGTCAAGCCTATTTGGATACGATTGGTGAATAACTTGAGTTACTCGTTCAGTATAACAGCTGGTGTGTGTAAAAATAAATATAGTTATTTAAATTATCTTAATAAGAAATAAGCACTTCCAAGGCAAATTCATGGAAAATTATATTCCGTAAAATTTTACTATACGAATATACTTGGTCATTGTTGAAGGTTTGCTAAAAAATCTAATCATCCTCCCAATTCTACAGAACTTACAGAACTTGCACGTTTATTACACGAATCCTGCCTAAACTGATATTCGTATATCGATTGCGTTATGCGCCGGATCAGACTTTGTGCAGTCAGATTGCTGCAATAATTGATCTGCAACAAAAGAAACATATACCAAATTCTCCTTGAAACAAGAATGTTACCTTCGTCTTCGTTGCAGTTGTAAAACCATCTACTAGGTCTATCCCAAGCATAAACACAAATATAAGTTAAGTGAAAATCAGGTGCGTCTAAAGTTAAAAGAGGCTCAGCAACATTTGGTATTGAGATTTCGATTTTTCCCTCTACGTAAAATCACAAATTGGTATGAAATCAATTTCTTTATACTTGAACATCTAAGTCACACTCACCAATTGCTTGTTGAATCCAAATGGGAGTTGGCCAGAGGGGATGCATTATTTTTTGAATTTCATTTGATGAATATGGATTGTTATCAGCCTTGTCCTTCCTGAGATACGAAACAGTGTTACGTTTCCCACCGATGACTGCAATCGACTCAATAAAATGATGACACCAATGGGTGAAATTTCATTTATCCCTGAAATACTCACCAGCACGGTATTTTGTCCTTGGGTCCTTGAGTTTGTCAGTCAGGATAATATTAACTTCACACGCTGCCATTGTATAGAATTTCACTCGCACTTTGTAATGATTATTTTTGTAATTTTTTAAGGTATCAATAGGAAAATAATGTTGACATTCAGTCGCTTTTATATAGGATTCTTGGCATGTTGCTAATAAGGAGAAAGGAACCGGCGGATCCTTGTGGTAGCATTCGATGATTTTGAAAAAAGTATAAGCTAAGATAATGAGACAGCAAATATGACTTGAGAATGCCATTTCAAATGTAATTACTGAAGCCAGCGCAAAAAAATTGTAAATGTTTTCTTAAATTATGATAAGATAAAGCTTCAAGCAAGAAGCTTTTTGATTAATAAGAAGTTACAAGTTATTGACTGTACACTAATTTATAGTAAATAATATAATAATATGCATTGCTTTGGAAGTAAAATTAATGAGACAAACAGCATAGCTTTGGTACAAAAGAACTCTTGTTTTTGCGAAAGAAAAATGTATGATATAACTTAGGAGAATAAAAAATCGCAAAAAGGTATGAGCACAAGGTTTCACTGATTCAGCGTTTCTTTTTTAGGCCATGAGATTTCCAAATAAATCATGTAAGAATGCTTATTAAGCTACATCATCCACTTTCTTAAGAGTCATTCACAATAAGACCGTATTTTATTGCTAATTAATTATGCTCCATATTCAGCTACATCATTCACTTTATTCAGGAGCATTCATTAAAGGTGCATATTTTATTGCTAATTTAATTTCAAAATATGGTACTGCTCCACCCCTCCTCCATAAACGACTCCATCGACCCCTATAGCGTGTTTCATTCCCCAAGAAAATGTTAAATGTAGTAAATTTTTGGAAGTCTAGCTTCGTTTACGGAGGTTCTGCCGAAAAGTGAGTGAGAGGAGTGAGCCCAGAAAAAGCTGACCGAACGGAGAAGCGTACCAAACGAAAAAGTGAACGGAAGTGAGACAAACGCGGTGCACTATATATATGTTACGTTTAAATGAACGAGTGGAGTCATCCCAGAAAAAATGTAGAGAACGAAAAAATAATTCTTGCACTGCAATACACTTTCCACACCAGTCTTTGCCAACGCGGTCCTAGGTCCTCAAATACTGTCCCAGCTCTTCAAATGGTGTTTTTGCTCGCCAACGCTGTTTTAGCTCCTGCAACGCTGTCTAAGCTCGTCTAACACCCCCAAGAAGATTACTCCAAAACAGCAATGAGGCACTCTGGGAGTGCCCAGTGGGAAGTTTAGCTTAGTTTTGCAAATATTTATGTTAAGGTTAAAAGCAGCAGTAAGGCTTAGCTTCGTTTTGTAAATGATTGTGTAAAGATTAAAATGCTGTATTTATATATCGCAGGAAAAATTTGTTAAAAAAAATCACTTTATCGTGAACATTATGTTGGACTTGATATTATTTTTATCGGGGATTTAAGGCATTTTCTATTTACCAATACTCTAACTAAAATTCGTAATGGAGAAGTATTAGAACTAGATCAAATGCAGCTCATAGAAAGCAGATTTTTCACTAAAACAGAGACTCAAAGATTATGTCCTGAAGGACTTCGCTTATTTATGATAATGACAAACCACATGGACAATATGTTGAAGGAAAATAATTAGATTTCGTAATTATGACAAAATATTGTTGCACTGAGTATTTTGTCATATTATATGCAACCAAGATTTTTACTTTTTTAAAGGTTCATGTTCAATAAAAGGATAACTTGTTCGCTTAACTTGCCACGAGGTTCGTTCATAAACACGTATCGTCGCATATCTAAGCGCCCTACTTTTATTGTTTACACAAGTGCACTATCTTCATGCAGCGGTATGTTAGCTCTAATGCATTCAGCCAACAACAATGCTGGAAGGAAAAAACGAAGACAGATGGTCTATTTATAGCACAGGTAGCATATTAGTCATGCTCTGATCTTCTACAACAAACAACGAAATATCTAAGCTACAACACATTCTACATAACGGTGCATCGCCCGACCACTTGTGCACACACTCATCGCTACTTAAGCATGCCAAACCGCACCCGCAAGAAGGGTAGTTAAAAACAGTATTCCAAAAGCTCAGCAATTCCCACTTCATCTGCATGTTCTCATGATGAACACCTGTCAACGATTCTCCGAATCGTCAACATACGTTCTCATCGATAGAAGCGGATAATTGCAACCAATCATTCCCATCAATAGTAATCGAAAACAATCATATGTTCCCAAAACAATAGATGCAGATACAACTGTGGAATAGGAAATTATAAAAGCTTTCAGATGATCACGGAGTCCTCAGTCTTGGATCAATATCCGTAAATAACATTTGAATTAATTGTATTGTAAATCGATTTTAATAAAGTCAGCTTTTTTTTAAATTACCCTCAACCCGGTTTTTTAATTGGCTTTGATTTTTGATTTCGCTCATCTAATATACAAGTAAGATATTCTGATTCAAGATTTAGTTTTTATGTTTTTATAATTTAAAGCTTTATCTACAAAACAGTTTACTCTAGATGTAATGATGTATCTTCATTGAATTTTGGATTTTTTTAGAAAACTTAAAACATTTTGATTTTCTTTGGAGTTTATTTATTCGTCTCACTAATCCATTATACACAAAAAAACTTACGATATGAACCCATGTAAAAGCATTGGACAGAAGTACGTTAAGACCAACAATTTAAACTTGTTTTTAACTCATTTTTCTTGATAGAGCATAAATTTATCATAAGCAGCATCTTATTGCTCTTACTCTTATTTTTGACATTAATGCTGGGGTCCTCGGATGTCCAATTTATAGCGTGATGGATTCAACTTTGAGCAGTCCGTTATGTTGTGCACCAGGATATCTAAGTAAAATTAGTGCGCGAAATCACAATATAAATACTCAACCTTATTACCTTCTTCTTCGTCACAATTGTAAAACCATCGACTTTTATTATCCCACGCAAAAACGCAAATATAGTTTAGGTTAAGCTCTGCTGCATCAAGTTCAACAAGTGGTTCAGCAACGCCCGGGATTGAAATCACAATTTCACCACCTGTCTGAACAAATTGTTTAGAAAATTAAATTATGTTTTTCACTCGACAAATCCACATATCGTTTGTTGAATAACAATCGGAGTTGGCCAAAGAGGATGTACAAGAAGTTGTTTTGTATTTCGAGATTCAGGATGTTTATCTACGTTCATTTTTTTCAGATATGAAACTGTATTTTGTCTTGCCCCAATAACTGGAAATATATGAGAACTGTTGGTTAAAAGTTTAAATCATTTGAAAATGATTACCAGCTCTATATTCCAATCTGGGATCCTTTAGTTGATCAGTCATCACAATATTCACTTCATATGTAGCCATAACATAAAACTTAACATGAACTTTAAACGCATCCGATGGATAGCTTTTTAACGATTCAATGGGAAAATAATGGTGACAATCTTTCGACTCTATATAATATTCCTGACAAGTTCCAAGGGTTGACAATGGAACTGGTGGATCATTATGAAAACAATTGACTTTAGTTTTAATCCATAGGATGCAAGATAAAATAAAGATTGCCAATCGGACAAAAAGCATCATCAGTGATTAAATTCCGTTCAGTACTGAAAGCGCAATTAAACACAACATTTAATCATAAAGCTTTTAGTTTTCCATTGAATCTTTGCTTTCAGAGTTGTTGGAAAAAAGTTGTTTATCTGACATTTGACATTTAGTCAATCGAAGACGCATAAAGCTTATACTACGTTTACGCTAGAGAAAATTGTAGAATTTTGAGCTAGTTTGGTAGTTCCATGCCAATCAAGCTCAAAATTACTCAAAATAATCATGATAAAGCAAACTGACAATTCGCAAATTATCTCAAATCTAGAGCCCAAATTAACTAATTTGGTGAGCGTGATTTTCAAAACATATGAAAGAGTCCACTATAGGTCTTCATGATTTTGTTTGTCATTTCGGATACCTTTTTAGGGTTTTGTACTAAAATACAAAACCCAATTGCAATCACGATCTGTGTCCGTCTGTCCGTCCGTCCGTCCGTCCGTCCGTCTGTATGTCACAGCACTTTTTCTTCGAAACTATAGAAGCTACAGCAATAAAAGACAGGTCAGGTGTGGTGACTTCTTGAAAGTCCAAGGGCGGGTCACCCCATATAGGGAGGTGACCCCTCAAAAAAATTTTCACCATTGGTAGTCGAGTAGGGTGTCATTGGAAAGGTCTTAATGAGATCTTTTAAAAGCAAGTCTTAAAATTGCCTTATCTGTACCGAGAGGGGCAGGGGAAGGGGAATGTACGAACTTTTCGCGTACCCCCTTCGCGGTTGGACACCTTCGATTCGAAAAAACCGAAAAAAATCATGAATGTAGGCCTTAATGAGTACAACAACAACAAAAAATACATGAGAAGTCGAAATTCACTCAATTTTGTTAGTAATAGTATGATTTATCGATTTTACATTTTCTTGAATGTAATCTTAACGGTACCCTTAACTTCAATAAAATCCAGCACCCAGATGATCTTTTATAAGATTGTTCTGTCCTGAAACTTTGATAAAGATCGAATAGTATTTGTCGAAGTTATAGCGATTTGAATTTTCTGTATTACTGTGAACAATATGCGCGGTATTACTATGGAAACATATGGCTATGGAACAACATGCGATTTTACCGACTTAGACACTACAGCTTTGCTAGGATTTGCATGAAAATTTCAGGAGTGATAGGTTTCATGAATATCTTTGAGAATCGGTTCAGTTAGTGGTATCAGTAATCGTAAAACAAAATAGTGGCTGTTTTAAATGCGAAGATTGAATAATTTTGAGTTATTTTCCCCGACTTCAACTTTTAAGGTGCATGCTTTCAACACTTGATTCAATTCAATGAATGACTGAAGATGAGTGCCTACAATTAATACTCATACGTGAAACAAGTCAAAGAGGCAGGAGAGAGCTCCCAACAAAAGGGCTTTGTAACCATTCTAGGATTCGAAAAAATTGGTCATAAATCGATGATTACAGTACATTTCAAAACAGTTGTTAAACTGACAGTTTTCGCTTCCATGTGGGCACAGGGGGTCGGTATAATAAGTAACCAGACTGAGCCTGCCCCGCGCCGTCAAAGCGTCTGCTAGCCGGTATCTGGTGCTGGTGTGGTGGTGGGGGTCTAGGTAAAGAGAACCAGGCTGCAGCAGTTGCCTCCAAGCGCTTGGAGGGATAGCACCGAACGGGAGCGGAGTGCGTGTTCAGTTACGTCGTCGGAGTGAAAATGGAGCGTACGATCGAGCAACCGAACCAGACTTTTTTAACCACGTTATTACAGGAGACGAAACGTGGGTTTTTGAATACGATCCTGAGACGAACCGGCAGAATTTGGAGCGGCACACACCGGCATCACCACGACCAAAAAAAGCACACATGAGCAAATCGAAGGTGAAGTCGATGCTCATTGCTTTCTTTGGCGTGAAAGGCATTGTTCACAAAGAGTTTGTGCCATCCGGCCAAACTGTAAACGGCCAGTACTACAGAGAGGTGCTCCGTCGACTAACCGCCCGGGTTCACCGAGTCCGTCCGAAGATTTGTGGATCCTCCATCACGACAATGCTCCGTCGCACACCTGCCTGCTCGCCACCGAGCAGTTGGCCAAACAGTCGAAGTACAGTGAATTGATAGTGATCGTTCTTTATTCCCTCTCACGTACCACATACCTCATATAGAATTTATTGCCACCTTCTTGAGCATACTTGGTTGTCACCGATCTTCTTCTTTCATTTCTACTCGAGTCTAGGAAAGTCCTGTTCAAGGTCACCATCATCATTTGTGGTATAGCTCGAATTCGGATCTTCACCTACAATAGAAATTGCCTCAAATCGTAATGGTACCGTTATCTCGTTCGCAAATTGGAAATCTCAAGCGAGGATCTGCTGTCAGCACCGACTGAATAATCGCATCATTTCCTGGGCTTCCCATCTCGATGTTTCTCTCGTACTCTATTCTTCAACGTTCATCTAGAAAACCTACGCTATTCAATTTTCCCCACTTGTCTGGCCCATTGGAATATATGTAGCTTTACGCATGGAGATACAGGTGGATTATCCAAAAGGGTCTACTCTGCTCCACGCTTTACTTAGCCATATATCCTTATGAGCACTTTTAATTTGAATATGTCCAAAGCCTTTTCGGAAACATTCAAAGTTTAGATAGTCACATCCATACAGTAGCATAGATCTTATTAGTGACTTGTGCAAGCGAGTCTTATTTTTCCTACGAACATCTCTGGATTGTAACATAAGAAGCTCTAAAAAGTAGGCTTTATTTGATGTGTTTGTCCTTTTTCATATGTCATTCTTTTTTATGTCCTTTAAATCAAGACAGACTCATTAATATAGGAAGCTACCCGCGTTTTCCAGGTTTCAGAAAAATATTGCGCTACTTTGTGACAAGCCCATCTCAGAGTTGATCTCTGTTAACTTTAACCTAGAAGACGATGATTAGCATTGTAACCTTAGTCACGTGGATGAGTTTACTTGAAAGTCAAGTCAAGCAATGTTTTGTACAGAACATTTCTGTCAACACTATTGTAAGCTTGATTGAAGTCTACATGAATACTATATTCTTAGGACTTTCCAAGCACCAGTTTTATTGAAAATATCTGAACAATCATAGACCATCCACTTTGAAAATCACCTTGGGACTCTTTGTTACGTAGCAGCTGAATCGTTCTATCAGAGACGTAAAAAGATATGAATAATCTTTTAGCCAGTAAGCCTGTAGTCCGAATAACATCATTAGTAACGAACATTGTAACCGCCATAGATATTGTACGTACCTATTTTATAAATCTATACTATTAGTAGATACCAATCCTATCAAAAACCGCATGGAAAGATAGATTCAAAACAATTACAATTCGCAAACTAATTATATAATAGATACAATAAATAGATACAATAAATAGATACAATAAATAGATGCAAAACAAATACAAATCTAAAAATTCATTGTACTATCAAAAACCGCTAATTATGTTAATATCGAATACTGTATGGAGAAACAAATCCAATTATAAGCAAAATGAACTAAACAACAACCATTCAAACAAAGCAACAACAAAAATATTCCACGACAATCAAGTCGAAAGTAAAACAACACCTATTACCCGTCATAGCGGTGCAATTCAAGGTCGGAAAAGCCCAACAGCGCCAAGGACGGGGAATATGGAAGTAACAGACCATCATTTAGACCCACAGCAGCAATGATATGCACTTGGAAATTTGACCATCACAATCACGTTAGCGGAAGAATGTTTACGTTCCGGAATAAAAACAAAACAATGCATGTATCTTGATCTCCGCAAGCGTTTAGTGGACTATGGTTAGTAGTTCTATAGAAGGAGAAAATTGAATTGATGAAAATGCAAGTTCAGCATTTCGCCAGATTGAATTATTCAACTTTGTTCAATGGGAAAAATTGATTGACAAAAATACACAGTCAGCAGTAATGAAAGGTGGAAATTTGATCGATTGGGAAAAGATCATCGTGTATAAAATCGCAAGGAGTGGAGCAATCGCATTCTGTGTTTACCCAGCAAGCGAAAACGTAGGCTGGTACCTCGTCTTTAGCCTAGCCACATTCAACTTCGACTAAACTGGGTCCCTTGGCTTGCGCCCGGCCCGTCTGCTGTGTTACTGTATCCCGTCAATACTTTTGCTCCTCGGCTTACGCCTAGCCGGACCTCATCAGTCGCCGTTCACTCCCAGCCCCACCATCAAATAAGGTTCCTTGGCTTACGCCTGGCCCTTCTGCTGTGTTGCCGCATCCCATCAATACTTCGGCTCCTTGGCTTACACCTGGTTGGAACTCATTATTCGCCGTTTGCTGCAAGCCCTACCATCAAATAAGGTCCCTTGGCTTGCGCCTGGCCATTCTGCTGGGTTTCTATATCCCATCAATACTTCGGCTCCTTGGCTTACGCCTGGCCGGACCTCATCAGTCGCCGTTTGACGCCGGCCCCACCAGTGAATAGGATTCCTTGGGTTACGCCTGGTCCTGGGCATCCCATCAATACTTTGGCTCCTCAGCTTACACCTGGCCGGACCTCATCATTCACCGTTTGCCGCCGGTCCCACCATCAAATAAGATCGCTTGGCTTGCGCCTGGCGCTTTTGCTGTGTTGCCGCATCCCATCAATACTGTGGCTCTTCGGCTTACGCATGGCAGGACCTCATCAGTCGCCGTTCGACGCCAGCCCCACCATCAAATTGGGCCCTTTGGCTTGCGCATGGTCCTTCTACTGTGTTGGTGCATCCCATCATTACTTCGGCTCCTCAGCTTACGCCTATTAGGACCTCATCAGTCACCGTTCGAGGCCAGCCCCATCATCAAATAGGGCCCCTTGACTTGTGCCTGGCCCTCTTACTGTGTTGCTGCATCCCATCATTACTTCGGCTCCTTGGCTTACGCTTGGCGGGACCTCATCAGTCACCGTTTGAGGCCGGCTTCACCATCAAATAGGGTCCTTTCGCTTGCGCCTGGCCTTTCTGCTGTTGTGCTGCATCCCAACGTTACTTCGGCTTCTCGGCTAACGCCTGGCCGGACCTCATCAATCACCGCCAACGCCGCCCGGACCCGAACAAGTCAGTAGACCTCACACCATTTTAAAATATATTAACCCTGTTGTTGTGATTATTATTAATATAAGAATTATAACATTTTAAGAAAACATCAAACGCAGTTCTTTTCGTTTTCTCCATTGGGAAGAATCTTTAAGCTATTTCTAAGGAAAGGTGCGATTGACAGCCAAAATATCATAGTGGTATTATTGAAGATATTTTTTATAACTTCTCGAGTGATATTTTCATGATAGGACTTCAATCCATGTTTAATGACTTCAGAGAGCAAGTTATTTGATGAGCAATTCCTCTTTGACTTTCACAGCAATGCCTATCATTCTTTGTTTGCAAGGGGAATATAAGGGAAATAATGTGTCTTCATTTCAGTAGAAAGAATACTAAATCCAATTCCTATAAAGATATTATTGGTATGGAACTTTTATTTCTTCAAGCGTTCAAATCTATTACTGCACTTAACCTATTACGACACTTAACTCAAAATCAAGTACTCAGAAAAGCTTTACTTTCAACATTATATTGTTATAATCAAAATGAATTTTATATTGATATAACGGTATTTTTTTAAATGTTAATAATTTTCACATTTTTATTTCAGTTTTTGAAATGAAATTTATTCGATTAAAATTTCTTATTTACGAAATCATCAAACTCTGGCAAGAATATTGATTTTTTTCTTCTTGGGTTTGCTTTGAGTGCAGTCAACCGTTTGATGCGAAAGCAAATCTGCTCAAATAGATTATAATCAAGCCTACTAAATTGAATTCGTAATAAATATTTTACCTTCTTCCTCACAATTATAAAACCATCGACTGGCGTGATTCCAAGCAAAAACACAAATGAAATTTAATTCCAAATCAGCTGCCGGAAGGGTGAGAAGAGGTTCTGCAACGTTTGGGACTGATATAGCTAAATCTCCACCTGTGTTTATAATATAAACATTCTGCCTTTATTCATCGAAATACTTTTTTTCCGATTTTACTTACATATTGACTGCGTAATAACAATTGGCACTGGCCATAATGGATGCAATATTCCCTGAATATTATTTCTGTCATCAGGATAATTTGTCCCGTTAGTCTTCTGTAGATAGTTTAATGTATTCATTCTTTCGCCAACAACTGAAATCAATAAATAAAAAGTTGAGTAAGCAGCAGAGTGCTCCTTCCAGAGGGTCTTTGTAACCATCCTAGGTTTCGAAACAAATTTTCTAGTAGTGTGAATCGATAGTTTGAATTATTCATCCTATACCTGGATAAGGTATCGTTCTAATTCATGCAAAAGATGAAAAATTTCTTTCATAAACATATAGCAGCAGCCATTTTGATGGAGCTTAAACAATTTTTCTGAATGCTCAGTCGATTGAATATACAGTGGAATCTCGATATTTCGCACTCCGATGTATCATATATCCCGATATATAATACGAAAGTGTTGGTCCCTTGAAAAAAAATCGTTTATTCGTATACTCGTACAACGTATGTATTTTGGTCCCCTCTTTATAACACATATTTTTCTGCGGCAAAACGTCCTAAAATTCGGTTTTAATGTTAACTTATGTACGTCTTATAGTTCGTTTTTACTGCCAACTTTGAGTCATGTTTTGAGATGAGTTTTCAGAATTATATTTGCTTACACTAACTGCTGGTGATTTATGTTAATCATTGCTCAATATAGTCGTTAGCATGGGTTCTAAAAGAAATCATCTTTCAATAAAAGTGAAAAAAAAATAGAATAAACAGTGGTGAAAAACAAATTGATGTGTCGCGTCGTTATAATGTTCCACCATCGACAATCTCATCGATCTTGAAAAATAAAGAAGCTGCAGCCGATACCAACAGCAAAAGAAAGCGGTTCAAAAAAGGTGAATTCCCGATACTGGAAAAAGCATTGTTGAAGTGGTTGAATCAGACGAGAAGTTTGAATGTACCAATCGGAGGACAAACTCTGTATGAAAAGGCAAAAACGTTCGCTTCAAAGTCAGGGATTTCAAGTGAGGACTTTCGGACTAGCGATGGGTGATTTGATCGTTCTAAGAGACGCCACGAAATAAAATTTTGAAAACTTTGCGGAGAAAGTGTAAGTGTTTCCATCGAAATGTGTTCGGAGTGGAAGGAAAAATTGGAAAAGCTGATTGAAGGCTACGAGGCGAAAAATGTGTTTAATGCAGATGAAACCGGTTTATTTTTTAAATGCCTTCCGAATCGCTCCATGTGTTATAAAGGGGACAAATGCCATGGCGGGAAGAGAAGCAAAGGACGAGTAACCATTTTGTTGGCAACTAACATTAATGGTTTCGAAAAACTAAAACCGCTAATGATTGGGAAATTGGCAAAACCGAGATAATCCAAAAACATAAGAAGTTTCCTTTTTACATATAGGGCCAACCGTAAGGCGTGAATGGTGTCTGAATTATTTAATGAATTGATTTTATCGTTAAACGTAAAAATGGAGAAAAACAAACGCCGAATTCTTCTCTTGATTGAAAATTGCATGGCCCACAACCATATTCCTCCATTGAGCAATGAAGAAGTAATTTTTTTGCCCCCGAACACTACCTCGATTCTAGATCAAGGCATAATGAAGGTTTTCAAAACTTTTTATCGAGCGGAAGGTGTCATGCAACTCTTAGACGATCTGGGAGAAAATATTGACCATAAAATTACACTGTTTTCTGCTATGAATATTGCAGACAAGGCATGAAAAATAGTAAAGACAGCCACAATCGCAAATTGTTTTCGATCTTGTGAGTTTCTAAAGGAGGATACGTCAGCAACGGAATCAGTTAATGAAATTCAAACCCCAATTGGATAGAATTTTTTGACGCAAAATTAAAACAATCCAATCAGTTTTGAAGAATTTGTTAATTTCAACAACAATATTGTGGTTGCTGGAATGGTTAACGGCGACGAAATTTTGATCGAAACAGATTATGTTGATGATAAAGAAGAGGGAGAACAAGAAGAATCTTCTAACGTTACCCCGGAAGAGGCCCAGAAATTGCTCAATCGCATATGACTTGTCTTATCAAAATCAAATGTTGGCGAAAAAGTGTTCGATGCAATACACACTATTGATATGGCAATAAAAAGCAGACGTCTCAATAATAGTTTAACACAAACAAAACTGGATCTATGTTTGCAGGAAAAATAATGCTTCTATACAATCCTGTGAATAAATATCTTCTTATTTGCAAATAAAAATGCTCATACTTTTGTATCTAAAAAAAATTCGCTGTGAAAACACATGAATTTATTAACGAAAAGGATGATTGAAACCACTAGGTTAAACCATCGTTATATCATCAATTTTTATTTTTACCCTCGATGTATAATAATCTCTATATAGTGAACTTGTCGATATATCGTTTGAACCCTACATCCCCTTGAAGATACGATAAATCGGGATTCTACTGTACTTAAATTAGACACTATTCCTTAAATTTTCATGAAAATTGGAAGAAATTAAAAGTACCTACGTCAATTTGAAATATATATCAACCATAAACACATGTTATTGTTGTTATAATTCCATTCAGATGAAATGGCTACAACTCACTTAATTATGATTCGATTTCTATGAAATTTTGTGAGCATTAAGACCTATATAATTACAAAATTTCCAGAAGTTTAAAGGTAAGGTTTTGATTTTATGGGTGAAAATATCAAATCTTTAAATCATACTTTTATTAACAAAGTTGAGTGAATTTTGATTTCTGAGGTATTTGTTGCCCTTGTACCTCCGTGATTAGTTTAAAATTTCTCGGCCCAAAGCTGTCCAATCGCGAGGCAGGGGGACACAAAGTTTTGACACATTTTGCCACCGCTTGGACCCCCTGATGCATAAAATGACCTTTTTCTTTCAGATTCTTATAGTTCTAATCAAAAACTTTCATTTGATACCCAAATCGACTACCTTTGATTTATTAAGGGTTATTTCGTTATCAGCGGGACCTCCCTTAAAAAAATTTAAAATTTTTGGTAAGACCTAAACTTTTGAGAGACCATCATTTCTGACCTTTCCACAAAGTTTGAGCATTCTAGCTTTCATAGTTTCTGAGAAAACTTACAGACAGGCCTACAAACGAACTGATGGACAGACAGGTCGCGAAATTAGTAGGTCTTTATAAAAAAATTTTAACCTAAACCTAAAAATAGACCAAAAATAAACTAAATTTACACCAAATCACTTTACCTGCTTTATATTCCACTTTTGGATACTTTATACTATCTCTTAGAATAATGGTTGCATCATAAGAGGCCATCACGTAAAATTTCACATGAACCTTATAACGATCCGACTGAAAGTTTTTCAAATTTTGCAGCGGGAAATAATGTTGACATTCTTGAGTATCAAACGTGACATCACTGCACATACCTAACACTGATAAAGGTACCGGAGGATCTTTTTGAGCACAATTCACAATAGTTAATGAGAACATGCAAATTATGAAGCAAATTGAGTAAACCATTTTAGAAAAATTTATTAAAAACAAAACACTATGAGATGTCGTTAAGTGACTAGTTCTTACAATCGGAAATATTCTTGCAGTGATAGAAAACATGACACAGAATTTGTGGGGTCAATAAACGACATATCATCATTGTGATAACATACGAGTACATATGACAATTGATTGTTTTAAGTAGTTTGTACAAAATTTTTCACAATGCACATACTTTTTTTTACCAATAATTGTTGGTATGTTCGTCCATATGATTTTAATTTAGTTATTTTTTTAAAAAATATTTAATCCGCATTGTAAATTTTAATGGTCATCCATATTTAACGGAGGTAAAAAATAAAATTTTAGATGCGACATTTTTCATAATACATCCAAGAGGATCATATGAAAATTTAATACTTTTAGGTGTGAGGTCATATTTACTTCTTTCGTCATATCAAGGTACAGGTAAGAAACAAGCATCAGAAATCCCGTTGGCACCACCAGCCGGAAAGGCTGATTTCTTGTAGGTACCCTTATTATTGTGACCAGTAATCATCTGATTAGCCACCACTTTGAAAGTCAAACAGTGTTTAAGGAAAGTGATCTTTTAGGTAATTACTTCCAATTTAAGCAATTTCAAGCATTTCCACGAAAAATATTCATTATTTCAGCTGTTACTAAAATATCGAATTGCGCTTACCCACCATTTTGCTTTTTGAGGCCCAACCTCTACATTATTTTGCATTGCGCTTTAACCTTTTGAGTCTGGACTTAACTTTTTGGAAATTTTGTATTTATAAATAATGTTTTATAGTTTAGGGGCAACCACGCTATGATCCGTTACACAAACCGACTTAGAGGGCGTTTGTTAACTGTCTCTAAAGAGAAGTTTATGACTGTGGACGAGCAGATAATTCCGACTAAAAGTCGCTCATCTATGAGGCAATATAATCCCAAAAAGCCCCATAAATGGGCTTCAAAAATTTTGTTCTTAGCGGTTCCTCTGATTTTAGCTATGACTTCAATATATATATATATATATATATATATATATATATATATATATATATATATATATATATATATATATATATATATATATATATATATATACAGGGGCTCGTGGACCAAAAGAAGTATTTGAAGGTTTACCAAGCATAAGCACTTCCAGTAATGTGGTCATTCATCTTGCAAGAACTATTCCAGAACCACAAAATTACAGACTTTTTTTCGATAACTGGTACACATCATTGCCGCTATAAGTTTATTAGGCAAGAAAGGGATATTGCCGTTATGCACAATAGAATCAAACAAAATCGGGTAAAAAGTTCCCTTGGAAAAGGACCTAAGAAAAAAAAGGAAGGGGTACTGTGGTTGAGAAGCTCACAACGGTGGATAATGTCGACATCTCTGTAGCGACATGGTATGAAAACAGGATTGTTAACTTGGCCTCAACTTCCGTAGGTAGCAAACGACTTGCGGATGTTAGACGCTATAGTAGAAAGGAGAAAACATATATGAGAATTCCATGTCCAAAAGCTGTGGTAACATATAATCAACGTATGGGTGGCGTTGATCTTTCAGATGCGCTCCTGGGTTATCACAGAGCCCAAATAAGGTCAAAAAAATTTAATTTAGAATATTTTTCACATGATGGACATGGTCGCCGTCAACGCCTGGCTATTATATAGGCGTAGATTTGAGGATCGAGAGTTGTCTGCACTAGTGGACTTCAAAGTAGCTATAGCAAAAACCTTGTGCTGGGCCAATAAACGTAGCAGCAGCACAAAACGAGGACGCAATGCATTTGAGAACATGATTGAAGAAAAGAAGGCAAGAGGACCACTAGCTATCATGCCATCTTTTGATGTACATTTAACCAGGTAGATCACCTCCCTATTTGGGAAACCAGATACTGAAGTTCAGTGAAAGTTCACATATTCAATGTCGCAAGTGTAAAATAAACTAATATCTTAATGATAAGAGCAATTGCTTCCTTCTGTTCCATACTTTATAATTCTTTATAAGTAAAATTGTAAGGAATAAATGACTTATTATTCAGCCATTTATGTATATTTTGCCATATTGGGACCAAACCAAAAATAAGCAATTTTTCTAATAAAATTCAAAAAAACAAAAAATACTTAAATACGTGTCTATTCATTTTTGATTTTACATTACATATATTTTTTTGTCGCAAAATAGAAAATCATGCTGTAAGGGGTTAGGAAGCATCAGTAATATGACTAATTAGCTTACTCGTTGCTATGGTTGATCAAAACACAGTTTCTCTTGTCATTTAGACATAGTCTAACAGTACAAACAGTACAACTCCACATGCTCCTTCGTGCTGCATATCACACAACGCCTACAAGTAGATGTACCATATACAGGCATATGGGCTGGTTGTTCGTTCTTCTCTTGATTGGCACTGTCTTTCTGTAATGATTTATGACTTCCACTGACTTCCGTCTCTTTTTCTTGGGTACATTTCCAGTGCCAATCAATCCTAAAGCAACATTAATTCTGAACTGTTTCAAACAAAGTTTCACTCCGCTGCATCTTTTTTGAAATAAAACAAATGCATTTACTACAGTAGTGTCAAGAAAGTACCCAACTGTTCGGTGGTATCAATTTTTTGTTTTTACAATCAATGGCGTAACATTTTTCGAGCATCAACGGCACCCATACGGTTCTTCTAGCTGCCAACTACTTTTGGGTAATTTACCACTTCCAACGCACCATCTTTGTTTTTTTCGATTAGACGTAATAGCGTCTTCAGGATCATGGTAATTTGATAAAAAATACACAAGTTTTTTATTTTTCTACCTTAGGCACAACAGCTTGTCTTCCGTCATCCGCCAATCAAACTGGCCTCTGGCAAGGCTCTTGTCATCTGTAAAGTCATTCAGTAGGTATGTACACAAAAGCTCATGACGCAGTCGAGGAAAAATACCTCAAATACACAAAATATCACACTTGGTGAATACAGTATCAAAAATGTTAGCGAATTTGTGTATTTAGGGGCCAAAATAACGAAAACGGGCAATGAAAGAGACGAAATACGCCGAAGAATACAGCTCGAAATAAAGTAGTTTATTCAGTTTTGACGATCTTGAAGACCAGCTGCATACACAAAAGAACAAAGGTCCAAGTATACAAATCTGTGATAAAACCTGTGTTATGCCATAGGTGTGAAACATGGACTTTAACCCAAGCATCCGCAAATATATTGAACGGCTTTGAGCGACGGGTCCTGAGGCGAATAATCGGAGCGAAGCTAGAAGGGGACCAATGGCGAATTGGATACAACCATGAGGTTTATGAATTTTTTGATGAGCCGGAGGTCTCAAGGATTGTAAGACTGCGGAGGCTGCAACGGACCGGACACATAAATCGTAAGGACGAACAACAGATACCCAAGAAGGTATTCGTTGGGAGAACTGTAGGCCGGAGGCCACTGGGGAAACCGAGGAAGCGCTGGTCTTACTCGGTCGACGAAGACAGTTCATCGCTGCTTGGATTTTGGAATCGGAAGATGTGGTCTACGGACCGAGACAGTTGGAGGCGCTGTTTGCAGGAAGCGATGGCCCGAAAGGTGCTGTAGTGCTAAGAAGAAGAAGTAGAGGTATTTCTTTCCCTTCTTTAGAGCTACGCAGCCATATATTTGATTCTGTTTCAAATTTCACAGGAGAGGAACACCAATAAAATAATTATCAAAGAATACCCTATGGTTTTTATTTTTCAAATCTTCTGTCACGTCTTTGGGCAGATCTCCTTTTTTTCCAGTATATATTTGGAATTTGGAAACGTAGCCTGAATAATCCGCGTGAACCGATGCCTTGTATCTATGCTTAGTAGGTTTTGCAGGCATATACTCTTTCATACATGATCTGCCTTTATATTTGATCATACTTTCGCCAATTGCTTGACATTCTCCCGGAGAATAGTACTCCTTGTATGTTCGAGAAAGGGTAGTCAAAAGCAATCTGACTTTATAGAGTTTATCATACTTTTGTTCCCCTTTTTTCAGCTGAAAAGTATTGTCTGCAAAATGTAAATTATTGAGCAATCAATTAAATCTGTCACAAGAAGTAATTTTGCTAATATAAGCATCTCTAACCTCCTCTTGTGAAGACCATAGTAGTCCTTCATGCTAGGAACCTTTTTTACACCGATGAAGTTGGTTGGAAAGTCTTTTTTTTCTTTATTGGTATTTTTTTGAGTAGCGTATAAATTTGTATTGAATGTATTTGAGTTCAACAAATCTTCTTGGAATAAGCACAAAAAATATCTACAGGAAGCTCGATTGCATCGCCCATATTTACACTCTCAGATAAATCAGGTTCGTGATAAATGCTGGCGATCATTGAGTGGGTGTTGTCTCTCCTTGCGGGCAACTATTATTATTGGTTTTTTTTGTGGTTTACTAAATATGGGGCTTGTTATGAGTGGAATAGAGAGGCATCAACATTAGGTCACCCCGAACACTACTATATCAATCGCGTGATACATTAAACAAAACAGCACTAAGCTGCTCTCGATCAGAGTTTAGGTCAATAATTTTTAAGTGTGCCCGAAGCCATTATTTAGGTACTAAAAAAAAAGCTATTACTGATAGAAAGTAAGACTGCTGCGAAAGTATATGCCACATCAGCTCCGGAGTTAACCAAGCAACTCGGAAGGAATGTCTTGAACCACTAGTCAGCAACATTCACATCTCGAACGAGGAGTGTATCGCCACATATCCAAATGCTATCGAGATTCCGTCCAATAAATTTAGATCAGAATTGAACATCGTTTAGAAACAGAAAGCGCAGGAAGGAGACGAGTTGCGGAGATGTACCGACCAACTACGATATTGTGCACCATGACTGATACAAGGATTCCATGCAGCTTAAGATTAAGGAGGCGAGTAAGCATCCGAAGCTGACCGGAATTCTGGCAGCGATAACGAGGTGAAAAGGATGAGAAACCAGTAGGTGAAGACAATTCCAATTATAAATTAAGCCAACAAGCTCGTTAAAGGAAAAACGGGAAAAGCGGATTAAAAGATACCAAAATCACACCATAATTTGCTTCATTATCACAAGTAGTACACCAAGCTTTTGCGCGGAAGCTGAGTTTAGTGCGATTAATTGCACACTTTTTAACAACTCCATCACAAGAAACACGAAAAGAGAAAAGCAATTTTTTTTATAGTACTAGTTAACTATTTACATAATATATTGAAAAGAAAATAAGGAGATAATTAAGTAAAATATTAACGTGTACCGGATATGTGTCTCCAAGCGTACATGGCAAGGCACCGTATGGTCAATAGCACGATCCAAACCATGTTAAAAAATTGGAACACCACTGTGCAACTTCACAAAATTTTACTTCCCGAAATCCTTCATCTTCTTCGTAGCACTACAGCCCCTCTCGCGCCATCGTTTCCTGAAAATAACGCCTCCAACTGTCTCGGTCCGTTGGCCACGTCCTCAAATTTCGGATTTCGAGCAGCGATGAACTGTCTGCGTCGACCGAGTCAGGCCAGCGTTTCCTTGGCTTCCCGACTGATCTTCGGCCTTCAGTCCTCCCAGCGAATACATTTTTGGGTATCTTTTGTTCGTTCATACGATTTATGTGTCCAACCCATTGCAGTTTTCGCAGTTTTACAATCGTTGAGACCTCAAGCTTACCAAAAATTTCATAGAGCTCATGATTGTATCAAATTCGCCGTTGGTCCCCATCTAGTTTCGCTCCAATTATTTGCCTCAGGATCCTTCGCTCAAAGGCGTTCAATATATTTGTGGATGCTTGGATTAGGGTCCATGTTTTACACCCATAGCATAACATAGGTCTTATCACAGATTTGTATACTTGGAACTTTGTTGTCCTTTGTATGCAGCTGGTCTTCAAGATTGTCATAACTGAATAAAATATTTTATTCGCGAGCTGTACTCTTCGGCGTAGTTCGTCTGTTTTATTACTGATTTTCGCAACTTTGGCACCTTAATACATGAATTCGTTAACATTTTTTATATTGTATTCGCCAAGTGTGATATTTTGTTTATTTATGGTACTTTTCCTCAACTGCGTCATGAGCTATGTTTTATTCTCATTGTTTGGTAGCCCAACTAGTTTTGCTTCGCTGTTGAGCTTCAGGAAGAGTTCTATGGCAGTTGTTAATGACTGTGATAAAATGTTGATGTCGTCCACATAGGCTACTATTTGGCTCAACTTGTGTAGTAATATACCTCGTGTATCGACAGGAAGCTTCCTTATGACGTCCTCCAGAGCCAAATTGAATAATAATGGGGCCAGTCCATCTCCCTGATGCTCCGAAGTTATTATTTACTAATAAGCAACTTAATCTGGCTGTCAAAGCAGACATTGAGCCGTGATTGTGGTGATCGCCACCAGAGTGGTTAAAGGTGGAGTGGAAATCACGCCAAATTGAGTGGAGCCCCTCCACGGGAGTAGGAAGAACCACTCCAAATAGGTGTTCTGAACTCAAGACAAAGAATTCGGTTGGAGAGCGGTAAAGTGGCCGTTAGAGGTGACGAATTAAGCGTCTCCTTTTTTTTTGGATTGGCTACTTGAACCTAAAATGGAGAAGCGACTGCGAATCAAACAGATAACGAGCTCTGTTTGGATTTTTTGGACTTGGTGGAATTAAGTGTGGTGAGTGCGAACACGACGGAGGGTGGTTGTCGAAATATTGTTGAAGGAGTAAAAAACTAACGAAACGAAATACAGAAGCACAAGTGCAAGCGAAAGCATCGAGTAAGAAGTCGGAGGAAAAGTGGCAAATCAATATCAGAACCATGGACGGAAGCAGCGAAGAAGGAGCCCCTCTATTCTTCGTAGAGCCGTAAGTTTTTTCAAAAGATTACTTCTTTTTATTGTTGATCGATTGCAATTGTTAATTAAGTTTGTTATTTTCCGAAAGAAATCTAAGGAGAAAAATAAGGTGCGGCTTGGGAGTAAATTCGCGATTAAAATTTCAAGTGGAGTGTTAGTGTTTGGGGAAGGTATGTAGTGTGTGACGGATTCTCGCGGCCTTAATTTACCTTATAGAGTTAAAGAGGGTCATCTACACCTCGTGTTGTTGTGTCCGTTATTTCGCGTCGTGGTAAGTGTTTTAAGTGTCCTCTTTCGTGCTGCCAGAATGTTAAACCGGTAAACCGTATTCTCGCTTGGCGGCTTATTGGGGCCTTGGTGGACAAGCGAGGGGTGCCCCACTCCCGTAACCAGGTCTGTAAGCTCCACCGGAGCATCCTATTCCTTTTTGGTGTAACGGACCCCCATACCCACGAGTGACCGGACTACCCACTGAACACCTTCTCTGTCAACTCGAGAACCCAGCCAGGAATCGTTTCACACATTACTTCGGACCAGGTTTCGTTTTGTCACGCTATGAAGTTCCTTCAAGCTGGGTGAGCCCTCTTCTAGCGGGAGGAAAGAGGGGAAGAGATGAAGAGGAAATTCCAGACAAGCGATCCTCCAAAGCCAGCAACCCCGGCCGCTGTCAGTCCCTTTTATCTATTAGGCCTGCCCGAACATAATGTGCCACCTGATTCTATTTGTCAACGGATTGAAGCAGAGTAAGCTTTCCTATCTCCCTGTAGAGGTCCTGTCAGAGCATCGTCTTCCTCTCCTGGACAAAACCAACCATCGAGGTAAAGTGACTCACCAATCTTATGAATGCTCAAAAACTGGATCAAGTAGAAATCAATCTCACAATGCTTTCGATGCAACCATTGTCTCAGATTTGGAATGAATTGCATAGTTCATATTTTCTTTGTGAAATTTACCTAAGACTCCTGCTAATCGTTGAGCGAGTGCTGTCTCCCTCGCGTCCTGGCTTCATCACAGGTAAATAGCGTGGCGCTCTCTAGCAAGGAAGCCAATAGGGTTTCACGCCTGCAATAATTCTCACCGCCAAACTAGAGACTGTCGGATATGAAGATGCAATCCTCATTAATCCTCTGTTCTATACCTTTGCCGAGCGTTTTCGGAACAACTCCTCACTGAGACCTTTGCCCCATATTTCTGCTCCGTAAAGTAAAACTTACGCTACAGCACTCATCAAGAGGCATCTTTTTGATGGGTTGGATCCCCCTTCATTGGCTATCAGTCTCTTGGAGCCAATACGCTTGAAAAAGCCTTTTGAGCCGTTGCCGTGGTTTGTCCAGAGAAACTCATCTTTGAGTGGATCAGTACTTAACCACTCGCTTCGATTCGATTACTGTGCCTCCAATACTGATCATCCTTACTCTTGGAATTCTCTTTTTTTTCGAGATGACCATTTCAGTTTTCTCCAGTGCTGGACTGATCCCACGTGCAGTCATCCAGTTTCTAACTCAGTGAATCCGCATACCTAGCCACAACATCATCTGCGTGGCTGATCAAGCGTGACTCATCTGGCATCCTCAGTCTCAATTGCCTGTCGTAAGATACGTTCCAAAGGTTTGGACCAAGGACAGATCTCTTGGCAACACCCGAAGTCACTACCATCCTTCGTTAGTCCTGTGTTATGTGGCAAAACAGGCTTCAGTCCTCCCAGTGGTGGATATTCTGGAACTTAAAAACGATTTTCAATATATTCAGAACATCCAGCTATCTAGCGGAGTTGAAGGTGTTCCTAAAGTTGTGTTACAGCAACAAAACGATCCGTCACTTGTTGTGGCTATGAGTTTCTACCTTTCGGTCTACCTTCAGGACATCTGTGATCGCATCAATGGTAGAACACCCTGCACCAAAGCCGTACTGCCGAGGAGATACGCCCAATTTAGCATGATTTGCCTCAGTGAGTCTTCCCTCGATGAGTTTTTCTAGCACTTCTTTATCATCAATCAGGAATTTCCTTTCCCCTTTCTGATCACCATGAGCCTTGCACCTTCCATCGTACTGAGAAAATTACGTCCGTAGGCAAGCGTTGAAGGTGCAAAGTAGAATGTCAGGATAATGGTGGCTGACAATTTGCAAGGACTCAGCTGAAACAGTATGTGGGTCTAGAGCCTTGTTGCTTTTAATGATAGAACTGCCTCTTGCAGTTCCAACTGTATGAAGAAGTGACGTTTGATTGCTTTTCTTGCCGTTGGCAGTGTAATTATGGACAGGATGGGCAAGAAAGAGTCCAAGCACTATCTTGTTTATCACAACCGCTTCAGGTATGCAAGCATAACTAACTTGTAGCCAAGGCCTCATGGATCCTTATTCACATTGTCCACTAGATCTTGCCAGCAGCGAGCCTTACCATTGTTAATCAATTTGCGAAGGTATTTTTGGGCCGACGTTTATGCTGCTAGCCGATTGCATACCTCATCATACCTCCGTGCCTGTTGAGCCTCATGCCGAAGGTAGTGACGTTCCCTTGGCTTTTCAGCGGATTTCTGACGGGGCATAAAAGTACTGGAAGCAATCGTGGTGATTCTTATAGTTAGTTCATCATGTCTATAGCTGCCAGTTTGTCTAGCTCTCTATAAATCACCCCGCAGTGGAGTACCTGACGTGAGAATCTCCATGAACCTTTCGACGTCTAACTTTCTGATGTATCACTCAATAGTAGAAGATCGAGATCACGATCGTTGGAAGACAACATTATGGATCTCAAAAATGTACTTATGGTCACTGGTTTAGTAGTCCTCTAACATTCTCCAATTGTGTATACTTCATACGAAGGACTCCGCGGCAAACGTCATGCCCGGTATGGATGCTTTGTAGCCAATACGGTGGAAAGTCGATGTATTTCTGGTGTTAAGTATAAGGAGCACCATCCTGGCTGCCATTTCTAGGATTCGTTTTTCCCGTGCGTTGAAGTCTTCCCCAAGGAGCACGTTACCATTTGCGTATAAGACAGCGCATTAAACTTGGTTCGGAAAGATTATACCGTTCCGTTTAGCGTAAAATAAACACTTAAAAAATGTGTTCCCTTGGCACTAAAATTACATGTAATTATCCCCCGTACACAGCTCTTCGCGTTGAAGTCACTGTTCCGAACCCAGATGGTGGCAGTACCACTTTTATCAGGATACCATGATGCAGAACTTGTACTGTGATGTCGCTCAGACAGCAGGAAAAAGTCGGCTTTCATGTCCCTCGCAAGCTGCTCAAGCAGGTTTTGGGAGGTTGAACTGCAGTGTAGGTTTACCTGTAGAATACGGGTCATCAAAACTCAAGATTCGGTCTTGGATAAGCATCCGTATAAAGGAAACAGTGTGCCTCCATTGTACACTCTATTCTTCTATGTCCCATTTTCCCACAATTGTAACAATGTGAACTCCTCCCGACCATATCCAAGGCATTTGAAAGATTGAAGAGGCGCTGCTCTTCGTGATATCCAGCAAACAACCCACTTGATTCTTACTTTGCCCTTATTTATGGATTGTTCAGCATCCTTTTCGGTTAAGTCAATGATGGCCGTGCATTGTCCTCTATGGATTTTTGGTTTCAACTTCGCTTTGATCCTGCCCACGTTAGCCAACATTCTTTTGATGGCCTGTTCTACCTCTGGCAGGTCCTTGATGCAGTCAGTGTCTCTTGTATATGGTTAAAGTATTTATTAGATCATTCTAGTATATTTTTATGTCTCCAATCGATTGCAAAATCCTCCTGATAAGATAACACTCCTACTTTCTTTACTTGTGGTTGCTGTCTCAATTGAAATACGCATGGAGTCACAATGGATCAGAATTAGTCGTCTCTATAAATAAATACAATATTCATTACTGCTACTTTTATCTACGGCTATGAAACAATTTTTCAGCTAACTAGAAAAACTTTTTTGCATACCCAGACAAATAGGGTCATCAGATAAATTTGCAAAAAGATTGCAGTGGTTTTTTAAATCAAATATCTTTTGCTTTACGATTCATTCAATTTTATTACAAGCTACAACTCAAAATTAGGCTACTTTAAATATATATGAGTTTAAAGTATGCTTTTGTTTTGTAAATATTCTTTCATATACAATAACAATTTTCGAACAACAAAAGTATTTCAAACGAAAAGCATATCTTAGCCAAATTGTTACAAAATCCATAAAATTTCAATTGCCTACGGACATTTAATTCTGGCATCTATTTCAGGTGATTTTCCACAAGCGTCTGGTGGAGTCCAGTTTGCATCTGTAAATTAATTTTTTAAATCTGAAGAATTTCCTTAGAAAATTCAACCAAGCATACCTTCTTCCTCTTCACAATTGTAGAACCATCTTCCTTCTGCATTCCATGTATAAAGACACACCGACTTTGTATCCAAGTCTGGAGCATTTGCCTTTAGTAGAGGCTCCACGACATTTGGAATTGAAACTTCTATTTCACCACCTAAATCAATAAATATTTTGTAAATTGTATTTCAAATCATTTCAATAAAAGTAACTTACAGTGTGTCTGCGTTATGACAATTGGTGTAGGCCATAGATTTGAGAGAATATCCTTCTTATGGCTATCAAGTCCTAAAGTCACGCCATTCCTTCTCAGCCATGAGTAACTGTTTGACGATCCTCCGATGACTGGAAAAGTTTATCCTTATATCACTCTACTCAAATCACTGTTCGTACGATTAATGTAATTTACCAGCAACATATTCAATCATATCAGCTCCAGTTTTACCATTGGTCAGATATATATTAGCATCGTTCGTAGACATAACATAAAACTTTAAATATAATTTATATTTATTGTTTTTATAATTTTTCAAGCTCTCGATCGGAAAGTAATGTTGGCACTTGTCATCATGCAAATCATATTCACGACATGTGGCTAATTTTGATAAGGGTACAGGGAATTTATCCTGAACGCTATCACAATAATGAACAAAAGTAAAAAGAGATATTAATAAATAGACATTGACATTTGAGAACATTTTGTACGATGAAAACACTTTAAATTTTCTTAGCTGTAAGGTCACTCAACAAAAGCAAATCCATTTTAACTTCAGTACAAATATGAATTAAGTGCATCCAAGATTATCATTAGCTTTTCATGGGTGAAAGTTTTGACCCTCGAAAAGCTCTACAGCTCTTGTTTTTAGCTTGTGTATTATTGAGTCAAATAATTGTTTTGCCATTCTTAAAATTTTCGGAGAGAAAAGTAGATTATCTTGCTCATGGATTCTCGGTGATGATAATGAGAATCATAGGGATGTCGATTACAGTAATTCTTTGTTAATTATCTGTATATTATAAGTCAAAGTGGTAGGAAAATATTAATGCCAGGAGGGTTTCGCAAACCAATTAGTACCGTAATAATAATACTCCATCGTACAGCAGTTCAAACCCGAACCTTGTCGTTGAGATTTATTGTTAGGGTATCTCATTCCATGAACCTAATGGAATTCGAGGTGATATGGTCAATATCGCGCTCAACCATGAACCCTTCACAGCTGGCCGGGCTGATAGTCCGACAGCAGCATCAGAAGCTCAAACTCGATGCTGTGATCGAGGTTTGAGCTTGGGAGTTGCTGCGCATGTGGAGTGTGCTCTAACTCACAGCTCCACATGGACTACAAATAGTAATTTAGTATTTTCTAACTATCGAAACTTGACTCATATACAGAGTTTGGAAAACTACTCAAACAATTTGATTATTATGCTTCAACTGTTTATGGCTCGATTTTTGTGAAATTTTCAGAACACGTGCATTTGCTACTAAGAAAACCATACATGAGTTTCTCGGAAATATAAGGGTTTTTACGTTAAAAACAGCGATTCCGGTTGGGAGCCTTGAGGTCCTGACTAGCCCGTGGAGACGGGGTAGGTAAGCACCACTCGCCAACCCTCCGTTTGGATCTTTAAGCTTGTTTAACCAGACCAACGAATGGTGATCCGTGATCACACTGAATTGAGTTCCTTCTAAATATGGGCGCAGTTTTTCTACTGCCCACAGTACCGCTAAACATTCTTTTTCCGTGGTCGAGTACTTCTTCTCTGCTTTTGTCAAACTACGACTGAGGTAGCAGATACCTTCTCCCCTTCCGCGTCTTCTTGACTCAGCACTGCCCCCAGTCTTGTGTCAGAAGCATTGGTTTGCACTTTAAAGGGCTTGGTGAAATCAGGGCATGTGAGGATTGGTGCTGTGGATAGTTTAGTTTTACAATGCAGGAAAGCCTCCTCGCATTCGGCAGTCCACACAAATTTTTGATTTTTCCTCAGCAAATCAGTCCGTGGAGTGGTTGGAGTAGCGTGAACCGGTATCAACCGACGGTGCCACGATACTTTGCCCAGGAATTGCCGCAAGTTCTTCACATTTGTAGGTTGTGGGATGTTCAGCAAACAATCCACTTTGTCTGGATCTACAAGTAGCCCTCTGTCATCCACCACGTACCCTAGATATTCAAGTTTGCGGGCGACAAAACTCTCATTTTTCGCGAGATACTCGAAGTCTTGTTTCATGCAACCAGCGTAGCACTTCTCGCAAAACCTCCAAATAGATCCTGAACCCTGGGGTGACTACGATCACATCATCCAAGTAGACAAATACGTAAGGCTTCACTTCCGGTCCCAGTATTTGATCTACTAATCGTTGCCATGTAGCAGGGGCATTACGGAGACCAAACGGCAAGTGTTTGAACTGAAATAGACCCCTACCTGGAATAGTGAATGCCGTGAGAGGTTTTGTTTTCTCTGCCATGGGAACCTGCCAATACGCAGACTTGATGTCTAGAGTGGACAAATATTTTGATTTTGGAGCTTATCTAGCGTGGCAGATACATACGGGATAGAAAATGCGTCTCGTTCCAAAACTTTGTTGAGTTTTCGATATTCAACGCAGAAACGGTATTTCCTATAGTTTTTCTTGATTAGCAGGATCGGGGATGACCAAGCACAAAAAAAAGATTTAGTAACTCCTAATTCGAGCATTTCGTCTAGCTCAGCATTGATGTGTCGCCGGACGGTGGGCGGATTGGGATAGTATCGTTGCTTTATAGGTGGAGACTTCGTTTTAATCTCGTGTTCTACCACACTTGTGGAACCAAGGCCATCTCCCACCAGCTTGAACTCCTCCTCTATCAACTTTTGAGGTCCCTCTTCCTGTGGTTTCGTCAGTCGAGATCTCGCTTGCAGCGCCTCCAGGGTAGCTGTGACGACAAACTTTCACAACTCACTCTTTATATAGAACAATCCCGCACAACCGTAAAAAGTCTACCCCCCGTATAAGGGGCTGGGTCACTGCAGGCACTACGAGCATTGGCATCCACTTTGTATGGCCTTTGACTGTGAGGGGCACCCAAGCTTCTCCTACTATTTTTGCCCTGGCGTTATTAGCCATCTTTATCGAAGCTTGTTCCGCTGGATTTACTTCCATACCACGGCCTTTAATTTCTCCCAGGATTCCCTGCCCAGAATTGAGTGTTGTCCCCGAGTCGACTAGGCCCAACGATTGTAGTCCGAGAGTTTGCACTCTTAAATGTGGTCGGTTGTAATCTGTTACCCTTCCCAGTGTATAGCTCGATTCTTCCTCTTGAACGGCGGATTCATCCTTCATTCCCGTGCCCTTCCCGCCGCCTAGTGAGCACGGTTTCCATTTTCCGACGGCTTTGGCGCAGATTATTCCCCCTTTGGTGTTGTTCGAGAAGGAGAACAAGTTGGGCAGCTAGATCGTATAATTCCTTGCTCCCCACACCCATAACAACGTCGACCTTTCTTGCATTCTCAGGCAAAATGTTCCTGACTGCCGCAACTCCAACACGATCCCCATGTTGGTATTGATCTCGCTTAATATTGGCGTTTCAGCATAGGCCAGGTCCGGTTCTAGTAACCGGTTTGTTCTACGACTTGGCGCAGGCACTAAAGCTTCCACTGATGCCCATATTAATTAGCTCCGCCATTGACGCTATAGTTCGCATAAACAGTTTATGCTGGTAGAACGAAGTGATGTTCCTCCAAAGCAGCTTTCGTTTTGTCTTTTTGAGCAAAGCCGTCAAAATAGCCTATCCATCACAGCAACGTAAGTTCCGATCAAATCATGTTTGCCTTGCGTTCTGTGGCGGATTTCCTCCTACAAGAGATCATTGTAGTTTTGAGGCAAAAACTCCTCCCGTAACTCGCGACGCAACTCGTTCCAGCTGGCCACGCGCTCTCGGGCTGAGCGAAACCAAACCAGGGCTGTCCTTTCAAATAACTCAGCTGCCATTCTAAACAAATAAGAAAGCGGTCCCAGAAAAACATCACTCCCCATTTAGAGCCACCCGGCAATTTTCACACCACCTGTTCTGCTACGGGAGTCAACAACTCTGGTAATGTAAATCTTGCTGGTGTTCCTGAAGTTTCTGGAGACCATTCCTCTACTTCGTAACCTCTTTCCATCCTTTCTTCTTGCCTTACCTCACCAGTTCGTCCGAAGTTATTGGTATATCAGGCTTTGCCATTCTACTATCACCAGCGCTTTCCGACTCCTTCGCTTTTTCATCATCATCATCTGCTTTCAGTAGAAGTTCTTCGATAACCATCATAAACTCACCTCTAAGTTTGCTTCACTCCTTTCCTGATCGACTTCTAAGTCCAAATTCAATTTTTTTCTTGATTTTCAAGAAGTCACTGCTATTTGTATCGCCTTCAAACTTCTCCATCAGTGAACGAATTTCCAATATCCTGTTCCAAACAGCCTCAATATCTTCGCTGGGAGTTTATGGATAGTGTTTAGTTTCAACCATACTTGTATCCATCGCTAGCTCTGCCCGTAATACCATCCGTAATGTCCTCCTCATTTCGTCGACTGTTCCTGGTGGTTGGTCTTGTATGCAGAGCTCATACGTCAATTCGTTCCTGGACAATCAAAATTTTGGTATTGCAGTATGAGACATTTTACTGCGTACTTTTCCTCTTAATAAAAATAGGCTTAACCCTATTAAATAAAACGACAAGATTCGCTATTTTATATCAATTCTTTTTCTTATACTACTTAACTTAACTTCCCAGTATGCACTTCCTATAATTATTTTCCAAACTTCTCTCAGTTGTTTTCTGGATTTGTTTTCGCCTCTCCTAGACCTGAGGTAATTGATTGGTCTGTACAATCAAAATCATTTGACGTTGCACTTATTCACTCAATCGATAGTGAAATTATCACACTCCTGCAATAAGACACTAGCACTTCACTTTTTTCACTAAGTCGCTGGTGAAAATATCACACTCTCACTATAAGACACTATCCTTTCACTTCTTTCTGGCACTAATTAAGCACTTGAGTTGACTCGCGATTACTTTACCGCGATGAACGTTAGGCGCCAAAATGTAACGCTAAGAATGTTAACGATACGTTATAACAGCAATTTCGGCTCGGGGCCTTAGGGTCCCGACTAGATCGTGGAGACGGGGTGGGTAAGCGCCACTCGCCAACCCTCCGTTTGGATCTTTAAGGTTTTTTACCGAGACCAACGAATGGTGATCCATGATCACACTGAATTGAGTTCCTTCTAAATATGGGCGCAGTTTTTCTACTGCCCACAGTACCGCTAAACATTTTTTTCCCGTGGTCGAGAACTTCTTCTCTGCTTTTGTCAAGCTACGACTGAGACACCAGACTACCTTCTCCCAATATATTGGAAGAGTGGATCTCGGGGAAATTTACGTAAGGGAGGGGAAGCATGTTACGAAATATTAATTTAACTTTCTTTTCTTGCACTGCATAATTTTAGTCGGAATATTACCAAGGAACCACTCCATGCGCTGAGATACTGGTGGGAAGGACTAAGGTAATGTTAGGATAATCAATGTAAATCATTAGCGTTAAGTAAGGTTGATTTTTAATACGCTCAATAAGAATTCTTTTTTTAAATCACATTGCAAAATTTGTATATTAATCGCGCGTCCTGTTCAAACACATCATTTAAGTGAAACCCAGAAAAATTCGAACCAATGTAAATTATTTGCGTTAAGTAAGGTTAGGTATTATTTATTTAGTGAAAAAATAAACAAAAAGGAAGCAGCTTATCTTCGCCACAGAACTTCAACTCCGCTTTCATGACGAGGAATGGCAGTCAAATTTGTGACATTCTTGGCACACCCGATTATGTCGCACCTGGAGTTCTACAATATGAACCATCATCGTTGCAAACTGATGTATGGTTGGTTGGTGTATTGCCTTGTACATTATTGACTGGATGTACATAAGTTGGTGGCGATACAAAACAGGAGACATTTTCATTCTCCAAAAGTTCACATCGTTCCGTTTCATCTGAATTATCAGGACAGTCTTTTTCATTTGGATTGACGGTTGCATCAAGCGAAATAAGTTGAGCATGTATTGCTATTTGTACTTGCTGTGGTAGCTTGTTGGTATTATGGCAAACGTGTATATTTGTTTTAAAATTTTCAGTAGAAAGTAAAAACTTGTGAGTGTTGAGTTCCTTAGAAGCTTCGGGTAAACATTGAGCAGCGTGAAATTAATTGTCCTTGATTGGTCATGTGAGTTACGCATGCTTCAAATAGGACAAATACCAACCCCAAAACGACATACAGGATGTGTACTTAAGATTATTGCAACAATATTACTATAAATAGTATGAGATTTTTCTTACACCGTTTGCAACGCGCCAATGTCTTTTTGAACAACAAAGAATTTATGCTTTTTACTGACAAGACCCCATATGATGGCGGGATTTTCAATCACTACATTAATTGGTACCGTACACACTGCATGCAGCACGCATGCTATGAACTTGGTAAATCCGCATCGATACAATGAGAATGATTTGATTACACCAAATACGTAACTGTAAATATCCACGGTGCCAATAAAAGCGCATACAAACCCATTAGATTCGGACAGGACAGAGCCCGGCAAAAATGATAATGGCATTTTTACCCACGGATAAAGACTTATACCTATTAGGAGTTTGTACTTTAGAGGGATCAGTTTTGAATGCACCACAAGCAGGATGCCTTGAAACCAGCGTTTGCGTTGCTGCAAGAAATCGAGCAAAGTGAATGGTGACTTCTCATACATTTCACCTTCGATGAAATAAAAATGGTATCCTTGGCTGAATGGCCGCATTGCAAATAAATAATCTTCTGCTACTGAGCCAGCCAATACGTTATCGAATGAGACTTCCTTCTCAGCACCGTACTGCGTCACGACATAACTGCCTTTCCAACTGAACAATGGCTTATCAAATAATTTGAACTGTAGTCGCAGCATTTCCATATCATCACTGACGTGAAAACTATCAGCTAGGGTTGTTAGCCAGTTAACTACATTCTCATTTGCATATGTTATTAATACTGAACTGTTTTGCATCCTTTTCCATCGTCGCCAATTGTACAATTCTCATTTCCATCGCTAAAAAATTTGTGCAATAAGCAGGTTATATTGTCAGCACAAAGAAACCATCATGGCGTTAAACATGTTCGTTCATTGCAATTCTGTTCATCCGAATGATTGGGCAATCGTTGTGGCCGTTGCATTGATATCTGGCATCGATGCAGTTACCATCTTTACATCGAAATTCATCTTCATGACAAATATTCGTACTAAAAGCTTGTGACACTAGGAATACACTAACAACGATCAGCAGTTGTATACAGAACTTTATACTAAAAGTAAAGAATCCAGCGGGTACCTAACTTCTTAGTACCACGCTGGTTGAAACTGACAGTGGTATGAAGACAAATGGAAGAATTGCTAAAACAAGAGTATTTGGCGAATTAGGATGTACTTACGAAATCGTTGGGCTGATCGCCCGACACAGCGTGAAATCTCTTCGCGGACACAATTACTTTAAAACGACTCACGACGAAAGTAAACATACGCGCACAAAGTCACAAGCATCAACACAATAATGACACTTCAACAAAAACAAATCGATAAGGCTGTTATCGATAATGCAGGACTGTGCGCGAAAGAAAGATGGCCACCAAGAAAAACTGGGTAAACGCTGCAAGGTTGAGAAGCCGTGGTGAATGTTGTGGCCTTGAACTTCGGTACTTCAATTCAAGTCAAAGTTGATAAAAGAGCCAGCGACGATGGAAGCGGGCTCCTTTACGGATACTTGGCCAGCGAATAAGGAAGGACGGAACACCTTACGAGTGAACAGGTGAAAAATATCAGAAGGAAGGGCGGAACATTTTGCATGTCAACAGATGAAGAACATCAGGAGGAAGGATCGTCGAAGAAACGAATAAGGCAACGAGGGAAAATTGCTCGAGACAACCAAGGAAGGAAATTGATTCAGGCAGCGGCGAGTTGCAGTGCGAGGATTTCGATCATCGACGGAGCCCCCAACGTAAGAAGTAAGGAAGTTGTGTGGGTATAAAGACTTTGAATTTCATAAATAATAATTTCGCATGAAACCGAAATCATATTGATTTATAGTTTAATTTTTCTTATACAAAATTTTCGTGTTTTGTGAAGTGTTTCAGTTAGTGTTATTGTGCGTGGAGCGCGCAGTGTTGGCGGAAGGCGTAGATTTGGCCTAGAGTGCGTAAAAAAATCCTTCCTGTTGGGGATTTCAATTTGCGCAGACATTTTATTTACTGGAGGTTGGTTTTTTAGGGTATTGTAAAATCATTTTACAATACCCTACTAAAATCGCCATCCGTCCGTCCGTGTGCCACACCCTTTTTCTCGCAAATTACATAAGCTAGAAATATTAGATTTTGTAAGTAGGTGCAAAGTGACGCCCTCTTCAAAGCTTCACCACGAAAAAAAAACTTATAAGGTCTCTCAGGGGAGTCTCCCCATACATGGGAGTTGCCCCCGAAAAAAAAGTTTCAAATGAAAGATCTCATTGAGAACTTATCAAAACAGGTCTTAAACCAACTAGTTTTGCTTTGAGGGGTAAAGGGGAAGGGGAAGTGTACGAAAATTTTGTGTAGCCCCCTCCCCTCGCGGTTGGGCACATTTGACCCGAAAAATCTGAAAAAAATCACAGAAGTGTGACTTTAGGAGTACAAGGGCAACAAATACCTCAGAAGACAAAACGCGATCAACTTTGTTAATAATAGTACATTTTATAAATTTTACGTTTTTGCCTATAAAATCAAGATGGGACCCTTAAATAAAACGTTATATTAAAGTTTTTTAAAAGTAATTATATGTGCTCTGAAAATTTCACCATATTTGAACAATAAACAGCTAATAGTTAAAAATATTCCGCCTTTAGTAGAACTTTCAAATAAAAAAATGAAAGAAAGTATATACCCTTTAATTCTACTATTTATTTTAAATTTCGTATACAATTGTTTCGTTCTCTACTTGAGAACTTCCTCAGTACTACTATTCCCTAAACTATAAGTATCCTAATATTTATACTAAACTCATTAACGTATTAATATGAATCTCTAATTACACCTAATCCCTCAAAGTACTTTTACTTAATCTCTAATTACCTGATCCTTTACCATTCAAAAATTTGTTTTTCCTTAATTACTACTTAACTACCTTCATTATTTTGTAAGCTTGAATAGCCAGGTGTATCCGTTACCTGGGTCGCCGTTCCAAATGTCCTGCGTCTTCCGATTGAATATCTCCAAGCTTTCTGCTACATCAAGCTTCCATCCGTTTGTAACCGTTTTCAGCATGCTTACGTTGTCCGCAGTGATGTCATGTTTTTCAAGGACTATATGCTCTGCTACTTTTGATTTGAAGTTTTTTGCATCCTGCTTTTTGTTTTTGTTGACTGCTTCCCTTAAGTGTTCATTCCATCTGACACCTAGTGATCTCCTCGTTTGTCCAATGTAACATCCATTACATTTCGTACACGATACCTTGTAGACTCCACTGCGCTCCATTTTGGGAATGGGGTCCTTGGTTGATCCAAGCAAGTTCTGTATTTTTGTGGCTCGGCTCGTATAAACTAGGTCGATGTCTACGTTCTTCATAGCCCTCTTCATTGTTTCCGTCCTTGAGTCAAACGTTACAACCAACCTCTTCCGTTGCTCGACTTCCGCAGTTAGCGTTGTGAACTTTTTATTGAAGATCTCCTTCGTTCGTTTGGCTATCAATTTGGTAACTTCATTCGTAGGGTATCCATTCCACTCGGCTAGCTTATAAATGTGGGACGTTTCTTTTTTCAGGCCTTCCTTATTCAATGGAAGCGTGAGCATTCGATTTACAAGCCAGCTAAATGTCGCCCATTTTTGCTGTTGGCAATGGTTCGAAGTGAAAGGAATTATCCGCATGGTGTCCGTTGGTTTGCGGTATATTTCGAATTCCAATCCATTAGCTCCTCTACATACCATTACGTCAAGGAATGGTAGCCGCCCCTCCGACTCCAGCTCGTGGGTGAAACTGATGTTGTTGTGTATTGAGTTGATCGCCGTGAGAATTTGCTGGACCTGATCCTCTTTGATGATCGTGAAGATATCGTCTACATAACGCACCCATCGATGTGGCAGTTTACCTTCTTGTGCTAACTTCTCCTCCAAAAATGCCATAAAAACTTCACTTAGAAACGGGGAAAGAGGATTTCCCATTGGAGCACCACGTGTTTGCTTAAAAAATTCTCCCCTGAAGGTGAAATAGCTTTCACCCATGCAGAGTCTAGCCAGTTTCAAATACATTTTGGCTCGTGCTTTCCATTGTTCTCCTGATCCTTGTATCAGAATCCACTCCTCAAGTATTGTAAGTGCTTCTTTGACCGGAATACTGGGAAAAAGTGCCTTAACGTCAAATGACACCATCGTATCCCCATCTTCCAAAGGTCCCCAGGACAAAACCTTTGAAGTAAATTCTGCCGAATTTGCTACTGATCTGGTAACAAATTTTTTGTCCATGTTATTGAATTCCTTGACTAACCACTTCGCAATTTTCTGAGTGGGAGCGTTTTCTGCTGACACAATTTCACGCATTTCATGGCCTGGCTTGTGAATCTTCGGAAGTCCTATGATCCTTGGCAGCGATGGGTTGGTTACTTTTGAGAATTTCTTGGTTTCCTGAATCCATGGTTCACATTCTTTCAGCACTTTTTCCACTCTTTTTATTGACTCAGGAAGCGGATTATTTCGTAGACTGAAGTTTGGTCCCGTATTTATTTTTTCCCGCATTCTATTGTCGTAATCGGCCTTGTCCATTACCACTACGGCATTCCCTTTATCCGCTTTCATGTAGTAAACCGGTAGATTTTTGAGCTCCTTGATGATCCTATTCTCGTTCTGCTTTCCGACCCATCTAGTTTCTTTTCTCAGTGTATCTGCAGTGCTGGCTCTTATCTTTTGTTTTTCCTCTGCCGTCAGTCCATGCATGCTCGAAAGTCTATTGATCCCGGCTTCGATTTCTATGACGATATCTTCAGGTTTGGCTTTCGCGTTAATGGAGTATTTCAGCCCCATGTTCAGCAGATTCAGTTGAGCTTCCGTAAATACCTGGCACGATTGATTGATGACTATGTTCTCAATTGTACGCACCTTGATTTGTTGGGACACTGTCACTTGTTCTCGTCTTAATTGATGAAACTTCTTTTCTAGTAGCCGATTAAATATTTAACAATTTCAACAAAATAAAGTTGTGGTGAACCCTCCAACGAGAATATTTTCTAGTCACTCTGGGGTTATCAGGCCATTCGGCAAAGTTGTACGTTAGAGGATTCCTCTGAATGGCAACACTACAGAGAAATAATAAGCAGGCTGTTACAGACAATCAAGACTTTCTCAACGAAATTTACAGACATGTATAATTTATACATCTGTTTGGAGAAAAAATAATCAGAAATATATACATACATCATGCCAGCGTTGAACGAGCAGTATGGTTTGTTACCGCTTCTGGGCTGAATTTCACATCGAAATTGATCATATCAACATCACTTTTATCCGAATTAATACAGATTATTTGTTTTGGAGTAAATACCACAATCGCAGTGTTTTTCTTTCTTTATTTATTACGAAAATACATAAAATATTAACGGTTATATAATGCAGTCGTTCTTTAATTTTATTCAGCAATTTTAGTTACATCTGTCTTCATTATATCTGGAGTACTTGATACCTGCGATTTTATATTAAATGAAGGCTGACCAGATTCTTCAAGAAAATCTTTGGAAAATAAAAGTTAGCCAAAGCTAGCCATGATAAATTTCTATAGTGTACCTTCATCTTCCACACAATTGTAAAACCATCGACTGTCAGCTTTCCAGGCATACAAGCAGACACTGTTTACTTCAAAGCCTTTTGCGATGCCTTTGAGAAGTGGTTCGGTAACTTGGGGTATTGATACAACCAACTCATCATCTAATTATATAATTATCGTTTTAATACTAAGTATTGAAGATTCAGGTATAATTAAAGTGGATACAAACCATGACTTTGGGTAACAACAATTGGTGTTGGCCACAATGGTGAAAGAATATCTTTTTTGTGACTATCAAGACCAATAGTGGTGCCGTTTTTATCCCTGAGCCAAGAATATTCGTTAGAATAGCCGCCAACGACTGAAATAAAATAGATTGATTCACTGGTTGCTTTTAATTGATATGATATTTAAAATAGTTTAGAAAACGCTTCAGTTTTTAATTATTATGTACAACTACTAAAATCACGTATCAGTGCAATAAATGACGGGCAAGCTCTTTGTGCCTCATTTATTGAAAATTTATTCACATATTCGCAGTAGTTTTGTACTTTCAACGTAGCTTCATGATTCAGAGAATTTCTAAATGCATTTTACTGAAATTTTTGTCAAAATTCATAAGAAAACAGCCTAAGGCCGAAAATCGTGAAAAGTGTGAAATCTGCCGCATTGCGTTTTCAATTTTTTTTCGCACAGAAATTGATTTGACTGCGGTTTTAAAGTCATATGTCAATCATATAAACAAAAAAAGATGGTTATGTCGTATCTGGTCCATTGAAGTGTAATAAAAAAACGGTATGTCTGTTAATTTGATAGTTGTTGTGTTTATGCATAATTTTGCCCGCTTTTTAGTTGAAATAGCCTCAGAATTACATTCTTCCAGATTGAAAATGGTCAAGCTAAAGGAAATATCCAAAAAAACAAATCAAAGAATCGACAACAAAATGTATGCAATAAGTAAGGCCAATCGACGAAAATCTGCATCAGAAATTCGTGCTGAAATCAATGAAGACTTGGATTCACCAATATCGCTCACGACAGTCAAAGGCCGGCTTGAAGAAAAAGGTATGATTGGACGCATTGCTGTCAGAAAGCCACTTCTACAGCCAGTAAATAAACATAAAAGACTGAAGTTCGCTCAAAAACATATTGACTGGACGATTGATCGGTGGAAATCAGTTTTATGGTCAGACGAATCTAAATTCGAACTTTTCGGTAGCCATAGGCGTCAATATGTTCGCAGAAAAGTCAATGAAAGATTCAAAGCAGATTGCATTGTGCCAACTGTGAAACATGGCGGTGGCTTAGTGATGGTTTGGGGCTGTTTCAGTTACGCTGGCGTTGGTCAACTAAAAAAAATTGAAGGAAATTTGAAAAAAGAGCAGTATCACAGTATACTCCAACGCCATGCAATACCATCTGGCATTAATTTGATTGGTCGTGGATTCATATACCAACAAGATAACGATCCAAAACATACATCAAAACTTTGTACTTCTTATTTAGAACGAAAAAAAGTCGCAGGTGACTTTGATACAATGGAGTGGCCACCACAATCCCCCGTTTTAAATCCCATCGTGTGTGTGTGTGAGAGATCTAAAGCCAACAAGCCTTCCTAACCTCTGAGATTGTTTGAACAAAGCGTGGAATAATATTCCACATCAAACACTTCAAAAACTCATCGAAAGAATGCCGAAATTGTGCGCTGCAGTCATCAAAGCAAAAGGTGACCATTTACAAGAAAATCACTTAAAGTAACATACTGTTTTCTTATAAATTTTGATGGAACTTTCAATAAAATTCATTAAAAATTGTCTTCGGATCATAGAACTACGTTGAATGTACAAAACTACTGCGAATATGTGAATAATATTTTAATAAATGATACGATAAACCGACAAAAACCAATTTTTTCATCTTGTTCTAATACTTTCCGACTGTATTGTATATATATATATATATATATATATATATATATATATATATATATATATATATATAGTTTGTATAAAATATATATATAGTTTGTATAAAATATATATATAGTTTGTATAAAATATATAGATAGTTTGTATAAAAACCACTAGTTAATGCCTGTCTAAGAACTATTAGTCAGTGCATGAACCGTTCGATTACTGTAATCCGACTTGAATTGCAGAGGATTAGGTAATAGAAAGAAAGATAGACGGAGAAAAAACTGACAGATAAGCATTCGAAATACAACCGCTGAACTAACTAGACGGGTTTTTATTTGTCCGCGAGCCATTGTATATACGCCAAATGACGCTCCTCTACGAAACACCAGAGCAAGGCAAGCGCGTATGTTTCCTTAAAAGCAACCGATGACACACCTGCTGATAATGAGAGATGACACACAACTTCGCTATTATGGCGGCAAAAACCACTAGCAATACTGAGATCCCATCTGCGGCCCTGATTGCGACAGGTGTTGCCGTAACAGCCGCTTCTGATTCATCTTTTGCCACCCTGAAGACTACTCCGGCAACTACAGTTACTGATTGCACTGTTTCAACCGATGTCCCGATTTTTTCTATAACGCCCTCCGCTGCAGCCGTTATTATTACCGATGAAACCGTTGCACATACAAAAACAACTGCTGTCCACGATGTTATAGCCGCTGCCCATGTCCCTAAAGCCACTGCTTTGTCTCAACGACCCGCTTAACTAACGAAGTCACCGAAGAAGAGGCCATTGAACACTCGACAGATTGACTTTAATGATGTTGAATATGCAGTCAATATATTCAGCGGCGATGACCATCATGACGTTCAGAGCTTTGCAGCCAATCTAGATGACCTTTTAGCAACCACCAATACAGATGATCACTTTAAGCTGTTATGCCTTTGACGTCTCCTCAAGAGGAACTGCGAGAGCCTTTCTCAGAACCACTCGTGCCGCAGACTATGCAAGCCTCCGAACCGAGCTGAGAGTGGAATTGTGTCCCACGTTTACTCTCCAAGATGTCTACCGCCAACTGGAAGCCCCTAGTTGGGATCAAAAGAATGAGACGTGGCAGAGATATGTTCTCCAAATGCAAGGAACTTCAAAACCCGCCTGACACCAAAATCGAATTAGTTAACCTCATCGTGGACGGTCTAAAGTGCCTCAATACTGAAGCATACTTACTTCTGGAAGCATGCATTGTCCAACAGCTGAAGGAGTTATTTGAGCATCACAAAAGGCGCATTACATTTGCCCTAAAGTGTGTTGTTCCCGCCAATTTGCTGCAACTTCCCGTGAACCTGCTGCAGCGGTACTTAGATCAACTGCTGCAAAATCTGTCGTTCCCGGCAGTCTGTGAAACAATCTGCAGTCACTTTACTCATTAGCAATAAAACCTTCGATGCGAGACTACGCGGCTTAGGACATGCAACGATAAAAGCGTATGCTAAGGTCGATGCCTATATTAAATTTCGTAGACAATGTAGAAAGATTCCTTTTTTAGTGATTCCAGATGTAACACTATGACTACCCCTATTCTCAAGCCGGGGTTTCCTAAAGGAATTTAATGTTTTTCTTCACGAATTCAAAGATATTAATACCCAGATGTACTCGTATAGTCATCAGAATAAAGCGCTTGAAAAAGACAAAAGTTATTTCTGTTCCTTCAAACCGACAAATAGTAAAGGATTGACCAGTCCATATGTTTAATACGAACCTGCAGAGAAAGCAACCTAAGAACTTAACAACATTAGATCTACTGATAAAAATTCGCCCAACGCTGGTGCACCCGTTAATATCAAACCGACAATAACTTTACAACCTTGTCCGACCTTACGACAATACTCCCAGATGACACAGGAACCCTAGAAATAAACATATCCCTGAGCAAAACCACATTGAACCCCTTAAAAAGATCATTTAAGAAAACTATTTGAACCCGATGAATCTCATTGTAGCGTTCCATCACTATCAGATGGAAGTTCACCTAAACAGCAAGACTTCGTTTCGCCGAACGCCACGAAGTTTATCTTACGACGAATGAATAGACGTTCTGAAGATAACAGAAGAGCTACTAAAGATGGGGATAATTCTATTTCTTCTTCTTCTTCTTCTCAACACTACAGCCCCTCTCAGGCCTTCGCTTCCTGGGAATGGCGCCTCCAACTGCCTCGGTCCATAGACCGAGTCCTCCAATTCCTAAATCCGAGCAGCGATGAACGTTGGCTGAGTCAGACCAGCGTTTTCTCGGTTTCTTCACTGGTCTTCGGCCTTTAGTTCTCCCAACGAATACCTTTTTGGGCATCCGTTGTTCGTCCATACGATTCATGTGACCAGTCCATTGCAGCTTCCACAGTCTTAAAATCCTTGAGACCTCCGGCTCGTCAGACATTTCGTACAGCTCATGGTTGGATCGAATTCGCCATTGGTCCCCGTCTAGCTTCACTCCAATTATTTGCCTCAGAACCCGTCGCTCAAGGGCGTTCAATATATTTGCGGATGCTTGGGTAAGGGTCCATGTTTCACACCCATAGCATAAGACAGGTCTTATCACAGATTTGTATACTTGGAGCTTTGTCTACCTGTGTATACAGCTGGTCTTCAAGATCGTCAAAATTGAATAAAATATTTTGTTTGTGAACTGTATTCTTCGGCGTATTTCGTCTCTTTCATTGCCCGTTTTCATTATTTTGGCGCCTAAATTCACATATTCGCTAATATTTTCGATACTGTATTTGTCAAGTATGAAATTTTGTGTGCTTGAGGTATTTTTCCTTCGACTGCGTCATGAGCTTTGTTTTATTTTCATTGATTTGTTGCCCTACTAGTTTTGCTTCGCTGTCGAGCTATCGAGAGAAGAGGATAATTAGACGCAGTAATTCCCCATACGCTTCTGCCATAGTCTTAGTTGGGAAGAAAAGCGGTGAGTTGAGAATGTGTGTAGACTGCAGATCCCTAAACAAACAGACCATCCGAGACGATTTTCCGCTGCCACTTAAAGAAGACTGTACCGAGTATTTGGCAAGACAAAAGTCCTTTTTAGATCTGTGTAATGGTTTCCATCAAGTTAGAATGGCACCCGAATCTGTAAAATACGTAGCATTCGTAACTCTAAACGGTCACTTTGAATACTTGTGGATGCCTTTTGGACTGAAGAATGCTCTTACTGCATTTTGGCGCTTTATATTTAGAGATATGCTTGAGTCTGGATCCATTGTTGTCCACATGGACCATATACTGACGGCAACCACATCCCTTGTGGGGTGTAGCTTTCGAGTTGACTGATGTATGTAACGTGGCCTTCATTGAACTGCGCACCAAGTTAGCCGCTGCCCCATTATTAGCAATTTATGATCCAAAAAAAGACACTGAACTTCATTGCGATGCTAACTCCTCTGGCTACGGAGCATTATTGTCACAAAGGCAAGTCGAAAATAAATTTCACCCTGTGCTATTTTTTTGAAAGCTACCACGTCCGCTGAATCTCGTTATCAGAAGGAAAAGTGCTCCAGACAAATGAAGAACTTGGGGGTAGTTTTCGATAGGGAGGCTACCTTCAGTGCTAATATCGTGTTTTGAAAAAAGTGATTTACAAAAAGTAGTCAACAGCAACAAAACGACTCAAGGTTCGGCCTATAAAACCTTGCTTCGTCCGATCATCACATAAGTGGTAACGATATGGAGAAGAGCTCCCAAAACGAAATAGGGCAATTTAGGAGTAGTGTAGCAAAAAATTTTCGAGCACAAGCCTGTACAAATGGGAGGACGGACGGTTTACCCTTACAAGGCACTTTATCAGATGGCAGCGATGACCGAACGTACGCTGCCCGCGAAATTTGAAAAGTCACCTCACTTTCTGAACACACTTCGTATACCTCGCTCGCAATTAAGCAGAATTGACATAAAACCCGGTTTCATTGAAGCAAAAACTTATTGCCTCTAAGTTATGAATTGTTCTAGCAAGTGTCATACTTAAGGGTGGTCCAACCATAATGCACGATGTTAATTGTGAGTCACACCTTAACGTCAAGTTTTTCGCCCAACTTAATTTAACGTTTCTGTGTTTCAGTGTTTAAGAAATTCAACAATGGGAAGGTTCACAATTGAGTAGCTTAACGCATTACTCAATTGTGAACCTTTCCATTGTTGAATTTCTCAAACACTGAAACAAAGAAATATTAAATTAAGTTGGGCAAAAAACTTGACGTTAAGGTGTGACCCACAATTAACATCGTGCATTATGGTTGGACCACCTCTTGTTGAAGCCTTTTACGAAAATTGGCGTTCAAATCAAAATGCACTTCATGCACTTCGTGATTTCTTTGATCAGCATAATCGACCAAATGTGTCCACGATCGGGAGAATGGTACGTAAATTTCAGCAAACTGGGTCTGTGGGAAATGTGAAATCATCTGTGCACACTCGCTTAGTTCATTCTGCAGAAAACATTGCTGTTGTTTGTGATAGTGTGGCAGAAGAACCGTCAACCTCGACTCGTCGTCGTGCCCAACAATTGAGCATCTCACGAACATCACTGATGCCAATTTTGAATAAAGATTTTAAGTTGCACGCTTACAAAGTTCAATTGAATCAAGAGCTGAAGCCTACTGACCATTTCAAGCGTCGGTAATACGTCGAATGGTTGGTTGAACAGACAGAAGGGAAACGTTACTTTACAAAGAAAATCATCTTTAGCGACAAGGCAAACTTTCACCTCAGAGGTTACGTTAACAAGCAGGGTTGCCGCATTTGGGCAAATCAGAATCCATGAGGGATTGTTGAAAAGCCAGTGTATCCACAAAGAGTGACTGTTTGGTGCGGTTTATGGGCTGGTGGCGTCATCGGGCCGTACTTCTTCGAAAATGAGGTCGGCGTAGCAGTTACCGTGAATGCTGTTCGTTATCGCGAGATTAGAACGGACTTCTTGTGGCCAAAAATAGAGGTTTTGGACCTGGACGATATGTGATTCCACCAAGATGGTGCCACTTACCACACAACCAACGAAACAATGGCTCTTTTGGGCGAAAAATTCAATGGCCGAGTTATCTCACGTTGTGACGATGTTAATTTGCCGCCATGATCATGTGATTTGACTCCGTTGGACTTCTTTTTCTGGGGTTACTTAAAAGAAAAAGTGTACGTCAATTGGTCAAGAATAATTCAAGAGCTAAAGGATGAGATAATTCAGCACATTGACGGCATCGAACCTCAATTATATCTCAGAGTCATTGAAAATATAGACCATCGGATAGAAGTACGCCACCGTAGCCGTGGCAAGCATTTGGGCGATATTTTGTTTCATACATAAATGTCATAGATCTTTCTATTATAATAAAAAATATTAACATTATTCTCTGAAAACCCCTCTAACCACCCTTTATTTTCAAATCTGGGCTACATACTCGTGCTCTATATTTTTCAGTCACTGGCCAAACAGCGTTATACATTTTCTTACAGCACAGTTGGTTGAAGTTAGGTGATGTAAGGATTTTGAATTGAATGTTGGGTGAAAATTTAACATTTTATTTGAACCCGAAGCACTTTTTTTTTACTTTAATTTTTAATTTGCAGGAGAATTTTTATCTTTAAATTACAGGAAAAAATCACTCGAAATATTTGCAGTTACAGGATTTGTAAGATCATCATAGATTGTTTGTTTTCAATGTATTTTTTGGTACTAAAAATTTGAAAAAAAAAAACAACGATTTGTCCTTTTAATTTTTCTTATAACCGTCACAACTTGGACCATTTTCTATTACCGCCTTATTTTAAAGTCACTCCCCCATGAAGGGAGGCTACCGATAAAAAGCTTATAAATATTGTTTTTTTAAATATTTTTTTGTGCTAAATGCACCATTTTACATCTACCTTGAAAATTGCCTGCTCCCAGCTAATGTCATTTGCGAGTGAACTTACTGGGCCGGAGGATCGAAGGATGAACAGACATACAGGTGCCGATTTCGGCAGGATTTTATAAAATAATATTACGAGACCCTTAAGGCTTTTTCAGTAAGATACAATGGACCTTGTATATCGATATCAAGGGCAACACATACAATAAGAGAATGAAAAGAGACTACATCTGGGGAATTGAACGAAAAAGTTTAAGCGATGAAAAAAAATACAAAAAAATTATTCCCTCTCAAATTTCGTTAAATACCTGACTAGGATATTCTTTTGTTTTGATAAGCAATGTAGTAAAAATGAAAACATTGTATCGGACGGTGCAATTTTTTCAATCTTTCTACTTGCTGCCATTTGTCAGTTTTACTTTATATTCCAGAAAAGACAGCAACTACAAGTATAGTAAAGTTTGCGTTGAAATGCTGAAGTTAAATTAGCTTTGGGAAACTACCAATATAGCTCTTGATGTTATCGAGAAAACAATTACATATTAGCGTAGTATTCAATTAAAATATTGGTACGAGTAACTGGAATGGAGTAGAATGGCTACACGAATTCAAAACTACTGATTTTTAATAATGGCGCAAACAACATAAATCTACGAGTACTAGTAACCCAGCTAAATATATTATAAATTCCAAACTATATGTGGATAATCATCACAACTGTATTCACAGTCATTAATATATTTAGTTTAAATTACCTGCAACATATTCATTTTTGTCGGCACCCGTTTTTCCATTACTCAACACAATATTTGCGTCATTTGTTGTCATAACGTAAAATTTGAAATGAATCTTGTACTTATCCGATTTATAATTTTTTAAGCTTTCGATGGGAAAGAAATGTTCGCATCCTGTGGAATGTATGTCGAACTCTTTGCAGGTGGAAAGTTTCAAAAACGACACAGGATTCTTATCATGAGCACTTTCACCGAATCCAAATATGAACACGAGTAAAAAAGATGCTGGTATACTTAGCATTTTAACAAATGTAAAACTAACTTAATCTTCCACTCAATTATACTTAAAATTATATTTTATTTATAATCGACACAGTATATTCAGAGAATTTAATGAACTTAACTTGCACAGAATTCCAGCTAATGCAATAATGTATCTACTCAAATCAATGATAGATATCAAGTGCTACGCAGCAAATCTGCGACTCCAGCCAAGATTCTTAGCTTTATTCTGCGGTTTAATTTCCGAATTTTTTATTACTCGTATGTATATTTCTGAATAAAATACAAGCTGGGTTTTTCTCATAAACTGAATGACTTGCTGATCATCTTGAAACAAGTTTTATGCGGGAACAAGTTTGTTGGAAAGATATAGATACAATTTGCAAGTTAATATATTTTTACGTATACCCGGTAGCTTATTTCTTGCGACTGATTTCAATATGATGGGAAATACCTTACATAATAAATGCATAGGAAAAAGATTTTTGCATAGTAAATTTATTGGTATCTATCATCATATCATTCATACTTAGTGGAATGAAGGATATAAGAGGTGGCACCGAAAAGATCAATAATGAAATTTTTAATGAAGCGAAGAATAGTGCATTTTGACCAATTTCTGATTTTATCATACAATTTCACTAGGTTGGTATACACGGTTTTCGGCTTACGCAATGTTTATACTTACTTGAAAATAATCTTTACTAAATAAATGATTTTAAAACTGTGCATGTGTAAAGAAAACGTTTCAATACCCATTTTGATGATTGCATGTACTGTTAAAAATTAATTGATTTAAAAATAATCCACTCAATAAAAGTAAAATACGGTGAAACTGGACAATTTCCTCTGTCATAAAAATTTAGATTTAAGGCTCTACTTACCTTCTAATTCAAAGTTAAAATTGTTCCAAAGGTTGCTTTTTATTTTTTAGGGGTGAAAACTACCCCTGTCCTTAAAAACTTGTACAATTGCAGATTGAAGTGGACAAACGATTGAAATAATCTTTAAATGAGTAGAATGAATGACAATTGCTATTAAGGATTACCATATATGAATCATTTATTAGTTTCAACCCTCAAAGCTACCGCTTAGAATAGTTATAATTTGAAAAATATCTTCAAAAGGTTTTATAAATGAATTATTCAACTATACAGTGATATAAAATTAAATTCTTCTACTGTTTTCATTATAATTATTTATTCATTATTTAAAAAATTCATGTTTGAGCTCCAATTGCCTCTTTTATACAATGTTAGAGCACGAGAATACGTTGATATAACTTCATCTGTGCCTAAAATATAGCACATCATGTGAATTTTCTTCTGCTATAACATACATGTTGTTGCGAATTCCGCCGTTCCGACTTTCTCCCGTTCGCAACTTCAAACTGCCGCCGCAACTTCTCCATCTTCCTTTGGGCACTCCTACCTTTTCCTCTGTAAATTTACTTATTTTATTAACATTTTTCCTTTTTCCCTTTAATTTTTGCTACCCCGCCATCACAATCCTACCCTTTTCTCGTATTTCCAACTAAAATTATATAATATATATTAATAATTTCAATATTCCCACTAACAACATTCCACTCATTGATTCCCACTAACAAATTTTATTTTTTATACCAACAAAAATTAATTCACGTTCCCCTACTAACAAAATTCAATCTCATGCCCAAATGCATCGTTGAAGTTGCTTATGAGATGAATGGGAGATCGATAATCCATGGTACCATTAGCTGCGTCGTGAGTTCTCGATCGAGGGTCTGCTGGAACGCTGAGTTCAAGTTCCCCCGGGCGCAGGGAAGCACTCTTTTTAGGGTATCGGCAAAACCAATAGCTTCCGTAATGTACATGTGACACTTTGCATTCAATCAAGCGCTTCTTGGATTGTGCAAATTGCCATATGTAAAACAATGGATACTATTGAGTTTGTCGATATGGAACAAAAGATGTGTGGGTAGCGGAATCGAAGTGTATTGAACTTCGATTACGTTACCCAGATGCGGCAGCGGTAATTTGGAAAATAAAAAAGGGTTGCGGGATCGAATTGGATGAAGGTGAAATTCAGTGGTTAGGATTGGGGTAGTCAGATTTTGATTTGGGAAAGAAGAGGGAGTTTTTTCGGTTTTTTTTTTCGTGGAATTGGTATTTTGGCTGTTTTTAGTGACGGAGGAGGAGAGTGAAAGGATTATAAAAGTGAAGGAATTTTTTAATTTGGAGGATGGAATTTTTATTTTGGAAATTGACTTCAGTGACGGAGGATCAGAATAGGAAAAGTGGAAAAGTGAATTCAAGTTGAATTTGAGAATTATATTGCTAATTGAAGTGCGGGATTGTCTCGATACCAACTGTATGGAAAAGATTGAATTAATGAGAGTTTGAAGTTGAAGTTTGAGAATTATTTTGCTAATTGAAGTGCGGGACTGTCTCAATACTAACTATATAGAAAAGATTGAATTAGTGAAATTGACGTAGTTGAAAAAGAACGAAGTGCGAGAGTAATTTTTCCATTAAAAAAAATAGAAAAAGCAAGAAAAAAGGACCCGTTTGGTTGAGATTCCAAGAGGGTCAAGTGCCGGAATTAACGTTTTCGTGTTTGCGAGTATACCATATTGATGAATCGTGGAGAGCGATAAATGGCCGTTCTATTATTGATTGAATTTTAAAATTAGTTTAAAATTAATTTAAAATTTGGTTTTCAGTGGCCCCACACCCCTTTTTTTGCCTTCGCCGAGCGCTCGGAGATCAACGAAGAAAAGGAGTGAGTATTTATCTATTGCTGTAAAAGCACATCAACAACTTCTTATTTTTCTTTTGTTTTCCTTTATATGAACTATTTAATTGGATTGTTTTTCCTCCGTACATAAAATTATTGAGGGGCCTGTTTGTTTTGTTTGGATTGATATATTTCTTTTGTTGAATTTGTAAATTTCTTTTGTTTTGAATTCAATAAACGGCCATGGTTTACTAAATTCTTTAATATTTTTCATTTCTCAAAATGACCTCTCCCTTTCCCATCCTTTTCCCTTTGTGCTAGTTTTTATGTAAGGTGGCTCAGCACGAGCAGAGGGTGTCCCGGAAGACCCACGACACGACTGAGCGCTAGCCGGTCTCATCATGCCACCCCGGGCTACACACCCCTCTGCTAATTCTTAATGTCTGCAACTGCGGTGACTCCCGTGGTTGCTACAATGTTCTGATAATTGCTAAAAAATGTGCTTGAGTTTTCAGCCATATCTCGGTTAGTTTTTAAGCTACGATGTTTTTAAAAAATTGATTTTATAGGTTGTTTCAAGGGCTCTATTTTCACATAAATTTATTTTTGTTTTTATTTTGAAAAGGAAGTGGGCTAAAAAATGTTGAAAATGTCACTAATTATGAACATTTGAAGACTTTGAACGGCTGTATCTTCGTCAATTGTTATCGAAACAAAACAAAAAAAAAAATAAATGAAGATTTTGAAAAAAGCAAAAGCTACAATTTTGTACTCTAGTGAATTTTTCTCTGAATATTTTCATTGTTTAAAACTTGCAAATTTTCTTGCATTTGCCTTCAAATAAATATTCTATCAAATAAATATTCTATCTTGGCTGATCTTATATGTGAGGAAACGTTATTTCTTTGTAACTTATTCATAATCTATTATGAGAATCCTTTTTCATTTAATTTTTACATTTTGAAACGATATTGCAAGTACATTTCAAGAAAATTCATCGCATACTTGTGTCACATCTACAAAAAATATCAAGACGGGGATTCGATTTAGTGCAGCTTCTTGCATCATGCGACAAAATATCTGTAATAAATCCGATAAATGACAAACTTTATTTTATTCCTGTGGCTTCGAATATAATATTTACCTGAATCCTCATTGCAATTATAGAACCATCGACTTTTATCCTCCCACGCATAAACACAAACCTTAGCTGTTTCCAAATCAGCTGCTGGACCTTTGATAATTGGATCTAATAACCCAGGTATTGCTAGTTCTACTTCTCCACCTGTAATACGATGCTTTCTCTATCTTTTTTCGAAATTATACTTGTAAATTAATCTTTACAATAGTTTTGCCTCACTTCTATCGGCACCGCCCAAAGAGGAGAAAGAATTCCAGGCTTATGGCTATCCAAGCCGATTGTCACGTCATTTATTCTGAACCAGGAGTATGTATTAGAATGTCCGCCGATGACTGAAATGGGTTATCTTGTTAAGTAAATTATGAAAAGTAAAATCAGTAAATTAAAATGTAATTGTAGCACAAAAATAATAACCGCTGGATCTCTCGGAAGGAAATCGTTAACTTAACGTCCAATGATGAGAAAGATTATTATCTAGGATAAAATTACACTAGGTATAAAATATTGCTATTCACAAGTCACTGTCATTTTTAGGGTTTGGTAAAATATCTAAGATACAGAAAATTAAAAAAAAATCTTCCTTATCTAAGCGCTATTTATTGTTAACTTTACTATCCAGATACTGATATTTCGAAGATAAGTTATCTTCTACGTCAGTGACTGTATTCCAAAGGTCTTTTTATAACCACCCGAGTATTCAATGACAACAAGATACACCAGGTTATAAAATTAAATATCTTTACGAAGTGTGACAATTGCGTAATGAGACTGATTCCACGGAAACCGTATATTACAAAATTATTCTACAACTCTGCCATCCCCTTCAAAGTAGTCCCCTTGGGCAGCCATACAACGATTTCAGCGCGTTTTCCATGTCTCGTAACATTTCTGGAACGCTTCGACTAGGGTGACCGAGAGTACCCTCGTCATGGCCGTCTGGATGTCCGTAATCGACTCAAAATGGGTTCTTTTCACCACCGATATGTCACAGGGTGACATATCGGGTGAATAAGGTGGCTGTTGCAACACGGCCATCCCTTTAGAAGCAAGATGCTGGGACACGCTGAGAGCGGTGTGGCACGGCACGTTGTCATGATGAAGGGTCCAGTTACGAGCAATGTTTGGGTGCACCCTATTGACTCGTTTTCGCAATCTTTCGAGTACTTGGCGGTAGTAGACTGTTAAACGCCGATCTTCACGGATTAGGGCGCGCAAACGCTGTGCGTTCGCGTCAGCCCCACCTCAACTGGTCTCCCGCTCCGCGCCGCGTCCTCCACGCCCCTCCTAAACTTCTTTATGCCATCGAAACACCTTGGCACGACTAAGAGCACTATCACCATGCACTTTTACAATTTTAGCGTAAGTTGGGACATGCTGAGGGTGGTGTGGCACGGCGTGTTGTCTTGATGAAGGATCCAGTTACGAGCAATGTCTGGACGCACCCTGTTGACTCGTTTTCGCAATCTTTCGAGTACTTGACGATAGTAGACTTGATTTACGGTTTGCCTTGATGGAACAAATTCTTTGTGTGATTCCACGGCTATCAAAAAAGGCAATAATCATCGTTTTTACCTTGGACTTGCTCATGCAAACTTTTTTCGGGCGGAGGGTGTGCGGAGACAACCATTGTGAGCTTTGGCATTTGGTTGACGGGTCGTACAGCACTATCACCATGAACTTTTACAATTTTAGCGTACGTTCCCGAAGCTGTTTCACCAAATCTGGTGCAAAATTTTATCGCGATGCGTTGTTTTTTATTTCGTTTCACCATTTTCGTGACGAGTACCATCAACGCACGTGTACTCAACACGACACAGCAGGCGAACTAAACAAGCTAAAGCAATGGTAAATATATCAATGGAGGGGGGAAGGGTGTTTAGGAAGGGGAAGGGAATTTCAATGTCGCAGGTTTACCACAAGGGCGGCAATTAAATTAATCTCATTACTTAATTGTCACATCTTGTAGGTAACCTTAGAAAATATATACAATTATCGGTTAGCTGAGGCAGGTACAAAATTAACAAAGATATATTGGCGAATTTATTGAAAAGAAATACAAACATTTATAATGCAATCAAAGGTAAGCTACAGCAGGTAGAAAAATTACGAAGATTTTACTGTAAAATTATTACAAACAAGTTGGGTAGACAGACCTACACTCATATTAGAAAAGGTTTTGTACTCAACTTACAAAATGTAATCACGAGCAACGAAAAAAATCAAGAAACATGTTTTTAAAAGATCAAATCAAAACTGCACTATAGTTCAATGAAAAGTCCATAAAATACCAAAATAGTGTATTATTGTTGTTGTAAGTGGAGAAATTTCAAATTGATATAACTTCCGTGACTACTATTATTAACAAAGTTGAACAAATTTTGACTTCTGTCCCTTAAACCCCTTTGAAAAATTTTTCCACCCAAAAATTTCAAGAAGTCACCACTTCTGACCTTTCTCCAAAGTTTCACGGCTGTAGCTTCTATAGTTTCGGAGCAAAAGTGCTGTGACATACAGATGGACGGATGGACGGATAGACGGACACAGGTCGTGATTACAATAGCGTTTCGTATTTTAGTACAAAACCCTAATAAAAGGTTGTTTGATAATTTCCTATGTCCATTTGCAAACGCTGTTCGCTGGTGACTCTCGAGGTCCACAAGGGTTTGCATGCATCTAACTTTTTCAGTCCCGGACTTTGGGTTCCTCAATAATATATCTGGCTAGTGATGATCTCACTATTTCTTTTGCACCCTTCCTAATAATCTGTTCAGCCTACTTGATATGTTTCTGAAAGTTTGTTTTTGCCAAGCATTTTGGTTGTCCAATGTAAAAATCGCACTTAGGGCGGTTAATTCTGCTTAGTTTTTCCATCCTTAGTTGATCCAAGAATTCTTTCGACGTTGTATTTTCTTCTAGTTGTAGCCCATCTTTCCCAAAGTGCATTAATTGATAATCTCCTCGTTTGACTCAAATTTCTGCTTGGCGAGTGACTTTTTCAAGTTTGGAAACAAAAAGAAGTCGCATGGAACCAAATCTAAAAAATACGGTGGGTAGAGTAGCAGTTCATAGCAAAATTTGATCAATTTGATAATGGCGACGAAGCAGGTGTGAGCAGGTGCGTTGTTATAATGTAAGAGCACTTACTTGGCGAATTCAATATCGAAAGTCTGTGCAAATTTCCATATTTAGGTGCCCAAATAACGAGAACCGGTAATCAAAGAGACAAAATACGCAGAAGAATATAGCTCACAGATAAAATATTTTATTCAGTTTTGACGATCTTGTAGACCAGCTATATGCCCAGGAAAATAAAGCTCGAAGTAAAGACTAGTGTTTTGCTATGGGTGTGAAATATGGACCCTAACCCAAGCATCCGCAAATATATTGAACGCTTATGAGTGTCGGGTCTTAAGGTGAATATTCGGAGTGAAACTAGATGGGGACTAATGGCGAACTCGATAGAACCATGAGCTGCATGAAATTTTTGGCAAGCTGGAACTGTAAACAATTGTAAGCCTGCAGAAGCTGTAATGGGCTGGCCACCTGAATCGTATGGAAGAACATTAGATACCAAAAAAAAAAAAAAATATATATATATATATATATATATATATATACATATATATATATATATATATATATATATATATATATATATATATATATATATATATATATATATTTATATATAAATATATGAACAAGGCAGTCTCCAAGGGGATCATTTCTCGAGGTAACACGTTCACCAAATTTGCTTTGAGTGACATGACAGTCGTTTTTATCCACGAATCAATACGGCCCAATCACACATCCGGAATGGAAACTGCAAAGCCAATGAGCTTCGTCACTGAAGATGATTTTTTGATGAAATTCTTCATTTTCTTCAAGCTTTGCCAGAGCCCAATTGGAGAAGTTCTGGCGTTTATATATTTATGTGTATATATATATATATATATATATATATATATATATATATATATTTATATATAAATATATATATATATATATATCTATATATTTATATATATATATATATATATATATATATATATATATATATATGTGTATATATATATATATATATATATATATATATATATATATATATATACGAGTATATACATTTATTTACTTATTATATATATATATATATATATATATATATATATATATATATATATATATATATATGTGTGTATATATATATATATATATATATATATATATATGTATATATATATATATATATATACATATATATATATATATATATATATATATATATATATATATATATATATATATATATATATATATATATATATATATATATGTATATATATATATATATATATATATATATATATATATATATATATATATATATATATATATATATATATATATATATATATAGGTACATATAAATTTTTCTCGAGAAATTCAGGACCCTGAAATTAAATGGTCACCGGTGGAAGAAATAACTCAATGGAAAACATAATGGCAACCAAGTGACCTTTTAGGCATGGGCAACGGTATTGCGGCAACTAGCGAATCGCAAAAATTCCTATTGAACTGACCGATAACTGCTCGAATGCATGTTTTTTCAAAAAGTTTGGATCTGCATATGCAAGTGACAAAATTATACCGTGATATAGAATGCCACCTGAACTGGTTGACGTTGAGCTTAGTGACGAAGGTGTTGAAGACGAAACTGGTTCAAGAGAGACCAAATTGTCACAGTATGCAGAACTGTTACCATGAGTTCAAAGAGAAAGATCAGTCAGCAAGTAAACGTCGATAAGAAAAGGGCGATACGGGGAGCCGCACAGTGCATCGATCAAAATTTCCAGTTTTTTCAAATGAATTATTTTTCTCTGGATATTCTATAATAATCTCTAAACTAGCGTTTAGTACAGTTATTACATTGTGTACAGCTATCTGTGAGTCAATATAATAGCGAAAGCTTAGGATTCATTCTCTTTGATGCAATCGCTTTGTCAATTGTAATTCACTTCTCGTTATTAGTGTGTTATTTTTTTGCTCAGAAAAGAAATAATCAATGATGGATTTATATGCCAGGGTACATTGTTTAGAATGTTAAATTCCAATTAAAAAGATTTGACCGTTCCATGATTTCGCGCTGTTCTTAAGTGTGTTCTTTTGATTTTATTTAAAGTTATAACTTTCAGGAAGCTTTTAAAAATATTTTCAAATATCTTTCCATAATTTTTATATTTTATAATTACCTCTTAGATTAACTTTAATTTACAATAGTTTAGCTGCGTCTAAATGCGACTTTCACAGTTATGTGACTTTATCTGTTGGAAGCGCGACCGTAACAATTGGACAGATTTTTGATATATGTTTTTGCATAAGAAAGGTGACCGGGTCCCTATTGTTTTCAATAAATTGTGTTAACTTATATGTTGAAGAATCAAACGAGCATCAGCGAAGAGAACTTTTTAACATAAGCAGACTATTTTGCCTTTCCTTCAATAAAAAATTGGAGAGTGTCTTTAGGAACCGTTGACAATTTTGTGACAATTTTGCTCCAACATAATATTAGACTAGGAAGTTCTCCTTCCACTTCAAATTATGAAGCCCAGCGTGGACCAAGCGGCATACAAGGAACGCCACTAACATCTTTTGACAAAGAAATAATAAAAACCAAAAAAGTCGGGTCCAGGAATTTCTGGCTAGTAGAACATCACAGAGTTGAGATTTGTCGCAGATCTGGCTGAGAAATTGTTTGCCAATAAGTACTCTTTAAGCCCTCATCAAGCACTAGCTTTTTATTTAGACCTTGACTTATTGGAATAAAAATATAAATTATTAAGATTTGTGGTAAAAAGGTTGCACAAGGATTGCTTTCCAAGTCTTTATTCATTGGTTTTGACAAGGAATTCCCTCCTAAAGACTGAAATTACCATAGATAATATTTTTGCTAGTGTAGATTTAGAAGAACTTCTCGAATAAAGATTTAAAAGCATAATGAAAATTGTAGGTTAGATAAAGAGCAACAAATTAAAACTGGTCTACAAATGGGGCTTTGATGGCAGTTACTGTCAAAGCCAGTATATGCAAACGTTTCCCAATGCAAATAACATTGAAAAATATTTGTTTCTTATTGCTATGGTGCCGTTAAAATTGATAGATATGGATACAGCAAAAGAAGTGTGGGTTAATCCACGTCCACCTATTACTGCAGATCCATTAAATTTATATTCCACAAACGAACTGCTGATCTTCTTCATTACGAAGAAAAATGATGAGTGATGCTATTAGCCATCTCAAGTCTAAGGAGTTTGATGTGGGAAGCAAAAAAAAATATGAAGTGAATTTTGACATGCTATTAACAATGTTAGATGGTAATGCTAGCAATATTTTGTCTAGTGCAAATTCAACATCCAAGGGTTCCGGGGCTAGCCCAAATGAAATGAATACAGAAAATGTGATTAACCGTCCACCTGTTGAAGAGCAATACCGCTTTGGATTGTCAACCCTTCACTGCTGGATAATGTTTCATGAATGTCTCCTACAATTAAGCTACCGGCTAGCAGTTAAAAATGGAAAGTTCGAGGATGTAAGCTGTAACAAATTGTGAAGAACAACAAAAAACGAACTCAATATGAATTTAAAAACAAAATGGGTGTATTGATTGACCAACCGAAGCCAGGATATGGGTCCACAAATGACGGAAATATGGCAAGATGCTTTTTTTCAAACCCCGATCTAGGTTCAAAAATTACTGGTGTCAATAAGGAACTAATAACAAATTTATCTGTTCTTAGAGTTTTTGCATGTGGCTATTCTATAAATATCGAAAGATTGAAAATGTTATTAGAAGAAACAATAGGACTTTATATAAATTTATATAACTGCTAGGCATAGCAGTGCGCACAAAGTTTTAATGTAATAGTCACATTTTCATTACCAATTGGACAATTGTCTGAAGACGCATTAGAGGCAAGGCATAAAGAAGTAAGGAAGCATCGATTGCATTACACACGAAAAGTTTTAAAAGTGGGTTCCAATGTGGATCTGAAAGACAAGGTCTACACCAAGTGCCCAGCGTCGATTTAAGACCTCAAAGATGGAATTCGTGAGGCTATTGAGGATATAGGGCAGCCACTTTGCGAATTGGTTATGGAAAATTTCATGGAAAGGATATGGTATTGTAAGCGTGTCGTGGTAGTCATTTGCTGATGTTATTTTTCACTATAAACGGCATACCTTCTTCTTTATAATGAAATAAACATCCGATCATTCATATTGAAAAATAGCATTTTCCTTTTAATATCCAAATAACACCCCTTATTGGAAAACCCTATAGTTCTTAAGAAGACTATTCGGATTCAAATTAAATATGTAACTATATAGCTTCATTAAGTTAAAAAATTTAATTTTTTTTTATTTTTTTTTTAATATAAAATAATTAGAAAAAGGCAACGTATGCTTGTAAGTACTTGGCAATGCTTTTGTTGTATGGAAAAAGGTAAATTTTGTATTATACTTTTCAGGAGTGCATATAAAGTTCTAATAAAATACTTTTGAGAATCCGTTTTCCTATACTTTGGCCATAATTTGCAAGATATTAATTTCCGTCCCTTGTTATTGAGTATATTCATGATCAGAAAGGCATTTCCTATAAGAATCTACCAGTACTAGATTTTTGTCTACGGCACTCATACATTCGAAGCACTGTGTGCCGGTTGGAAATTAATATCGTGTAATTTATATGTGAAAGGTGTTTGTTTAAAAGGTGCTATTTCAGTCCATACTCGGAATCTTTCTTTTGCTTCAAATTTGAAACGGAAAATGTGTCATAAGAATTTCTTCAACTTGAACGATTTATACCGCATGGGTCAAGTAAAGCTTGTTTCCCTTCAAGGAACTCCAGCAGAAACATAAAGCAAGTTTGAGTGCATCTAATTAGATCGGTTGCTAACCATGTCTATCACTTAAAATCAGAATACATGCATTAAAAGCAAATGACCAAAATATGACTTTAAATTTAATAAACCTTGCACAATTCAAAAGATAATTGGGCATTCAAAATCAAAATGAAGACTTTATTAATTTTACCGGCAATATATTCAACCTTATCCTTTCCTGTCTTGCCATTCCAGAGTACAACATTGGCGTCTTGCGAGGCCATAACGTAGAATTTTAGACGCAGTTTATATTGATCCGATTTGTAATTTTTTAAATCTGCTAACGGAAAGTAATGGGGACAGTGGACACCACTCCAATTAATATCGTATTCCTGGCATGTAGCTAACTTGGCCCAAGATACAGGCCTATCAGCATCACCACCATTCAAAATATTGATCACAGGGAATATAAACAAAAACAAACTTTGCAGCGTTCGTTTTCGAAACATTTTCAACCGAAATTCAATATCTGTAGTAGTTAATTCAATACTAAATGAATACTTACTGTAGATGTACTTGACAAGTAAAGACAATATTAATCAAGAAGCTTTTCTTCAGGTCAAAGCATGACTTTTCCTAACAGATAAATTTATATTCAAAGTTTGTTTTTGTGTACTTCTTATTTCGGTTACTTATCATCTTGAATTTTTTCCAAGTAGGTCAGCAGCAAAAGTTTCAAAGCTTATGAAGCATTATTTGTGCTGATTAAATGCTACCAGGAAGAGAGTACGTTGGAAATTTCTCATTGAATTTTCATACCTTGCAAAACAGTTTACCCATGAAATTGATTTTTCATGAAAAAGCTTTTCAATGCACAGGCCTTTAATATCATTCGATTAAACTCTTCTTTACTACAAGTATCTCACACTTGAATAATGATCTCTCGAATATTTGAATGAAGTTTATGCTCATGTGCATTGTTTATAGGCTTTGCATTTAGATGTGAGTAATTTCATTTGGACAATTATAGAGTCATTCGTAACTGAATGATAAGCTATGAAATATTAATAAGAATCAATAATATCCTCTCAAAATCAACAGGTTGCTTTAATCTCATTTGATCCTTTATTAACTTTCGATGCATTGAATATTAATTGAATAATTTTAATCCATTATTGAAAATTTTCTACATCAACGAATGGAAATACGGAAGAATAATTCTGTATATTACGCAAATGTGTTTTGCATATAGTTTAACGTTTGTAACTGAAAATTAATTTTTTGAGGGTACTAACGCCAGAAAAATTTTAATATTTTGATCTGTTTCGACGTTCAAAAATTGTGCATTTTTAAATTCATTGAATTATAAACGTTTATATTTATTAACATTAAAATTTAAATTGAGTTCAGTACAGCAGTGAAAACAGAAGTTACTATTGTGAGTGAATTACTGATTCTATTCATAAAATAAATAAAGTAAATACATTTCAAATAGGAAAAGTTTTAATAGGACGATATTACTTTAGAGAAAAAGATTTGAGAAATTTTATGTACATATGGTGTTACATAGTATATCGGACAATACTAATTGAAGTGTAACATTTTGAGGTGAGTTTGAAAGGTGAAATCCAAAAATATAATTTTTATATGGAGGGATTCGCGTTTCGTCCGTCATGTCAAAAGTAATAGTGCTGTGAAAATGACTGAAGTTTTTGAATAAATAGCTATATTTTATTTGACCACGAATAAGAAGAAAATTAATGGATTTTTCGATATGTTCGTTTTGTCAAATGCAAAAGCATGTAGATGGTTAATTTACTTCTGTTCTGGAAATTTCGATGTGAAGGATACATATCGCTCGACCTATCGTGGAAAATGTTACACTTGCCAGAAAAAGTATCCGATCATATATTAGGAAATCCATGCTAAAGAAGGCTGCTACATTTAAATATTTAAGCAACAAAATTTATTCTTTAATGAAACTATCTTTTCTATAAATTTTTCCTGTGGTATTCCTTCAAAAACTAGATTTTATAAAATAAAAACAAAAAGCCTCCCTTAAACGAACCAGAAAAATATTCTCTTTTTTATTTTTAACAAAACTCCTTCGAAATAAGATCGTAAAAACAAAAAATATTTCTTTTGGAGATTATTTGGGAAAACATCGAAGCCGTTTTCGTTAAAAATGCTCTCAATAATTATGTTTTTTAATTTTTTAGCATTTATTAATATTTATAAAAGCTTACACACGGAAAAAAAATCGGAAACGCCTTCATGCAAGTTCAACGACACTAACTAATGCCTACAATCAAATCGTAATACATAAACATAAATTTGTGGTGTCCATTTCGTATGCGTTCAAAAGATGTTCATTCTTGATCAATAAGCCCATAAAGTTATCAAACATGCTTAAAAACGGTTTACGAGTCCAATTAACTGCTTAAGGCGCAGCCCCCAGTAAAACTGCAAATTTGGGTAAACTTTACAGCCGTCGATCTCAAAAACGTTACGAATATTTGCAAAATTATTTTAAGTAGAAGTTAGAAAGAACCTTTGGCTATTGAATCAGTTCACTACATTTTGCAAAAAGTTTGTTGAGGAAATTACAAAATTCAAACAAAATAGCATGTTTTCATTCAAAAATGTAGTAAATCTTGGAAACTACTTAACGTACCGAGTTGATCTGAGCTGTTAGATCTAAATTATTTACATTGAATTAAATCATCAAAAATTCAAAAAAGGTTTTTTCAAAAAATTTCCTACAACAAAATGTGTAATTTGCACACACTGAACAAATATCTAGCATGCCCATTGATTTGTATCAAATTTCCACATTTTGTTCTAGGAAATTTAATGCAAAAACCTTTTTTTTAATTTTTGATGTATTCATTCAATGTAAATAATTTAAATCCAACAAACGTAGCTTAAATCAACTTGGTACGTTAAGTAGTTTCCAAGATTTACTTCATTTTTCCATGGAAACATGCTATTTTGTTTGAATTTAATAGCTTTTGCAACAAACTTTTTGCAAAACGTAATGAGTTGATACAATAGCCAAACGTTCATTCTGACTTATAGCTAGAAAATTTTTGCAAATATTCGTAACGTTTCTGAGGGAAACGGCTGTAAAATTTACCCAAATCTGCAGTTTAACTAGGGGCTGTGCCTTAAGTGACAAATTAGATCGCACTTATGCTTTCCGCAATGGGGTGGGATACAAACAATAGATTTGCATAGATTAAATAAACCGAAAATTTCACCAAATGCGATTTTTTTCATTTGGAATCAACAGGAAACTGTGAATATTTCGATCTATAATTACCTGCACATTGTCCGTGTTGCTTTAAGGATCATAATGCACGATATGATGTTTGTATAAGGCCAGAACACAAAAGTCAACACAGAATTTCGTATTGATTTAATGACGTGCCTTATTTCGATGAATTCTTACCATCAACATTCAACATGAGACTCCAGATGCTTAGTCGGACAATTTAAATTGCGAAATAAACTGCCCTTGGTCCAAATCGGACTCAGCTCAAGTATGGTTCAATATTTCACACTGATTGTGGGATATCTTCCTTGAAACGTAAACAAAAAGTGGCGCTACGTGCACTGACTTCTTCCGCAACCGCAAAAGGCATCTGAAGCACTGTTCTGAACCACAGCAAATCTGAGATTAATTCAGATGCGCATTTCTGCAATTGATCGTAAACAATCCACTTGCCAAACATATACATTTGATTCTCTTCGTCGTCCAAGAGCTCATCAAGATCAATTTGTTCTTCGTCTTCGTCACCATTTACACTCCGTTGCGAAATCTCTCCTTGGCCAACAGTACTCCCACATATGAACAATACAGTAGAGTAATAAGCCAATTTTTATCAATGGCGCTCATTTAAATGAAGTTCTGATCGAAGACTTTTCAGAAAACTTTCAACTCCGAGAATAACAATTCGAATGTAAAATAATTTTTTTTTTTTTTGGTAGGCACATCACATTTCGATATCCCCACTCACGACTATTGATACAGACGCAAAGTAGACATCAACGACGAATGAACTGGCCATTACCATCTCACCGTACACTCAAGACTCCTCATATCCTGCACTTAAACAAACCACAATTTAGTCAACAGAAACTCCAAGCCATTGAGAAACAATCTGCGCAGCGTAAAATTCGTCTAAATATCGCGAGCAAAAACTGACTAAAAGCCCTATTTCGGCTTTTCTCGAGTTCGGCGCACAAGTGCTTCAATGTCTTCAATAAACGTCTCTTTATACACGAAGGCTATCCGCGTCGTCAGCAGCGCTCACAAATCTGCCCAGGGTTGTAGTCATAGCATGTTATGGGGTGAATGCCTGAAGCTATTGAAAATTCAGGCGGGAAAGTCCATTTGAATTTCAATGGCAATGTATATGTCTAAATAATATAAAAGGTAAAAATGAAGATAATGGTTATATATTATTATGGAGAGATAACTAATTGAGTTAATGATATGCTATAAAGATAATATAATGCGAAATAATGAATATATGATATAAAGGCAAGAGATAATTATAATACAGGGTGGTGATAAGCTATGAATATGGAACGAAAGTATGGTAATAATATAAGATAATAATTATACATGGTATGATAATTATGATTGCATTAAATAAAAATTATGTAAGACGACACGATAAGGATTATAAAACGGTATGATAGCGATATTATAAAGATATATCATACGATACGATAGCGATATGATAACGCAATAAAGATGTGATATGAAGTACGATAATTATAAAGGATGAAGCTGCTATAATTTAGATATACACAAAGAAAAATATACACGATCCCTAAACCTAACTTAAGCAAAAAGAAAAATATAATTTAAAAAAGCAACACTATTTATTTGTTTTCCGACAAATAGATATATTTTGGGAATAAATGTTCTCCCTTCTTCAGTGTCTAATTGACGTTGTGTCCTTTGCAAATGTGACGGGCTATCGATGATCGAACGTCTTTTACTTTATTTTTCGTTTGTGCTGAATGTGCTTCTCGACCATGCTCGTTGAACCGGACATTCAGGCTGCGTTTTGTCTGCCCAATATATACTTTTTCGCATTGCTGGCAGCTAATCTTGTAGATCCCTCGCTTTTCATGTTTGCTCCTTATGTCTTTGATTTGCACTACGTTGGTTTTAAGCTGAAATGGTGAGCTCCTGGTCACCATTTGGATACCGTTTTTCCTCATCATTCTATTCAGGGTACCGCTAACCACCGACATGATCATTATTGCTCTGTGAGCTTGCATCTTTGTGCTCTTTTTTCGATTTTTTTCCCCATCCGTTTCACTAACATGGAGTCGTATCCATTTTTGACAGCTGTGTCCATGATGTAATCTTCCTCTTTTTCGGGTTTTCTTGGCTTAAGGGTGTAGTCAAGTCCGGAAAGATGCCATTTTTTGCGAAAAGCTGTGATTTGACGTAGCTGATACCGTTCTTTGTGTGCTGGTGTTTTTTTCGGTGTATATCAAATTCAAAACTACCTGTTCTCCTTGTTATTTTCAGATCTAGAAATGAGATAGTGCCATTTGTTTCGACTTTCATTGTGAAGGTCAAGTTTTTATGTACGGAGTTGAGTTTTTTTAATATGTTTTGGGCTTCATTCCGTTCTATAACGGCAATCGCGTCATCCACATAACGATACCAAATCTTGGACATCCAACCAGACTCTTCAATTTTGCTCTCCCAAATTCCAATTCCCAAATACTTCGCTAAGTAAAGGTGACAACGGGTTGCCCATAGGTGCGTCGGTTTTTTGCTTGAAAAACCGACCCCTAAAGGTAAAATAATTTTCTGCCATTCAGACTGTTGCTAATTTTGTAATGGCTCTAGCTTTCTTTTTTCCGTTGATTGAAGGGTCTTTTCTTGCCAGCGAGTCTTCTTAAAGGGCCAACGCTTGCTTCACAGGAACACTAGGAAGAAGAGACTTTACGTCAAATGACACCAATTGTTCTCCTTCGTTTATCTTCTGACTGTCTGTTAGTCTTCTTACTAAACCTAGTTTTCCAAATTCCTCCAGTACCCATCTGGCAATTTTCGTTGCCGGAGCATCTGTAGACGTTATTATTTCTCGTAGTTTATTGCCTTCTTTATGGACTTTCAGAAGGCATTTGATTCTCGACACAACAGGGTTGGGAACTCGTAGTTTACTGACGTCCTCAATTATTCCTTTGCACTCCTTTAACGTTTTCTCGACCCTTTTTACTGAGTCTGGGAGTGGATCATTCCTTAATTCGAAGAAGTCCCCACTCGTGAGTTTTTCGAATACTAAATCATCGTAGCGGGCCTTGTCCATGATGACTACTTTATTTCCTTTGTCCGTCTTTAAAAAATATACAGGTTTTTCTTTCAATTCTTTCAGGAGCTTGATTTCGTTTCTGCCGTGGTGGGTAATTTTACTTTCCCTTGATTCGATGATTTTCCTTGTTTCTTCTCTAATGTGGTGTTTTTTCTCGATGGGCATATATTTTATGGCCGCTTCTACATCCATCACAATATCCTCTGTGGGCAGTTTGTCAAATTTGATCGCATAACTAAAGACTAATCAATCTTTGCACGATCGGGAACTTCAGCGTTCCGATGACGTAACAGCCATGGTGCGATTGTTACTGAATTATCTTGCTTTGGCTGGTAGTATATTTTGTTGATGATTCATAATGCTTGAATGAGCTGGTCTTTTTGGAAGCAACGGTCTTAGATCCTAAATTAAGCTGGAGTTGCAATGCAAGCCATAATTATAAAATGGTGATATCAGTGGTCGCTAAGCGGCAAACTATGCATAACTCAAGGTTCATGGCATTATAAGAAATTCTCGATGTGAATTTGAAGCTGCGCGGTGTTTTCTGGTTAGTACAAAGCAAAATTATAAAACTGAAGCCTTACAAAACCTAAATATGAAGAAATCGATCTATATCTCATGAGCGAGAATTCGAGAGTGCTTGAAACCTTAATTAAAGCAAATCAATCAGCAAAGGAGATCCGAGTGGTCAGCCCAAAGAAGAATATTTTGAAGAAGCTGACAGCAGAGCTGAAATAAGTTCAACAATAGCTACTAGCAAAAAAAATTGGCTTCAACAATGAAAAAAGCAACAGCCTGAAGACAAATTGTGTTCAGAAGACCAGTATCGATGTAGAAAAGTACGATTTTGCAAATGAAAAGACCAAATACCCTTGGGCCCTATCAGATCAGACGTATGATTATATTTTGCCTGTCGGAACATAGGTAGATAGTAGATGTTAGCAACATGAATTGTTAACTTGACCATCTCTTTAATTTTTAGTAACTTTTTTTGTCGACAAGAGACAAAGAAGGGAGGTAAGTATGCGGTGGAAGAGAAAAAGGGGGGATTTAGTTTAATTCTGAATATGATCGGTGGTTTGGTTTGGCACGCGGTGCCATAAACTGTGTTTTGCATTTTTGATTAGCGCAGAGTATTTTCATCTATGATTTGAGTAGCTCACTTCTGGCACCGCGGCTGTTAGATCGGGAATGCGCAAATTCTATGTTGAATGATTAGCAGTCTCGCAAAGCAATGCTAAGGTAAAGGGTTGCCACGGGAAGTGTTTAGTGGGTAGTCCAGTCACCTTCTTGCGAGCATGGGAGTCCCACACTCTGTGGGTAGATGGCATTCAACTCACAACCCCCCAAAAAAAGGTGTCCGGGCTAGTTGACCTGTTCAAGACAGTCCGTTGGCACATACCGAGACCTAACGTCTTTAACTGATAAGAGCCCGGTTGAAATTTGCTTCGGGATATCTCGAACGTACGAGATTACATAGGTAGAAGTTTTCGACAAGTTAAAGGATCCCTTTTAGATTTTATAATCAAGATAGGTAAAATGCAAAAAAATTATACTATTATTAACATAGCTGATGATATTGTACTTATAAAAAACTACATCCATGCTTTTAATCGTTTTGATTCAAATTAGTTCAAAATTTTTGTACATCTCCCATCCTTCTGCAAATACCGAAGGAAAAATGTTAGTCTAAGATTTGTTTTAGAAAGTTCTCATCAAGGCCTTTCATTTTATACCCATATTGGCTACATTTGGTGGAGTTTTTTTCAAGGGTCAACCCCCTATATGGAAAGACCACCCTTAAAAACTCTACGTCTAGCGTTCGTTCATACAGACGTTTTTTTAAGTCCATCTTCTATCCACCCTAAACATGGAAACAATATGGAAGGATATCAAATACAAACCATCACAAGGTTGATAAGATTAAGAAATCTTCTTCTCATATGCGTCAACAAATTTGATCGGTGATGGCTGTACTACAACCATCGTTCATTGGCGTTGTTGAAATACCAACTGAAGAATGTTTGAAACTTAATCCGTCCATACTTCAGGAGTGAAGTCAGCAACCAGTGGGTGAATAAAATGGTGGGTATTAGCCCACAGAATATAGGTGGCGTGCTCACACAAGTTTCGTGAGAACTCTTGAGTGAAGGTTTTGAATCTTAAAGTCGCTAGTAGAGAGAAAGGTCTTTCAGATAGGGCTGAAATCGAAATTAAAACAAGTTGGGTAAACAGACCTACGGTCATGTCAGAAGGGTTTTGTACCCAACTTGTGAAATGCAATCACAAGCAACGAATAAAGGCAAGAAATATGTCAGAGATGTGCATGTTTATAAGCAAATCCATTGCGTCTATACTTTCAACGGTCTTCATTTTGTTGCAAACTAACAAAACCCACTCAAATTATGAATTTACAAAAAAAAAAATTATTTTTGATCTTATTTGAAAATTTCAAGAAGATCAAATCAAAACTGTTGTGTCTGATTCAATAAAAAGACCGTAAAATACCAAAATTGGCTGTTATTATTTTGTATTTGGAGAAATTACAAATGGCTATAACGTCCGTGAATATGATTGGATTATCACCGAACTTGTAGAGTATTAGGGCCTTATGTAAAACTATTTAAATATCGGTTTTCATTGAACTTAAGGGTATCCATACGATGTTATTGGGGGAAATCTGAAATTCGATGGTCATACTATTATTAACAAAGTTGACAGAATTTTGACTTCTAAGGCTTATGTTGTTGTCGTACTAATAAACAGCTATCTGTATATTTTTTTTCAGATTTTCCGGATCACAGATGTCTAATCGTCAGGGGGGTACACAAATTTTTCGTGTATTTCCCCTTGTTGTGTACCCCCCGAAGAAAAAAATACCACTTGAAGCCCTGTTCTCATTGAGACCTTTCATTTGATAATTCATCAAAAGTAGCCGATATACTTTTGATGAATTTTTTTTTTCCAGGGGCCATTCCCCTGTAAAATTTTGTTGTAATGAAACTTTGAAGAGAGCATCACTTTACACCTGTATACAAAATTTTATGTTTGTAGCTTATATGGTTTGCGAGAACAAGTGCTGTGACACACGGACGGACGGATGGATGGACAGATGGACAAACAGGCGTGATTTCAAAAGGGGTTTTGTAAAATTATTTTAAAAAACTCTAAAAACGACTCCAGTCATAGATGGTAAAAGGATTATATGTGGTCGTTTATAGAAAGTTGTCTTGATTGGAACCCATTTTGAATTGGTTCATCTAAAAATCATAAAGAAAGTTGCCAAATACTTTCAGAAATCTGTGAAGTAAAAGTTTTTGACTTCAAATCAAACCTGAATGGCAAATCCATTCTTCATTTCAATGAAACATTGACCTCTGATCTCACACCAAGCGGAATTTTTCTTGAATATTTTGTCAGCTATGAAGATTTGTGTTTCATATTTGGCAGTGCAAAAAATAAGAAATCATGTCATATTTTCGGTTTTCTCAATAAAGTATTGTATTGTACTATAACATTTGCCTGAAGTTGGTATTAGGAGTTATTACAAATCGTTCAACAATATGAACAATTTATATTTGCAAAATCATCGGAGAAAAGCCAAGGTATTTCCAATCTTGAAAAAACGAAAGAAATGTATGTGCCTTGAAAGCTATTACCCAATTAGCTTGCTGTCTACAATTAACAAGGTGTTTAAGGTGATGGTGAAAGAAGCAAAAAGCGCTCATATTGAGAAATATGAGTAGATGCCGAGTAGCCAGTTTGATTTCTGTACCAGGCATTTTACCATACACTACGAAAGTAACCTAAGACATCTGTTGAAAAACTGAACAATAGAGAATGTTGGAGAATATAACATTGAGATGGGAAAAGCCTTCGATAGGGTCCAGTTGGACGGACTAATTTTTTAGCTCCTTCAGGACAAATTCTTCAGACACCTTAGTAATGTCTTGGATGAAAAATCGTTTCTTGTAACTGATGGAAATCAGACGCCAAGGTGCGATTTTAAAGCCCTTTAGAAAACGTTCAACGGTGTGCATGTATACAGAGAAAGTTGGCGAATAAAAGTGAATAATTTGGATAACGATTGAATCAATTGAAAATTGAATTGTTTTTTAAGTTCCTCTAATTAGTTTTTAAAAAATGCAAAAATTTTCAGAACGTTGTTTAAGACCTAATTTTTTGAAATTGTAGGTTAAGTACAAAGTTTTTTTAACATGAGTGCAGTTCCAACTATCCAACTTTTTTTCTTTCTAATCAGAATTTCACCTAAATCAAAGTAAAAGGAGACCTTCTATGATCTACTGCCAACGCGATTGCTGTGGGAGTTCACACTCTGCTTTTTGCTTCAGTTATTAAAATAATCGTCTTCTTCAAAAAATCAATTAACATTTTCCTTGCCAAAGAACTATCTGTATAAAAATATTATAAAAAAAATTAACATAATTGAAATTCTTCTCCAAAATAAAAAGATCCAGAATAACCCTTCATTCGGGAACTGCTTGCCAATAAAAAAAACTCCTTGCTTGTCTCCTTTGATAACTAAGGCTTTCTATTAACGAACCTCCTCGGAGAATTGTGTTCCAATTATATTAACAGAGGAGGAGGGATCTCCTTGTTTCCTCAACCCCTAGCTTCCATCATTCTTCATTCTAAATTCCATGAGCAAATGGTAGTAAATAGTCTCGAGGTCGCACATTGAGTCTACTTACGTGCGGTTTTCTAGCAGATGGCGTAGCTTGATTTTTATTCCAGTGATTCACCTTTCCGAATATGTGTTGGAAAGCTGCTGTCATATAATTTCGGAATCAGTATGTGTCATTCAGCTGAAGCGTAAACAACAATACTTTTTTTACGCTGAAAATGTCGATTTTTGTGCTGAATAAAGTGTTTTTGCGGGGAGTACGCCTTCATTGAAGAAAAAGGCTGCCATAAGTCATCGTATTTTGGTAAAAGTGTATGGTGTGCATGCTCTAGCTGAGTGTACGTGTGAAAAGTGATTTGCAAGGGTTAAAAGTGGCAATTTTGACTTGGAGGACGATGAACGGCCCGGACAGCCAAAAAAGTTAGATCACGAATTGAAGACATTGCTTGACCAAGATCCATCCTAAACTTACAAAATCACTGGCATCGCTCAACAAACCATTTCCGATCGTCTAAAAGGAATTTTTCACAATAAAGCTTCAATTTTCGAAAAAAAACCGCATGAATTAACCGGTACCCCTATAAGTTCCCCAGTGATAGGGCACTAAATGCTGAAAAATGCCAATAACTGCAAATACATCTGCAGTTTGGCTACTAAATCCTACTTACCTACTCCGAAGAGGGTAAAGGCGAGTCTCCTGCTGGAATGGAGGTTAAGTGATGGGCTAACTTCCCGTCCCTTTAAAATCCTACAGTAGTTCAAAAACTGCAACAGGGCTTCGGATTAGATTGGACCTACGGCAACGACGTCGCAACTGATAAAAGGACTATGACATTGGATCCTTAAATATCAGATCACTGAACTGTCCTGGCGCTGCTAACGACTTTTTACAATAAGCAAGCCAAAATAAATTAAACATACTGGCAATACAGGAAACGAATTGGACTGGAAGTGATATTCAAGATATAAGATTGCACACAATATTCGAAAGTGGGAAGCGTGCTGGAAAGCAAAAGTTTGGAGTGGCCTTCATTGTGGATAGGGAGTTCAAATCGCACGTTATTGATTTTAAGTAAATAAATGAACGGATGTGTGCGATCCGTAAAAAAGCGTAATCCTTTAACATTTGGCTGATGAATGTACACGCCCCGACCGATAAAAGCCGAAGCAATGAAGTAAACGTTTTACAATCACCTGGAAAGACTAGTCGACTCATTGCCTACAAACGACACAAAAATAATTCTGAGTGATTTTAACGCTAAGGATGGCAATGAGCTATCTCATCGGGAAATACTGAAGGATAAAGCCTCTACGACGAAACAAATGACAACAGCCAGCGCCTGATTGACTTTGCATGTAGTAGTAATCTAGTTGTACGTTTGACCTGCTTCCCAAATGAGGCAAACACAAAATTACCTGGGTATCACTGGATGACAGCACACAAAACCACATCGACCATGTTCTGATCCAACAACGTTGAGTCTCGAGCAGACTTGACGTCCGTACATACCGTGAAGCCAATTGTAACTCGTATCATGTCTTGATAAAATTAAACTATCAATGTCGTACGTCAAAGCATTAAAAGTAATGAAAAGCCTGAAACGTGGCTATCAACCCACGATTAAGCTCTGCCGTGATGACATGGGCAACGTCACCGCTGATGAAACCAGTATTGAGGAAAGATGGGCATCATATTACCTCCTTAAACCTCGACACAGCTCCAAAATATCGGAGCTTATAGATTTTTCCGGAGAACTTCCATCGGCCGAACCTACTCTTGATGAAGTTTGCTCCACCATCAAAGTCCAAAAGAATAATAAAACGCCGAAAATCGGTGAGATTCCAGTGGAGCTCATGAAATATCGTGGCAGCTGTGTCCATAAAGCCATCCATAAAATCTCCCAGCACGTTGACAACTATCGCATATGCAAAACAAGTCTGTTGATGCACGAGATGTGTTACTATACAAGTCGAGGTAACTAGTAACCCATGCGGATGATATCAACATTTTGTAACGGTTGTTGACAACTGCCAAAGAACTTTTTCTGAAACTTGTCAGCGAAGCAAAACTAGCAGGGCTATAAATCCATGAAAATAAAGCAAAGCTCATGACACATTCGAGGGAAAATACATCAAACACCAAAAAATTCACACTGGGCACATACAATATCGAAAATGTAGCAAAATAATAAGAACCAATAATGAAAGGGATAAAATATGCTGAGGAATATAGCTTGGAAATAAAAAATATTTTATTCAATTTTAAAGATCTTGAAGACCAGCTGCATATACAATAAAACAAAGCTCTAAGTACACAAGTTTGTGATAAGACCTATGCTGCGGTTCAGATGTGCAACATGGACACTAACCCAAGCGTCCGCAAACATATTGAACGCCTTCGAAAGACGCGTCCTGAGGCAAATAATTGGAGCGAAGCTAGACAGGGACCAATGATGAATTTGATACAACCATGAGCTGTATGAAATTTTTGACGAGCCGGGGGTCTCAACGATTGTAAGACTGCAGAAGCTGCAATGGGCTGGCCACATGAATCGTATGGACGATCAACAAAAGGGTATTCGTTGGTAGAACGAAAGCCGGAGACCAGTGGGGAAATCGAGGAAACGCTGGTCTGACTCAGTTGACGAAGACAGTTCATCGCTGTTCGGGTTTTGAAATTGAAGGACGTAGTCAATGGACCGAGACTGTTGTAGGCACTTGTTGTAGGAATTGAAGGCCCAAGAGGGGCGGCTCTAGTGCTACGAAGAAGAAAAGTGAAAATTGCTGCCTTTATTTCTCTTCAACTTAATCAAAGGCAACAAGAAACTAATATAATAAATTTAGAGTAAAATCCGTTGATAATTATTTGTATAAAGGAAAATTACTTTTATATTCTTTGGATTTATGTTATATTCAATTTGACTTCCGTATAACCCTTGGCTAGGGGTGCTTTTCTTTCCCAACTCACACTTTATGATGCGGTCGCATTTTTTCCAAAAGAGGTAATGAGGCTCCACTACGGCTACCTAGAATCAACCTTAACAGTATTCTCAAAAGAATGGAATGAATTTCATAGAATTGGAGCCAAATCGATTTTTCTGTTATGGTAGATACTATTTAACGTTATACATGAAACAACGGAAAACTGATTTAGCATCAATTCAATAAAATATACTCCATCTTCTTAAGGATCTATGAAAGTTCATTTTGTTGATTCTAAAAGTTAATTCAAGCTGTTCAGATTTTTAAAATAATTTTCCATATTTATTTTCCAGGCATACTGAGACTAAAGCTTCATGTGTAAGTTGGCGGTTGTAAGTATTTTTTCAACATTATTTTTAAAATATACTTATTGTATAAAACTTTTAAGCAATTAGAGGCCTATACAATTCATTTAATGCTTTTTGGTTATCATGAAATTCATTATGAATAGGAAAACACTTTGCCCAAATTCCATAAGATTGAAAACCAAAGTGTTTTTTTTATCTTGCAAATTTATGCTTGGATAAATATAAATCCTGCAACAGAATAAATCAATATCCTTTTCAACGATCCTGCACTAGAGCTGCAACAAAGGATAATTGAAAGCTTATCTGCGTTGTTCGTTCATCCTTTCAATTCGTTCCATGAAATTTCTTTTCATGTAAGAATAAAGAATTTCAAATGAAAGATGATCGCTTACAGGATGCAGATAGAAATTTCACATCACTAACCCTATCAATCTCCAACAGACCCTTTTGACTTTTTGGCTTTTAATATCGTCTTTCTCATCATATCGACTGTTTAGATGTTTGCATACTCCTATATTCGTTTCATCTTTCTCTATGATAACAATTTGAAAATCATGCATGAACAGATATGGCATGGTAAGAATAAACATATAAATGTTGTTGTATGAAAATTGATTCAATAAAGCAATTTTGGAGTAAATTAAATAAATTAAAAAACAAGTTCAAATCATATGAACGTTTTATTGAAGTGTTGAAAATTGTTGGGGTTAATACAAAAAAAAACTGTTATCTGTGGTAAAATTTACGGATGCCTATTTATTAAATTATATGTGATATACCAGCACCAAGGAAGTAAAGTTTTAATTATATATATATATATATATATATATATATATATATATATATATATATATATATGTATATATATATATATATATGAATACATATATATTTAATATATATATATATATATATATATATATATATATATATATATATATATATATATATATATATGAATACATATATATATTTAATATATATATATATATATATATATATATATATATATGAATACATATATATTTAATATATATATATATATATATATATATATATATATATATAAATATATTTAAAGCACTCTTTACACTTTAAAAAAATTAAGTAATATAAATTCGAAACATATAGCCTCTTAAAGGGACTCACCTTAATTTATACATAACTGATTGAAATCTTAAATTTTATACCATCGGTGGTCGTATGAACACGAATAATCAACTATATAATATTTTGTTTTCAATATACTCGTGTCAGGCTAAGCCCGGTCTAACACCCAGAATCAACTACACGATGACGAGCGAGAGGCACAGTAGTGAACAACTAACCGCCGACCGCCGAAGACATACCGTGTCGCTATATCGTTTGAGTATTTCAAAGATTATTCTTGTATAATCGTTAGCCTTAATAAACATTTATATTCTTGGGAAGACCGAATTACTTTCTTTTCTTTTCTATTATTTCATATCTTCGTGCATATTTAATGATCAAGGCCTACTCTCATCCTGACATTTCAGAAGTGCGATCATTGTGCTCGAAAATTATGAAATATCGTGTATCATAATACGTGACGTATATAATGTCCGATGTGGAAGATTTTCGCGATTTAACCATGAACGAATTATGTGAAAAGTGCCGCGTATATAGGTTGGCATCGTCGGGAAACAAGTTTGATCTTGTTCAACGCCTGGTCGATAACGCGAAATCGAACGCGAGTATAAGTGAGACGGACGATACTCTTATCGAGAGAGTTTGGGAGTTGGAGCAAACAGTACGACAGCTGTTGGCACAAAACTCGACAGTGGAAAATGCACACGAAGCTGTGCATGTACCAGATAGCGCTTCTACTCCGATTATCCATCCACCTCACAGCTAGCCATATGCGAATGGTGGTTCTGCCATTACATGTACACCGTATACGTATATTTTACCGCCACCGCTCACAACTCAGCCGTCTACAAATACAACGGCTCCGACTATGACATCACTGATTTCAATACCACGATGCCGCCCCTCCTGTCAGTTTTTATTATTCTCAAATACCCCCGCCATAATTTGAATATTCAGTCCGCCAAATACAGGAACATATATTGCTGGTGTTCGAGACGTGATTGAAGTGTTGCCGGACTTTAACCCTGTCGCGGAGTGGTCATTAAAATTGGAACAATTCGTTCATTGCGTGTCGCAGCTTAAAAACGCGTACAGTTGGAGCAAAAAGGTTATATTGTTGGTGATGTACTCTAAATTTAAAGGGCCCGCTAAAACGTGAATAGACAGTTCACCTATTTTTAATTCGTGGCCCGAATTTGTGTCAAAATTTTTGATGGATTTCCCGGTAGCAACTAATGTAGCTAAAATATACATCGAAATCGCGGAAAGCAAACGAAGTTAGTTCAAAACCCTTGAACAGAAGTACTATAAAGTACATACTATCGTTGGGTAGAAAGGGTCAGTTACCCGATCTGGCGATTATTAAATATTTTATTCGTGTTGGTTGGCATTGCATCTACTCAACCGCATGTGTATTATCATGAGCTGTTGGCGGCAATCTGACAGTACACTAATCATAGTGAATCGGACCATGCCATATCGAAAAAGGCATGAAATACTGTTTCACGTTTCGCAAATACGAAAATTGAAGTGTCGTCTCCGCCACTGAAGAAACAAGAAAAAACGGAAAACCACTTTGCTTAAATTGTTTCAATCCTGGACACAATTCCATCCGTTGTTTGGTTCCTCAACGTCGGGAGCGATGCATCGTTTGCATCCGCTCTAATCATAATACAAGTGAATGTCCGTAACGATCAAATAAACAACCGATGCCAAATACGAAAACGTTTGAAATCCAAACTAAGGCCTCCGAATGTGAACCATCCGAAATAATTAAAGTCGTCAAAATAAATGGATCCAAAGTTTCTTCATTTGTAGACCCTGGCAACCCCGAACATTGATTAAGGAGTCGTTCGCACTGAAAACTGGAAGTGTTGATTCTTGTGACGTATCGATAAATGGATTCGGTAGTTACACCGATGCAAAAATAAAATTAACATCGACATCGAAATCGATGGCAAAGCGTCAAAGTTGACGCTCTTGTGATTTTCGATCGCCACCTGGAACACGACATTTTATTGGGACGTGATGTTCTGTGCCGCCGAGGTAATTGTTTGGTGATTTGTGCAGAAAAATGTTGGATTGAGATCGAGAACAATCGAAATGTGGGCACATCATTAACGAACGACAAACTTCATAAATGCGAACATGTCTTGACGAAATTTCGGTTAAGATTTACAACGAATATTTATGAATTGGAGAAATGTTCTAATGATCAAATGATCATCCCGCTAGTAACCAATCAACCCGTTGAATTAAAAAAGACAGATTGTCCACAAATTCATCACGGAGCTTTTGGATGCGAATATTATACGGCCGTCCGGTTCTGCATACTTCTCCCTTATTGTTTTGATCGAAAAGAAAAATGGAGAGAGCCATTTATGCGTTGATTACCGACATTTGAATAGCGCTACGATAAAACAACCGTTCTCGATGCCAAATCTTGAGGACCAATTTATGCAGCTGTCCGGACATAAATATTTTATGGTTCTGGATTTGAGGGTGGGACACCATCAAAAGGAAATAGCTGAGGAATGAAAACAATACACCACATTCATGACGCATAACGGGCATTATAAATATTAGAGAATTCCTTTTGGCCTCGTATATGTGCCTGGAGTCTTCCAAAATCTTGTAAATAAAATTTTTTCTCGAAAGAACTCTGGAGAAGCAATAGCATATCTAGACGATATAATTCAACCGATTAAGGATGTGGTGGTCACTTGGCAAATTTTTCGGACTCTTGGAGACCTACAGATTGACGCTGTGGCTACATAAATGCAAATTTCAGACCGAGAAAAAAGATTATCTGGGACACGTTGTGAACGAAGATGAAATTAGACCTGGGAAGGAAAAAGTTGCTTATGAATGCTTATGAATTTCAAACCGCCAACCAACATCACCGTAGTGAGGAGATTCTTAGGTCTCACCGGGTTTTTTCGAAAGTTTGTGGAGGATTATTCGTCAATAGTGAAACCACTGATGCAGATGTTGCGACAATCGGTAGATGCCAGCAAATCGTTTGTATGGGGCGACGAGCAGCGAAATTCGTTCGAACAACTTGAGAATATCTTGTGTAATGAGCCGGTGCGGTGTTAACATTGTTTGATATTAATGCCCAACACAAAATTCATACGGATGCCAGCACAATTGGACTCGCTGGTGTACTCTTGCAATCAAGCGACGGTAAAAGTCATTTTTTACTATAGCCACCACTGTTCAGCAGCAGAAAGCGTTTATCATAGTTATGAGCTTTTAGTGCTCGCCGTCGTTGAGACATTGGATCGATTCCGAGTTTGTATTTTGGGAAAGCGCATCCGATTTGTAACGGATTGTTCCGCTGTTGCTCAGGCAAAAACGGAAACCGAATTAAAACCAAGGATTCCCAGGTGGATGCTGCGATTAATGGAATGCGATCTCGAAATTGTACACCGACTGGGAAAACGACTCGCTCATGTCGACGCTCTCAGTCGTGCTCCTGATTGAGCACCACTTGAACCTACAGTCGCTGGGTTAGTTTTCGCCGTTTTGGCTGGAAGTAACAACTGGATATATAAAACGCAGCTGAAGGATGACCAACTTCGACACATTATAGCCGTTCTTAAGAATGAAGAAGTAGACGTGCGAATGAAACAAGTAAAAAACGATTTCGAACTTAACCAACACCGACTGTTTCGAAGAACTGATCGCAGACTCAAATTAGTAGTGCCCAAACCGATTAGATTTCACGTAGTGCAGAACTATCATGACAATTGTGGTCATTACAGTGTTGACAAGACTAAAGAACGCCTCGAACAATCTTATTGGTTTCCGAAAAATGCGAAAGTTTGTGAAAGACTATATCGCTGCGTGCGTGAACTGTTCTTATTATAAGTCGCGTTCGAGAAGACCGGAAGGATGTTTATATTGTGATGAAATGCCGCTTATACTGTTCCGACAATTGCATATTGACGTAGTAAAAAGGGGAACGTTTATATTCTGGCAATATCCGACGCCTTTACTAAATACGAGTATAAAGTGGTGAAAACCGTGCATAATACCTCGACACAGCCAGTCTTGAATGCGTTAGCGCAAAAGATAAGTTATTTTGGTTTACCGCAGATTATATTATCCGATCAAAGTACTGCGTTTACGCCCCTAAAATTTCCTTCGTTTTGCAATTTACATAATATTTAACATATTACGGTTGCGGTCCAAACTCCGCAAGCTAACGGTCAAGTGGAGCGGGCAAATTAGATTACTTTATCGTATTTGGCTACCACCGTTGAAAATGAAAATAATTGGGACGAACTCTTACCTTCACTTCAGTGGGCTGTAAACTCGCGAAAAAAAATTACAACGGGTTTTAGCCAGAACGAAATCATCTTTGATTTTAAATTAAGAGATGTAACAAGCAACCAACTTATCTCATTTCTGCAAGAGGCCGTTATATCGAAAATCAAAAACAATGAAATTGATATTCGAACTAAACGCAATCAAGCCTTAGCGAACATTGCTAAAGAGCGTCTGCAAGAGAAGAATTGATTCGATCGCAAACATGCACCACCGAAGAAGTGCGTATTAAACGACTTGGTGCTCATCGAAAATGATTTTCCATCTACCGGATAAAACTGTAAACTGGAGCCGAAGTTTAAAGGACCCTATACCATTTTTCGAGTCCTGGATAAGGATCGCTATGTAATCGAAGACATCAAAGGTTTACAAATATCCACTCGACCTATTTGTTTTGTCTTCACGTCCGCAAAGATTCGATCCTGGTGTGCCACTCCTCCCGAAGTTAAAAATACTCATGACGAAGATAACTTCGTAATCGAGGACAACCACGATGCAGGATTTGCCGAGCTGTCAGGCTAAGCCCGATCACACACACACACACCGACCTACATGATGACTAGTGAGAGACACGGCAGTGACCAACTAACCGCCGGCCGCCGAAGACGTACCGTGTTGCTATATCGTTTGAGTATTTCAAAGATTATTCTTGTATAATCATTAACCTTAATAAACATTTTTATCCTCGGAAAGACTGAATTACTTTCTTTTCTTTTCTATTATTTCATATCTTCGTGCATATTTAATGATCAAGACCTACTTTCACCCTGACACTTGTGTATAATATATTGTATGGTTAATTATCCAGGAGTACGACAATATCTTGCATGCATGTTTTTGAAATTCATCTGCAGAAAATATTCATAAATAAAAGGAAAATTAATCTAAGAAAATCTACAAAAGTAAATTGGTTGCACAAAATGGAAGCTGTTAATACATCATTCCCAAGTGATTCCTACTTTACTTGAAAAAATTCAAATAAAATTTTTCCCAGAACTTTTACCTTCAAGTTTGGCGCAACTATTTAGTAGCTTTAACCAAGATCTCCAAGGAATTCCTTAAGCATGAAGCACATATCTTTCAGATGAGATAAGACCACTTCAGTTTCTCAGGATATACATGACTATGTTTGTCCCTTTTACTTATGCATGCTGCTTTTGAATTTTTCATCACATTACCGGTCACTTGGAACGAAATTTTAGGTTGACCTCATTCAAATTCCGAGAGGATTTTACCTTAAAATCATTTCCTATATTAAATTCGTTGTCTTTTTTCAGAAGAAGGGACACACATATTCTCCCAACTTCTTGCAACACACTTAGAAAATGAACATTCCCTAGTGGTTAGTGGAAAAGGGTTCAAGACAACATGTAAATTTTGGCTTGAATATGGTAACAATTTGCAGTTATTGTGGTGATTTAAAAAATGACTCCTTCTGGTACTAGGAAATAATTATGCTTCCTTTTTCAGCTGGGCTAAAAAGCAGTCTGCGGCATTTGCCTCATATCTTATCACATGGGGACTCCTTTCCTAATTGCGGGTATCCAATTCGCGTAAGGAAAAAATATGTCTATATAGAAATTTTTTTGGTTACGGTTGCCAAAAAGTTTTTAAAAGTTGATTGGGTGCGTGAATTACGCAAAATGATTTCCCATCGTATATCCTTGACCGTTGAAAATTTATTTCACTTCTTTTGTGTGGTTTCCTTTGAAACAAAGATTAATTGAGATGGTTTGTAGTTCTGTTCAGCAAGTTTGAAGTTGTCTTCAACTTTCTGACGAAATTCATACCGACAATACATTCAACAGAATCGTTACATGACTTTTAGAAATGAATTTGAAGTTTTACTTCATAAGTTAAAACCCAAAAACGATTTCTTAAGATGCTGCGAGAAACTTTTGACTTGTGGATTTTGAGAAGAATGAATGAAATGAGGTTGCAGTCAATTACAATTAATTTGCGAACAGAAGAGGAAATAACTTTTACTACGTTTGTATTTTTCCAGGAAATGAAATTACTTGGAATCTTTTTTGAAGAATTGTGAAAATCTTTTACATAGACTAAGTTGTTTCACGTCATGTCTGTCTATCCGTGTGTCTATCTGTCTGCTTGTCTGTTTTTTCAGAAACTATGAGAGCAAAAATTATCGAATTCTGTTTAAAGCTCACAAGTGGTAAGTCATCCACTAAACCAAGATCCCGCTTTAAAAAATGCTATCGAAGGTAGCTCAGTGGGGTATTAAGTAAATATATTGATTAGAATTGTTAGAGTATGAAATCGAAAAGCCACCATATAGCTCAGCGGTGTAGGGGGAGGCAACATGAATAAAAAAATTGTGCCCTCTCGGCTTGGTTAACCAACTTTGAGACTAAAAGTCTGATCAAAATTTAATAAGTTTTTCATCCTTATGGACCGCAAATAATCAAGTTTAAAAAAATAAAACAAGAGTTCAATTATATTAATTTAATTAACACTTGAGATGTTACAAATCTGTTTTGCGATCCATAAGGGTGAAAAGCTTATCAAATATTAATCAATACTGACCAATATAGTATTCATCTAACAAGTTAAATTGTTTGAGAAAACTTTCTGAACTTCTAAAAGTCTGAGAAAAGAGAATGATCGTTAAGGACTGCAGCGGTGTTTTGCTGCCTCAGCGAATGGAATCAGTGCTACGTTGGAAATGTTCTTGTCTGGGGGCGCGTAAGTGCACTTGCAAGCTAGGTTTGTAGTGTTATTGGGAGGGTTCTTTTCACAAAGCACAACGACCTACTACAAAATATTTTCTTACTTACGATTTTTTTATGACCGAAATTAGAAAGGCGAAACCGATTGGCTGGTGAAAAAGGTGCTAATGGCTGAAGTAACCTGCCGAAAGGGATTAGCCGTGCGCAATATTGACCATCCAAGTGGTGGCGGTGCCTCCATGCGCCCCTCCTAACTGGATCGAAATAAAAAAAAAAAATGCTACCTTGACCCATAACGGTTGCGGAAGACCCAGCAGCCCTGTGTGAGCACCAGTTAAAATGAAACAAGTTGGGTAGACAGACCTACGCTCATGTCAGAAGGGTTTTGCACTCAACTTACAAAACTCAGTAACCAGCAACAAGAAACATGTCAAAGACGATTTTATTGCAGAAAATGTGAAATTCGAGGATCATACTATTATTAACAAAGTTGAACGAACTTTGACTTTTGTGGAATTAGTTATTTTTATACCCATAAATATCTCCCTTGATAATTTTTTCAGATTTTCTAGATCACAGGTGTCCATTCGCGAGGGAAGAAACACATTTTACATGTATTATCCCCCCCCCCCCACCCATTGTCCCTGTAATGGCCTATTTTTTCGAATCCTAGAATGGTTACAAAGCCCTTTTGCTAGGAGCTCTTTCCTGCCTCTTCGACGTGTTTCACCTATGAGTATTGATTGTAGGTGCTCATGTTCAGTCATTCATTAAATTGAATCAAGTGTTCAAAGCATGCACCTTAAACGTTGAAGTTGGGGAAAAATAACTCAAAATTATTCAATCTTCGCATTTAAAACAGCCATTATTTTGTTTTACGATTACTGATACCACTAACTGAACCGATTCTCAAAGATATTCATGATACCCATCATTCCTGAAAATTCCATGCAAATCCTAGCAAAGCTGTAGTATCTGAGTCAGTGAAAAGCGCATATTGTTCCATAGCCATATGTTTCCATAGTAATACAGCGCACATTGTTCCATAGTAATACAGGAAAATTCAAGCCGCTTTAACTTCGTTAAATACCCTTCGATCTTTATGAAACTTTCAGAACAGATCAAAATAGTCATCTGTGTGCTGAATTCGATTGAATTGACTTTTTATAAGATTGATCTTTTCTGAAAGTTTCATAAAGATCGAATAGTATTTAACGAAGTTATAGCGGCTTGAATTTTCCTGTATTACTATGGAACAATGTGCCCTGTATTACTATGGAAACATATGGCTATGGAGCCATTTGCGCTTTTTACCGACTTAGACACTACAGCTTTGCTAGGATTTGCATGAAAATTTCAGGAATGATAGGTATCATGAAGATGAGTACATACAACTGAAACAAGTCGAAGAGGCAGGAGAGAGCTCCTAGCAAAAGGGTTTTGTAACCATTCCAGGATTTGAAAAAATAGGCCATGAATCGATGATTGCTGTATAAAGGAGTGGCCCCTGGAAAAAAATGTCATGAAAGGTAGCCGATATGAGTATCAACTAAAAGTTCTCTATGAGAGCTTCTCAAACCAGTTCTTAAACTGTGTTTTTGCTTCAGTGGGGGCACAGGGGGGAAATACATGAAAAATGTGTTTCCTCCCTCGCGAATGGACACCCGTGATCTGAAAAATCTGAAAAAATTATCAAGGGAGATATTTATGGGATTAACTTTAACAAATCCCTCAGAAGTCAAAATTCTTTCAACTTTGTTATTAATAGTATGATCCTCTAACATTGCGTATTTCTTGATTTTATTCGTTGCTGGTTACTGCATTTTGTAAGTTGAGTACAAAACCCTGCTGACATGAGCATAGGTCTGTCTACCCAACTTGTTTTATTCTATCTTAAATGTGAGTGAAGAAAGCAAAAAAATGTGTAATTAAGTAATTATGTAACAAAATCTTCGTATGAGGTAAATGGTTCGTACATTGTAAATAAGGTTTTAAGAACCAAATGGCAATGGAAATGAATTAGTCCTTGGCTTTAGCACAGTACAAAGTAAAATTATTGGAAACATCAATGATATGAATCAAAATTTTGTCAAAACTGCAAAAACATAATCCTTTTTAGGGTTTTGTAAAATAATTTTACAAAACCCTACTAAAATCACGTCCATTTGTCCGTCTTTCCTAATACTTTTTCTCGCAAACATAAGATCTTGCAAGTAGGTGTAAAGTGGCGGTGGTGTTGTTTAAGGGAATATCCCCATACAGGGGACTAATCCCTGGAAAAAAATTTCATCAAATTTAGGCAATCTGTGTATCAGTTGAAAGGTATTAATGAGAAAAACAGGTCTTAAAATGACAAGTTTTGCTTTGAGGGTTGCAAGGGAAGGGCAAACATATACAAATTTTGTGTCTTTGTTTGTTGCATCTGGGGCTCGGAAAACCCAAGAGTTATTGTTGAAAAGCCTCTCTATCCTCAACGTGTGACTGTTTGCTGCAGTTTATGGTCCGGCGGAGTCATTGGGCCTTACTTTTACGAAAATGAGGCTGGAGCAACAGAAACGGTGAATGGATTGCGCTATCGAGAGATTATTAATGATTTTTTATGGCCGAAATTAGATGGTGTTGATCTGGATAATGTTTAATTCCAACCAGATGACGGTACGTGCCACACAAGCAACGAAACCATTGATATTTTACGGGAAAAGTTTCCGGGCCGTGTTATTTCCCGAAGAGGTGATCACAATTGGCCACCGGGATCTTGTGATTTAACATCTTGCGACTTCTTTCTTTGGAGCCACGTGAAAGAGAAGGCTTAGGCCAACAGCTCAGCATCGATTCAAGACCTCAAAGATGGAATTCGTGAGGCTATCGAGGACATAGGGCAGCCACTTTGCGATTTGGTTATAGACACTAGAAATATGTTGGAATTTTGATAAAAATTTTAGGAATGATTTGTATTATTGATGTGTTATTATGATTAATCAAAAACAAGGTTCAAACCACTTGAAACAGAATGGCAGGATATAAATATTCGAACTCAATTTATGAAATCTGTTTATAAGTCAAGTTTTGACATGCGGAACATACTGTTTGATTTACTAATTGTTTCACAAAACGTTTCTAGCAGGAGCACTCTCTTGTTACTTTGACTTGTTTTCATATAAATATACTTTGCTTTCTTTTTATCTCGAAAAGATCGTTAAATTTTTATTGAAATCAAACGAAATGTTGTCAATGTATAAATCAGATTTAAACAATTTACTTACCCACTCCTTCGACGAGCGCTCGTGTTTGGTGGGGGGTAAGCTTGCCTGAAAACTTGAATTATAAGTGCAAAAGTTCGCAATGACAAACAACAAAAATAATAGTCTAGCGACGCCAAGCCTAGAAAAATATTCATTGTGGATTCTATTAAGTGTAGTTCCCTTTCTACATTTAACCTCTAAATAGGCATGGATATTTCCATCTCTCCTGACTTGGTACCAGATTTAATTGCTATCAATCCTGGAGCATAAAAATGAGCTTCACGTAAAATTGATGATCCACAACCCGTGTCCTCTATGATTTCGTTTAGATCTTCTTTCGGAGTTAAGGAAATTTCATCTTCATCCTGTGATAATTGCTTATGCATATGTTATGGATTTTGGTGTTATGCATAGCCATTCGCAAAGTTCTTTCATCATTAGTTGCTTATGTGGTTTTAGACTGTTATTTCAGATAAGATAACGTTCAATCTCATTTTATGTGGTCATGGGTCACCAGACGATGCGAGACCTAATTTGATGATCACTTGGTTACTGAAATAAAATCAGGAGGGGGAAAGGTTGTCTGACACATAAATCACTTCCTGTCGAATTTATCACTCATTTGTAATATGTCACACGTAGTTACTCAGAGCTCCACGCAGTAACAGCTTTTGGATGATCATTATAATAAAATTTGCACTTCGCACACGTTCCATAAGCAGAATACGTATCCAACTCAGGACTGCCCATGCAAAATCAACAAAAAATAAATTCCGTTTTTCTGTTTACAGTAATAGCAGCACATTTTTCCATTATGACGTTTGATCACAGTCACGGATGAATTTGCGGTTACTCATGAGAGTAAATTGAAATCGATTGCCAATCGAATTTTCGATTGATGTCTCACAACAAATTACGCAGCATGAGAAATCAGGGAAATTTCTATTATCCATCTAAATTTAACAACCGTTCACAAACAGCGTTCTCTGCACTTCCACACTCCATCACGCAAAAAAATTCTTTTTGCCGTAATCCCAACGTCCGTCGTCATTTGCGACCAGCCAGCCACTCTTTTATTACCCAGTGCACAGCTAACCATCGTCGGTGAGATTACTCCAATTTCTCTCGTGCCGCAACGGGACTTTGCCAATTCGTTTTGTTTTGATGCAACTTGAGATGTTGATAGAATTGCAATATGCCAACTTGGTTTTTACATGACAACCTTATGTTTGGAATTATGTCCATATTCTTCTTTGTCGTAGCACTACAGCTCCTCTTGAGCCTTTGCTTCCCACTGACTCGGTCCATTGAACACGTCCTCCAATTTCGAAGTCCGAGCAGCAATGAACTATCTTCATTGACCGAGTCGAACCAGCGTTTCCTCGGTCTCCCCACTGGTATCCAGCGTTCAGTCCTCCCAACGAATACCTTTTTGGGTATCCGTTGTTCGCCCATATGATTCATGTGTCCATGTCTGCCATAGTCTTACAATCGTTGAGACCCGTGGCTCATGAAAAATTTCATACAGCTCATGGTTGTATCGAATTCGCCATTGGCCCCTTCTGGCTTCACTCCATTTGTTCACCTCAGGACCCATCACTCAAAGGCGTTCAATATATTTGCGGATGCTTGAGTTAGGTTCCATGTTTTATACCCATAGCATAACAGAGGTCTTATCACAGATTTGTATACTTGGAGTTTTGTTTTCCTGGATATGCATTTGACCTTCAAGATCGTTAAAACTGGATAAAATATTTTATTTGCGAGCTGTTTTCTTTGGTGTATTTCATCTCTTTCATTAATGGTTCTCATTATTTTGGCGCATAAATATACAAATTCGCTCACATTGGTGATAGTCCAAGTGTGATATTTTGTGTCCTTGAGTAATTTTTCCTTGACTGCATCATGAGCTTTGTTTCACTTTCAAGGATTTGTAGCTCTATTAGTTTTGTTTGCTGTTGAGTTTCAGGAAGAGTTCTTTAGCAGTTGTTAATGACAGTGACAAAATTTTGATGTCGTCCACATAGTCTACTACTTGGATCGACTCAAACATTCATGTACCTCGTGTATCTGTAGGCAGCTTCTTCATGACGTACTTCAGAGCCAAATTGAATAGCAATGGGGCCAGCCCATCTCCCTGGTTTAGTCCGATATTTGTGCCAAAGGCATCCATGAGTCGGTTATTGATGTAGACTTGGGAGTTCGTCGAGGTTATTTTTATTTTGGTAATATGGGCTAATTTGGCTGAGATACTAAAGCAAAGCATTATTTGGTACAGTACGTTACGATCAATATTGTCGTATGCTTGCTTTAATTAAATGAAAATTTGGTGCACGTCTACGTTAAACTCCCAGCATTTCTCAAGTACTTGCTTTACAGTGAAAAAAAGGTCTTTTGTCGATCTTCCTGCTCTGAAACTACCTTGATACTCCCCAATAATACTGTTGACGTATGATCTGATTTTCTAAAATCTTTGAAAATATTTTGTATGCTATACTGAAATGAAATGTTCGCGGTGTAGCTTGTCACCTTTTTTGTGGATAAGGAATATAATTGATTGGCCCCACTCGTTCGGTATATGTTCTTGTTGTTAAATGTGCTGAATGACTTTTTGAATAGCTTTATGAACACCGCTGCCACCATATTTGATGAACTTCACTGGAATTCTACCAATCTTTTGTGCTTTATTATTTTGTTGGGCTTTGATAATGGAACAAACTTCATCCAGAGTTGGCGAGGCCAATGTAACATCTCCGCAGACATCTATAGGCTCCGATGTTCTGGAGCTGTGGGGAGGATTGAGGAAGTTCTTGAAATATGATGCCTATCTTTTCTTAATCTTGGTTTCATCAGCGATAATATTTCCGATACCATCATGACAGAGCGTGGTTTTAGACTGATAACAACGTTTTAGGCTTTTCGCTTCGGTATGTTATCTTGTGTTGTTGCTCGCTAAACTTACTTCGATACTTCTCAATCAGTCGTCGTGGTATTTTGTTTTCTTAATTTCAATTATCTTATTCGCTGCTCTTCTGAAATTTGCATTATCTTCTTTCTTCAACCTGGTTTTTCTACCAACGTATTCCTTGTACACCTGGTTTTTTTTTGTCTAACGCATTCGAGCACTCATCATCGAACCAATCATTTCTCTTGCACTGGATTTGATGTCCGATCATCTTTTCTGCCACGTTCCTAATTGCCACTTTCACTTCCATCTAGAGCTCGTTGCTAATTGTCAGCAATGTGTCTGACGAGATACAAGCCAGGTCTTTGTCGAGGGTCTCCGTGAAATTTTTGGCCACAGACACCGTTTGGAGTCTTTTGATGTCAAATTTTTGTAACGAGCTGGTCATCGATGAATATGCCTTTGACATACGATATTGGTAAGTTAATTTGAGTTACAATTGGCTCCCCAGTATGTACGGATGTCAAGTATGCTCGAACCCCTACGTTGTTGAATTAGAACATGATTAATCTGGTTTTGTGTATTGCCATTTGGTGATACCTAGGTCATGTTATGAATGCGTCAATCTGGGAAGTAAGTGGAACGTATTACTAGGTTTCTGTTACATGCAAAGTTAATCAAGCGCTGGCTATTGTCGTTTGTTTCTTCGAGGAGGCTACATCCACCAGTCGTTCTTCGATGACATAACTCGTTGCTAACCATCCCAGGCTGTTCAAATCGCTCGAAGGAAGAGATTTCCCGAAGGAAATCTGAACCGTCCTCTCATCGGTTTTAGACGTGAAGTCTGGATACCAACCGGTCAACCAGTCCATGCACCCATAATCCATTTCGCGGTGGCTACTTGTCGGCTAACTAGTTTTGTGAGGATTTCAGTCGCAGGTCTTCCAAATGGATCACGCTCGATTACATTGTTTCAACCACCATCACGTACCCGTTTTAAACGCGTCAAAAATACAAACATACGGACAAGGAACCTATCCTTGCTTTATTCCGTATTTCTTCCATTTTTTCAGACAACACAAAAACTGGATTTAAATTCACGTTCCCGAAATTCACTGACGCGGTACTGAAAAACCTTCTACTCTAACTGGACTGCAAAATAAACGACTCTATGAAAAACACTCAGATCAAACTATGGTACCGCGTAACGAGTGCGACGCAAAACCAGCCATTCGTGGATTTCTACAACCCTACTCTCGTCACGGCATACTTACCGTTCGCTATCATTCCTGCTGGAAAAAAAGAAGGGTTCGCTGGAAAGGACAGTGTTGCTCTTTTTAGCCATTCATGTTTATGTTTATTCAATTATTTGGTGCCACCGATAAAGAAAATTTAAAATCCATATCTAGCTTCCCTAATGCTATGAACCAGTTAATGCTACTAGCGCTTGCTAGTCTCCGGTATGAATAGTTATACCAAACTATTCCACGATTTTGTTAGCTCCTTAGACTAAAGGAATTTAAAAGCTTAATCTTCAGGTTTTGTCATTCTGTATGAATCCTTAAATTAAATCATTTAGAGGGTGTAAACATTTTCACATCTTAATTACAGTCTTGTCTATATGTTACAATTACACTTATTAAAGATAATACGAATTTATCGCAGTTAACCATGCTTGTTTTTGTAAAATATATTTTATGTAAAGAATTATTCTTGAAAAGTCCTCATATGCATCTTAAATTATGTCAAATCCGATATGCTAGTTTCTTCTACGTAAATAATCCTTGATTGTTAGTCAGGGTTATGTTAGTTATTGATTATTTCCAAGCAAACATTAGATATTTGAAAAAAAATCTAGACCGAATAATTATTAACATCTACTATCGCAATATGCGTTTAATCGGACCGGCTTACACTCTTTCCTATTACGAATTTTATTTTTCTTAGTCACCACGCTACACTGTATTTACAATTCCCTCAGTTATTTTCCAATCCGAAATCAAGTATTTCACATATAATTTATCGTTTAAAACAAATTTCATTATTATACACTTAAAGTCTCTCTACCGCTCAATAACTTAAAACAAACAAATGGAATGAACAATCACAAAACTCATGCCAGATTAGTAGAAGTGAAAAAATAATACAATTGGAATAATATTTCAAAATATAAGAAGAGAAAAGTTAAATGCGTAAAAACAAATATCACTACCACTGAATTAATTTGATGGCAAATTATTTGATTTTATGTGGTCCTCATTCTAAGCACATAGGGCATCTTATTGCTCCAGTCGATTTTATTGAAGATTGGCGCGACACGGACGCCGCTTACGTGCTTGCAAGTACATTGGCTTTGGTGGCTAATTTCAAATGATCGACACGGCAATAACTTACATAAGTAAATAGTTTATAACCATGGTTGGCGGGTTCTTGCACTTCGATCACTCCCCAAGACAATTCGGTGGCCTATAGATAACTATTTTGACACTTCAAATACTGTACCAAACAGCGAGCTGAGTTCTATGGGACCGGCATCTTAAAAGAATGTTTGTTGGAAGTTTCTATATTTGTTTTCACGTTTCGAATATTAATTTGATTCAAATTTTGAAGTCAAGTCTAACTTGGCTGTCATTCTATCGTCATCTTCTTTCAAACGGTATTTACACCACCACACGCGATTTGTGATATTTCATCTCTTTGAATAGCTATCATCTACTCTAACATTTGGAAACAGCTTCCAAAACTAGGTTTAATTTGTTGCAAGAAATTAATGGCGAGATGGTATGCAAATCATATCTTGCTCTGGCACTTATTCCGTTAAATTAATGACATGGGCACTACCGATACTTCACCGTTAAACTTATTTGCTAACCTGCAAACAGTTGTCGCTGCATTCGTCTGACTGCAAACTTTTGTTTGCATTGAGCAAGAAGTAGCGCCACAACGCAAAAGCGAAAAATGGTTCGGTTCCTTCCTTTCCCTGTTGCCAGCAATCGCCTGTTCGGAAATACAGTTATTTTAAAATATAATCACATAGGGCTTCACTTACTGTACACGTGACTAAACCGGGATAAGATATCGACAACCGAAGCTGGTAAATTTTCGTCGAAAAGCGGTGGCGCATTGAAAACCAGGGCAGAGGCACTTCAAATAAGCTAAACTAAAGATGGGAAACTCGAGAACAACTTCCCTACCTCTCTGCTCCTGATTTGCCGTTACAGCTACTAGCATTTCTAGGCATTTAATGTCTCTGAAATATATTTATATGAAAGACATTTACTATGACAGTCAAACTATTAAATGTATAAAAATTTACTATTTAACTTTCACTGTGTAAACATTTATAATAGAACTATACAACTAAATACGTCAATTTATACTTAAACAGAATATTATATTAATATCCAAAAAGTACGAGCATTAATAAATACAACTTATGGAATTCCTTCTCGACACGTTTAAAAAAAACACAACTTTAAGTTTAGCTGAGCGTGTTCATTAATCTCAAACAACTGAATCATAAACCTAAGTTACATTTCGTTTTTAGGGTTTTGTAAAATAATTTTACAAAACCCTACTAGTTTCGCGACCAGTCTGTCCGTCTGTCCGTCTGTCCGTCTGTCCGTCTGTCCGTCTGTCCGTCCGTCCGTCCGTCCGTCCGTGTGTCACAGCAGTTTTTCTCGGAAACTACTTTAGCTACAAACATCAAATTTTGTGTGTAGGTGTAAAGTGATGATCTCTTCAAAGTTCAACTACAAAAAAATTTTATAAGGTATTTGAGGGGGGTCTCCCCATATAGGAGAGTGATCCCCCGAAAAAAAAATTCATAGAAGGTAGCCGATATGGGTATCAAATGAAAGGTCTTGACGAGAACTTTTCAAAACAGGTCTTAGTTTGGCAAAGTTTGCTTCGAGGGGCGCACAGGGAGGGGAAATGTACGAAAAATTTGTGTCCCCCCCCCCTCGCGATTGGACACCTGTGATCCGAAAAATCTGAAAAAAATCAGGGATGTAGGCCTTGGTGAGTACAACAACAACAAATATGTGAGAAGTCGCAATTCACTCAACTTTGTTAGTAAAAGTATGATTTATCGATTTTATGTTTTCTTGAATAAAATCTTAACGGTACCCTTAAATTCAATGAAATTCGGTAGGTAGATGTCTATTTATAAGGTTGATCTCTCCTGAAAGTTTCATAAAGATTGAATCATATTGAGTGAAGTTATAGCGGTTTGAATTTTCCTGTTTTACTATGGAACAATATGCGCTGCATTTATTACTATGGCAACATATGGCTATGGAACAACATGCGCCTTTTACCGACTCAGACACTACAATTTTGCTAGGATTTGCATGAAAATTTCAGGAATGATAGGTGTCATGTATATCTTTGAGAATCGGTTCAGTTAGTGGTATCAGTAATCGTAAAACAAAATAGTGGCTGTTTTAAATGCGAAGATTGAATAATTTTGAGTTATTTTTTCCCAACTTCAACGTTTAAGGTGCATGCTTTGAACACTTGATTCAATTGAATGAATGACTGAAGATGAGTACCTACAATTAATGCTCATAATTGAAACAAGTCAAGGAGGTGGGAGAGAGCTCCTAGCAAAAGGGTTTTGTAACCATTCTAGGATTCGAAAAAATTGGCCATTGATCGATGATAACAGTACAGAAGAGTGGCCCCTGAAAAAAAAATTCATCAAACGTGGCCGATATGAGTATGAAATTAAAGTTTTCATGGGAGCTTTTCAAAACAGTTGTTGAACTGTCAGTTTTTGCTTTAGTGGGGACACAGGGGGGGGGGGGGGGTGTAAATACACGAAAAATGTGCTTTCTCCGTCGCGGATGGACATCTGAAATAATTATCAAGGGAGATATTTATGGATATAACAATACCAAAAACCTCAGAAGTCGAAATTCGTTCAACTTTGTTAATAATAGTATGAGCTTCGTATTTCATACTTTCTCCAATAAAATCGTCTTTGACATGTTTCTTGATTTGATTCGATCTGCGTGACTGCTGTTTGTAAATTGAATACAAAACCCTTCTGACATGAGCGTAGGTCCGTTTACCCAACTTGTTATTTGATAATTTTGCTGACAATGAGACACGTGAATTCACATAATGTGAGAAACTAAGACAGAGTTCACCATAGCTAGACGAAATAGGACGCCGCGCATGGAATAGAATGCCCGCGTAGAGCAATTTACGGGAAACATGCAAATGTGGGAAGAATTTACGGTAGTGGGAAACATGGAAAGGTGATATGGTTCAGGAATGTGTGTTAACTCCTCCCTCCGCAAAAAATCGGTGTCCCACAGATTTATATGTTTATCGGGATGATTTCTAAAAGATTTGGGTAAGTATAAGAGACTTACCCAATATTACTCATATTACGCATATGATGGTTAGATCGAAGATTGTTGAAATCGTACTGTTTGCTGAAAAAATTTCTATTGTTCTCACATTTTCTAAATGTAGTCTATGGAGATAATGGAGATCGAGTAGCATATCCTTTTCTGTAAGGTTTTGTAGGAATATTTCAGGTGAAAGATGTAAAGTTTCGATGGAACTACTTTGATATGTAATGTCGTTTAGACAGATTGTGTCATTTTGAAAGGCTATTACAAAGGATCCGTTAATGAGCTGTGTCTTATTTTGGAACTGCAGTTTACCTGCGAAATTACTTACATATAATGCGTTCTCTCCTATCATATCTACGATTTGCTTCTCGTGGTACTGGAAAGTACAAAAGGCATGCGATCCGTCAAGAATTTGCGAGATGCAATCGTCTTTGTCCAATCGTTGGATTTGATTCCTGTTGTAAATCGTAACATTTTGCGTTTTAGAACAACCTGCTTTTACACCATACCGTGAATCATCTACGACAAACAAATTTGAGAAATTCAGGAGAATGGCTTTGTTTTGTGATACCGTAGGTCAGACGAAAATATTATTGAAGGTAGTTTTTCCTATTGCGGGGAGGCAAATTGCATAGAGGAGGAATGACTCTTTCATGAGAACGAGAGGCTCTGCGTATTCAATGGCCTGCACCTCGTTTGAATTTACAATACCACGCTTTGCAAGCTGACAAGCCAAAACAATTTCTTTGATTACGTCTTTTATAAAATTTAGTCGGTTGAAAAGTAGCTGTTCAAATTTTTCACGATTGTGATTGTCAATATCTGAAACTATTCTGTTGTAATTTTCAATTAGCTTAGTCGAAAGGTGTGTTAAGTGTTGATTTATTTTGTATTGTTTGTTGTTATTGTTAATTAAGTTATTTTGGCTTTTAAGTATACTGTCCCAATCTGTTGCATCCGGGCTACTCGCGATCCACTTCCAAGCTGATCCTAACCAATTTATTGACCGCTTAGGCCTACTTGAACTTAACTGGTCCAATAAGTTGTTGATATGTGTCATGGATTGATGTAGTTATGGGAGGAGTATGCTAGATCTGTTAACATCTCGTTGTATGGTCACCCGTGCTGTATTAAGGATATCGTGGTACGTGGAGATATTGATGGTATGAATGATTTTAAAATTACCGTCGATAATGCTGCCATAACCTTGGTGCATGGTCATGAGCGGTCTTTTATATTCGTGAACAGTGACCAATGAGTCTGCAGTGCAAAGGATGGCTCTAAAAAAAGAAAAGACGATTTTTTAGGACGTGGGAGGTTTGAGGGGTTTATTTTTAAGGTGCGATTTTTGAATTCTTTTCCCGGTTGACGTTTTCACAGAAACGCGGTTGTCTTTGTTGACTATATCTTTTTCGTAGAGGGGTTTAGTTTTAGCTTTTATTTGTTTATTGCGTTTAAACACTACCTCACCTGCTTCGTATTTTTTGGGATTCTCTCGACATTTATTGTGGGACTCTAATTGGGTTTTCTGTTTTCTCGCAATTTCTGTTTTTATATTCTCCTGCAATTTTGTGTTGTAGTCTGTTAAATTTTGATAATTAATACGTTGGGATCTTCCAAAGAAAGTGTCAGCAGGTTTGGTTTTTGTCACTGAATGGAATGTATTGTTATAGAGATCTACAGAGATCTCTACAATTTCTCTTAGGCCCAAATTTGGCATTTCTTTTTTAAGACATCTAGTGATCTTCAAAATGGTCGAGTGGGCACGCTCAATGGCACCGTTGACTTCGCTCTTGTGTGGAAGAGCTAAATACACTTGAATGCCGAGTGCCTCAATGAAGTTTAAGACAGTTGGACTAACGAAACTTCCTTCATTATCCGAAACTAGTATCCTAGGAACAGTGAAGTAGTGCAACAACCTGGCAATTTTACCGCCAAGATATGGGGCTGATTTATTTTCAATTCGGAAATACTTTACAAATTTGCTAAGTTTGTCCACACATGTTAGGAATTTTTCCCCGTTAATAGTACATATGTCCATATGTAAGATTTCAGTTGGATATTTTGGATCTGGAAATTCCTGTTATTCAGGCTTAAGAGGATGACGGTCATATTCACATGTGTTACAGATCTCACAATCCGTGATATAAGATTTAGTGAGCCGAGCCAAGGCCGGGAAGTAATAATTTTTAAAAATTTGCTCCTTATTTTCCTTACTATTTTGGTGAGCTCTGCGATGAATCTCACGTATGATTCTTAATTTGTTATCCTCGTTTGAGATATCTTCGACTACACGTTGGGTTATTCGGATCCTGAAGTTTTGAAAGTGGTCCTGGTAGAGTTCTTGTAAATTTTCTATGTGGGTTTCATAAATTTTTATTCCATTTACAACATTTGGGTTGAGATACTGTCGTAAGACAGGAAGTAAGGTTTTCTTATTTATAGTGGACAGTTGAATGTAATACCGATGATAGTTGGGGTGAGGTTCTTCGTGAGCAATGATATTATTTCCCTCCGAAAAAATAAGCTGCCTTTTAAAAACATTGATAGATGCTTCACAGCATGGAATCAGGTCACTATTGTCTTCCTGAGCGCTGTGAGCCGTCATGGAGTCGGTGGTAATCATATTAGCTTCTAGAGGCGATCTTGATAGAGCGTCATCTACAAAATTTGTTTTCCCCAGTTTGTAGTGAAGTTCATAATTAAACTCATCTATACGTGATTTCCATATTTTTAGCTTGGCACTAAAATTCCTATTGCTTAAGGCAAATGTGAGTGGTTGGTGGTCCGTAACAATTTTTACCTTTTTTGCACCATACAAATATGTTCTAAGTTTGTCAAGTGCCCAGACAATCGCCAGCATTTCCCTTTCTCCGGTCGCATAACGTTCCTCAGTTTTGTTCAGAGACCTCGATATGTAGGTCATTGGCCTATCCTTACCGATTTCGCCTTGCGACAAAACCGCTCCAATCGCATGATTGGATGCGTCAGTCGTCAGGATGAACGGTTTTTTGAAGTTTGGGAAAGTCAAAATTTTGGTGGAAGTTAAAAGTGTTTTCAAGTGATTGAAAGCCTTTAATTCCGCTGCTCCTAAACTTATTTTCTTTTTTTGGACTGGCCAGCCTTAATTTGGGCATTAGCACCCCTTGTGAGTTGTGTTAGTGGCCTTGCAACCTTGGCGAAATCCTTTACAAACTTCCTGTAATAAGAAGCAAGCCCGAGAAAAGCTTTGAGATCCTTGAGATTATCTGCAGGCTTTATCTCTTGTATGGCACTAATTTTCTTTGGATCCGGAAGAATACCCTCTTCCGAGACAATATAACTCAAAAACTCTACCTTTTTTTGAAAAAATTTAGATTTTTCGACATTCACTTTGAAGTTTGCCTTCTTTAACTGCGTTAATATTGCATGAAGATTCATTAGATGTTCGTCCTCATTTTGACCCATGATGGCAAGTCGTCGATATACACGAAACAAATTTTGCCGATGAAAGGCTTCAATACGTCATCTATTGCTCGTTGGAATATAGCGGGTGTATTTTTAAGCCCGAATGGGAGCCTATTCAACTCATATTTCCCATTTGCTGTCGAGAATGCTGTCTTGGGAATGTCACTTTCTTTCATGCGTATTTGATGAAAACCGGACGTGTGATCTAAAGTCGTGAAGTACTTACAACTTCCGAGGCTGGCTAAGGTGTTAGTAATATCTGGAATGGGGTAAGTATTGGAAACGGTGGCAGCATTTAACCTCTTGAAATCAATTACAAACCTGTGTTGTTTAGCACCAGATGAACTAGCCTTTTTAGGCACCACCCAAAGTGATGAATTGTAAGGACTTTTTGATGCGCGAATTGTGCCGTCTTTAAGCATTTTTGCGATATGTTTTTCGACTTTGGTATATATTGGGTCTGAAGTAGTTGTTTTTATTTCAGGCTGTACATTAGTTTCGATCATTTCACTGTCAGATATGGGACCAAAGATATTTTGAAATTCTTTGAGGATTTCGTTCAGTTTAGAATTTAACTCGGGATTAAGGTGTAGGCATTTAGCTTTGATAGCGTTAACCTAGTTAGAGAATTTGGATTTTAAAGGAATCTTTATGTTAGGGCTAAGGTAGAGAATATTATGCTTCCTATCAATAAAAGCTTCTAATGATTTGAGCGTGTCATCGCCAATTATGCCGCCAAAGGAAGAGAGACCAAGAAGAACGTAAAAATCAAGTATAGTGTCATTACCAACGTTTTTGAAAAAAGCTCCACTGATTTTTGAATTTATTATAATGACAAACGGTTTATTTAGAAGTTTAGCCACTTGCAATAATTTAGTATTAATAAAATTTTTGTTTGTCCCTGTGTCCACCAAAAATTTAAGTATTCTTCCATCTTTGGCATGATATTCTATGTATGGTACACTGGATAGGCGTCCATCATAAAATTTAGGTCAAAATTTTCCTCTGCAGATTCTTGATTAGCTCCCTCATCTTCAAGCAGAGCCTCGATGCACGTGTCTTCTGGTGTTTCGAAATCCTGTTGGGTGTTCTGGTCCTCTTCGACATCAATATTGAAAAGCTTTTGGGATTTACGCGAAAACTGCAAGGAACTGTTAGGGCATTTGTTTGGCTGGAAGTTTCCAGGTCTGTTCTGATAGTCTATTTGGCGGGTTTGTATAGTCTTTTCAATGTCCATTGGTACAGGAGATCTCGGTTGATGCGGCCTTGGAGGTGGTGGTCAGTTGTAACTAAGCGGTTTTTGGGGGAAAGTGTTTCTCTGGATGTTGTAAGCTCTGATTCGATCTAAAAGTGTTTGGTTTTGTTGAGTATTAAAGGGTTGTCTAGCATTACCAGGTTGTCGATAAAATGTTTGATTGATTGGAGCAGTCACTGTATTTTTGAAAAATCCTTCGTGAATTGATGCGTTCCTAAAATTCAAATTTCGGAATTCAAGGCAAGATGCATATGCCTCTGGTAAGGTTTGAGGCTTTTGAATAATGAGCGTTCTAGATAAATCACCATTCAAGCCTCAAATAAATACGTCAGGAGCTCGATTGCGATAGCTACCAGTCAAGGCGGAAATTGTTCCTGCAGAATGGTCCTCAGTTTTAATATTATTAATCAGCAACGAAAGTTGATGGTTGACATGAACGTAAAACTTGTCAACGCTCAGGTTCTTTTGGCACATAGCATGGACCTGGTACTCAAGCGTCCTTACATCACTTTTATCAGCGTAATGTAATGACAAGCATTTTTTCATGCTCTGCCAATCCTCGTCAAAAATATTGTAAGAAATGAGGGCGGCATCTGCCGGTACTCGTATTTTTTGCCTTACGTGCCTGAAACTGGCCCTGTAAATCGGTTTGTCCTGAACTATTTTATAGTCTTGCAGGATTGTCTCCACACTGTGGATCCACGACATATACTGCACGGAGTTTCCTTCGAACGGTTGAAGGTCCCTTACACAGCCGGGGAGTTTTTTTTTATTGTGACAAGATCCACGATGGTGCTAGGACGTGCTTGAACCTTAGGGGAAGATTGAGGCACAAATCTATTATTCTCTTCTAATAATTTAAGCCTACTTTCAATACACTTTGTTTGATGAGAAATTGAAATTAAATTACCGATTTCACGCGAGATAAATTCTTCAGTCCTTTTGAAATTTATTTCAAGGTTTTGAAGTTGTTCTATTTGAGAACTTATTTGTTCAATCCTAGCTAGTCTTTGTTGAAATCCTTTAAATTGTTCTGTTTGAGCGTTCACTGCCCCTGTCAGTTGAACGAGGGTATCGTGGAATTCCATTTTAAAATAAGGAGAGGCAAGAACACACAGTAAATTTAGCAAACGAAAACAATAAGATTTGACAAACGTATAACACCGCAAATGCGAACTTTGTCTTTCGCATAAATATTCACAATTCACTTTTACTTTATTCACGTGTTGAAGGTTATATTTATAAATAACAAAATAATCAAAATCTGATTGTCAATAAGATAATAAATTTAATTTGATTTTGAAAAATAAAATGACTTACAATGTAATAAGATACTCCAGCATATTGGACAGTCCGTGTTATTCCTTTTTAGGGTTTTGTAAAATAATTTAACAAAACCCTTCTAAAATCGCGTCCTGTCTGTCCGTCTGTCCGTCTGTCCATCTGTCCGTCCGTCCGTCCGTCCGTGTGTCACAGCAGTTTTTCTCGGAAACTACTTAAGCTAGAAACATCAAATTTTGTGTGTAGGTGTAAAGTGGTGATCTCTTTAAAGTTCAAATATGTAAAAATTTTAGAAGGCATTTAAGGGGGGTCACCCATATAGGGGAGTGACCCCCCGAAAAAAAAATTTCATTGAAGGTGGCCGATATGGGTATCAAATGAAAGGTCTCGATGAGAACTTTTCAAAACAGGTCTTGGTTTGGCAAAATTTGCTTCGAGGCGCGCACAGGGAGGGGAAATACACGAAATATTTGTGTCCCCCCCCCCTCGCGATTGGACACCTGTGATCCGAAAAATCTGAAAAAAATCAAGGATGTAGGTCTTGATGAGTACAACAACAACAAATACGTTAGAAGTCGCAATTCACTCAACTTTGTTAGTAATAGTATGATTTATCGATTTTATGTTTTCTTGAATAAAATCTTAATAGTGCCCTTAAATTCAATGAAATTCAGTACACAGATGACTATTTATAAGATTGATCTACCCTGAAAGTTTCATAAAGGTTGAATGATATTTAGCGAAGTTATAGCGGTTTGAATTTTCCTGTATTACTATGGAACAATATGCGCTGCATTTATTACTATGGCAACATATGGCTATGGAACAACACGCGCTTTTTACCGACTCAGACACTACAGTTTTGCTAGGATTTGCATGAAAATTTCAGGAATGATAGGTGTCATGTATATCTTTGAGAATCGGTTGAGCTGGTGGTATCAGTAATCGTAAAACAAGAAAGTGGCTGTTTTAAATGCGAAGATTGAATAATTTTGAGTTATTTTTTCCCAACTTCAACGTTTAAGGTGCATGCTTTGAACACTTGATTCAATTTAATGAATGACTGTAGATCAGTACCTACAATTAATGCTTATAAGTGAAACAAGTAAAGGAGGTGGGAGAGAGCTCCTAGCAAAAGGGTTTTGTAACCATTCTAGGATTCGAAAAAATTGGCCATGAATCGATGATAACAGTACAGGAGAGTGGCCCCTGAAAAAAAATTCATCAAACGTAGCCGATGTGAGTATGAAATAAAAGTTTTCATGGGAGCTGTTCAAAACAGTTGTTAAACTGCCAGTTTTTGCTTCAGTGGGGCACAGGGGGTAAATGCATGAAAAATGTGTTTCCTCCGTCGCGGCTGGACATGTGAAATAATTATCAAGGGAGATATTTATGAGTATACCAATACCAAAAACCTCAGAAGTCTTGATTCGTTCAACTTTATTAATAATAGTATGATCTTCGTATTTCATATTTTCTCCAATAAAATCGTCTTTGACATGTTTCTTGATGTGATTCGATCTGGTGACTGCATTTTGTAAATTGAATACAAAACCCTTCTGACATGAGCGTAGGTCTGTTTACCCAACTTGTTTGATCCCGCTATTGATGGATTGTGGTATTGGCGAGAGCGTACTGCGGGACGGGTGTGGTCACAAACCTGTATCTATAATGATTTGGTCTTCCTTTGATTCACTGATAGTTCGCTTACGGTTGTATCCTTTTCCTTATGAATGTTTGTTTAAATGTTCTGGTATTCCTTTTTTTACTGTTTATAGTATATTCTAACTTGTACTTGCACTTTTATTTTATTATTTCCCACTTTTGATAGTCAGTACCAATAAAGTAACTTTTCGTAATCAGCTCCTTTTAGCTGATTTTTCCACTTGTATTCGCACTTTTATTTAATTTGTTCCCACTGTTAATAGTGAGTATCAACTTGAAGTCTTTTTTTTATTTTATAAGTTTATATATACATATTTTTTTATAGTCAGCTCCTTGCCGGCCTCTGCAAAAATTCAAGGACTTAAAAGCCTCAGTTAAGTCCACTGATTTGTTTTGATTATATTAAAACTTATTTATAACACACTTTTGCACTGCTCGGGCGCCACTTATGGAATTCCTTCTCGACACGTTTAAAAAAAACACAACCTTCTATTTAACTGAGTGTGTTTATTAATCTCAAACAACTGAAACTAAACCTAAGTTACATTTCGTTTTTTTTTGACAATTTTGCTGACAATGAGACACGTGAATTCACATAATGTGAGAAACCAAGACAGAGTTCACTTTATTTAGACGAATGCCCGCGTAGACAATTTACGGGAAACATGCAAATGTGGGAAGAATGTACAGTAATGGGAAACATGGAAAGGTGATATGGTTCAAGAATGTGTATTAGCTTACATACTTGACCCTCTTAAAAGAAGATTTTCAAATGATCGCAATCATATTAGACGACAGTGGAGAATGTGGAAAAAAATTATTGTCTTACACAAATTTTTGGTACATTTCGCCTTTCCCTGCACCCCCTAATTTATTTATTTCAGATTCTGAAAGTTCTAATCAAAACCTTTCATTTGATACCCCACTCGACTACCTGTGATTAAAAAAAAATTTTTAAGGGCTCATTCGTTATTAGACCCCCTTGAAAAAAATTTTAAATTTTTGGTTAGACCTAAACTTTGGAGAGACCATCACTTCTGACCTTTTTACAAAATTTGAGCATTCTAGCTCATATAGTTTCTGAAGAAACTTGCTGTGTCGCACGGATAGACGGACGGATGGACACACAGGTCACGAAACTAGTAGGTCTTTGCAAAAGGTTTTTCAAGAGGAAGCGAAGACCGGTGGTAAGTATGCTGTAATGAGATTGGGTTTACTTTAAATCCGTGAATGATTAGTTGTTTGGCTCGGTTACGGGTTGGCATAATTCAATACGACATATTTGATTAACGTAGAGTATTTTCATCTGGAATTCGAGTAGCTGAATTCTGGCACCACGTTGGTATTTAGATCGCGAATGTGCAGATCCGTTGTTGACTGATCGAAAGCCTCACAAAAGCAAATTTACGGTAATGACAAAATGTTCGGAAAATTGTTGAACGCGTTTTAAACGAGCTTTTTATTTCGGTGGCTGAAAGAAATGTGTCCGGACTTGGTCTACTTGCGTAGGACCTGTGAACAAATTCCTCTCCGAACTAGCTAGCCTGCAAGCAGCCAACGCGGAGTAGATTAAGGGTGCCCGGACTAGTTGACCTGGTTGGTACAGTCCATTGGTACGTATCGAGACATCACGTCTTTCACGAAAGAGAGGTCGGCTTAGATCTTCTTCGGAAAATCTCGAACATAAAAAAAATGTAGTTGAAAGTCCTTATAATTCATCCCAACAAAAAGTAACAATGCTGAAAAATATATTTGGGAAGTCAAAGATTAGCATCCGCTTAACAGAAAGATTATAGGCGACAAAATCCTTTCTGGAAAATAGGAACTTGTATCGCACAAATCCGTGTCAGTTGCTTCTTTCATCATCTCATCCACATTTTTACTGTCAAATATTTTATAGCAGGAAAACTTGTACTACCATCCAACATCCTAAAGTATAATTCTCAAGTCCTATAAAATTTCGCCATCAGAATAAAGGAGCTGTATTATTCTCTTTAAAATTGAAGACAGTCTAGAGGATTCTCTGAAATATCATTACGCTGCGCTGTAAACATAATCTTTCATTTAGAAGCAAGTACCGTTTTATGAACTCAATAGAATGAGAATAAAATTAGTATTAGGTGCTTACCATAAAATTCAAGTGTCGTTAACGTGTCTTGCACACAACGAAGATACAGGCCCCATTTCATACTCTTAAAGAGTTTGCTTGCAAACTTCAAGAGGCACTTTTCATGACGCTTTCATTTTCATCATAAAGGTGAAATTTTCAAAAAGAAAAATTAAGTTGATTGTAAGATGTTCCTGTTCCATTCAAAATCTGACGGTACTTGACTTGCATGCTTTATAGCCTCTTATCAACAGCAACAAGGACACATAAGCGTTGGTCCATAGAATTTAGACGACGACGACGACGGATAACGTTGACATTGAGGAAAAGGACTAAATAACATCAATAAGATGTTGATGCTTTTTGTATGAGAGTTTGTTCAATTTCTTAATTGTTCACTGGGAACATTTCGGTTGATTTTATGTCCTGTATTATTTTTTGAGTGCTTTTTAATCGTTTTATAATAGGAAATAAAACGGAAACGAGCGATTTCGGTGTCACACTTGGCATCATTCCATGCGACTTTGTGGCGACGAAAGACTACATTTCCCATATTGTTTGGAATGGAACATATTGTACTTGCGAGTACAATAGAATGTCAAGGCTTTTTATTATTGAGCAAAAATAAAAGCGATGTTAAGTGTATGTGCAGATTGAAACGGTGTATTGTTCTGCATGACACGGTGGAACAATAAAACAATACTTAGACGGCTGTATTGATTAATTATTGAATGGAATAGGAAGCTAAACCAAATGCTTCGATAGTTTTGAAAAGATTTATATCTTTTAAATCATGAAACTTGAAGGTGCAAACTAAATTTTTAACCGTTTATTTATTGATGCTCTTGTGCAATGATTTCGCAAGGGCCTAATTGCCTCTCCATCAGATCCCCCATCGTAGCGAGATATCTCAAAAACTTTTGAAGCCGCCACATTAAACTTAATGGGATGGTCAGAACTATAAAATTTGGCCTTTTAAGTCACGTGAAAGCTAATTTTTTGCATCAAAAATTATTCAAACAAAAGATGTTTATATTAGACAAGCTTACAATTTCTAAAATTACAAAATAAATTTGTATCTCGTTGACCCAAGGGGAGCCAAAGTGCACGAAAATATTTTATCCTCCCTCTATCTCGAGGAACCCAATGAATCAATATCTCCAAGTGGGGATGGGAAAAACCGCACCGGCTTAACCGAAAACTAGTTTTTTGAGTCGAAACCCGGGCTTTTCCCCGGAGGCTTTTTCTTCCCGGTTTAAACCGGTTTTTCTATCAAATTGAAAAATACCGAAGAATCAAAACCGGAAAACCAATATTTCACCATTCCTACCTAGGCAGCATTAATCACAACTGTCACCAGAGCAAAGTGAATTTCTATGTTTTATTAGTTCTTGCTATTATTTGTTTATATTTTGTTTTAAAGTCAAGCTAGCACTCGATTTACAATAAACGCAAAATGACTGGGGTCTGAACTCAATGTTCTGTCATCCTTAAAATGTAAATGAATGATTTAGCTTAACAGTAAGCTATCGGCTTGGATTTAAATATTCTTGTGTCTCATTTTTAACACAAAGGTGAGATATCCTTCAGTTCATCTTGGTTTAAAAAAATTTTGTGAGTAAAAAATAGAAAAAGTATTTACACCTAAAGTCAATCAATGTACATAAACATATGTATACAATTAATTTTAACTCAAGTTTTTTTTATTTAAAAAAATGGCTAAAGGAGAAACCGAAAGCCCCGCTATCTCGAAAAACCGGTATTTTTATGCTTTAAAAAACTGCTCGGTTCAACAGAAGATGACAAAACCGGAAAACCGAAGAACGGGTTTTCTTGCCAAAACTACCACCCTTACTTTAGAAGTACAGTTAACTAGCAGGGATGTGTTCTTACTAGAAGTTCTTTGAATCTAACCTAGAGTTTAAAACAACTTTTCCAATAATATGAATCGATTATTTAAGTTTTGAATTAATTGTAGATACATATGTTATTTATAGCATATCAGTCAAGCATATTGAAAACATCGAAGGATTATTCTATAAACACAAAATCTGTTGAGTGCTTGGTCATTTGAACATAATTATCCAAATTAAACACTTTTCTCAAAATACGCATGACACTCTGCAAAAATATGTAATGTATTTGTGGATTAAATAATATCGAACATCATTACCAGTTACAGTTGTAACTCTACAGGGTTTTCCAATAAGAGGTGTTATTTTGATATTAAAAAGAAAAATGCCATTTTTTAATATAAATGATGATGTTTATTTCATTATAAAGAAGAAGGTATGTCGTTAATAGTGAAATATAACATCAAGAAAATGATCATCACGACCACGCTTACAGGACCATATCCTTTTCATGAATTTCCATTACCAAATCGCAAAGTCGCTGCCTTATGTCCTCGATAGCCTTACGAATTCCATCTTTGAGGTCTTAAATCGACGCTGGGTTATTGACGTAGACCTTCTCTTTTATGTGGCCCCAAAGGTCGCAAGGTGTTAAATCACAAGATCTCAGTGGCCAATTGTGATCACCTCTTCGAGAGATAACACGGCCCGAAAATTTTCCCGTAAAATATCAATGGTTTCGTTACTTGTGTAGAGCCGTCTTGTTGAAAGTTAACGTTGTCCGGATCAATACCATCCAATTCCGGCCATAAAAAATCATTAATCAACTCTCGATAGCGCAATCCATTCACCGTAACTGTTGCTCCAGCCTCATTTTTGAAAAAGTAAGGTTCAATGACTCCGCCGGACCATAAACCACACCAAACAGTCACACGTTGAGGAACGAGAGGCTTTTCAACAATAACTCTTGGGTTTTCCGAGCCCCAGATGCGGCAATTTTGCTTGTTGATGAAGCCACAGAGGTGGAAATGGGCCTCATCACTCAAGATGATTTTTCGATGGAATTCCGGATCATTTTATTGCATTTCAAGGACCCAATCAGCAAAAACGTGACGTTGTTGATGATCGACCGGCTTGAGTTCTTGTGTTAACTGAACTTTATATACCTTAAGACCCAAATCTTTGTGCGAAATACGGTGTAATGACGTTTGTGAAATGCGTAATTCCTAAGAACGACGAGGAATGGACAAACCTGGGTTTTCCTCAACACTTACGGCTACAGCAGCAATATTCTCGGCTGTTCTTGAGTGACATGCACGGTTTTTATTCTTCACATCACTAAGTTGTCTCAGTAACTCGAATTTTTCCACCAATTTCTGTATTGCGGTCCGACAAGGTGCTTCACGACGACCCAAAAATGTTCGAGTTTTACGAATGGTCTCTGCCATATTTTCACCATTTTTATAGTGTATTTTAATAATTTCAATGTGTTGTGGAAACATGTATCGTTCCAGTTTTATTAATAGCGTAATTTTTACTTGTCAAATGTCGAAAAATAACAGCTTCAAAGTGAGATCCACCGAAATAGCGGGCTACTCAAATTAATACCTCTTATTGGAAAACCCTATATTTGCATGAAATTGTTATACCTGTATAGTATCTCACTTGATTATTATCAGGAAACGTGCCAATAACACTACTCTACAAATCTGAAGGAAAAATCTACGACTGATGTGCTAAGAGGTCTGCGAGGGTATTTGAGGTGTTCTGATTACGAATTTGAGTTTACAAATTTTATTTACTACAACGAATCCGAAATACATTTATACTAAGTCTTTTGTCGACAATTTTTTCGCAAATGCTGACTTTTGCTTATATTGCTGATCGCTTTTCCTCATAAGGGACCAACAGTAGTCCCCCATCATTACAGGATCCCATCGCCTTGGTATTGTTGCTCCATTATTAGGATATGCTGGTGGAAACTTTATCTTTGCGCATCGCTAACCGTACCCGAATTTTCAAGAAAGAATTTTAAATGTAAGCGGAGGAAGTGGATCTTAAGGGACATGCAACAGCTCATTTTGTAATAGTACTTGAGTTTCTATTTTTTTTTTTGTTTCATAAAAACTCAGAAACAATTGTTTAAACGACTTCCACGCAGCCAATACAACATTACTTAATGTTTGATGAAATTTCTCATTCTTTAGAATTTTTCGAATTTGAGGTCCAAAAAATATACCTTCTTTAGCTTGGCATCGCTTGACTTAGGAAAAATTTGTTTAAGGCATTTTAATTCATCACCGTCTTTATTAAATTTTTTAACAAAGTTTTTCATCAATCCAAGCTTAATATGTAATATAGGTAACAAAACTTTTTTGGGATCAACGATAGGTATGTTCTTCATGTTAGCCTGGCCTTGCCAAAATTGAATTCTCTGAAGCCACTCTTTTACTTTATAGTGGCTTGCTATTGCTCTACTATTCCAAAGACACAGAAAACTGCAATACTTAGTAAATCCACCCTGAAGTCCAACTAACAATCCTATGACTTTTAGGTCCCCACATACTTGCCACTTGTAAGCATCATAAGTTATTAAATTTAGAATCTGTGACATACTTTCGTATGTTTCTTTCATGTCAACTGCATGCGCAAGAGGAATAGACGGTCTTTTGTTGCCATTATGAAGCAAAACCGCCTTCAAACTTATTCTAAGGAGTCTATGAATAAACGCCACCCGTTCGGACTATGCGCAAAGCCCAATCTTTCCATAACACCATTTGGACTAACACAAACACAAATTTTATCTTGCATGATGAAAAACGAGGAACGCTCCTAGTTACGGGTTCTAGAAATTGTTACTTTTGTTCCTGATGCCAGTAATTTCCACTTTTGTAGTTTTGAACCCAATAGCTCAGCATGGTCCTTGGAGAAGTGAAGCTCTCTTACTAGGTCGTTCAATTCAGCTTGTTCGATTAAACAGGGTCCTTTTTTTCATTATTTTCAGGAAAATTGGTTGCGCCCGTTTTTTCTGCACTGTCCAGTTCTCCTTAGTAATCATATCCCAAATCTTCTTCCCAATTTGCTGGGGGAGCTGGAGCTGGTAAGCCTACTCCGTGAGGAACAGGTCTTGTTGCTGAAGGAATCTCTGGATATTCAATATTATGCATCTTTTTTCTTGAAAAACCAGACATTCTTGTCATACAAAAGTAACAGTCGTTGAAAAATACGAAAAATGGATTGAATGACTAGAGACCCTATATAAAGCCGAGATGAATAAATGGGGGATACAGTAGTAGTAAAATCTGCGATAAGAGTAGAGTGCAAGTTGTAGGCGAGATTGATTGATAGTGAAGTAAAAGATTTTCGTGATACCTGTATATTTGAAGACAGTTGAAACATAAATTGATAATACAAGTGAAAACTAAATTAAAGTGCGATTTGTAATATAGGGAAATTAATTATTGTGGATTCTTAGTAAATAAACTCTTTTTACTTAATTTAAAAGAGTGCGTTTTCACTTTTCCGGGACATTAAGCTTGTGGGCCGCGAACCGTATCACGTGACAATACTTTGCCGAAAATGAAGTTATGCGTAAACACACACAAAAAAAATCTACGGTCAAACTGATAACTTTTGAAAGACGGTTAAAAATAGTTTCTTACGGGTCAAAAAGACCCGCTTTATACAAACAAGGGTTAGTGTACAATTATTTTTCATTATACTACTATGAAAGTCGTTTGACAGATAATCACTACAATCAACTTTTTGGCACAAGTTATCAACAAATTCAAAACATTGTCCAACTTTCTAATGAAAATGATCTAATCTAAATTCAATGAGATAACAACAAAGAAGTTGATGCTTTCCTTACATTTGATAAGCACATCGAAGTTTGAACTCTAGTTGTAAACTCATAATTTTAATCTAGTTGCAGACGTTTTTCACGGTACCAGATATTGTAAAGTCTAGCGCCACGACCGACATCCCGCGAAATGAATCACGAAACAGGAAGATTCCATTTAAATTATGCAAATGATTAACATTTGCGACGTTTATCACCTGTATTTTATAGATACAAACCTATTTAAATGCGTACATAAGCAAATAATACGTCTCAAGATGTTTGCTTCAAGCAAAATCACTCCACGCAATTGTAGAAATTCTTATGAATAAATTATAAATTTAATCAAATTTGATCCAGGACTAATATCTCTGCTTGTATGCAGCTTACAATTGCTTTAATCTACAGCTTGAAATGAGATACATTCAAAATAAGCCAGAAAATTGGGAGTTGAATGGGTTTTAATAAAATAGTGAAAAGGTGTGAAGCGACGAATGATAGTAGGTTATTTTTTATAACTATGTTTTATTTAAATGAGTTTTTAAAAATAGATCGTTAAAGAATCTCTAATGAAAAGTAGTGACACTTCAAATGAGGTCCCAAAAACAAAAAAAATGCGCCCAGATTAGAGGCGTGTTGAACAAAAATATTCACACAAGGCATATCCATACATCCCTGAGCTTTAACATGCTCTTATCATAAGAATAAAATTAATTGAAAAAACGTTTGAAAATATTTAAATCGATTTCACCGTGCCCTAAAAGAATGAAAAAATTTCATGGAACCAGTATCATATCAGTTTTCTCTGTTTTTTTGTGAAGGTGCACATATTAGAAGTTTTTGAGTTGGAATGGGGAAACTGATGCATTTTGAAGTCGGTTTTCTTTTATAGGTCTTTGTACAATTTTTTTTACAAAAACCTACTAATTTCGCAACCTGTCTGTCCGTCCGTTCGTCCGTCTGACCCTCTGTCCGTGCGTCACAGTTAATTTCCTCAGAAAATATAGAGCTAGAATGCTCAAACTTTGCGTAAAGGTTAGAAGTGATAGTCTCTCAAAAGTTAAGGTCTAACCAAAAATTTTAAATTTTTTTAAGGAAAGTCCTCCCTTATACCGAATTGGCTCTTAAAATTTTTTTTAATCAAAGGTAGTTGAGTGAGGTATCAAATGAAAGATTTTGATTAAAATTTTTAAAATCTGAAATAAAAAATTATTTTATGAAGTAAGGGGTCCAGGGTAAGGCAAAATGTACCAAAAATTTTGTGAATTATTTCCGACAGTCGACACAAGGCTGGTTCTGCTCTCATTAACGACATGCGATTTAGTACAGAAATGAATTGTAAGCACTTCCTTTAACGGCCGCTTATATCCTTGCTCGCACAAATTACTCCCTCTTTGCGAACGATTTTGCTGTTATTTTCGTTCAATTGAGTTGTCGTCAAGAACTATATTGTACAGCAACAAGATGGTGGCGCTAGACTTATCGTCACAAAATCACAAATACGAGACGTTTAATTTGGCGTCAACTTCAACGAATTTTTCGTGTCGTCCGATGCGATAACGTTCCGATAGCTTTCCATCATGAATGCCAAATTGTTACATGCACACGCTATACATCCAACCAAGCGAATGTCGGATTTCTGCACAAATTTCACTGTTCTGTTTAGCGTGGCTTAACACATTTGAGATCTGCCTAAAAGCAAGCTTACAGCTACATATAGCTCCAGGTCGACTGCAATTGAAACTGCTTTTTGCTGAATAAACATGGTCACGAGCCAAATGAAATTTTCTGGGGACGCGATCGACCAATGCCGAAGTTCTCAGCTTTTTTCGACTTCTCACACTACACGCGTGACTAACGCTAAGCGTTTGGCCCCTGCGCTCGCTTGACTTTTGCCCGAACAAACAAAGAAACTAAATAATTGTGTAATGAAGAAAAAAAACAACACGTAACGCACTTTTATCGAACTTACTTGTACGCTTCCTGCTTTGGGAAACTACGTCAAAAACTTTACCTACAAAACATTTCCTCTGCTCCTTTTTTCCACGTACACAGAGCTGGCGTGGCGCATATTCTGGTGGCTATTTCTCTAATCCTAAAGCCTTTTCATATTGACTCAAAATTATACAAAAATAAAAACTTGTGCCACTTACTTCAACATTTTTGCCTTCTTCAAATTTTCTCTTCAATTTCTTTCACTCAAACGTCAAGTCGTGGTTCAGTACCAGCGATTTAGTTTTAACTAGCTCACCACCTATCGATGTCAGTGGCGTAGGGTGTAGGGATCTGCTGGTTGGCATCAGTGGCGTAGGGTGTTGGGATCTAGTGGTCACGTCAATGGCGAAGGGCGCCAAGGTCGTTGTTATCACAAAGCGAAGGCCCGAAAGGGTCTGCGTTGCTACGAAGAAGAAGAAGATATAACTTAAATTCTGTTCTGAAAAATTTTAGTTCAAGAACTCATCAACCTATAACTTGATTTTAGGTTTCGTGGAAATTCGATCAAAATAAAACCTTTTAGAAGCTTTCAAAATTTCAAGCTTTGACTAGCCGCCATTTTGATATTCTCACCTGACCTTGAAATTTTTCTTCTATTGTTCACCCAACATTTACGGTCTTCACTACATGGTCAAATTTCATCAACTTTGGTTAAAGGTTTTTTCACAACTACAGTAGCAAAATTTTACACATTTTTCGATTTTTGAGTGGCCGACATCTTATTTTAGATGGTTTGACTTTGAGTTTTTTACTATGAACTTCATTGCATAGTCGAATGAGCCTTTATACCGATTTTCGCCCAAGCCTGAGCTAGACTTGTACCATATGATAAAATGGCATCCAATTTTGCTGTATTACATGATTTGACGATGATGGTATTGTCCGTTGCATTACTGTAAGTTTTCTGGAAATATCAAAGTGCAGTTGTTTGTCTTCTTTGATGATGGCTACATGCAAGAATCAGATTTTTTCGTTAATTTACCGCTACAGGTTGAATTGTTTGTTGTTATTTATCGATTTTAGTCAATATTTCGTCAAGCTCCGTAGTTTTAACTATTGCCACTACGTCTTCCCTATATCTAAGCCTCACTCTAGGTATTATTTCAAATTCTTCCATCCTCTTTTCCATCGCTGCCATGTTAATTTCTGCTAATACTGGTGAAAGTGGGTTCTCCATTGCTGTTCTTCGCACTATTTTGAAGAACTTACCCTGAAATGTAAACTAGCTTTTTGCTATGCATAGTGTAGCTAAATTTTCGTATTTTTTTAGTTTCCTCCATTCTATTGTTTCATTGTCTGATGATAGTCATGACAGCCAACTTAATAGGTATACTGAACAACAACGACTTCACATCAGATGACACGATGTTTCGTCGTTATTGCTTTGTAATAATTGAGAAGTCACCTAAGCAAACTGCTCGAAAACCAACATATTGTGGATCCAAATTTCAGTTATAAATTTAAAATAATATCATGCGGCAATCCTCTTTCCAACGGAGATCTTCCACGATCGGACTTTCGTAATGAGAAGAAAATTGGATGGAAGGCTCACCGACTGGTTTTTGGAGCGGTCCCGTAAGGCGACAATGTGCAACAAACCGGGGAGTCCAGGGAAGATCGTGAAACCACGAGCACGCCGAACGGGTGGTGAGCCATCATTTCACGGATTTCATAGTTTCTTTTCTTGTCGGGTCGTTTGTTAATGTTTGTGAAAATTAGTTTAGTGTTCCAAATTAAATATCCAGCTAGTAGTGCAATTGGCCTGACTTCATAAAACACCTCCGGGATTTTCTCATTTCAAACTAAAATGTTTAACCAATTTGAAAGTCTTCCTTTCGAAAACCTCTTGCCCGCATACTCAGAATTGAATCCAGATATAATTGGAGGAAAGTTTACTTCAGGCGACAATCAATTATATTGTTTTTTACTTAAAAGAAATAAGTGATTCACCTGAATTTAAGAGTCTCAGCTTGCATGAGCTTGAATACAATTTATACAATTGGTGGTGAAAAGCAATAATGAATTGGCAGGTTCGAAATATGACGTTAGGGAAAAAAAATTTGACAATATTCAATTGTAGTTTGGAAAGAACGTCGTGCGGTACGTGTACGTTGAATGGTAAATTGTATGCTGTAAGTTGGCTGAACGGAAGTGGAAGGAAATTATTTTCATGTTTATGCTATGATATTGGAACAGATCATTGGATGAATATTGTGCATTAAATAAATGCGAGGCGATATCTAGGAGCAGTGAACTATAACTCATCAATTTATACACTTGGTGGTTATAATGATACTATATCTGACACTATACGATGACGACAAATTGAGAAGTATAGATGTAAGTTTAGCGAACAACAAAACAGGACAAGCATACAAGGCAGTGAAAAGCCTGAAACGTAGTTATCACCTCAAAATCACGCTCTGTCGTGATGACAGCGGCAATATAATCGCTGATGAAACCAAGATTAAGGAAAGATGGGCATTATATTTCGAGAACCTCCTTAATACTCCACACGGCTCCAGAACATTGGAGCCAATAGATGTCCGCAAACAGCTTCCATTGGCCCCATTAACTCTGGATGAAGTTTGTTTCATCATCAATGCTCCAAAGGATAATAAAGCGCTGGGCATCCATGAGATTCCAGTGGAGCTCATCAAATAGGGTGAAAGTAGTGTTCATCAAGCTATTCACAAAGTCATTCAGTACATTTAGCAACAGGAACATAAGCCAAAAGAGTGGAACCAATCAATTGTATTCCCTATCCACAAAAAGAGGACCAGCTACAGTGCGAAAATTGTAGCGGTATACCTGTATCACTACTTTGTACGGCGTACAAAATATTTTCTAAAATCTTAGAAAATAAAATTGGATCATACGCCAACAGTATTATTGGGGAGTATCAAGGTGGTTTTAGGGCAGGTAGATCAATAACAGACCAATTGTTCACAGTCAAGCAGGTACTTGAAAAATGCTGGAAGTACAACATAGACGTACATCAAATTTTCGTTCACTTCAAGCAAGCATACGGCAGTATTGATTGTAACGTACTGCACCAAATAATGCTTCGCTTTGGCATCCCAGTCAAAATAATCCGTCTTACCATAATGACAATGACATCAACAACTTCCCAAGTCCGCATCAATAATGAACTCACCGATGCCTTTGACACAAATATCGGACTAAAGCAGGGAGATGGGCTGGCACCACTGCTATTCAGTTTGGCTCTGGAGTACGTCACAAGAAAGCTACCTGTCCATACGATAGGTACAATACTATACAAATCGAGCCAAGAAGTAGTATATGCGAACGACATCAACATTCTGTCACGGTCATTAACAACTGCCAAAGAACTTTTCCGGAAACTCGACAGCGAAGCAAAACTAGTAGGGCTACAATAAAAATAAAACAAAGCTCATGACGCAGTCGAGGAAAAATACTTCAAATACACAAAATATCACACTTGCCGAATACAGTATCGAGAATGTTAGCGGATTTGTGTCTAAGCGCCAAAATGACGGAAACCGGCAACGAAAGAGACGAAATACGCCAAAGAATGCAGCTCGCAAATAAAATATTTTATTGAGTATTGACGATCTTGAAGACTAGCTGTATACACAGGAGAACAAAGCTTCAAGTCTACAAATCTGTGATAAGACCTGTGCTATGCTATTTGTGTGAAACATGGACCCTAACTCAAGCATCCGCAAATATATTGAACGCCTTTGAGCGACGGGTCCTGAGGCGAATAATTGGAGCGAAGCTTGATGGGGACCAATGGTGAATTCGATACGACCATGAGTTGTATGAAATTTTTGACGAACCGGAGATCTCAACGATTGTAAGACTGCGGAAGCTGCAATGGGCTGGCCACATGAATCATATAGACGAACAACAGATACCCAAAAAGGTATTCGTTGGGAGAACTGAAGGCCGGAGGCCAGTGGGGAACCCGAGGAAACGCTGGTTTGACTTCATTTCTTTGCTGCTCGGATTTCGTAATTAGAAGACGCGGTCAACGGACCGAGTCAGTTCGAGGCGCTGTTTGCAGGAAGCGAAGGCCCGAGAGGGGCTGTAGTGCTAAGAAGAAGAATATCTGGCACTGTTATTGAACGCTACGATCCACGTGAAGGCATTTGGACAACTATAAGAAAAGTCAAATCAAAAGGATTTTCTGTTTCGAATATGACACAGAAGAACTCATAAAGTTCGATCCTATATCTCTTAATTCATTTGTTGTCAAAGAACAAGCTGGCTTATATGTAACATCCTTGGACGGCTACTTATATTCTGTTCACAAAGACGGTATATCGCAATATGACCCGCATGTTTCAATATGGGAAGATATCCTTAGTCATCCTTTTGCAGATTCGTTAGTCATAACTGTATAAACTATACAACAAAAATACTACAATATGAGATGAATTCAGCTTATAAGGGAATGTATTGCTGTTTAAATATTATTTTAATTCATATAAAACGTATCATTTATACCCTAAGACTAAAAAACAATTTATTTGATATTTGAATATCTTTCTTGTTGTGCGGCATGTTGAATTCAAGTTATCAGAAATAACATATTAATTTCTTTCGTGATGGTTTGTAGCTTAAAGTTATGTTAATTATATTCATCGCTGCTGGCACCACCTACATCATCATCGAGTGCTCGTGAGGATGCCAGTGAGTACCCATCTTTCTTAATTTTTCGTTAATATTGGTGTAAAAAAAACACATTTACATAGTTTTAGGCTTTTGTATATATTTAGACGGCAAATTTGTTTCTTACGAGGTGTGACAATTAAGTGATGAGTTTGATTTTATTGCCGCGCTTGTGGTAAACCTGCTACTTGAAATTCCCTTGCCCTGCCTCGGCATCCTTCCCTTCTACATCGATATATTTACCATTGCTCTAATTTATTTAGTTCGCCTGCTGTGTCGTGCTGAGTAGACGTGTGTTGGTGGTGCTCGTCACGAAAATGGAGAAAGAAATCAAGAGCAATGCGTCGCGATAAAATTTTACGCCATATTGGTCGAAACAGCTTCGGAAACGTACGATGAAATTGTAAAGGTGCATGGTGATAGTGCTCTTAGTCGTGCTCAGGTGTTTCGATGGCATAAAGAGTTTAAAGAGGGGCGTAAAAGCGTGGAAGACGAGGCACGGAGCGGGAGACCAGTCGAAGTGCGGACTGATGTGAATGCGCAGCGTGTGCACGCCCTAATCCTTGAAGATCGGCATTTAGCAGTTCGAATATTGGTCTTGGAACTGGGTTTGAACCGTGAAACAGTCAGACAAATTTTAACCAACGATTTTGGGATTAAAAAGTTGTGCGCGAAAATGGTTCCAAAGAACGTTTCTGAGGAGCCCTCAGCGGGTCCCAGTACTTGGCCTCTAAAGCGATCGTCGTTTTTGTGTACCCTAGAAGAAAATTGGTGGTCAAAGAAACCCGTTTTGAGTCAATTACGGACATCCAGCAGGCTGTGACGAGAGTACTCGGGAACACCCCAGTCGAAGCGTTCCAGAAATGTTATGAAGCATGAAAAACGCGCTGAAATCGTTGTTTAGCTACCCAAGGGAACTACTTTGAAGGGAATGGCAGAGTTGTAGAATAATTTATAAGTATACGGTGTTCATGGAATCAGCCTCATTACTTAATTGTCACACCTCGTATTACTAAATTTTCTATTCGGTTTTCGAAATAAACAAAAAAAACATTCTTGTATGGTTAAAGTTTTTTTCCGATTACTCCTTGCTTATATAAACAATGTTTTGAATATATTTATTTCAACTGAAAAAAATATTTAATAAAATAAGAGCCACATTGAAAACGCATTGGGGAAACACAAAACAACATAAAGAAATAAAAATAATTAACTTTGTTATAATTATTATGTATTTTCATACCTCTTAAACAATAACGATACATTTAATCAATTATTATTATCAATTCGTTTGATATTTGTCTTGGATTCAAATGCAATAAAATAATGTTCAGTTAAAAGAACTCAAACTAGGTCTTTCCCTTTTTGAAAACCTGACTGGGTACAGGACTCGCAATGATGGCAGGCTCCTCCTCTGAAATGGGCTAGCTATCGGGCGTGCTCTTCACTTCTTTAGTTTAACAGGGGCTCTTGCCGGGTAGAGTGGCCTTCCGCTCGCGTGACCTTTTATGGTATAGAGTTATGTGATTCCATCGCATAATGCTATAACATAAATTGGCTACGTTTGTATTTTTCATTTGATGGAAAAAGTCATGAAAATTGCGTTAGTATGAATTTTTCACTCAAATGGGAAATACATGGCCACGTCTACGTTTGGATCTTGATCTGGTTGGGAGGGTGCAAGGGGGCACCGGCTGCACCTGGATGCCCCATTCTTATTTAGGGACCATAAGTATCGTCGGTAGCGACGAAGTCTCCTCAAGTCCGTCCGTTTGTTGCAAGGCCCTATTTGTCCTCTGAACTAGTGTGTTCATAGTCCTTAGCGGTTACCTCCGGTTTTCAACTCCGGTCGAGAATCAAATTACATTTCCAAATTCGTGGATGCGTAAAATGTTTTTGCAATGGGTCTTGTGTTAGGGGGAAAAACCCGCCCCACGACACCGCAACGCTAGCCTGCCAGCGCATTCACGCGTTCCCAGACAAGGCCAACCTCAGCGCATCTCACCATCCTCTTCCGCTGAGGCAACAGACCATCACTGCAGTCCTTTACGGACATTTCTATCTGCTCTTTTCACTACAGCTTAGGCCACTTCCCTAGAGCTAACTGATGAGCAATCTTAAGCTTTTTACTAAGCTTGTACTGTGAATATTGTCTATTCTGTTACATTTTTATACCCGCCATTTTACTATATTTTATGATTTCTCTCATCTTCTTTCCATCCCTGTGTATTTTTGGCTGGCTGCTTATTCAAGGAGGATTGGGTGCAGGGCTTGTAAGTACCTGATATGGTCTATTACATCTTAACACTCCTTAAGTATTTTTTTTCACTCGTTTTATTGATCCTGGCAAAGGATCTTTTTGAAATTCCCATTATTAGCCTTAAGATAATAAACAGGTTTCTCTGTCAAATGTTTAACAGACCGGGTTTCTTTTCCACTGCCGTTTTTCTTTTTTTATGCTGACAATTGTTTCTTTTTCTTCGTTTGAATGGTTTTCTTCTCGTTTCTTCAATGTCCCTGATCGCATATTCTTATGTCTATAATGGTGTCTTCCAGTGTTATATTCCTAAACCATACCGCGCAACTTAGTCTTTTGTTTAATGAATCTAGCTCCTTTTCGTTAAATTACATTGTTGATTTATTAACCATAAAATTGGAGATGATTTTCACTTGGCTATGTTTGTTTATCTACTGATCCCCTGTTTGTCGTCGTTGCTCCGTCATTTTTTTCGAGTGGGTTATTTTCTTCGCTGCTTCACATTAATATGCTTTTATAATGTGACCTATGAATACTTCAATGCTTTTTTGGGTTTTGGTAATCCCGTCCGCTATTTTTAAGATGGCTTGCTTAGACCTGCAGTGACTGATTTGATGGAAAGTCCATAAAATACGAAAATCATGTGTTATTGTTGTTGTAATTGGAAAAATTTCAAATGGTTATAACTTCTGTGTATATCATTCGATTTTCATCAAACTAACAAAATTAAAGGACCTTTTGTAGGGCTATTTTAATATCAAAATTCGTTCAGTTTAAGGGTCCGTTTACGATTTTATTAGGGAAAATGTGAAATTCGAATATCATAGTATTAACAAAGTTGAGCAAATTTTGACTTCTAAGGTATTTGTTGTTGTTGCACTCATAAACACCTACTTCCATGATTTTTTTCCGATTTTTCGGATCGCAGGGGTCCAATCGCGAGGGGGAACACAAATTTTTCGTGTATTTCCCCTCCCTGTGCGCCCTCCAAAGCAAAACGTGTCAAATTAAGGCCTGTTGTGAAAAGTCCTCATGAAGACCCATACCATACCCATATTGGCTATCTTTGATGAATTTTTTTTTCGGGGGCCACTCCCCTATATGGGGAGACCCTCCTTTAATATCTTATAAACCTTTTTTGTAATTGAGCTTTGAAGAGAATACCACTTAACACCTGCATACAAAATTTGATGTCTCTATCTTAAGTGGTTTGCGAGAAAAAGTGCTGTGACACACGGACGGCCGGACAGACAGGATGCGATTTTAGTAGGGCTTTGTAAAATTATTTTAACAAAACCCTAAAAAGGGAACATTGACATAGTTGACTCAAAGAATAATATGCAACCGAAAATCATTCTTGGAAGCCCAAAAGCCCATGTGGGAGAAGAATGTTGTCTACAAAATAACATGCCCAGAATGCGAAGCTGTATATATATCGGACAAACCAACTGGTTGATCGGGGTAAGATTGCAAGAGCACTTCAGAGAAGTAAAGAAGCTGAAACCGCGAAATTGGCAAAAAGAAATAATGCAATATCAAATTTAAAGTGGCGAGGCACGTGATCGAAACGAACTACGCAATAAGCAATGACAATGTCAGAGTAATCAAAGAGGTTAAAAATCAATGGTAATTGGACCCTTGTGAAAGTCTACACATGAACTAAGTAGAAAACCAAACAAATATTAACACCGACCTGGGCAATAATTACTCTTCTCAATTCGTAATGAGTTCCCTTTCATGACCTGTGGAAGCAAAAGTAAATATTGGCTTAGGATTACGAGTACTTGGATTAAGTAATTACGTGATTAGCTGTTGTAAAATGAGCTTTTTAAAATACGGATAGCACGTATAACTTAACACCACTAGCTCCATTTTTCCCACATTCATCTCATCACCTGATGCCCCAACAGTTCTGTCCAGCAACATAGTCAAAACACCCAAACATGATACCTGTCTGGGAACTACAATCGTCAGCACCACGGGCATCCGATACCCGTCTAGAAATCTGCCGGTCACTTTCCACGAACATCAGCAAAGCGAGACGACATTAGTTTCTAGTTAATAAATTGCGGTTGGTTGTTAACTTGTCCTCAAATTGATAAGAATAAAATTTATTTTTTTAATAAGAAAACCAAAGGAGTTTTCTTAACTTATACATGTGAAAGTAGGATGTAAGATTACCTAGTAATAGTTTAAGTTATTTTTGCTTCCCAAAAAGTTAAATGCGTAAAAATCGTTAGTTCAAAACTAATGTTCACTGATGAAGGAAGAAAGTGCCTTCCGAAACACACATATGAGCAAATCAAAATAAAATTCACTCAAGGAAAAGATAACATGTTTTATGCTTTTATTTGGTACTTTGTTATATTTTGTAATGGTGTCTCAGCATAAGGGGGCCGCTCTTAAAAATTTTGAAATGTACGATAAGACCTGAAATTTTGAGAAACAATCACTTCTGAACTTGTCACAAAGTTTGAGCTCTCTAGCCTTTCTAGTTTCTGAGGATATATGCTGCAACGCACCGACAGGTGGGAGATAAACAGGCAGACAGATAGATGGACCGATAGGACGTGAGACTAGTAGACCCTTACAAAATTAAGTTTACATAGCTCTGAAAACTCGTTCGCCTTACTCTAAAAGAATGGCAAATTATCTTATTTATTTCCAATTCGCGATCTGTTTCCATACGCATGGGGAATTTTTTTCACGTCATTTGATAAACGACGCTGCACAAAGCAGCACGTGCAAAATGTACATATGCTCAAAGTTGTTGAAATTAATTGTGCAGCTTTGGAAATCGAGTATGATTTACATTTTAAGCAAATTCGTAAGTATTCTATTTTAAATCTCCTACTCGATTGCCGGTCAATTGAATTAATTCGCAATAATGAATTTCAGAGCATTAACAGAAATATATCCAACGCACACGTGCTACCAACCTGATAATAGGATGTGGGATAAGACGTGCGAAAAAATGTTCACGTATTCTCGCCGACGAGAGGAAAATAGATGAAGTTCCAGAGCTCTGTTAGGGTTTTAATGAATTTTGTGATGGATGCAAGCAGTGCATTCTCTACTTAATGGTTTGCTGGGATATACTATATATATTAATGTTGACCCAAATATAATGCACGATGTTGATTGGGAGTCACACCTTAATGTCAAGTTTTTCGGCCAACTTAATTTGACATTTCTTTGTTTCAGTGTTTGACAAATTCAAATATGGAGAGGTACACAATTGAACAGCGCTTTAAGGTTGTTGAAGCCGCCAGCCCATAAACTGCACCAAACATTCACTTTTTGTGGATGCATCGGCTTTTCAATAATCACTCGTGGATTCTCATTTGCCCAAATGCGGCAATTCCGCTTGTTAACGAATACACTTAGGTGAAAGTGTGCCTCGTCGCTGTAGATGATTTTTTTTGTAAAGTTGCCATTCCCTTCTGTCTGTTCAACCAACCATTCGGAGTATTGCCGACGCTTCAAACGGTCAGTACGCTTCAGCTCATGAGTCAATAGAATCTTGTAAGTGTGTGAACTCAAATCTTTATTCAAAATTCGCATCAGCGATGTCCCTGAGATTTTCAATTGTTGGGCACTACGAAGAGTCGACATTGACGGCTCTTCGGCCACAATATCGCAAACAACAGCAGCATTTTTCGCTGAACGAACTAAGCGAGCATGCACAGGTGATTTCACATTTCCTACAGACCCGGGTTGCTGAAATTTTTGCACCATTCTCCCTTTTGTGGACACATTTGGTCGATTATGCTGACCAAAAAATCACGGAATGTACGAAATGCATTTTAATTTCAAAGCCCATTTTTGTGAAAGGCCTCAACGACCTTAACGCGCTGCTCAATTGTGTACCTTTGCATGGTGGAATTTGTCAAATGCTTAAACAAAGAAATGTCAAATTAGGTTGGGCGAAAAATTTGACGTTAAGGTGTGACTCACAATTAACATCGTGCATTATGGTTGGACCACCCTTTATGTATATATATATATATATATATATATATATATATATATATATATATATATATATATATATATCTTTATATATATATATATATATATATATATATATATATATATATATATAATATTTATACTTAAAGTACCCCCCGAACAATCCCCAAACTGACAATTAATGAACATAAAAGGACACATTGGCCGAATAGTAAGTAAAGAAAATTTTCATAATGCTGTAATTCATTTCATGAACGTAGAATAGACATTACTCGTATGTCCTCTTTTAGATTCAATGCCAACGGAGGACTTGGCGTGAATGATAATATACCTAGAAAGCTCTTGGTTATTGACGGCATGAGGCATAATTTGGTGTCAGCCAAGCTAATATGAAACAGCTCCGAATTGATGTACATTTCTAGGTATTCATGATATTTTTGGATACAAATTTGTATTGTCTCGTGTCACAAATTGTGTTGCGACAAAACCGAAAAATGCTCGAAACTGCAATGTAAATTGACTTTGGTAGGGTAAATGGTAATTTGTAGGCAGTGAATTATACTTACGCGAAACGAGAGCTGTTGTTATTTGAATGGTGGGTTGTTGATATATTGGGTGTTATTAGAGGACATTTGGGGCATTAGCCTTTGGGTGGTAATGTTGATCAAATGAAATGAACTAGCCAATTCAGTGAGTGCTTGCGGTTCAGGTTAAAAAAGTCTTGCTACGTTGTTCTCCATTTACTTGTTAACGTTCAAATATTAATATTTCATTGCTTTGTCGACACAACCTATATTTGGTAGTTTGTCGATTGATATGTCAGGTGTTAATTGCTCTTGATATAATCATAAAATCAATATATCAAGGCTGTCCTTGAGAAAATATTTGGTAATGAATAAAATGTTGTAGTGCGATATTCTTTTTTAAATTTTACTATCGACAAATCGAAGTAACAAGAATGTTCTCCTGGCAAAAGAGTTTTGTCAATCAATTACGAACACAAGCAATATTTTGTGAAAACCAAAATTGACACAGATTCCATAAATTGAGTTTGACAACTAAAACTTGACTTTTCATCTTCTACGTAACATTAAAGGCCCTATTGGGCCTTCGATTCCGGGAAAAAGTGCCTCCAAGTATCTCAGTCCGCTGACTGCGCCCTCCAATTTCCAAATCTGAGCAGTGATGAGCTGTCTTTGTCGCCTGAGTCAGACCTACGTTTTCTTGGTTGGATGAAACTTGATCATAATGTATTTAAATTCACCGATTTTTGTTTTCAGTGTGTTGACCTCATTGTTTGAGTTGTTGCGATGACATATCAATATCATAATGCATTTTTAAAATTCACATCAAAATTCTTACATATCTGGACCGTTCCGATTGTAAATCTCTTCAGTATCACGTGTTGTTGTTGTAATCGTTAAATTTTCAATCGGCTGTTTATGACTTAAATACTGTTTCACGTGTTTCCTCTTGCGTAAGGGTACGTAAATTGCAATGAGTGAGCCATGTAGAAAGAATGGAAGAAAACCGGCTACCCGAAAGAACATTAACGGGAAGAGAACAAGGTAGAATACCTAGCGGGAAGACCGAAAACTCTATGGGAAGACACAATAGAAACTGACAGCAGATTCTTGTATGGAGTAAACAACTGGTGGGTAAGATTGCGGAACGATGATGGTTGGAGGGGATTAATCCTGGAGGCCAAGGCCCAGCTTGGGCTGTGGCGCCAAAGATGATGACTATGAAATTTTTAGGTAATGTACAAACTGCTCAAAACTAAGATGCAAGTTTTCAGCAAATTTTAAGGTCTCCTTTTGATTTATTGGCTAAAACGTGAATATCATAAAATGTACTTTTATTAACAAAGTCGATCGAAACTTGAGTTCTTTGGCATTTATAGGCCTTGCCCTTATAGATACCTACCTTCATAAATTTTTTTCGATAAAATATGGGACACAAATTTTTCATACATCTCGCCTTTCCCTGCACCCTGAGATGAAAAAAGTGTCCATTTCAGATCGGTTTAAAAAGCTCTCATTGAATGCTTTTATGTAATACCAAAAAAGGCAGCCTTGGTGCAAAAAAAATCTAAATCACCTTGTTACCCCAACTTTTACCCGGGGAAACTGGGGTGCTCCGGCGAGGCTTGTGGACCCGGTTAGCTCGTCCGAAGACGGGCGTGGAGCGCCACTCGCTTTGTCCTCAAAGCCTCAACTAGCCGCCAAGCGAGAATGCGACTAACCGATTGCACTCGATGTTATTCGGCCGATACCCTCGCTACTAAATACCCTACGCTCTGTACTTCAATCCTACCCCTACACTACTTCACTAACACATTATATTCCTCACTTCTCAATTAGGATGTCCCTCGCGGGGACCACAATACCACCCCCGAACACTATGACCTCCGCTATCACGGCTTTATTCAACCTCCCGACACTTTCACTTGACTTGACCGTCCAAGCCGCACTCGTTACAACAGCGAACTGAAACAAAACAAACTTACTTCTTTTTTAGTGTCTTGAACGGCACTAAAATTTCTTCCTTTGATTGTTACTTCAAACACCAATAAATTTCAATTATCTACAATTTTTCTACTTTTATATTCACTCAAAGAAACTATAATCTCAATAAAGAATACACTCTATCAAAAAGAAACTTACGTTACTTATAACCCTACAAAGGGGCCCCTTCGACGATCGTGTTCGCTAGTATAATCCGTCGCCTTTCTTTTCCCAATTGAAAGTTGCTCGTCGCTTTACCAATAATGTTGTTCTTAATGTCGATTCCGCTCTGCTGTTTCTGTTGTCTTCCGCTTAACGTTTCCGCTGCGCTTCGACTTTCTTTTTCGCTGACTTTCCTCGTTCCGTTGCCGTCGTCGCCACGATACCAGAGATCAAAAAGAGGAGGCGCGTCATTCCTCGCGTGCTTATATAGCCTCCTCCTAACGGCTATGGTTCCGCTCGTCGGTCACCCACCTCTTCAGCGGGGTAATACCTTCTTGCCGCCACTTGGTAGCCGCTCCCCTCTGGTGGCGAGTACTCCAACTTCGGCTGAATCAGCTGAACGTAGTTCACTGACAGTTTGGCCTGTCAGTGATGTGTGTTTATGTTTCAATTTTCGGCAGTATATTTTTTTAATTATTGCAAAAAAAGAAAATCCTCACGTCTTTGGGACTTTGCTGCATATCATCAAAAAGCCCGAAGTTCAACCTGATGCGTGTCCGGGTCACGGCTACATGTGTTACGATTTATGTGGGTGGGTTACATTTTATAAATTATATTATACATCTGATCTATTCCCGTAAAAATGTAACATTTTTTCTCTTATTTCCTGCTTTCATACGGTTTACTATCGCTTCTGCGTTTGTAGCTTTGAGTTTTATTTATCTTTACTTTATGTTTCTCGCTTCTTTGCAAGTGTCTTGTATCTACTAAAGATTGTGTTTGTGAGTGTGTACACGATAAATTGCTGTTTGCATTTTATTTCCTTTTTTTGGTTATACGTTAAATTGTTTGTTTCTTCCATTTCTAGTTATATTTCACCTTAAAACATAAATTACAATACTAAAACTGAAGCTAACTCAAAGATACACTTTACGTTGTTGGTCATCAATGTTTTCTGTATTTCTCATTCGTTTGCATTGACGTTACCCCTGCGAACATGATAATTTCCATTTTGTTTGCTTATTTCATTCTACGATATTCAATCAGTACGCTCTTTAGTTTTTACATTTCTCATCGGTTTTAGCATTATTTCATTAATTTACTGCATCTTTAATAACTTTATTATCCTAGTTTTTGTTTCATTATTAATTTTACTTCTTTGGAACTTTTATCATCATCTTCCTCTAGAACGAATGTACAACACAACAATTTTTGGTTTTGTATGTTTTCTCTGGCTTTTTTAAGTTATTGGATTTTACGTTAATTCTACCTGCTATAGCTCTATCGGTTTTGTCTTCCGGCCCTCGAGCGGTGCCGCGGCGTTCCGAGCGGTGTAGTTGTAACTCGTGTCTGATCACTATCTGCATATCATCATCATTATTATCGTATTATTATAATATATCATATTTCATTCATTAATTTTATAGTTAAATGAACCAAATAAATCTACTATCACGTTTAAATGCAACGGAAAGCTCCGTCATCATATTTTATCATCGTATTATATATGCTGTCGACTGTGGCCGCGACAGACATTATTCCCACTCATTTTAAAGGCGGGTCAATTGACTTCAGCATCTACTAAATGTTTTTTTTTTTCCTTGCTCTGCTGTGTCTAGCACACTCAATAGACATAAATGAAATCGATTTAAGCCACCTGCCACCACTTCGTATTGAAGTTTCCCAATAATCTTCACATCATAAGTTATTTGCACGGAAGCTTGAGGGTTATTTCATTATCTGAACCACCGTGATTATGCTCAATGGCTTCAAATTTCATACAGCATGAAGCGACGTCATCATCGGACTTACCCCAATTTCCTTCCGACAGCGGATTCATGTAAGCGACGTAGTGTCCGTTTTGATTGTCTCCTGAATGGACTACGAAATAGAAATCACTCCTTTCTCAGCTTCTTGAAGACTGTACTCTTCACCAGCATCGTATTTGGTGTCACCATCTAGCATTTCTGTAGCAATGTAACTCTGGAACGATTCGTAAACCGGACAATTATTCTAAATTTAGAGATGCGTTTCCATCGACAATATCATGGGAACCGATGTTTTCTAAATGTACTCGTTGCTCCCGGAGAAACTGTAGCGTTTTATCGGCATTTTCAAGACAGTGAATTCTCATCATCTGAATCCTCCTTGGCAACATCTGGCTCGATCTTGTTAGGTTTTGGTTTTATCGAAATATCTGGGGAACATTCCAACTTCGAACAGGCGGTGATTCTGATCGTCGTTCGATGACAATTATGTTTGCTTAAGACTACCAATAATCGTATTTAAACTACTAATATGATTACAATTTGGACTGGCAAGCAAACCCTAGTCGAGTGCGGCTTAGCTTTCTGACTATACATAGTCACGCGAGTGTTACGATAGTGTTCGGGGTGAGGTAATCCTGGTGCCCTTCGGTTTTATCCGTAACAACCTCCCTAACTAGGGAGACCGCCCTTAAACAACTTGCACAACTTTTTTCATAGAAGGGATTTGGAGATGACACCACTTTTGTCCTACTCAAAAAATTTCATTTTTCTAGCTTATGTGCTTTCGGAGAAAACTTGCTGTGATGCATAAACTTACGGATAAACAGGACGAGATAGGTTTTTGTAGTTATTTTACGAAATCCTAAAAATAACAAGTAGGATAGGAAGAACGGCGCTCATATGAGTATTTGAAGGGTTTTGTACTTGACATACGATATGCTGACACGAACAATGAATAAAGTCAAGAAAAACTTTCATGATATGCACTACACCATTTAAATACTTGCTTTAGGAATAAAGTCATTATTTTTGCATTTTAACCGGCCACCAGCTTGTTGCAGTACCAGTAATATCATTGGCTAAATGCAATCTTAAAACTGCTTTTAAACGATTCCCATTAAAAAGACAGTTATCAGTAGGGACCAGACTTTCGCATGATTGCACATTTTTCGCGGATATGGCACACATTTCCGATTGATTATCTATCCGATATCGATCGATCAGGGAAATAGCGTATTAAAACTTTAAACTGCGAATAATTGCACATTTTGGACCCTTCGGGCTAAATTGCACGATGGCAATGACGTCGCAACCGGCAAAAGAACTATGGCATTGGATCCTGGAATGTCAAATTACTTAACACCCTAGTTGTACTAAGGACCTTTTAAAATAAAAAAAGTAAAAAAAATTCAGCAAACTGGCAGCCCAGGAAACCAACTACGCTGAAAGTGACATTCAAGGCATCAGATAGCAGCAATAATTTTTCTCATGCTCTCGTTCGTTCGGGGCTACTTCTTCTACTTCCAAGCATTACAAACCCTCTCGGGCCTTTGCTTCCTGCAAATAGCGCCTCCAACTGTCCGGCCGATTGACCACGTCCCCCAATTCTGGAATGCGAGTAGTGCTGAACCGTCTTCGTCGACTTAGTCAGACCAGCATTTTCTTGGTTTCCCCAATGACCTCCGACTTTCCATTTTCCCAACGAATACCTTTCGGGTATCCGTTGTTCGTCCATACGATTCATGTGGCCAGCCCATTGCAGCTTTCGCAGTCTTACAACTGTTGAGACCTACGGCTCGTCCAAACTTTCATACAGGTTAAAGTTGTATCAAATTCGCCATTGATTCCAATCTAACTTCGCTCCTAATATTTGCCTTAGGACTCGTTGCCGAAAGGTGCTCAATATATTTGCGAATGCTTAGATTAGATACCATGTTTCACACCCATAGCATAACAAAGGTCTTATCACAGATTTGTATACTTGGAGCTTTGTTTTCCTGTGTGTGCAACTGGTCTTCCACATCGTCAAAGCTGAATGAAATATTTTATTTGCAAAGCTCTGGTCTTCGGTGTGTTTCTTTTTTTTCATTACAGGTTCTTGTTATTTTGACGCCTAAATACACGAGTTTGTTAACATTTTCGATATTGTATTCGCCAAGTGTGATATTTTGTATATTTATGATACTTTTCCTCAACTGCATCATGAGCTCTGCTTTATTCTCATTGATTTTTAGCCCTACAAGTTTTGCCTCGCTGTCGAGTTTCAGGAAGATTACTTTCGCGGTTTTCAATGACCGTGACAAAATGTTGATGTCATCTGCATGGGCTACTACTTTGTTCAACGTGTATAGTAATGTACATTGTGTATCGACAGGTAGCTTCCTTATGACGTACCCCAGAGCCAAATTGAATAGCAATGAGGCCAGCCCATCTCCCTGCTTTAATCCGATATTTGTGCCAAAGACATCAGTGAGTTGGTTATTGATGAATACTTGGGAGTTCATCAACGTCATTATTTCGTACAGTACGTTACGATCAATAGTTTCGTGTACTTGCTTAAAGTCGACGGGAATTTGGCGAAGGTCGTTTAGCTCCCAACATTTTTCAAGTACCTGTCTTGGTGTAGATCGTTAAACTCCCAACATTTTTCAAGTACCCCTCTTGGTTTCATCGGTGATGATATAGCCGATGTTATCACGACAAAGCGTAGTTTTGGACTGATAACCGCGTTTCAGGCTTTTCACTACTTTGTATGCTTGTCTTGTGTTGTTGCTCGCTAGGCTTACATCTATACTTCTCAATCGGTCGTCATGGTATTTTCTTTTCTTAATCTAGTTATCTCATTCGCTACTTTTCTGAGATTTCTATAGTGTTCTGTCTTTGTCTTGGTTCTCCTACCTACATATTCCTTGTACGCCCGATTCTTTTTATCGAACGCATTCTTGCAATCATCATCGAACCAATCATTTCTATTTCGGCGGGCTTGATGTCCGATTGTGTATTCTGCCATGGTCTTAATAGCCACTTTGACATCTATTCAGAGCTCGTTGCGTGTTTTCAGCGATGCGTATCTTAAGGTGAGAGCCAGCTGTTTGTCAAGGGACGCCGTTTGGAGCCTTTTGATGTCATGATATCGATAGGCTAATTTGATTAAGTAATGATCGAAGTTGCAATTGGCTCCCCGGTTGGTAAGGACGTCAAGTACGCCCGAGGCTCAACTTTGTTGGACCAGAACATGGCAGATATGGTTTTGTATGTTGCATCCCGGTGATATCCAGGTCATCTTCAGATGCATCAATGTGGGAAGCTAGTCGAGCATATGACTAGATTTCCGCTACATGCAAAGTCAATCCGGTGGTGGCCGTTGTCATTCGTTTCATCGCGGAGGCTATATCTTCCACTTGTTCCCCGATCATGAACATCAGCGTTAAAATGACCCAGCATTATTTTTGTGACGTTTGTATGGAATGAGTTGACTAGTTTTTCCAGATGATTGAAGAACAATTCCTTCGTTTCTTCGCCCTTTTTTCGGTTGGGGCGTAAACATTTATCAGCAATATTTTGAAGAATTCACTTATGCTGTTGATTTTCTAATGAATTTTTGATAAGTATTGCCCAGCTTCGGCAACAATTTCTCCAGTAAAGTTTGTCTGCTCTGCGAAAAAGAAATTAAAAGGTCTTTCGCTTTCAAAATGACGTATGAATGCTCAGCGGAATTATTAAAATGTTATGCAGAGCAGTTCGAAGAAAAGTTAGACGGAAAGTGAATTCATACTAAACTACTACCCAACAGTTAACATGAACAGGAGGAACTCCCCAGGGGGAATGCCATCCGACAGGAATACCTTTGAGGTCTAGCATTCTATTTTGAGTGCCGCCCCATGTACCCAAGGTAATTGCCGCAGAGAGAATACCATTGGACAGAAGTAATGTTGAGGGCTAACATTCTATGAGGTTTCCTCCTGGGATACCAGGAAACGATCCTGAATGATTCTAGACTAGGCTTTGGACAACGAACTGGGATGATGCTTTATCCTAGTGGATATGATGATTTGGACCTTGTCGCTTTGCACGAAAGCATTGACGTTACACTCGTGTATGAACGGCTCCAATGAAACTATCATACCTTCTCTATCCCGGTAAAATTTTAGTAGGCCTCAAAGTGCGTTCGAAGTTCGCACCATTGGATTGGTTGTGAAGGTTTGATTAGCGCTGGTGTAGCTCTGCTTACTTGTCTCCATGAGAGCTTGTGCCAACCGTTTGCATGGTCTCCCTGCTCTGGAAAGATAAGCATGGGACCAAACCACGACCAAGCACACGAACGGAGATAGCGGCTCCAAGGGAGGAACCAATAAAACTGGAGCAACGAAGGACACTAAAACAAGTTGGGTAGACAGACCTACGCTCATGTCAGAAATGTTTTGTACCCAACTTACAAAATGCAGCCAGCGGCAACGAATCAAATCAAGAAACATGTCAAAGACGATTTTATTGGAGAAAATATCAAATTTGAAGATCATACTATTATAAACAAAGTTGAAAAAATTTTGAATTCTAAGGTGTTTTTTATTATCATACTCATAAGTATTTCCCTTGATATTTTCACATTTTTTAGATCAAAGGTATCCATTCGCGTGGGAGAAAACAAATTTTACATGTATTTTTCCCTCCTGTGCCCCTACTGAAGCAAAAATTGTCTAATTAAGAGCTGTTTTGAAAAGCGCCCCCAGAAAACTTTCATTTGATACTCATATCGGCTACCTTATATGAAATTTTTTTTCAGGGGCTGCTCCTCTGTACTGAAATCAACGATTCATGGCCAATTTTTTCGAATCCTAGAATGTTTACAAAGCCTTTTTGCTACGAACTCTCTCCTGCCTCCTCAACTTGTTTCACCTATGAGTATTCATTAAATTGAACCAAGTGTTAAAAACATGCACATAACTCAAAATTATTCAATCTTCACATTTAAAACAGCCAATATTTTGCTTTACTATTTTTTGTTTACGATTACTGATACCACTACCTGAACCAATTCACAAAGATATTCACGGAACCTATCGTTCCTGAAATTTTCATGCAAATCCTAGCAAAGCTGTAGTGTCTGAGTCGGTTAAAAGCGCATATTGTTCCATAGTAATACAGGAAAATTCAAATCGCTATACCTTCGTTAAATACCATTCGATCTTTGTGAAACTTTTAGAACAGAACAATCTAATAAATCTAATTTTGTGGAATTCAAGGGTACCGTTAAGATTTTATTCAAGAAAACGTCAAACCGATAAAACATAAATTACTAACAATTGAATTGAATGAATTTTGACTTCTCACGTATTTGTTAGTGTTGTACTCAGAAAGGCCTATATTCATGATTTTTTTCAGATTTTTCGGATGAAAGGTGTACAGTCACAAGCGGGGGGGGGGGGGGGGGGGTACGCGAAAATTTCATACATTTCCCTTGCCCCCCTCGGTACAGATACGAAAATTTTAAGACTTGTTTTGAAAAGATCTTATTAAGACCTTTCCAATGACACCATGTTCGACTACCCATGGTGTAAATTTTTTTTTGCGGGTCACCTCCCTATATAACCCCTACGTAAATTTTTTCCACCCTTGGACTTTCAAGAAGTCACCACTTCTGACTTTCCCACAAAGTTTCATGGCTGTGGCTTCTATAGTTTCGGAGAAAAAGTGCTGTGACGTACAGACGGATTGACGGACGGACAGACGGACGGACGGACGGACAGATGGACACAGGTCGTGATTGCAATAGTGTTTTGTATTTTAGTACAAAACCCTAAAAAAGCGGGAGAGGTTCTAAGAAGAATAAGATCGGCATGGGACTTGCCAAAACCCAAAAGAGGAGTAAAGGTTAAGCTCTTTGAACTAGAGGAGCTGGTTAAAGACTGAAGAGAACCAGAAGGCACAAGAAGAGCTGACGGTTAAACGTAAAGGTCACGCTCAGATAGCTCCAGATGAAAGAAGGGAGGAAGAGGTATTTGATAGGCGTAATAGGGATTTCAGACAGTGCTAACAAAAGGAGTGAAGAAAACCGCAAAGAAACTCCTTCAAAAAGTGCCAGGAAATAAAGTTCACACAGATGCCCAACAAGAAAAAAAAACCTGATTTAAAACAGGGAAAAAAGAAGCCCCGGCAAAGACCCCGGCAGCAGGCACTGCTCATAAAACCTCAAGATGACCAATCTTTTGCAGAAATGCTACGGGGTATCAAGGGAAATGTACGACCCAAAGACATCAGCACTGCGATTAAATCGGTACGATCAACGCAGCCGGACCAAATACTGGTCAAATTTGGAGCTAAGGCCAACATAAGGGAAGCATTCTGCGACACAGTAAAGAAATTCCTCTATTATAGCCTCACTCGAGACGATTGCAGCGCTTCTTCAATGCTTCAAATTCCTTGGCTATGGTCACACTGCACAAGTATACAAAGGCCCTGATAGGAGTTCCATATGCTACGAATGCGATGAAATTGGGCATAAAAGAAAATATTTACAAAGGAGACACACTATATTCTTTGCAAAGGTGCTGATCTAAGTCCTCTTGAGATCTGGGAAATGTCGGGTTTCCCAAAAAGTACTAGCAAAGGCCAAATCAGAACTTCGATGACCCGCATCCTACAATTAAACGTACACCACAATTTCAACCGCCCAAAACCTGCGTGAGCAATTTTCGTGGGACATAAACCTTTTGCTGGTGAGTGAGCTACACCATGATAAAAGTTCTGCATCATAATATCGGGTCAAAACTGACAATGCTGCCATCTGGGCTCGGAACAGTGATTTTCGATGGGGAGTTGTGGGAAAGGGCATAGTTTCGTGTAGGTTAGGTAATCAGGGACCTAACGCCAATCGATATATATTATCTTTCCAAGCTAAGCTTAATGCTTTGATGGGCACTGTCTCAAATGTCAATGGCAGTGTACTGATTGGGGGGAACTTCAACGCTAATGCAATAGAATCGGCATGCCCCAAACAGATCCGCGGGGAAAATGAATCCTAGGAATGGTGGCCAGGATAGCGATTGTCGTTCTAAATTCCCAAATTACATCCACTTTTCGCAATATTGGCTGCAAAGGAACCATACCGGACGTGATATTCACCTCGGAATCCTTAGTATGGAAGATACACAATTGAAGAGTATCAGAGGACTACTCAGCCAGTGATCATCATTGCATTCTGTTTGAGATCAGTGATGTTGTCTTGTGGCGTCCATGCTCTTGACCTGCTACAATTGGGTGGAAGATCGAAAGGATGCACGACGAGAGGTTTATTGAGGTGTTCATGGAAAGTGCACTGATGGAAGAAGATTAGCAAGGAACGGAAGAACTGGCAGCTTAAGACTTGGTGAAATTAACTACGAGTATCATCTTGACTGCTCGAACTACTTCGTGCCCCGTCAAAGGCCCTAGCACGTCATGCCGCCAGTGTACTGGTGGACGATTGAAATCGCTAAAAAGCAATGGAAGTGTCACCAGCCTCAGTGTGAGGCTCAAAAGGCGTGGAACCGTGACGAGGCATGCAACCGGGTAGCAGCATTTAAATTGGCCAGAAAATTCTCTTACTGCTCGACAAGAGCAAGGCTCGTTGCTGGCAAAACCTAGTGAACAATGTGAGCAAGGATCCATGAAACCTTGGCTACATGTAAGTTATGCGGAAGCTTGGTACCCAACGGAAGCTTGGTTCCCAACGGAAGCTTTGCATGCATGATGATAGTGCGGGCACTCTTCCCCGCCCATCCAATCCATGTTCACGCAGTCCACTGTGAAACAACAATCAAGTACCCACTCTTCACACAGCTTTGAATTGGACCTGACTTGCTGCTCAGCACATTCAACGCTTGCCTATAGGACGGAGTGTTCCCAGTACGATTGAATTTGCTGAGGCTTATGCTGCTTGTCAAGGGAAAGGGAAATCCCGGATCGCCGTCTGCATACTACCCGTTATGCATGCTAGACATGGCTGGGGAAGTGCTAGAAGAATTCATCAAGGGAAGACTCATTGACGAGGATCGTGCTGCCGAAACCCTACCTCCTCGGCAGTCTGGCTCTAGAGCAAGACGTTCCGCCATTGATGTGATTACAGAAGTGATGTTAGGAATGCCTTCAACTCTGCTAGATGGGTGGATATTATGGACACGCTGAAACCTCTTTTCAAGTTCCAGAATATTTAATACAGCATCTGAGGGACTATTTGAAAGCGCAAAGCCTGCTTTATGATACAACAAAGAGTCAATGAAAGATTGAAGTTACATCGGATTCTGCCTAGGGATCTACTTTTGGTCCAGACCTGCGGAACGTGTCTAACGATGGGCTACTGAGACTGGAAATGCCAGATGAGTCGCGTTTGATTGGCTATGCGTATGACATTGTGGCTCTGGTCGTTCGACGTATCATTAAATAAGCGCAACTTAGGCTAGGTATGCTAGTGCGCGGATTTGAGGGTTCAATCTAGCACTGGAGAAAACCGAAATATTCATCTTGACAAAAAAGAGAATGCCCAAAGTAAGAATGATCAGTATTAGAGACGTACTAATTGAATTAAAGTCAGCGGTGAAGCACCTGGGGCTACTGATAGATTTGAAGATGAATTTCCCAAAGCAAAGTCAACTTATGGCCAATGTAGGAGGACCCAACCCGTCAAAAAGGCGGCTTTTAATGAATGGCGTAAGGTCAGTGCTACTGTACGGAGCAGAAATATGGGGTGACGGTCTCAGTAAGGAGGTATACCAAAAACGCTTGGCATAGGTACAGAGAAGAAAAACACTGAGGATTGTATCCTCATATCAGAAAGAAACATGAACAAGGACCATTATGAACAACGATAAACGTTCGATGCAATCACTTACGTCTTCCTACATTTGATTCAGGTATTTATATTCTTATGCAATCATATTTACATTTTTGGGTATTGTGCACACCATCTCTTAAGCGAAATATTTACTTGCGTTTTATTCCCTTATAGCATACGGCTTGTTGAATTGTACATACAAGAATTTATAAGCTTATATTAGTATTTCGCTTACTGAAGTGTACATATGGGGATTTGGAATTAGATATTCTTATACTTATAACCCTTTGCATTATAAACATTTCATTGGATTTTATTGACCGGCAGCTTTACTTTTGGCCGATAGTCCTGGACACTTGATTTGTTATTTATATTGCATCATGTCCCATATTTTCTTCGATATTGATTAGCAACATGTGTTGGTAGTAAAAAAAATTTAAAAAAAAATGGATATTATTTTTTCTGTCTGAAGGGAGTAAGCACCCGCCACGCGAGTGCATTAGTCTTCTGGTGTAAGCCTCACAGGATTGCCCTCCTTCCTCATTAAGTTAGGGACTTCTACATTAAGGGATGATAGGCCCCTTAATATGGATTTAGTCATCTGCAAATCATCGAGTTGGGAGCATGGGGGTACCAAATCCACCCAATTCCCCATTTTCTCATATTAGCCAGCTTCCCAGTTAAAAACGGATGGATGACTTGTGTCATCAGTAGGTTAGTCAGGAACGTATTAAACTCCCTTCGGTTTCCATCAGGCTGTATTATCTTTTGGAATCGCACGCGCGAAAATAATCATGTAGTGTAGACTTTGTGCTGACAAAAAGCACCCACCCGTTGACATCGCAGGAAGCTAACTGCCCTCCCCTCGCGATTGGACACTTTTCATCCGCGAAATCTGAAGAAAAATAATGAATGTAGGCCTTTCTGAGTACAAAAACAACAAATACGTGAGAAATCGGAATTCGCTTAAGCTTGTTAGTAATAGTATGATTTATCGATTTTACGTTTTTCTGACTAAAATCTAAATGGTACCTTGAAATTTAATAAATACACAGATGATTATTTATAAGTTGGACTTGTCCTGAAAGTTTCACGAAGATCGAACGGTATTTTACGGAGGTATAGCGATTTTAATTTTTTGTAGTACTATGGAACAATATGCGCCGTATTACTATGGAAACATATGGCGGACATACACGAAAAATGTGTTTCCCACCTCGAGATTGGACACCTGTGATCGCAAAAATCTGAAAAAATTATCAAGGGAGATATTTATGAGTATAACAATAACAAATACCTCAGAAGTCAAAATTCGTTCAACTTTGTTAACATAGTATGATTTCGAATTTCACATTTTCTCCAATAAAATCGAATGGATGCCTTTAAACTCAACAGAACTCTATATTTAAGTAGCCTCACACAAGTTCCTAATACTCTGTAATTTTGATGAAATTCGTATTATATTCACGAAAGTTATATCCATTTGAAATTTCTCCAATTGCAACAACAATAACACACTATTTTGGTATTTTACAGGCTTTCCATCAAACCAGACACTGCAGTTTCGATTTGATCTTCTTAAAATTTTCAGATAAGATTGATGACCTAAATGATTTTGGGATTTCATGATTTGAGTGACTTTTGTTAGTTGTAAATGGAGAAACAATGGATTTTCTTTTAAAAGAGCAAATCTCTTTATCATGTTTTAAGATTTTATTCGTTGCTGGTGGCTGCATTTTGTAAGTTGAGAACAAAACCCTTCTGACATGGGCGTAGGTCTATCTACCCAACTTGTTTGACTATACATGCTATGCGGGGTGAGCTCTCCCATCTTTCTGTAAAGATCCTGTTGCACATTGTCCCATTTTTTGCACGCAAAAAATGTATGACAGGCATTGTATTCCTCTACTTGGCAAAACCAACAATCGGGGGACCGCGACTTACCAATCTTGTGCAGGTAAGACTGAAAACACTCTGGGTCAGACAGAAGTCAGTCTCTCCGTGCCATTAGTTTATCCATGGTCTCACATCCCGCGTGAGGCACGCAGTCCACCTTCTCTTCATGCAATTCACCCAAGACTGCTACCAGTCGTTGAGTGAGCGCTGTCTCTCCCCGTGGGCAACATTTTCCTTAGCGTTCTCGTTTCGACGCAAGTAAATAACGCGATGGCCTCTTATGAGGAGGGCAACAGGTATCAGACCTGCAATAAATCTCACCTCCGACTTAGAGGCTTTCGGATATGAACATGCAATCCTGAGTGCTCCTCCTCTCAGTACCTGTGCCAAGCGTTTTTGGGTATACCTTCTTACTGAGAGCATCGCTCCATATTTCTATGCCATACAGTAGCACGGACTCTACAGCACTCATCAAGAGGCATCTTTTTGATGGGTTTGGGTCCCCTATGTTCACCCTAAGTCAACTCAGAGCTGATACTCCCGAAGCAGCCATCTCAGCCATTTTCCTGACTTACTCAGAAAAACTCGCCTTTGAGTCGACCAGTAGCCTCAGGAACTTCACCGCTGGCTTCGATACGATTATTATGTCTCCAATACTGATCATCCTTACTCATCCAGTCTCTTACTCGGCGCATTAGCATACCTAGCCTAAGTTGTACTTGTTCGACGGTGCGTCCAGCGGCCTGAACCGCAGCATCATCCCCTTAGCTGATCAAACGTGACTCATCTGGCATCTCCAGTCTTAGTAGCCCATCGTAAGACACGTTCTACAGGTCTGGACCAAGGATAAATTCCTGGGCAATACCCGATGTGACTTGCATTCTTCGTTATGCGACGCTTTCCTAAGAATTGCCTAGGCATCATGTGCATCGACGGCTTACTAGTGAACAGTCATCAATTCCAAATATTCATATTAATGGCGCAGTGGACGATATCTATTCATCATGGTTCTGAACTCAATCAAATCGCAGTCTTCACACTGCTCTTTTCCTGTGAAATGGTAAAATTCAACGCTCTAGAAAAGCCATTCTTCTTAGGTGGTGACAAAATGAGCTACACGTTGATCTGAACAACAATTCAGTCAGTACGAGTAGACAACATGAATGAGTAATGTTCAAGTGCAAATAGTGCTATGCACAATATATTCAAAATGGTGTTTTCGGATGCCGGTGAGTGCTGCTATTGACTTTTGTAGTAATGGTTTTTATTGTGGGATCGTAACCTGTGATTGCTCTTTTCTTATCGTTGTAAAAAAAATATAGCAGGTTGTGAAAGAGCTTAACATCTCTAACACCAAGCATTAGCGTGAACCCAATATAAGAAATGGTTCAATTGAAATAATTTTTTACCACCTTCCCTTTCCTTCAGTAAAACACTCAATTTTTATGAGATTGTTCTGCCATTCTCAATCATTGCTCTTAATGCTCATAGGTCTATTAACTTATTCTTTTAACTAAATCCGACAATCACATCAAATATTCGAACCATTTGCTCCTTTCGATATAATTTGGAAGGTCTAGCAATGAGGAAAAGATTCGACGGGAAGCCGCTTGTAATGACTCCTTTGAGACCACTTAGAGCTAGGGAAAGGCAATAAGCTCATGGACTCTACGTTGCGTCCATTTGTCGAGAATGATAATGGTTCCGCATTACTTGATGGCCTACACATTTGAGATAAGTTTCCGGCATTTACTTCTCCTGTATCTCAAAAGTATGGCGTCAATTTCTACAGAAAATTACTACAAACTCAGCCTAATTCAGATTGACGAACTTTTTGATTGAAAAATTAAAGAAAAGTTTCAATTGAATTCACATCAGTCCAAAGCAACTATTGAACAGTTTAGACAAACTGAAAGTTTTACCGGAATAACTTTCTCTGTCCTAACCTGAAACATAAATCAATGAATATTTTCTCAGAATACTCTCCCAAAGGAGAGCTTGATAATCATTCAACACGATACTTGAAACTCGTTCGCCATTTACCCAGGGGGGTTGTCATTAAAGAGCAAAAAGGACTATGTACTTACTTTTAATGCTAAAAGCATAATAACCGCAATAAGCAACATAATTACCATGAAATTCGTGTCAGGAAATGAGCACATGATTGATGGTGTGCGGTTTTCTTGTCGGCACATTTCCGTTCATTAATTAAAGAGAAAGCTTATTTACCCGGAGAGCTACCCTCTTATTTCTTATTCATTGCGACGCGACACAACGCACAACTAGACAGTGTCCAGTTCGAAACTCCTTTGTAGTGGCTTCTTTTTGATAGATCACTTCTAAGGACCCAAATGCCAACGTCCGCATTTGCTAAAAGGATTTTGCCAGGACTACTGGGTAAAAGGATACTTGCTGCCATCAATGTAGAGCTTAAATACTTCCGGGAATTTTGAATGGTGTTTGCCGGATATCAAATAAGACTATTGTATACCTTTGCGCCTAGGCCACTCAATTTAGATTCATTTCGCCTCTGATTGTAACACCCTTTCGGAAAGAGGCATCCTACAGATGATTGGATTGTTTCCGGGAATAAAGGACAAGTGGCTTTGTCCATGGAGGAAAAATGTTCGAAGTTGAATTGTTTGCAGAATATGAAAGAAAGCGAATTTACTTTTTTAAGATTGCTACGCTGTCGTCTGGAATATTTAGTTACATTGAACCCAAAGAGGCATGTAAGCTGTCTTTAACCAAGATAATGTCAAGTTTAGAAGGTTTTATAGAAAAATGTTGGCTGAATTCTGTATTTTATTGTACGTTTGGTCAAAATGAACCGAGTGTAAGGTGTCTCTAATCCATGTATATATTTTTAAGGAAGATATTGAATGGACTTTAATATCGTTTTATTTTTTGCAGGAAATCATACAGCATCTACATGGATTCAACGTTCCATAGACAAACAATGAAACCATGCTTAAATTGGATAATATGAAAACCGGGAGCATCCTTCAGATGGAAGATGATGCACCCGTTCCGGCAAAAACATCCTTCGAGCTTCGTCACTTCTTCATATTTCGTAGTCAGAACAACGCCAGTCAAATGGAATATTACGAAAGCTTCAATGCCAGCGGAAATGTCGTCGACTCCTTGCTCCTGATCCCAAATAGTACGCAGAATGCGTTGTGGCATTTGAATGAAACAATTGCAGATGCCTCGGACGTGCAGAGAGTCTACCCAATCACGTTAACGTGGTCCTATATGTGCCTAGTGATAGTGTTTTGTGTTTTAATCGTTGTCACAATTATTGGCAATACGTTAGTGATAATAGCCGTGATAACAACTCGACGCCTCAGGACCGTAACGAATTGTTTTGTAATGAGTTTGGCGGTTGCCGACCTTCTAGTTGGAATTTTCGTTATGCCTCCTGCTGTAGCATTGGATGTCATTGGTAAGTAAAGTTAGCATTTGTCCTGTGGCAATTGCTATTGCTTTCACAATAATTCATCGACAACAATATTACATGCTGAGTTTGTCTGAACATTAGGAAAATGCAAAGTGAGGGTTAATAAAGACAAATTTGTGCAACATTCATTGAGGATAGTGATTTTAGGATATATACTATAAATCCATTTGATTAAAAGCTTAAACAAATTTATACTCTCTGAATATTGTTTGAATATTTAGAATTTCAGTTACCTTATCCTGAAAGAAATATACTAACGTAGAGTTGCTGCTCATTAATCAGAAAATTTGAACGATATTTTGAAAAAGTTTACATAAATTCCAAGTTTTTGCTGGCCTTAAGGCAATTTGAGTAGCTTTTAGTGAGAAATTCTCCTGAGATCAATCCAAGGAGTCAAGTTTTATTATCAGTTTAAAATAACTCAAAGTCGAATTTTACTTTCGATATTCGTAATCGATAATACTGGTCGTTTTTTGGTCATAGATAACATGAACTGCATATTTCATGCGTGGCTTATATTACGAGTACTATATATTATTTTAAAGATTGGACTTTAGACAACCTTTAGTTAAAAAATAAGCGTCATTAGTAAACAATAAGTTGGTTAAACTTGAAAATGGACAATCCAAAAATGCGAAATTTCAGTGCAAGTCCGAAAGAAATTGTGTGATGTTTATGGTGAGGACTGCCTTACTGAACGCCATTGTCAGCGTTGGTTTGCTCGCTATCATTCTGAAAGTTTCAATGTGCAAGATTAACCACATACTGGGCGTCCAACCACGACGATGACGACAAAATAAAGGCTTTCATCGAAACTAACCAGTGTATGACAACTCAAAAAATAGCAGAGAAGTTCGACATATCAAATCCAACCATTTACTTGCACTAAAAACAGCTTGGTTATGTAAAAAAAATGGATGTTTAGGTTCCTCACAAATTAAAGGAAATCCACCTCACCAAACACACACCTCTTTGCTTAATCGTAACCAAAACGGCCTATATCTGAAAAAAAATCATAGCAGGCAATAACAAGTTGGGTAAACAGACCTACGCTCATGTCAGAAGGGTTTTGTATTCAATTTACAAAATGCTGTCGCCAGATCGAATCAAATCAAGAAACATGTCAAAGACGATTTTATTGGAGAAAATATGAAATACGAAGATCATACTTTTTTTAACAAAGTTGAACGAATTTCGACTTCTGAGGTTTTTGATATTGTTATACTCATAAGTATTTCCCTTGATAATTATTTCAGATGTCCATCCGCGACGGAGGAAACACATTTTTCATGTATTTCCCCCCTGTGCCCCCACTGAAGCAAAAACTGACAGTTTAACAACTGTTTTAAAAAGCTCCCATGAAAACTTTCATTTCATACTCATATCGGTTACGTTTGATGAATTTTTTTTTCAGGGGCCACTCTCCTGTACTGAAATCATCGATTCATGGCCAATTTTTTCGAATCCTAGAATGGTTACAAACCCCTTTTGCTAGGAGCTCTCTTTCACCTCCTTGACATTAATTGTAGGTACTCATCTTCAGTCATTCATTAAATTGAATCAAGTGTTCAAAGCATGCACCTTAAACGTTGAAGTTGGGAAAAATAACTCAAAATTATTCAATCTTCGCATTTAAAACAGCCACTATTTTATTTTACGATTACTGATAGCACTAGCTGAACCGATTCTCAAAGATATTCATGACACCTATCATTCCTGAAATTTTCATGCAAATCCTAGCAAAACTGTAGTGTCTGAGTCGGTAAAAAGCGCATGTTGTTCCATAGCCATATGTTGCCATAGTAATAAATGCAGCGCATGTTGTTCCATAGTAATCCAGGAAAATTCAAACCGCTACAACTTCGCTAAATATAATTCAATCTTTATGAAACTTCCAGGATAGATCAATCTTATAAATAGACATCTGCGTACTGAATTTCATTGAGTTTGAGGGTACCGTTAAGATTTTATTCAAGAAAACATAAAATCGATAAATCATACTATTACTAACAAAGTTGAGTGAATTGCGACTTCTCACGTATTTGTTGTTGTTATACTCATCAAGGCCTACATTCTTGATTTTTTTCAGATTTTTCGGATCACAGGTGTCCAATCGCGAGGGGAGGGATACAAATTTTTCCCTGTGCGCCCCTCGAAGCAAACTTTGCCAAACTAAGACCTGTTTTGAAAAGTTCTCATCAAGGCCTTTCATTTAATACCCATATCGGGTATCTTCAATGAAATTTGTTTTCGGGGGGTCACTCTCCTATATGGAGAGACCCCCCTTAAATACCTAATAAAATTTTTTTGTGGAATGAACAGGAACAAGCAATTGCATCAATTCTTGCTCTAAGAGGCCCAGCTGCCGAGCTTTTGCAGACGATGTCCGTTGAGTTGCACTCAAATTCGGCTGCTATAATGAATGCGCTCGACATGCGTTATGGAGACGATCATCTGAAGCAGATTTATCGGTTACAGCAACGGCATCGGATGCAGAGGTCTGGCGAAACCTTACAGCAGCTAGCCCAAGACATTGAGCGGCTGGCACTTTTGGCTTACCCAGCTTACGATCCATCACATCGAGATGACACCGCGACAGAAGCATTCATCAGCGCATTAAAGGACCAGGAATTGCAACAAGCCGTGCATTTAGCTCAAAAGCAAACGGTTAAGGACGCATTGGCTTATAGCCTGAACTTCGAGGTAGCGAAAAATGTGACTCGAACCACTCCTCGGGCTCGCAAGGTAGTGACAGACGAGTGTAGGTCTGAGCACGTGGAAAATGAGCGTGACCCGCAGGTAAATGGTGTGCCTAGATGCTGGAATTGCGGAAAGAAGGGGCACCTACAAAGAGACTGCAAGAAGTGAAGAAAACCGAGCTATTGTCCAGGATGGTGGAGATCCGGACCGTGCCAGGAACCCCATCAAACTGAAGAGGCTAACTTCATGGAGCAAACGTTGGCTAGGAGGATCGAAGTCCCCAGCACCCCCATCACCGTGTCAAGACTGCATTGTGGAGAAGCAGACTTATGCCTTCCTGGTCAAGTTGACGGAGAACATTGCACCATAATACTCGACACTGGTGCAACCCGATCGGTTAGCCGACCAGACCATGTGAGGCAACAACTACTTCAAAAGGGCAGGGGTTTCTCACTACGAGCAGCTACGGAGTAACTGCACCTGTCCATGGAGAGGTCAATCTCCAGATACAGTTGGGAGCCTTGCGTTCCGACGTGATTTTCGGGTCGTGAAAATTATGGATGACTGCATTCTCGGAATGGATTTTCTGTGACCACATGAACTCACGTTGGATTTGGGCAAACGGGTATTGGAATGGCAGAATGTCGAAGTATTGATGGAGGATCCCTGCGTCCAAATTCCCAAGATGAATGTAGTACTATGTACCGACACTAATGTACCGAATTCTTCCGAGAGCATTGTATGGGCCAAGCTTGATGGTGATTCTGGGGACCACCGATCTTATCTGATAGAGCCAACGAAGACGTCTACACTGCGCAGTTTGATTGTGGTATGAAGCCTTGTAAGATCTATGAGGAGTGGATACGTGCTGGTTAGAGTCCCTAACACCGCAGACTCAACCACAAGTATTAAAGCGGGACAAGTAATCGGCAGCTGCAAGCCTGTTTCGACCATCACCTCCTTGGAAGCCACTCACGGCTATTATGGGAAAAGGAGGCAAGAGGCAGACAAAGCCCGGGAATCCCCGTCTGCAATATTGAAGCAGGTCAAATTACCAGCGCAGCTATTTAAACGAGCCTCTCATCTGGTTACCAAGTACAGTGACATCTTCTCAACAAGCCCGGATAACCAAGGCCGAACGAGTATGGTAACTCACGTCATAGATACACAGAGAGCCAAGCCAATTCGACAAGCACCGAGATGTCTTCTTATAGCCAACCAAGAAGAAGTGAGCGCACTGATACTAGACATAGAAAAACAAGGCGTTATAGAACATTCTGTCAGTCCATGTAGATCTAGTAAAGAAAAAGGATGGTAGCACTAGTTTTTGTGTCGCTTCCACGCATCGACGACATCATGGGCACTTTGGCCGACGCAAAATGGTTTTCTACACTCGATCTCAAGAGTGGCTGCTGGCAGGTAGAAATCAGCAAGAAAGACCGAGAGAAGACCGCATTTTCAGTTGGGACCGGATTGTGGCAATTTGAGGTGATGCCTTTTGGGCTTTGCAATGCTCCAGCCACTTTCGAACGCCTGATGGAGTACGTGCTACGAGTCCTAACCTGGAAAACCTGCTTGGTGTACCTAGATGACATCATTCTTATCAGGAGAATGTTCGAAGAGCATGTGCGGAATTTAGAAGAGGTTTTCTCCCGATTGCGGCTGGCGAATTTGAAACTTAGTCCCGACAAGTGTACCCTTTTTGCAGCTGAAGTAAAATACCTGGGACACGTCGTATCAGTAGAAGTGGTGAAAACAGACCCTGAGAAAATTGAAGCCGTGAAAAGCTGGCCAACACCAAACAACAAGCGTCAGCTACGAAGTTTTCTGGGTCTGACAACCTACTATCGAAGATTTGTCAAAGACTTTGCCAAAAAAGATAAGTGTCTCCATCAGCTAACCGGAAAAATTCGTCCGTATGTCTGGAATGAACAATGCCAGGTAGCCTTTGAGACGTTGAAGGAGAAGCTGTGTGAATCACCCGTGCTGGCATATCCGAAACCTGGAAAAATGTTTGTAATCGACACTGATGCGAACAACGGTGGCATTGGAGCTGTACTCTCCCAGCAGATCGATGGCGAAGAAAGAGTCCTCTCGTATAACAGTAGAGTTCTCTGTGAGAGGAACTACTGCGTGACCAGGAAGGAGCTACTGGCCTGATAGAGGCCACCAAGCAGTTCCACAAGTACCCATATGGCCAGAAATTTGTTCTTCGAACGGACCATGCATCGCTGAGATGGCTGCTTAACTTCAAAAACCCCGAGGGACAAGTTGCGAGATGGATCGAAAAGATTGCAGTCATACGACTACGAAATTGTTCATCGGAAGGGCGGGGTTCATGGAAATGTTGATGCCATATCTCGTCGTCCATGTCCATCTAACTGCAAGCATTGCTGACGGATTGAGGAAAAGGAACCGCCCGTTGATCTGTGATGGATAACGGCCGAATTCGATGAAGGTTGATCATCGAAGGAGATTCGAAATGCTCAGTTGGCCGATGAAGACATCGGACCATTGCTCGTATGGAAGAAGACGACTAGGCGACCTGAGTGGAAGGACGTTTCAATGCAAGGCGCAACCCTGAAAAGCTATTGGGCACAATGGAACTCTCTTCAGGTGGAGGGTGGCGTACTCAAGCGGAAATGGGAAACGGTGGATGGCAGCTTCTATAGGATGCAAACTATACTTCACAAAAGCCGAATCCACGATGTGGTTAAGGACATGCACAAAAGATCCTCGGGAGGCCACCTTGGTGTTAATAAGACCTTGGCGAAATTGCGGGAAACGTTCTACTGGCTCCACGCTCGAGAAAACGTAGAGGACTGGCACCGTCGATGCACGATTTGCGCCTCCGTCTAAGGTCCAAAGCGACGACTGAGAGGGCAAATGCAAGCCTATAACCTGGGCGTGCCATTTGAAAGGATTGCTGTTGACATTGCAGGACCCTTTCCTGAGTCTGAATGGGGAAATCGATACACGCTGGTTGTGGCCGATTATTTCATCAAGTGGCCCGGAGTCTAATCCATTCCCAACCAGGAAGTAACTACTGTAGCCAAACAGCTAGTATTAAATTGGGTCAGTAGGTACGGCGTACCTTGTGAACTACATTCGGATCAAGGCCGAATCTTTGAGTCACTATTTTTTGGCGAAATTTGCAAACTGCTGGGAGTACGGAAACGAGGACAACACTGCCGCATTCCCAATCCGATGGAATGGTTGAACGTTGCAACGACACGCTCAATAAACATCTGGCCAAGATGGTTGACGAGAACCAAAGGGACTGGGACCGACATATCCCACTATTTTTGATGGCGTACAGAGCTGCCGAACATGCATCGTCGGGCCAAGCCCCAGCCAAAGTCATTTTTGGAAACACTATTTATCTGCCAGCCGATATAAAGTTCGGAACATCCCCTTAGAAACCCCAAACAATCTCGGAGTACGCAAGTGAGCTAAGACAACGGTTGATCCAGATACATCGGACAGTGCAAAAATACCTCGAATCGGCCACTGACCGCATGAAGAACAGGTATGATCTAAGGGCAAATTCTACTGGCTTCTAGTAAGATGACTTGGTGTGGCTATATAACCCACAACGGCGAAAGGGTAGGTCTCCAAAGTTGCCGCATGATTGGGAGGGGCTATACCGAGTTACAAAGTAAACCAACGACATCGTATACCGCATGCAAACTGAGGTGGGGATAGTGTTACATATACAACTAATTCTGCGAGCTGCTGTCGCAATTGTTTTCACAACCATTGAGAACATTATGATCAACAAAATGAATGTACTTGAAACCGCAAGAACCCACCAAGCATGATCGACATCTGAAAGTGACGTCACTCCCCATTCACTATTGCTCTAATATTCCAGGTAATTCGCCAATTTACGAGAAATGGATTGATTGACTAAAGACCCGATATGAAGGCGAGCGGAATGAATGGGGGATTCATTACAACCGCGATATAGTAAAACTGCGATAGTGTGGAGTGCAAATTAAGAGCGATATTGATTGTGAAGTGATAGACAGTTGTAGTAAAAATTGATAGACAAGTTGTGAAATAGTTAAATTAATGATTGTGCATTTTTTTTAGTGCATAAACTCTTTTAACTTAATTTAAAAGACAGTGCGTTTTCACTTGCCCGGAACATTAAAATTATTGGCTGCGAAGCAGCAAGGAATCACAGTTTTTGACCTTTTCACGAAGTTTCATGCCTTTAGCTTCAATATTTTCGTAAAAAAATTGCTTTGACGTACAGGCAAATAAACCGTGATATCAAAAGAGTTTTGCATTTTAGTACAAAGCTCTTAAAATGGGTAAAATTGCTACCTGAATAGTTCAATCATAGTGATCAATTTTTCTAGGCATTATGAAAGTTCAAGACCTTGATTAAAATTCGTTGCCTTCGCAAGAAAAAAGTGCTTATGGAATCCTAGAAATTTCAATAAATGATCACTTTTGCTATAGCCCAGGCCGGACCCTTTCATAAATTTATCTAAATGACTCCCGGAACCTCTGAGATATAATGCCCGTACTAAAACCGATAAACCAAGTGTGAACTCTCACTGGTTTGTCATGCAAAATTGGTGAAATATTTCTGTCGTTTATCCAGATGAAACAATTTTCTTCGAAACTTTCCGTTAAATGACTCCTAAATTCAACTAAACTTAACTGAATTTCAATTCCAAAATCAAGCATGTATTCGAAATATGAACAAACTACCATGAACACTTGGCGAAGTTCCGCATTTAATAACTTCATCTCCAGCAAATCCCGGACACATATATTTTATGCATTCACAACTTCCTGTTGGTCACATTCTTGCCTTCCGTTCATTGAAACTTTTTCCTGAAGCAGCTGTTATTGGCGATGTAGATGCGAGTAAAACTGAAAGAAAAACAAAATATGTGACAATTCTATCTGGTAAACAACCAGCAATATCATGAGATTGGCTCTAGAAAGTTCGACTTGTGCACTGAATCCTGTTGTCTAATTACTTAATGTTGAGATTAATGACAAACGCTTGTGAAGATGAAAATTCATGCGGCGAAGAATGAATAATTTTGCCAATACTACCAAAGTTTATCCTTATGAACCTACAAACTTTGTAAAAAGGATTTGTAACAGAATCAATGGCTGTCTACGATTAAGCAATCGTATAAGTGGGCGCAAGGATCAACTTTCGAAATTCTTAACACGAGCAATATTTTTTTCGAAATAAAGAAGCTCCAAAAGGGCACACAAAGGATATTTTAAATACTTTTTAAACGAATTCCATACTGAACCATATCTTGCAAATCAGAGTGCATGTTCTGCGGCATTTTTTTCTGGAGGATATTTTGCATCTGACTGTTATGAAAATATTATTTATTTTGTCGAAAATAGATCCATATCTTGGCTTCGTGAAAATGTGTTTCTTGGTGGTTTCAGTAGCTATGCGACAAGTATTTTCTCACTAAAGAAACAATAATTGCTTCATCTTAAAATAAACCGATAAAGACAAATTACTCTTTAGTAGAACGAAAAAAAAACATGAGTAGAATTCATTATGAAGTCTGTCATATTGAATCAATGTTTAAGAGGAAAAGTAAGCAAGTTAAAGCTTGGACAAGGTGTACAATATGTATGTGGATATGTTGCCGATGTTATTATACTGAACATATGACGCCTCAATTATTTTGTCCTTACTCATTACTAAGAACGATGTTTTTTGCCATCATGTCTTATTGCTAATTATCAGAATAGTCATGAAAATACGTAAATATTTGCTGCCCGCTTAAAGAAATATGATTGAGAACTTTCATTATTATTATTTTATTTGATGCGCGTTGGTAAATTGTCTAAAAAAGATTAATTAAAGGTTTTCTATGGTAACACTAGATACTTAAAGCATTACTATTACATTAACCATAGAGTCTTTTAAATATACTAAAAGTCAGCTCATGACTATATTGGGTTTTATGTGGCAGAGGAACTAGTTGTAAAATTACATTTGCTTTTCCCAAGACGACCTTAGTTACACTCACTTCATTCTTAACCAAGGCACATATCTTGTACATATCTTGTACCTGCAATACCTGTGTTTGGGGTTTTCATAGTTAAATGAATCGTTTTCCCTTCGCGGACTTGCATGGGCTTGCCATGTAACAGCAAATCTTCTTTCACTGAATGAGCACATGACGTCGGGGTGTCCCATATGGTATCGAAGCTAAAACAGAGTTCTGGGTGAAACTTGCTTTTAAAGTTCGCTGACTCAGGCGCGGATCCAAGGGGGGTCACAGGGGTCATGACCCCCCCCCCCAGAATCAGCATGCATTTGAAAAAGCAGAGCTGAATGAATTATTCGCAAACCCAAAAACAAAACAAAAAATATCAAACGACCAAAATGAATCCAGTTTTTGTGAAATCAAAAACCAGAAACACACCAAACGACGAAAGTCAACTTACCATATTGTTAACTAAAAACATTGGAAACAAAATATAACTATAATAACGACTAAACTTTTTATAGAATACTGATTTTTTCTGTATTTGGTTTGTAGCAACACTTGTGATTTGTGTACATTTTTATAAGTTCCAACTGGGAAGATCATTTATAACATAAAATCTAATTTTCTATTTTGTTTCGCAAATCTTTTAATTATCGCATCGATGTCCAATTCGATGTCGCAATGAATATGTAACAATGCAAGCCCAGTGAGTCTGTCTTCTGCCATAGTTGATCTCAGCCAAGTTTTGAGGCGACGGAGAGTTGAAAAACTCCTTTCTGCAGTGGCTGCGGTCACAGGAAGCGTATGCAAAATATCAAGCAGTTTCCAAATGGATGGCTAATTTCTTCATCACACGCAGCACAAACTAGAGGAAGCGAATCGGGGAGTTCACCGCCGTTTTCAACAATCCGATTCCATTTGGCTACCCACAATTCGAATTCTGCAATGACTCCCGAGACAGGAGTTTGCAGAAGCTGCTGATACGCTTCCGCTGCATGGCAAACGTCTTCAATGTCCTCCACTGTGTATGAAGTCCAAGGCAGAAACACTCTCGACCGAAAAAGGTTCATCACGTCTGTGGAGAGTCTTTTGTTGAGGTCTGTTACAACGTTGCCCAATAGAGGAATGAAAATTCCTCTCCTGAAATACTCCTCCGGGGTTTGATTTGGTTGATGATTATCTCGATGTTTTTGGCGAGAAACAACACGAGGTGCTTTCGTCTCCACATCCAACGGCTTAGCGAGATCTTCAGTTTCAGTATACAACTGTTGAAAAACGGAATCAGCATCGCTTCTTTTCTTCTCAAGAACAATCAAAGTATCTGCTATCAAATCGGTTGCTTTCTTCAGACCCAATGATGGTTTTTGGAGTATTCGGCTTAATGGTAACGTTACTCCTGAAAAATACAAAAACCAACAAAATTATTGTATTTTTTTTTTTTTTTTTTTTTCTTTAAAAGCCGTCGGGCCTTGCTTAGTTGTGTGAGCAGACGCGTTTCGACTACTTTGAGTCATCTTCAGTGTCTTTAGACACTGTCTTCAGTGTCTTTAGACACTGAAGATGACTCAAAGTAGTCGAAACGCGTCTGCTCACACAACTAAGCAAGGCCCGACGGCTTTTAAAGAAAAAAGAGGATTGGCCTGCGGATATCAAATAAACAAAGTTATTGACTAAAATTATTGTAAACTAATTTTCTTCTTTGGTTTATAGTGATTATTTTTGTTTTATTAATTAATTTGAGTAATTTCTTGAAAAGTAAATTTGAACCAAGTCGTTCTTCAACAGAGCAAAATATGTCTACGTAATTTTTTCAAATTGTTCAACTGAACAAATGAAAAAAGGATATGTTCTATACATACCAAGAACATCATTCAATTAAGCAGTTGAAATCAGGAACGTTGGATTAAGAAGAGCATGAAGAAGGTTAGCAGCAGAAGATGCACTTTTCTAATCCCGCCACGCTGAAATCTCTTCAAGTGCTTCACAAATTTTATCAACCGTTTACCTTGAAACTGGAGGTGTCCTACGTGATTTTCAATCCGTCGTGTCTCGCAAAGACTTTGAAGAGATTTTTTACCAAACTTGTTTTCGAAGACACCGTGTCTTTTTGAAGAAGCATTTGAAAAAGCTACAATGGTTTTCATTGTCCCTGAAGCGTTTCGGCAGTTTGTGACATCCGATAATTTCAATAAAGAATTGTTCAACACATGGTTATTGCAAGGACAACGTCGTGCGTGAATTGCTACTTTCATCAACTCGTGACATGCCCCTTTCAAGTCAGACGCCATCACTGAGCAACTGTCTGTACCGATTCCAACCAAGTATTGCAGATCCAAGTCAAATTTGTTACACAAATCTATGACAATATGTGCCACTGCAGCTCCAGTTGAACGACGCTCGTTACCTTCCACATCTTCGGAACGAATCGCAGAGTACGCGTCGCAAAATGTAACAAAATCTTCTCTGGCAACTCTTTTTCAGACGTAGCGAAGTGACAAGCTGAGCTGTTCAGTGTGTGAGTTGTCAGTCGTCTCGTCAAATATAACAGAGAAAATTTTGCCGCTCTTACTCTATTCAGGATAACTTGCTGAATTTCCTCTTTGCAAGCTTCTATCAGTTGATTTTGGGTGGTTTTGCTAATGTACGTTGCGTTTGCACCTGCGGTTTCTAAATGTTGCTGGAGAGAAGAGTCACCAGAATCAATTCTGAAGCGAACGAGAGCTCTAAAGTTCCCATCATTAGCCACCAGACTGTCTCCTCCGTTGGTCCTATCCAAGAGCGATCCATCATCCCTATGTCCACGTAAAGAAATATTTTGCCGACCACAAAAAATGAGCATCTTGATAATAGGCATTAATCGTTTTCGATTTTCTTTAACATGCGCCAATCGTTGTACATAGACCTGGTTGACCACTTCTGATGCTGGATTGTGAAAAGTCTGAAGAAAATATTCGCCAGCTTGTACCGCCTTCTGGTGATATTGGTTTCGTTGGTGAACAGAAAACGCTCCATTTTCACCAAGTAAGACGTCAATCTTTTTCAGCGGTTCTCGAACTAGACGCTTCAGATAAGTGTTTGTTTGGTAACCTCCTCCTGAGCTTGACGCAAATAGTATGCAATACTTACAATAAAGACCTTGATCTTTATGAGACAAAACCAGCCTAGGGAATTTCTCTAGATGGGGTTTTTGAGCGTACTTATTCCTTTCTTTCCCATTCTTCATCACGACATTATGAGGAAAAATATAATCGGGAGGAGGTTCCCAGTGATATTTCAGTAAATCCGCCTTAGTAAAATCGTCGATGTTGCGTTGGTTTACGTAACACCCTATATCGGACGCGAAATGAGGCTTGCAGCATAGTTCATTTGTATGCGTAGTATTCGCTGAATCGGAAGTGGACGGAACATTTTCAAGCCTATCAGTGGTGTTCGAAATACTAGCTGATGGTATGAACGCTTTCGCCGACAATGATCCATCAGAACTAGATTGACACTCCGGTTTCTGACCTTTAGAAAAGAAAGAGTCAATCGTTCGCGTGGAAGCTGGTCGTTTCGTCGCCTTTTTTAAGAAACAATATCTCAATCTCAATATGTTGTTTCATATACAATTGTATTGATAATTACCATGATGCATTCGCCAAACTGAAACTTTTAATTTTCTTCGTTATTGGGTTAAGAACCAGAATTTCTAACTATAAAAGCAGCCACCTCGAAGGAATCATTGAAAAGTGTTGAAAAACTGGAAACAAAAAAAAGTGATAAATATTTACGAGAATTTCTATAAACAAATTCGGAAAATTCGGTTTGTATTGTTATTTTTGCATTTTAAGCTTTTGCCTGGATCCCACTTAAAATAGAAGCTTTTTGATTTCACTTTAACACTTTTCCGGACAAATCAATGTCATTTATCCGCACTACTAATTAAAATTTCACTGCGATATCACCAAGTGTCGTCGTATTAAACTATCCATTCCATCCTTAACAAAACAATGAGATACATACATACATATAGTATACGGCAAAAACAAAAGAAGTCGATTCAATGCGTTGCCACAATTGCGTTTATTTCACTTATCTCGCGGATTATTTACTGAAATTCCACGACAAAATTAGCAGAAAACTGTAACGTTCACGCGTAAGTACTCGTTGTAGCATCAATTTTCACGAACTTTCGGGAAAACTGATCTATACCAAATCCCGATGATAATCGCAGAGACGAGACGAAATGACGGTAAAAAATTTTCAAGACACCGAAAATACATGCCGTGAAAACTTAATTTAGGTGTGCCATTTTCTTTAAATAGATGCACAATTGCGAGAACGTAACGGCGTAGGCACGAACGTGAATTTCGCAATTATGAGTTTACGTTGGAATGATCAGCTGGTTGATTTTTCTTTTCGAAATGTTTTGTTTTCATTCTTTGCGATCGTGTTTTGTTTTAATTCTTTGCAAGGAGTGAATGAGAATTATAAAATTTAATGGTTGGTTACCTACGAAGAACAAGTGCGTTTAGGATGTTTGCATGATGTTTGTATGATGTTTGTATGTATGGATTTTTTTACAAATATTTGATTGAAATAGTTGAAAGAAACGTAAATTTGTTTATTCTTATTTATCTATTCTCTTTATTTCTGAAATAGGTTTCTACAAATTTCCCACAAGTTTCCTTCAATTTTTTGTCGTTTATTATTTCTAGTATTTTGTATGGAGTTGGTTTAAGTGTCATGTATTGAAGCTAATAAATTTGTTATTTTTTGTTATATATAATATTTTGCCATTTTTTTTATTTTTTATATTGTTCTATCCTGTGATCCCCTCCGGAAAAAAATTCTGGATCCGCCCCTGTGCTGACTCTATTGTTCTTGTGCGTGTGTGCATTTTGTGTCTGAAGCAAGTGATGTAATTAAGCGCTGGTGCGGTCCGTGAGGTTAGATAAATTGTGCAAAATTCTATTTTTCTTTGATTGCTGATATAATTTTTAATACATAGGGGAGGACTTTTCAGTTGTGTCCGGACCGATTTTAACAGAAATGGGTGGATGTGAAGCAGTTAAGAAATCGGTTGATAAGTACAACCCATTCAACGGCGGAAAAAGAGCACTGTAAATTAAAAATCCAACTGATGCTCAAGAAAATTCCTCCTCGAATAGTAAATATTTCCACTATCAATAACTGAGCAGGCGCTAAATTTTTGACTACACACCCTTTCATGTCGAAGTTCAATCGCGCATTTTGCTCGCAGTGTCTAATCATAGAGGAAAAAAAATTGAGACTGCTCGTGGCAGTCGAACGAGCATATACAATATTCTTTTCATCAGTCTTTAAATCGCAAAAGCTGATTGCCGCCGTCAGGTCAAGAAAAATCAAAAGATATACGAGACAAAGCATAAATCCTTAATGGGCCGGAGTGCGAAATGATACTAATAATCAGCGTAAACAAAATTTTAGTGGACAAAATAAGGGAAATTTATACGATCAACCGATTTTCGACAGATTTCAGCCAGGAATTTAGGTAAACGAAATTGAAGTTTTAACGATTGAACCTGTTCTTAATATTTATTCACTAAATGGAAAGGTACAATGATTTTATCGTGCATAAAGTGATTTGAAAAGGAGCTTCTAGAATTGTCTTCAAAGTTTTAGGTATAAATAATTCCAGCATAGTATATGTTTTAAGAGAGCTAAGTAAATTCAAGGTGATCCAAAATAATAGTGCATAACAACTTTAAGCACAAAGTAAATATAGAAAACTGTACATTTTGGAAACTAGATGGAATCTACATTTTTTGCGGGTATTCATATCCAGCGGCGAAACTTTTGCAAAAACCTGCCGATTTATTTAATAGTTGGTTCGACTGTACAAGGGTCATTTGAAAAGTTTCCGGCCTTTTAAAGAGAAACACATACTTCAAACCAAACAAAAATTTATTCCTCGACATAGTCTCACGCAAGTCAAAACATTTGGTCGACGCTTTTACCAACTCTTCAGCCCATCAGAGAAAAATTCTTTAGGTAAACCTGAAAAATCCAGGTTTACTGCCTCAAAGTCAAAGTCAAAAGCGCTTTATTTAATAGTAATCTTAATAAATTTTAAAAGAATATAAAGCAAATTCCTAACAATAACAATAAAAAACTTAATGGCCCAAATGGCTCTCTAAATTTATACGTTATCATTAATCACATTTAAAAACAAGTTGGGTAGACAGACCTATGCTCATGTCAGAAGGGTTTTGTACTCAACTTACAAAATGCCGTAACCAGCAACGAATAAAATTAAGAATCACGTCATGTTCGAGGATCATACTATTATTAACTAAGTTGAAAGAATTTTTTAATTCTGAGGTATTTGTTAAAATTATACCCATAAATATCTCGCTTGATAATTTTTTCAGAATTTTTTAGATCACGGGTGTCCATTCGCGAGGGAGAAAACACATTTTTCATGTATTTCCCCTCCCCCCTCTGTGCCCCCACTGAAGCAAAAACTGTCAGTTTAAGAACTGTTTTGAAAAGCTCTCATGGAGAACTTTCATTTGATACTCATATCGGCTATCTTTCATGAAATTTTTTTCAGGGGCCACTCCTCTGTACTGTAAGCATCGATTCATGGTCTATTTTTTTCGAATCCTAGAATGGCTACAAAGCCCTTTTGCTAGGAGCTCTCTCCTGCCTCTTCGACTTGTTTCAATTGTATGTAGTCATCCTTATGATATCTATCATTCCTGAAACTTTCATGCAAATCCTAGCAAAGCTGTAGTGGCTAAGTCGGTAAAAAGCGCACATGGCTCCATAGCCATATGTTTCCATAGTAATACAGGGCACATTGTTCCATAGTAATACAGGAAAATTCAAATCACTATAACTTCGTTAAATACTGATCGATCTCTATGAAACTTTCAGAAAAGATTAATCTTATAAATAGTCATCTGTTTACTAAATTTTATTGAATTTAAGGGTACTGTTTAGATTTTATTCAAGAAAACATAAAATCGATAAATCATACTATTACTAACAAAGTTGAGTGAATTTCGACTTCTCATGTATTTGTTGTTGTTGTACTCATTAAGGCCTACATTCATGATTTTTTTCAGATTTTTCGGATGGAAGGTTTCCAATCGCGAGGGGGGGGTACGCGAAAAGTTCGTACATTTCCCCTTCCCCTGCCCCCCTCGGTACCGATAAGGCAATTTTAAGACCTGTTTTCAAAAGATCTCATTGAGACCTTTCTAATGACACCCTACTTGACTACCATTGGTGAAAATTTTTTTTTGAGGGGTCAACTCCCTATATGGGGAGACCCCCCTTAAACCCCTTCGAAAAAAATTTTCACCCTTGAACTTTCAAGAGGTCACCATTTCTGACCTTTCCACAAAGTTTCATAGCTGTAGCCTCTATAGTTTCGGAGAAAAAGTGCTGTGACATACAGACGGACGGACGGACGGACGGACGGACGGACGGACGGACGGACGGACAGACGGACAGACGGACACAGGTCGTGATTGCAATAGGGTTTTGTATTTTAGTACAAAACCCTAAAAAGAAAAACCGAAACAATTAGTTAATTTAAAATTGTTTAAAATTACTTAAAGTTTCAATAATAAAATAAATAATATGAATTGTTAGATCATAAACTTCAGTCTTCTCATTTGGAGATTTTCGAACGAATATGAGACCCATCACGGTGGCTGGACACTCATCTTCTGAGCTAGTCATCGGGCTGTAGCTCCTTCCTTCTTTTTAGTTCCAAGGGCTCTTGGTTGGTGATACTCGATGTCAGGAATGCCTTCAACTCCGCTAGATGGATGGTTGTTCTGGATACGCTGGAAAACTCTTTTTAAATTCCAGAATATCTAATGCGGCTTTTGAGGAACTACCTAAAGGACCGAAGCCTGCTCTACGACACGACACAGGGCCAACGAAGGATGGAAATTACATCGGGTGTTGCCCAGGGATCTATCCTTGGTCCGGACCTGTGGAACGTGTCTTACAACGGGTTATTGACATTTCAGATGCCAGATGACTCGCGCTTGGTCGACTATGTGGATGATGTTGCGGCTCTGGTCGCTGGACGCACCGTTGAACAATCGCAACTAAGGCTAGGTATGCTAATGTGCCGAGTTAGGGACTGGATGACTGCTCGCGGGCTCAGTTTAGCACAGGAGAAAACCGAAGTGGTCATCTTGACAAAAAAGATAATTCTTAGAGTAACGATGATCAGTATTGGCGACTTACGAATCGAATCGAAGCCAGCAGTGAAGTACCTGGGGCTACTGATCGACTCGAAGATGAGTTTCTCTGAGCAAATCAGGACAATGGCTGAAACGGCTTCTTCGGGAATATCGGCTCTGAGTCGACTTATGGCCAACGTACGGGGGACCCAGCCCATCAAGAAGACGGCTCTTGATGAGTGCTGTAGGGTCAGTACTACTGTACGGAGCAGAGGTATGGGGCGACGCTCTCAGCGAGGAAGTATACCGAAAACGTTTGGCACAGGTTCAGAGAAGAGGAGCACTGAGAATTGCATCTTCGTAGCACCAGTCTCTGACTCGGCGGTGAGAGTGATTGCAGGCGTGATACATTTCGCCCTCCTTGCTAGAGAGCGCCGCGCTGTTTACCTGCGCCGAAACGAGGATGCGAGGGAGATAGTTGTCTGCGAGGAGAGACAGCGCTTGCTCAACGACTGGCAGCAATCTTGAGTGAATTGCACGAAGTGTAGGTGGACTGCGCGCCTCATCCCTTGGCTGAATCCTTGAGACCTTGACTGAATCAAAGGCATGGTCGGACTGACTTCTATCTGATCCAGCTTTTGAGCGGGCATGGGTGTTTTCAGTCTTACCGGCACAAGATTGGTAAGTCATGGTCCCCCGATTGTCGGTTGCCCAGGAGAGGAGGACAATGCCTACCACACATTTTTTGCCTGTACAAAACGAGTCAGGCTGCGAAGAGAACTCTACAGGGAGATGGGAGAGCTCACCCCGGATAATATAGTTGCGGCGATGCTCGAATCGGTTGACAAATCGAACCATGTGGCACATTATGCTCGGGCAGTCCTAAAATATGAAAGGGACTCATAGCAGCCAGGGGTGCTAGGGCTAGGGGACCCTCTTTCCCTCTCCCCCCCCCCCCCCCCGCTACGAAAGGGACTCCCCAGTTTGAAGGTGCCCCACGGCATAGCAAAACGAGACCTGGCCCAAAGTGATGTGTCAAACGGTTCCAGGCTGGGTTCTCAGGTTGACAGGGGAGGTGTTTAGTAGGTAGTCCAGTCGCGCATGGGACTTCCACACTCTGTGTATAAATGGCATTCACCACCCTACCACAAAAAAAAAGAAAAAGGGCTCTTGCTGGGTAGAGTGCTCTTTCACACGGGTTTTTTAATTATGTTAAAGTGTTATATGATTCAATCATATAAAATTTTAATATCAATTTGTAACATTTTATTTCACATTTACTGGAAAGGTTGATATAAATTGCTATGTATGAATTTTTCAATGTAAATATAAAATAAATGGCCACATCTACTATGGATCTTGATTTGGATGGGCGGCGTGCGAGGAGGCTCCACTTTTAGCTGGATGCTCCACTCTTAGGGGCCGTAAGTGTTTGGAGTAAGGACAAAATTGTCTAGCGTCCCGCGCGCGTTAATCAAGCATCGGCGTCGTTTGCCCTCGACATCGTCGACGCGTTATCTTTCTAACGTAAAATTAGTGAATGCAAAATTTTTTTGTAGTGGACCCTTGTTCTGGGGAAAAAGAACCCACCCCACAACATTGCAACGCTAACCTGCAAGCACATTCACGTATCCTCAGGCACGGCCACTGATGTCTTTGCTTCCTGAGGCAGCAGCCCATCGCTGTAGTCTTTTATGGACATTTTGAATAACCACAAAAAAACTACAATATAAGAATGTAATGAATCTCCAGATGTGCAGGGGGAAATAAAGACTGAGGAACAGATGCTCGGCTGAACAGGCAGTTTACTTTAAATAAGCAGTCTTAGTGCCCCAACGTGACTTGTTTTGGTTGTTTCTGATGAAAAAACTAATCACCAAAACTACTTTTAAAAACAAGGCTCGTGGCTCTCATGTGTAATATATTAAAGTAATTTACGCCCGTCAGGTTTTAGTAATTTAGTTAAGGATGAGTCATTCACTTTAGCCACCTTTATTTTGTATCTTTATGTGTTCCCTCCTTTGTTTTGCAAGGACCTCCTGCAAAGAAGAAACCGGAATTTTTCTTTTTTCTCAAACCTCCGTGTCTACTCGCCATGATAAGACAAAATTTTCGTAGAACACACAGTAAAAGAAAATTTAAACAAGTTGGGTAGACAGACCTGTGCTCATGTCAGAAGGGTTTTGTACTTAACTTACAAAATGCAGTAAACAGCAACGGATAAAATCATGAAACATGTCAAAGACGATTTTATTGGAGAAAATGTGAAATTCGAGGATCATACTATGATTAACAAAGTTGAACGAATTTTGACTTCTGGGGTGTTTGTTATAGTTATACCCATTAATATCTCCTTTAATAATTTTTTCAGAATTTTTTGGTCACGGGTGTCCATTCGCGAGGGAGAAAACACATTTTTCATGTATTTCCCCCCTGTGCCCCCACTTAAGCAAAAACTGTCAGTTTAAGAATTGTTTTGAAAAGCTCTCATAGAGAACTTTCAATTGATACTCATATCGGCTACCTTTTATGAAATTTTTTTTCAGGGGCCAATCTTCTGTACTGTAATCATCGATTCATGGCCTATTTTTTCGAATCCTAGAATTATTACAAAGCCCTTTAGCTAGAAGCTCTCTCCTGCCTCTTCGACTTGTTTCAATTGTATGTACTCATCTTCATGATATCGATCACTCCTGAAATTTTCATGCAAATTCTAGCAAAGCTGTAGTGTCTCAGTCGGTGAAAAGCGCATATGGCTCCATAGCAATATGTTTCCATAGTAATACAGGGCATATTGCTCCATAGTAATACACGAAAATTCAAATCGCTCTAACTTCGGTAAATACCATTCGATCTTTATGAAAATTTCAGGAAAGATCAATCTGATAAATAATCATCTCTTTGCTAAATTTTATTGAGTTTAAAGGTACCGTTTGGATTTTATTCAAGAAAACACAAAATCGATAAATCATGAATTTTGACTTCTCATGTATTTGTTGTTGTTGTACTCATGAAGGCCTACATTCCTGATTTTTTTCAGATTTTTCGGATGGAAGGTGTCCAATCACGAGGGGGGGGTACGCGAAAAGTTCGTACATTTCCCCTTCCCCTGCCCCCCTCGGTACTTATAAGGCAATTTTAAAACTTGTTTGGAAAAGATCTCATTGAGACCTTTCCAACGACTACCAATGGTGAAAATTTTTTTTTTAGGGGTCACCTCCCTATATGGGGAGACCCCCCTTAAACGCCTTTGAAAAATTTTTCCACCCTTGAACTTTCAAGAGGTCACCACTTCTGACCTTTCTACAAAGTTTCATGGCTGTAGCCTCTATAGTTTCGGAGAAAAAGTGCTGTGACATACAGACGGACGGACGGACGGACGGACGGACGGACGGACAGACGGACACAGGTCGTGATTGCAATAGGGTTTTGTATTTTAGTACAAAACCCTAAAAACAGTAGAAATTGCTCTCCAGAAGTCATTCCTTTGATAAATACGCAACTATCGTAATTTTATCCTAGCTACGATAATTTTCATCAACATTGAACCAATCAAGCGCATTGAAAGCAAACACTATTCCTGTAATTTTTATGAAAACCCACCCCAAATTTAAATGTCTTTGCCCAACAAATACCTTTGAAGTTTAAATTCTCAACTTTGTCAATGATACATAATTTACAAATTTTACGATTTCCCAATAAAATTGTATGAGAAGCATTAAATTCAATAAAATGTGGTATACTATATATGCAGAATTTACAGAATCCTTAAACTCTGTTAGTTTCGAAAAAAATTGAATCATATTAAATTTTCTCTGATTATAGCAACAACAACACACTATCTTGCTTTTATATGGAATTCCAATCCAATCAGATACTAGAATTTTGATTTAACCATCTTAAAATTTTCAGATAGAATGAATTCATGGAATTCATGATCTGAGGGATTTTTGTTGAAAATAGAGTAACAGTGGCTATTCTTTGAAGCATGAACATCTCATTGAAGTCTTCTTTGCATTTATTCATTGCTTGTGACTGCAAATCGTACGAGTAGGTTGAGTACAAAACCGTTCCATCAGGAGCGACGTTCTGTCCACCCAATTTTTTTTTAGGGACAATTCCAGCAATCGTTCAATTGTGCATTTGTTTTAAATAAATATCCATACTCTTTGAAGTTATCGTATCCAAAAAATTGTTGGTTTCATTCAAAGCTGTAGCCAGGAAAAAATTTCTGGGTTAGCATGTCGATGTGTAAAAAAAATTTGAATTTGTGGTCCAAGGCTCATTCTATAGGATTCTGAATTTGATATTTTATGTTAAATAAGTCAATTATGAAAATTGTTTGTATGTAGCTGCATTGATTGAGTTGCATTATTAATTTTTCTAAAAAATTATACGAGATGAAAAATATTAGAAGGTGGTTTCGACGTGACACTTTTTAGACACACAGGGGAGAAAATTAACCTGAATATAATTCTTAGTTACAAAAACATATAGTATTGAGTTCGCATAAGTAGAATAAACAACAATAATTATCTCTACTCTAAGCATAGCGGTCACCATCACCCATGTGTATCTAGAAAGTGTGATGGCCTTATGAGACTTAGTACACCCGTCGAAACCACCTTCTAACATTTTTCTTCTCTAATAATTAAAAACAAAAATTATTAATGCAACTTTATTGAAGTAGCTACATACAAACAATTTTCATAAGAAATTTGAAGCTATCGGAGCCATCCAAAAAAACGAGATCGATGCCCGTGCCATGCAAATAACTCAGTGTAGAGCACGTTAATTTAAAAGTTTATACTACATCAAATTGAAGTAAAAAGGGCTGAATGATCAATAAAAAAGTTTACCACAGTTAAATACGTAGTTTTTCTTTACATATATGTTCAAACCTTTTCAAGGTAATTTCAGTTGTATGTTATTTCGGAAAAATTCTTCAAACAAACTATTTTGCCTTTCATTCAAACTTAATTCATGAAGTTTAATCGTGCTACTGAGTGGACTTTAAAAAGCCAGATGTTAAAACTATTTAAAACTTATTGAAAAAAGAAATATCTGAAAGATCTGTACTTTCATGTCATTTAATTTAAACTTATAAGTTAACAGTTTGCAATTCCGAGATAAAATAAAGTAAAAACATAAGAAGGTTCGCAGGCACACTGGGTAAATTACAAAAAAAAATCCCTATTTTCTGTGTGACTTTCAGTTGATAAATTCATAATATTAAAAATTTAATTTAACTATTTGATATAATCTAGTTTCTACAAGAAACATTTGAATTAGAAAATTTAGACGACCATAAATTCACTGAAAATTAATTGAACGACACACAATACTAAATACACTTTAATCATATAATACGTATGTATAATAAAAATGGTTGGTCCAACGAGCGTTAGTAACAGAAAATCGACGATATATTCTTGATAGTTATTCGGTTTCAATATCAGTCCATTTTCGTCACTAAATCTAGTGGAAGATTGATCCCTTTAGTGAAAATTTTTAATATTCTAGCGACTGAAAATAGTGTAACAACTGTGTCAGCATTTGTATTTATTCGGAATTTGTCGGCAGTTAGATGGTAGTCAGTGTTATCTCAAAGAAAGCAAATTAGAAAAATAAAATTTCAAAACTTATTGGGAAGCCTATAAGTTTAATTATTTTAATTGTGAATTTAAAAATAAAAAAATTAAATTTACAATTAAAATTCGATGACGGCAACCCCTTCGCAACGCAATTTATAAACATGAATTGCGTTATCTTGCAATGAAAAACGGTTGACGACGATTAGAGAGCTTACAAATGAAACAATCGTTGCAGCGGAGAGTCTTCTTGTTATCGCCAGCCGGGTTGGACCTCGCGAATTGGCTGTGCCGGTGTTATGGTCAAAAATCATACATATGTATGTGTTTGGTCGAGTTATAAAACGATACATCTATACTTCATTGTGGCGTTGTAACTTAAATTTAACATTTTTCATTGGGAAAATTTTATAAACGCGAGGAAAGACGTTGCCGGTCCCGTATGGTCATGCAAGCAGAAGTGCTTCGCAATCTGCGCTAGCCCAAGGATATCGATTAGTCACGATGAAATTGTGATTCGTGAAATTGATTCAAGGTGTGCAATCTCCTTCCTTTAATTGTCGTGTGTGATTACACGCCGTCGTCGGAAACCAAGACGGAAAATTTCGCTTGAACTTTGTGAAAAACTGAAATTTCTTTGTGTTCGCATTGGTAATAACCGTAACTTGCGGCAATTATGCGCCACACAAGGCCCAAAAATTGTATTTCATTAACGAGTTGCTGCCAATCAATACAATGAAGTAATACAATTGTAGTTTGATTGTCACTGCACCGGGAACCAGAAAGGAGTTGTACGAAATATCGATCCTTAAGATGTCAGACGAGGTTTTGGCGCAATTTATTCGCCGTGTTTTGACTTCCCTGATAAATCATAGTGAGAAACACGCAACGCGACCAAAAAGTTCCAGTCTGACTGCCTTTAAAAAAGTGAAAAAATCACGGTCATGAAATGAGCAGCCCATTGCGGCGGCATTGGAGATTTTATTCGTCTAATTGCGTCGCTTTTATTCCGGTCGATAAGCATCTTTTGATTTGTGTTTAGTATCGAAAAGTGGAAGATTCGCATGAGAAAATAAGTGAAGAATTTACGAGTGCTTTGTTGATTATAAAGTGCGTTGCCCAGTTCTGGGAATCCTTCTTTGCTTGTTTTACTAATCCGAGAGGTAAACGTGTAAGTCATCTTGCACTGATGATAAAAACGAAAACGATATACAAGGATAAAGGCATTAATTCCAGCTGATCACGAAGGAAAATATCTAGGAAAAGTTCTCCACAACTGATTCACACATCGTTGCAGTATCGTGCGTGCACACACATTCATGCTTTTGTTTAGCAATCAGACAGTGTTGGTTCATTAAGTTGCACGTACAGCAGCCAATTGAAATGTGTTAATGGTGGCGTTTTGTATACGCACATTATGTGTGGGTGTTAAGCGCGAATTCACTCACATCACGACAGCTTCAAAAGTGACATCTACCGAAATAGCGGGCTATCTAAAATAACACCTCTTATTGGAAAATACTTTATAATATGCAGTCCATCAACAGTAGTGTTCGTGTTAAAGGAAGCCATTGTTTGCTTTTTATCAGAAGTAATTTGTGGGCGACAATGTGTTAGTCTAATTATTCAATTAACTGCGTACATTTTGCCACCAGACGAACGGTTTCTTTTCCTAAAGATATTTTTTCTATTTCAAAACCAAAATCTACGAAAACATAGAAAAGGGTGAATGTAAGTGTGGCGGCAACGCGACACACAGTTTCCGGCTATAAAAACAACATAAATCCAGACAGTAATAAATACATGTCGCCGCATATAACGATCTCAAATCCTGTCTTCTCCGAAAAGGATAATTAGGAAATCCCTCGCAGATTCAAAGTAATGACAAAACGCCATGTGCAATTTGTCCGAGAAACCCGTGAGCATCCCAAATCCCTCACACCGCTAGCATCGCCGCGGATATATAAAGGATGGAAATGCGGAAAGAAAAACAGAACGCCTCACGACATGATACGGTGAGCACTAGTTCACGCTTCCCTCCGCGCAATATATTGAAGTTTTTGCTTAAATAAAATTAGTTTTTGATTATTATAAATCTCGTATTTACTTTATCGATAACCATTGATCGCCACCGACGCCCCCCATATAAGAATTCATTGAATTATTCGACGATTCCAAGGAGCTGACACGTGGATTTGTGGCCATTTGATTTTTTTGCTGAATTAAATTTTAATTTGGATTTGTAATTCTTATTAGTCCCACCCTCTTCCAGTTACACAGCACTCCGCAGCTTCAATCAAAAGGGTGAGTGATTATTTTTTCCTGATTTATCTGTTTGACATTGAGTTTTTTTTCTCTTTTGGCGATTTTTATAAATTTTTTGTTGATACTTTGTTTTGTACTAGTTTCACTAAAAAGGGGGCTTAAACTAATTTACAGAATTTAATGTGTGTCCGTAGCTGATTATTATTCTTTTTTTCTGTATTTGATTGAAGTGATATTGTAAGAGCATCGCTAAAATTTTTAAATAAAAAACGGCCATGATTCATTAAAAATTTTAATTTTCGTTTCTCCCCTTTTCCGTACTTTGCCCTTCGTGTTCGTTTTTATGTGTAGTGTGGCTCAGCACGAGCCCGGAAAACCCGCGACATGACTGAGCGCTAGCCGGCCTCAGAATGCCACCCCGGGCTACGCACCCCTCTGCTAAAACTTAAGGCTTGCAGCTGCATTGATTTTCGCGGTTCTTACACGCCATATTCTAACAATTAACATTTTTCCAGAATACTCCGTTAAATATAAAACGATATCTTCTTGCCGTATGGATACCGCATATTTAGATAAAATCACATATTGTTGTTTTTCAGTTCGGCTAATGCAAATATAGCAATTTCGTTGGATACAGTTGAAATTTTTTGAAACTGTTGGTTCATACCAATTCATGTACTCCTGCTTGTATTTATGGCCAGTTATTGATCGTATAACATGTTGAAACAATCAATCAAACTGCTCAGTAGCTTTAAAAATTTAAATTCGTTAGCTGAAATGAAATTTCCTCAGAAAAATTCTTATGGTAATATCAGAGTACTAACCATGAAGAAAAGTTATTTATGATGACGATCGATAACTACCTGGCTAATAAGATACAAGGACTCATACATCTTTCAAAAAGGTGTAGGTTATATCAGAATAGATTCCAATAGTATTTGCTATTTCTATGTTCAAAATGATTAATGGTAATGAATGTCATGTACAAAATAAATAAGCACACATACTATATATCACACTTTGCCAGTTCAACAAAATACTCGTGTCACATATGGAGAAAATTTCTTGAGGATATTGGCTCGTAAATGGATCTAATCCTCGGCATGTGAAATAAATACGGCAACTCAAAAGAAGTTACACAACAACACTTGACTTTCTCACATATATAGGCAATTACGTGTGAATCAATATTTTTTCACGGTGCCAATACTCGTATAATGATTTTCTCATGCTAAGTTATGAATGAATTACATCCTTCCTTTGAGCCTTCCAAACAGAATCTGTTGACAAAACGTTGATAAAAAGTTGCTCTTTACAGAAGGTTAGAGTCATTTACTACTTATCCTCATAGAATCACGTCTCCAAATTAGGCAAATTTCTATTCTAAAGTGAATCTGCTCTTGTCGGAAAGTTGCATACTAAATAGAATGATAAATGAAAAAAACTGAGCTCATTCTGGTTAACATTTAAGACATTTTTTTTTTCTAGAACTAATTCAATTAGAAATAATTACCCGAAATAAAATAGAATTTATGAGTGTATTGGACCCTTCTACTGCCAAGACCAAGAAAAAGCTGTGATTAAAAATAGACAAAGGTCAGTAGATTAACAACATTTTGGTCCTTCTAATGATTCAAGGAAAAACCATCCAAAACAGCAGTCCACTTAAACGATTGCTTGTGAAATAGACAGTTGAGCCTGACACCAACTGTTGACAATGAGTACAATAGAAGATTTCCAGTCATTATTCTGAAATAAAAGAAGAAGTAGTCGGGTCAAATGATAGAGAACAATGAAAATTGCTTGTGTTCTACTTGAAATAAATTTCACTAAACCGTGAAAAAATCCCTGGAAAATAGGATGGTAATTTGGATGCTTGGTCTCTTGGCATAATATAATGAAAAGCATTCAGAATTAATTTAATCCAGATATTATATATAAAACACAACGTCTTTTATAGCAAACAGTAAAATTCTTATAATTAATAATGCCATGAGTGTGTGGTTGAGCAATTATCAAGATAAATTTGCACAAAAAGTACTAATGATACAGATAGATGTGTATATATTTTTGGCGTTTATTTATCAAATTCCTTTGTAAGATCTTTGTCGTATTTGTATTTAAGATGTTACAAAACCCTTTTGTAATTGCAACCTTTCTGCCCGTCCATTTTTCTTCAAAACTACAGTAGTAAATTGATAGCTACGTTAGTGTAAAATGACGGCCTCTTGAAAATTTTTGTCAAAAAATTTTCGAAATTTTTTAAGCTTTGACTCCTATAGATGGAGGTGTTTTTCCAAAGATGGTCATATGGGGCGTCAGGTGAAAAGTCTTAATAATGGCTTTTCAAAATAATTTTTCGAAACAACATCTCAAGCTTTCGAGGTGCTACGGAAGGAGAAATGTATGAAAACATCTGACGTTATCGGTGAATACTCGAGATATATTGATTACCCTAGATAAAGCACTACTGATATATGTATGATGATCAATAGACCCATAATATAAGTAGTGATGAAGAACAGTCACGATACGTGAAAAGTGGTTACTGTGTAAGTACATATTCACACAAAATTCATAAATTGTGGTGTATAAAGACTTTAATTTAATTAAAAGCTTATGTCTACTTTCATGGAAATTATAAGTTATGGGCAGCGCACATGAAGTGTGTGACGTTACTTTTCATTGAAGCTTTTCTTAGGATTATATATGCAGATTTCACAGGCCTACTGATAAGAGCATAGCTCTGTCGATCAGATTTGATTCTTAATAAATTGAAATTATAAATTAGGAACTGTGAATATCACTTATTTAAACCTTTAGACTTAAACCAACGTAGCTAAGAGTATCCCGAATCGGGATGAAAGACCGTTACTAATATAAAACGAACTTAGCGTACCTTAAACTTAGTTAAATATTTTCTAGCTTAAATACTAACCTCGTTTAACGGAATTATGTTACTTAAGTAGATTCGTGCTTGACAGTGATGCTACTAGAGTAGCTCAAGCGACGGTTTTGTGATTTTGTGTAATTTTTCAGTTGAGAAGTAGCATGGTTTGTCGAAGGCCATCTAGTTATGCTGAAGTTTGGCATCTAAAAGTTGCCCTCTACATCGAGGCAGAGAAGTTGAACAAGATTCTGGTGTTCTTTTCTCTACACACCCCATTCCTGTAGATCGCAACCACAGTGCAATACAAAAAATTGCCCGTTTTTCATAAAGATGATGTAAGAAGGACCCCATGACTAGATGGTAGTCTAGCTTAAGTATTTTAAATGCTCCTTCACTTGTAATCTAATTTGTTGCTCGTTAGATTCAACATTTGTCTGGAAGAAGAATATTCCTGCGTTGCGGATAGATAGCCAGGCTCATACTGATCGTCAAAGAGAAATTGAAGCCTGAATTGTCGGCTGATTACCGCCTGTTATGTTTGTGAAAAAAACTTATCAAGGGAGGACTCGCCGAGGCGATTCATGCTACTAGAAACCCATCCGCATGGTAGTAAGACTGCGCTGGAAGACACCCTACCATCAATGCAATTGTAGTGATTATCGCGGAACACCGCCCGGGCCTGAAGCCTTCCTCGCTTTCAGTGAAAGGACTGCCTCTTCCATTTCCGGCTGTGTAAAGAGTGGACACTCGATTGCTGTTTCACCGTGAACAGCATCAACACGGATGTGATGGGCGGGGAAGAGTGCCGGCACAATCTTGTCCATCTTTTCCGCATCATGAATGCAAGTCTTCCATAGGGTACTAAGCTTCCGTATAACTAACTTGTAGCTAAGGCCTCAAGGATCCTGCTCCACATTGTCCACTAGAACTTGCCAGCAGCAAGCATTGCTGTTGGTAATCAATTTGCAAAGGCATTTCCTAACCAACATTTCCTTGATCCTCAGATGTGCCCAAGGTCCGGTCTTAGATCAGAATCCTTGCAAAGAATACAATGTGCTTCCTTAGTAACTTCTTTTCTTTTATACTCCATTTCACCGCATTCATAATATAATATAACTCCTATTAGGTCCTTTGTGTACTTATGCGGTGTTAACATCGCCATATTCAGTTGATAACATTTGATATTGCTTTTGTAATTTTTTCGTAGTCGATTATATTTTGTTAAGACTTAGAGTACCATCAAGGCCGTTAAGTTTTTGAGTACTATGCTGCGTTGAAACTTTCCTTATGCTTTCATAAAATTTACAACGATTGAATCAATAAAGCGCATTTAAATGCTTGCCCTTAATTTGCAATTGATAGGGAGTATACTATACTATATTCATCTATCGCAGACAACACTGCACATAATAAAATTAAACACTTGAATAAATTTAAACGAAATATCTTATTTTAGCAATGATAAAAACTATGTATTACTTAAATTTGATTCAAGCAAACTTGACCAAATAGCTAAATCTTCGTTGTTACCATGGAAAAAGTACAACTGGCTGCTGATTTTACTATGTGAGATTGCTTTGCGTAAGATAATATTGAATTCCTTATATGCATCTACATTACTGAAAATAAAAGCTCTCGTATATTTTAAGTAATTAAAAACTATTTACAAAAAAAAAACGGCCTAAGCAATATTTTTATGATTTTGAGAGTCTGTTTCGTGGGTGGCCATGGATTCCAAAAATGGATTAAATTTCTCAAAAACTTTTCTTTAGTCTCCCACTGGCACTAAAGTTAAGATTAGTCACCTAGTATATATGAGTATACTCTACCAAAGAATTAAAGTGCACATTTCTTTCAGAATCTTAAGACTAGTTAAAATAAAACATAAAAAAAAACTGAAACACGACTAAAAATTTATTTTTTTGGCTTTTTTTGTCCAAAACCTCCCTAATGAGTGAGGCATTGAGATCATAGGTTTGCTTTAAAAAATTTTAATTTGGAAAATCTGCGTCCCCCAGTTGCAACAGCCACTGGTATTGTTCAAAGAATACGTAACTTTATCCAGATATGTATATACAACTCTTTAAGATGTATTATCAATAAAGTTTAATTTTTAGGGTTTTGCACTAAAATATACACCAAACCCTATTGAAATCATGAGTAATCCACATGGTGTAGTGGTTGTAGCATTCACCCAGTAAGCCGAAGGCCCCTGGTTTGACTTTCATTGGCGGAAATTTGATTTAGTTTGAGTGATTCTACGGAGAGACTATGTGTGCATGCCTTGGTTGAGATAAAAACACACGCACATGAAGAGTGTGGACACGTCGTTTTAGACAGCATAGACGTGTTTTCCTTTTGATCGTCATTCGTTCCTTGTCGACGCTTAGATTCTTGGCAGCAAGCATTGAGCAAAAAGAGAGTTGCGATACATGTGTCGAAGCATGTGGTAGTTTATTGCACTAGCAGCAAGACGCGCCTTTCATTCTACATGCATCCTAGCCTAACTTGTATCTTGTGAAATGTAAATTGTGGTTTCTGTTCGCGAGTAAATTTTTTAAGTACTAATATAGTCCCATTTCATTTGCCTAAAGTGGTGACCCCATATCTAAAACAAAAGAACAGCAGAAAAACAAAATACTGTGAACTCATTCAGCAGTGTGAATTTTACTCAGTGCTTCTTTTCAGAAGGTAATTCAAAAATTACTCGCAGTTACAGTTAAGTAAATCATCAGCAAGTTCCAAAGTGAGTGTGGAGAGCCACGGCAAGTAGATCGTAGCCGAGGAACGAGGCCAGACACTCGAAGAAAATTAGCTGGACTTAATGTCAGATCGCTCAGCCGCAGGTAACATTTTCCGGCTATCACGTGTCGCAAGAAGGTTTTCGCCCATCTCTGCCAAAGACTCAGGCTATCATTGACTTTCCAAGACCCGAGTACACTACGCAGCTCGGACGGTTCGTGGAAATGCTGAACTTTTACCGGCGCTGCATTCCACAAGCTGCTATCTTGCAAGCTCCTTTCACCAACTTACTTTAAGCTAAGCTTGCCTGGTCCGAGCTGGCTATCGATTCTTTCATGTGCTGTAAACAGGCTATAGCTTCTGCAAAAAACTCAGCTTTTCTCTCACCTACTCCAACGCCGCCATAGGCGCAGTTTTTGATCAGCAGCTAACTGATGGTACCTACGTCCCACGAGGATTCTTCTCAAGATAGCTCTCAGATGCGGAGCAGAAATATTCGACCTATGATTGGAAGCTTCTAGCTATATTCACTGCAATCAGGTATTTTCAGCGCATTCTAAAAGGCAGGCAGTTCACCACCTATGTATATAATCAGACGCTCACTCATGCACTCAAGCAATGATCAGAAAAAGCATCGCCTCGGCAGATTCGGCAATTAGATTTCATATCGCAGTTTAATGCTCAGCTGGAATACACACCTGAGGAAGAAAACGCTGTAGCCAATGCACTCTCGTGCCTGAAAACTGTCTCCGTTTCTGCTGCCTGCAATCTCAGCACGATTGATGCTGAGCAAGAGAAAGATGAACATCTAACGCATCTATTAGCTACCCCTCGTTTCAAGCTTCAACGCCTTGAGCTCAACGGATATTCATTGGTTTGCTCCGAGCAAGACAGCACTATCAAGCCCTACTTGCCAGTCTTACTACGCAAACAAGCATTCGACGCAGCTAACGATTTGTCTTATCCGAGTGGTCATGCTACTGCTAAGCGCATCGCCCTCAAGTATTTTTGGCCAAGCCTTCGTAGAAACTTATTTCGGTGAGCCAAGCAGTGCATCCCCTGCCAAAATTCAAAAGTTCATTGCCACAATAGAGCGGAGCTAGGAAATTTCACAGCACCGAATCAAAGATTCGACCACATCCATTTGGATCCGATCAGAGTGCCACTCACTGAAAATTTTGAACACTGTCCAACTATTATCGATCGGTTCATTGGAGGCCAAAAAGCGCTTTACATTGTCATTCCCTTCGCACCCCGCGAAGCTCGTTGGGGAAGGAGTAGCTGTAGTGCCTCCCCTTCCACAGTCTTGGCGTAAACGGAGAATTATACCAAGGGAGATTTTCGCGTGCCTTGGTTGAGATGCAAACACACGCACATGCAGAGTGTGGACACGTTATTTCAGGCATCATATGTGCGTTTTAGCGCTGCTTGAATTCTTGGCAGCGAGCATCGAGTAAAAGAGACTTGCGATACATGCGTCGCAGCATGTAGTAGTTTATTGCACGAGCAGCAAGGCACGCTTTTCAATTTTTAGGGTTTTGTAAAATAATTTTACCAAAACCCTTCTAAAATCGCGTCCTGTCTGTCCGTCTGTCTGTCTGTCCGTCCGTCCGTCCGTCCGTCCGTGTGTCACAGCAGTTTTTCTCGGAAACTACTTAAGCTAGAAGCATCAAATTTTGTATGTAGGTGTAAAGTAGTGTTCTCTTGAAAGTTCAACTACAAAAAAAAATTTATAAGGTATTTAAGGGGGATCTCCCCATTTAGGGGAGTGACCCCTCGAAAAAAAAATTCATTAAAGGTAGCCAATATGGGTATCAAATGAAAGGTCTTGATAAGAACTTTTCAAAACAGGTTTTAGTTTGGCAAAGTTTGCTTTATTTTGCCAGGCAATTACATACCGGACTCCTCATCGCTGGTGCAAAGCTACGCAGCTACCGTCGCGCCAGTGATGATCATACTTATTATTAGTAGTTTATACTACGTAGGTGCATGTGATGATTTAAATATATATAGGTCATTTCTTAAATAATTTATATTTTGTAACTGTGTAAAAATTGTTGATTGTTCTTAACAAAACAATCCAATTATAGAAAACATCTGTTGTTACAGAGAAACGATGTCGCAAAGAAATACAAAAATGATGATGCTGTTAGCACAAAACAACAATTCATTGAGAGACTGATTGAAGGATTCGAAGAAATTAAGTCATAATATTCGAAATATCGACCCCGACTTTTTCCCTAGTAACGACTATGATTCTGTTAATGATCGTCCATTTTTAAGATACGACAGGGCACACGAATCACAGGCACAGATAAATCAATTGTCAAACTATTCTCACTTTGAAGATTCAAAGTTTTTACCGGAGCCATCTACGCCAAAAGTTCAATATTTCAGTCAACAACAAGAGGGTCAAAATTTTGCAAACTTAGATAACATATCCACAAAATCTTACATTACATTAACAACAGCTGTGCCGATTATTGAAAATAATGATTTAACTCCAATAGCATCGCTAGCAGTTTCTCCAAAAACAAATTCAGAAAAAAATTTTCTTGATTTAGATGATCCTAGTACAGTGCCTTTCATTGCATATACTGCAAATGATAACAAAAATCTTGTTTTTCTCAAAATGATGCAGACCAATTAACACCAACTATTACCAAAAACACAATTCATACTTCTGACACTCTGATAAATAACGGCAATGTTCCAGTTGCTGGTCATGAGGACTCAGTTAAGTCTTGGTCCAGAGGAAATGAATTTATGAGGACCACTCATTTTCAAGATACTATGTCGAACAAAATGAAATGATAACTGATAACAATGCGCCCGATTCCATAGCTTATACTGAAACAGGCACAATAAGAAAAAGAAATACGATCAACCACTTAAGGTTAGAGAAGAAGCAAAAAAACGAGTTAAGAGAGAGAAACATGGCGTGAAACCACCTTGTCCAGCTTCCTGCAAAAAGCGATGTATCCAAAATATTGGTGAGGGTCTGTGAAAAAATATAAATGAAAACTTTTGGAGTTTGACTGACAAAGAGAAGAAAGCTATTATGCTGCATCATACTTCAGCACAACCCGTGAAACAAAGAACAGTAGCAAAACCTGAAAGTGGGGACTATAGAAAAAAAATCAGCTATAATTATTTACTGAAAGACGGAACTGGTTCTACGTATGCAGTATGCAAAACTTTTCTTTGGCGACTTTGGGTTACAAACCAGGTAATGATAAACCTTTACGGACTGCCTTGGGTAATTTAAAGGACACGGTTACACCACCAATAGACAGGAGAATGGAAGCAACCCCTCACAATAAAATAGACGCTAATCCTATTAAGGAACATTAATGAGCTTCGAGCCTAGCATTTCTCATTATAGACGTGAGCATGCCCCCAACCGTTTATACTTGCCCAGTGATATGACAATCACAGCCTTGCACAAAGATTTTTTAGAAAAAAAACCCTCCTACAACATCTCTTACGACAAATACCGTGAAGTGGTCCGGGAATTAAATATTTCTTTTGTTAAACTCGGTCATGAAGAATGTGAGGAGTGTGAAGAATTTCGTCTGCACGATAAAACACATACCAAAGAAAATCTTCAAGAAGACTGTTTAGGATGCACTAAGTGGGCAAGCCACAACGAACGGGTAAACAAATCAAGAGAGCAAAATAAATTAGACTGTGTGGTAAATAATACTGAAACAATTATATATTCTGTCGACTTACAAAAGGTTATCATGCTGCCCAGGGTTGAGATGTTTAAAACGACTATTTTTAATCCATAGGAAAGTTGTTTACAACGAAAGTTTTGTGCCAACTGGTAAAGGCCAGAAAAACTGCTGTGTTTTTCCAGTACTGTGGCATGATGGATTATTTGGACGCTCCAAAGATGAAATCATTAGTGCATATTACCATTTTTAGGGTTTTGTAAAATAATTTTACAAAACCCTTCTAAAATCGCGTCCTGTCTGTCCGTCTGTCTGTCCGTCCGTCCGTCCGTCCGTCCGTGTGTCACAGCAGTTTTTCTCGGAAACTACTTAAGCTAGAAGCATCAAACTTTGTATGTAGGTGTAAAGTGGTGATCTCTTCAAAGTTCAATTACTAAAAAATTTTATAAGGTATTTAAGGGGGGTCTCCCTATGTAGGGGAGTGACCCCCCGAAAAAAAAATTTCATTGAAGGTAGCCGATATGGGTATCAAATGAAAGGTCTTGATGAGAACTTTTCAAAACAGGTCTTAGTTTGGCAAAATTTGCTTCGAGGGGCGCACAGGGAGGGGAAATACACGAAAAATTTGTGTCCCCCCCCCCTCGCGATTGGACACCTTCCATCCGAAAAATCTGAAAAAAATCAAGAATGTAGGCCTTGATGAGTACAACAACAACAAATACGTTAGAAGTCGCAATTAACTCAACTTTGTTAGTAATAGTATGATTCATCGATTTTATGTTTTCTTGAATAAAATCTTAACGGTACCCTTAAATTCAATGAAATTCAGTACACAGATGTCTATTTATAAGATTGATTAACCCTGTAAGTTTCATAAAGATTGCATCATATTTAGCGAAGTTATAGCGGTTTGAATTTTCCTGTATTACTATGGAACAATATGCGCTGCATGTATTACTATGGCAACATATGGCTATGGAACAACATGCGCTTTTTACCGACTCAGACACTACAGTTTTGCTAGGATTTGCATGAAAATTTGAGGAATGATAGGTGTCATGTATATCTTTGAGAATCGGTTCAGCTAGTGGTATCAGTAATCGTAAAACAAAATAGTGGCTGTTTTAAATGCGAAGATTGAATAATTTTGAGTTATTTTTTCCCAACTTCAACGTTTAAGGTGCATGCTTTGAACACTTGATTCAATTCAATGAATGACTGAAGCTGAGTACCTACAATTAATACTCATAAGTGAAACAAGTCAAGGAGGTGGGAGGGAGCTTCTAACAAAAGGGGCTTTGTAACAACTCTAGGATTCGAAAAAATTGGCTATTAATCGATGATAACAGTACAGGAGAGTGGCCCCTGAAAAAAAATTCATCAAACGTAGCCGATATGAGTATGAAATGAAAGTTTTCATGGGAGCTTTTCAAAACAGTTGTTAAACTGTCAGTTTTTGCTTCAGTGGGGGTACAGGGGGGAAATACATGAAAAATGTGTTTCCTCCCTCGCGAATGGACATCTGAAATAATTATGAAGGGAGATATTTATGAGTATAACAATAACAAAAACCTCAGAAGTCTAAATTCTTTCAACTTTGTTAATAATAGTATGATCTTCGAATTTCATAGCTTCTCCAAGAAAATCGTCATTGACATGCTTCTTGACTTTATTCAATCTGGTGACTGCATTTTGAAAATTGAATACAAAACCCTTCTGACATGAGCCTAGGTCTGTTCACCCAACTTGTTTTATCTTTCACCGAGATAAAAAAAATATCATAATGTGGGTTGATAATTGTTCATCACAGAACAAGAATTGGACATTTTTTTTTCCTTAATCTACATTGTCAATTCAAATGATGTTAACACCGACAAGATTATCATTAAATATTTTGAACCTGGGCACATATTCATGTCGGTCGACAGCTTCCATCATAGGGTCGAACTGGCAATGAAGCGCATGAAAAGTAAAATATACGATTTCGCAGACTTTTCTCAAGCAGTAAGTAATGCAGGTAAAAACGTAAAATCCAAGGAGATGACGACAGAAGACTTTTATAACTGGGAAGATTACACGACACAGTATCAACTTTCACGAATAAACCCGCGTCCATACATCAGTGAAATGGTTCAAGTAGAAGTCAATCGAGGCAGTTGGGATCTGACGTACAGAACTGGATTCGATAAAGACCCAATTATGGCTAGGATAATTGGAAATAAAATTATGAAAACTCATGTTTTACCGCCATCGAAGAAGAGAACTTCACCAAATGGTATTTCCAAAGAAAAAAAAAGATAATATTTTGAAATCTCTACAAAACATTATACCACAAAATAGAATGTCCTTTTGGAAAGAACTCTCTTTTTCATCTACTGAGATTTTATAGAAAACGTTTCTTCTTTAAATATTGTATATTCGTGTGTTATAGTAAATAAGTACAATAAAAGAATTTAAAAATGTAGTTGAATTAAATTTTTTTGTTTATATAATATGTATTTTATTTAATAACAAATTCTTATTTTTTTGTATGAAGACATGTACGAGAAGAATTAGCAAAAAAGCGGTAACTCAATTCCTAGTTATATATATACTAAGCAGGATGGCAGTATCTCATGGAAATGGTGTATACACATGCAGTTTTGATATTTTGACCATATGACAAAATAATATAACCAACATATAGTCTTAATTCCATTTAATAAGTAAAAAAATCAATCTCTAATGTAAAGGAAAAACTAAATTTACAACACATCAATTTTCTCGAAAACCACTTTTACTGAGATACCGCTTTTGCACTTAGCAGGGCAGAATAGCTCACTTGATTATGATTTGATTTCTTAGGAATAAGGGCCTTATATCAGCCTACATAACTGTAAGATTAAGAAATCTAAGGACAGTGTTTTGATTTTTGGGGGAAAGTGTAAAATTTACAAATCATGCTATTATTAACAGAGTTGTGTGAATTTGGATTTCTGAGGTATTTATTGCCCTTGTACTCACAAAAGCCTACCTTTGTGATTTTTTTAAGATTTTCGGCTCAAAGGTAACCAATCGTGAGGGGAAGGGATATTTTGCCTCCCCCAGGACTCCTTGACTTTTTGTTCAGATTTTGAAAGGGCGAAAATCTTTAAGTAGTTTTTTAAAAGACCTTTATAATTTTATAAGTTTCACTAAATCTTACAGAAGTTATAGCCATTTGAATTTCCTCTGATTACAGCAATCATCTACAATTTTTCTATTAAATGACCTTTCCATTGAACCAAACACTACCCCTTTAATTGGATCTTCTCCAAGTTTTCAGATAAGATGAATAACAAAAAAAACACTTAAGATTGAGGCTAATCAATGATTTTAAGCTGGTTAAAATGGCTAGAGCATTAAGCCCGTAAGCTGAAGGTCCCTGATTCAAGTTTCGTTGGCGTCAACGAGATTTAGTTCGAGTGGTTCTTCGGATGGAAAAAATCAGAACGTATCGCATCTGGGTGGACGGACACACGGCCAAAGCGTGATAATGGAGTGCCGATACATTAGATCATAATTAGGAGACTCTAACTATCTCTAAGCGAAGGCCCGAAAGGAGCTGAAAGGCTACGAAGAAGAAAATGGAGATCTTTTGAAGCAAAATATATTTTTTGTGCATGTCATTAAAGGTTTTCTCAAATTGAATCATTCTAAATATCTGCATATTGTAGGTTAAGTATAAATCCCTTTTGACATGAGCGTAGTTCTGTCTACCTAGCTTATTTCGAAGTTCAACCGATGATTTTCATCTTGAACTGGAATGAGGAAGACATCTCTCTTTAGTGATTTAATTCCATTACGACTGCGTTATCGTCGGTATCGGAAGGAAGCACCTGTAGTTTGCATTGACGACTATTTAAGCTGTATTCAAGTCTCACGGCAGCAATGCAGAGGTCCAAATATGAATTTGTTCTAGGGTATGTTGGAAACTCTGACTTATATAGATTGCATATATAGGGTTGTCCATTTTATGCTTGGGAAAGTAAAGCTAAAGTAAACACATAAAATATTCCGATGGAAACAAAATTTTTTATTCAGTATAAAGATTGAACTTTGCCATTATACGTGAAACACAACATCATTCAAATGTTCTGCACGGTAACTCTTACAGGCCTCAAACCTTTTGAGATAATTTTCAATGACTTTTCGGCACATTTCCGGCAATATCTCGGCCATAACTCCACGAATATTGGTTTTCGATTGCTCAAGATTTTGAGGATTGCTCTCGTTAACACGGTTTTTTGCATAGCCCCATAAAAATAAATCCAAAGGTGTTAGGTCGCAGGATCTTGCGGGCCAATTGACATCACTCAATCTCGAAACTACGCGTCCTGGAAATTTCTCTTGCAAAAGTGCTCGATTAGCCTATGTTATGTGGCTTGTGGCTCCATCCTCTTGGATTCACATGTTTTCTAGATCATAATCCTCAATTTCTCTCCAAAAATAATCGGTTAACATCCGTTCATAGCGGTCAGAATTGACTGTAATGGCTCTTCCTTTATCGTTTTTAAAAAATACGTGCCAATAACACCACCAGACCATAGTGCACACCAAACAGTCACTTTTTCTGGATGCAAAGGCCTTTCTGCAATCACTTGAGGATTTTGAGAGCCCCATCTGTGGCAATCCTGTTTATTTTTGTAACCACTGGGCGAAAAATGAGCCTCAACACTTAAGAAAATTTTGTTCGAAAAATCGTTATCAATGGCTTGTTGTTCAACCACCCAATTCGCATACATTCTGCATTGTGTATGGTCTTGAGGCTTAAGTTCTTGAGTGAGTTGGATTTTGTACGGTTGGAGATGCGAGTCCAAGTGCAAAATCCACCGCAAAAAGCCGTAAGATAAGCCCAAATGTTGAGCACGTCGAGGAATCGACAAATTTGGGCCTTCCTCCACACTTTGAGCAACGACAGCGATACTTTCAGCAGAACGAATGTTGCGATGATGCACAGGCCTTGCAATATTAATAATCGATCCAGTCTCTTCAAATTTTCTCACTGTGTTCGAAATTGTTTGCTGTGTACATAGGTCGATTATGTCGACTGTAATTGGCTCGTCAAGCCCTAAATGTTGATACAGCAGAATCACCATTTTTATAATAAGATTTAATAATTTAAACGCATTCTTAGACTGTTAAACGATCCATATTTCTAAATGGAAAACCTTCAACTAAAAAAACACGCTTTGGATGACATTTAATTCTGACAGATGTCAAATGGCAAGGTTATACTTTCCTACCACGAAATGCATAACCCTGTATATTCAATTTGTTTCTTTGTTGTCCACGATTGCAGGAATACAACTTTTGAATTATTGTTGGCGTTCAGCCATGATGTTTTAGGAGCATTCAGGTCACCGGCAAGAATATAGTAACCATGCAGTTTGCTCAATTTGATTATTCCAAACAAGAAATTGAGCTCCTCCTTGAATTTGAGAACTTTTCGTCCAGTTGCATGGGCAGAGATAACGAGGAGGTTATCCCTTCCTGGCTGTGAAATTTTGTCAACGGGCACTTCAAGAGATTCAAAATTTTTGAATTCAACTTATCAGTACTTTGGAAACAAAAGTGTCTTCTAACCAATATCTCGGTGCCAACTCCCCCACCACCGTTTACCCTATTGTTCCTTATGAATTTAAAATCCTTGAATGTCATGGGGTCCCATGAATTGAGTTGAGTTTCAGTGAGGAACATGATGTCAGCCTTTCATTTAACAATGAATTCAAAGAAGTAGTCACGTCAATGTATAGTAACAATGGAGTTGACGTTGATCGAGATGAGGCAAAACTTATCCATGAGAATGTGATTGGATGACAAAGTTAATTTTTGAATCTTGGTTATAGATTCTTCCCGATAAAGAATGAATTACTGGTTAATTTAAAGAAGGAGTTCATTGTTGCCACTTACATTATTTAGCATATTTGCAGCATTATCTGCTAGTACAATTGATATCTCAGGCATGACGAAGTTGGAAGGTATAGCACTGCGGTGTGCATGTGTTTGCTTTGGAACTAATTTTACTCTTGCATCTTGATATCAAGAGCGTCCTCAATATGATGCTGGATGACCAAAAACATCGCAGTTAACGTAGTTTAACTTTTCTTAAGGATCCGTCTGAGCCAATTTACACGCACCGCGGGGCATGAATGTCTTTTTATTTACCGCACTAATAGTGCATGACTCAGATGGCAGCCAAATGACCAAATCTTTGACACCGGTAACACAGGTTCATTTCTCTTTCCTGGAGGCGTTCCCACCTCACCACTCTGAAATTCAAGTACCTATTTTGTTGAAGGACTCCTTTTGTTTCAAATATGAACCAAGTAAAGTGGTATATTCTTCCTTTCTACGGCTGATCTTTTTGTCGCAAAGATTTTTGACGGAAATGAATTGACTTTCTGGTGCAGCTTCCTTGAGCACCCGAAAAAGATCGACCGTAGCCTTTAATAGAAGGGTCTGGTTTTTTCACTTTTGGGGACATAGGCGAAGTCTGGAAATTTCCCAGAGCTCAGTGCATCTTCACCTGACTTAAAATTGACCAGTGACTACTTTTAAAAACCATCTCTTCCGCTTTGTCCGAATACATTGGTTGGTTGAACTTTTTTTGCAATGTTGGTGCCTTTTTCAGAGGAACTAGCAGAACTGCGAGTTGGTTTCTTCTCGTTGTTTTAATTTTATAAGTACTGAATAAAATTTACATCATTATCTCTGTTAAAATTTGTTAGGGTCACCCTACAACCCACATTTTTACACTGTCTTTTATCTTTATGTACTTCATAACCTTTTTTAAAATAAAATGTCACTTCTGTCATAGTCACCAAACCAACCACACATATTTTCATTTTTCTCTACGAATAAGTTATGGGCTCCTCATGGAAAAATAGAAGTTCTGAAAACGGTTCGCTTTTTTTAAGGTTTTGTAAAATAATTTTACAAAACCCTTTTAAAATCGCGTCCTGTCTGTCCGTCTGTCCGTCTGTCTGTCCGTCCGTCCGTCCATCCGTCCGTGTGTCACAGCAGTTTTTCTCGGAAACTACTTAAGCTAGAAGCATCAAATTTTGTATATAGGTGTAAAGTGGTGATCTCTTCATAGTTCAACTACTAAAAAATTTTATAAGGTATTTAAGGGGGGTCTCCCGATGTAGGGGAGTGACCCCCCGAAAAAAAAATTTCATTGAAGGTAGCCGATATGGGTATCAAATGAAAGGTCTTGATGAGAACTTTTCAGAACAGGTCTTAATTTGGCAAAGTTTGCTTCGAGGGGCGCACAGGGAGGGGAAATACACGACAAATTTGTGTCCCCCCCCCTCGCGATTGGACACCTTCCATCCGAAGAATCTGAAAAAAATTAGAGATGTAGACCTTGGTGTGTACAACAACAACAAATACGTTTGAAGTCGCAATTCACTCAACTTTGTTAGTAATAGTATGATTTATCGATTTTATGTTTTCTTGAATAAAATCTTAACGGTACCCTTAAATTCAATGAAATTCAGCACACAGATGTATATTTATAAGATTAATTAACCCTGCAAGTTTCATAAAGATTGCATCATATTTAGCGAAGTTATAGCGGTTTGAATTTTCCTGTATTACTATGGAACAATATGCGCTGCATGTATTACTATGGCAACAAATGGCTATGGAACAACATGCGCTTTTTACCGACTCAGACACTACAGTTTTGCTAGTATTTGCATGAAAATTTCAGGAATGATAGGTGTCATGAATAACTTTGAGAATCAGTTCAGCTAGTGGTATCAGTAATCGTAAAACAAAATAGTGGCTGTTTTAAATGCGAAGATTGAATAATTTTGAGTTATTTTTTCCCAACTTCAACGTTTAAGGTGCATGCTTTGAACACTTGACTCAATTTGATGAATGACTGAAGCTGAGTACCTACAATTAATACTCATAAGTGAAACAATTCAAGGAGGCGGGAGGGAGCTTCTAACAAAAGGGCTTTGTAACAACTCTAGGATTCGAAATAATTGGCTATTAATCGATGATAACAGTACAGGAGAGTGGCCCCTGAAAAAAATTAATCAAACGTAGCCGATATGAGTATGTAATGATAGCTTTCATGGGAGCTTTTCAAAACAGTTCTTAAACTGTCAGTTTTTGCTTCAGTGGGGCACAGGGGGGAAATACATGAAAAATGTGTTTCCTCCCTCGCGAATGGACATCTGAAATAATTATCAAGGGAGATATTTATGAGTAGAACAATAACAAAAACCTCAGAAGTCGGAATTCTTTCAACTTTGTTAATAATAGTATGATCTTCGAATTTCATAGTTTCTCCAATAAAATCGTCATTGACATGCTTCTTGACTTTATTCAATCTGGTGACTGCATTTTGAAAATTGAATACAAAACCCTTCTGACATGATCGTAGGTCTGTTTACCCAACTTGTGTTGAATTTCCATAAAAGTTTAAAAATGTTTAAGGCCGAAAGCAGTGCTTGCAGCATTTCAATTGATAGACTGCTCCGTAGGGAAGACTTCCTGATACGGAAGATTGCTGCGCAAGCGTTCTTATATTTGGATAATCTTTGGACAACGACAATTGATTATGAACTCAATAAAGGAGGAAATCCCAAAACCGCTGGCAATCCTGAAAAAGTTCGACGTGTAAAAAGTAAATAGACTTTAATGATTGCTGCGTGCTTTGTCTATATACAGGATGCAAAATCAGCCAAGGAGTTGTCATAGTAGCTAGCGAATGCGTACAAAAATAGTGGGTTAACACGTCAAGGAGCACATTTGCGTAAGCTCATTACAACGTCACTTGCAAATCGCGGTTCCATGGATATATATATGAAGGAAATCATTAGCATAGCATAATCTCTGAACGGGATTGGATTTCCTATAAATGAGGAACGGGTTGGCCTCTTACCGCTTCCTGGACTTCCAGATTATTACCGTCCTATTATAATGGCTTCGGAGAATTCAGGCGCAAGAATTAGTGGTGATGTCATTAAACAAAGTCAATTCAAGACGTACATCTCAGCAGTGAAAGTTCAGCTTTCCACACAGGCACACGCAATACGTCCCTCACCAAAATGACTCAGGTGCGGAATGTGTAAGCTCAGTTGTGATTTGTAAACAATAGATTATCCGAGAAACAAAGACACATGGTACTTTGACTCAGAGGCCACATTGCCCATGAGTTTTAACGAAAACATGCTGGATTGTTTATCTGAAGATGTCGGCACAGCGATTGCTGTAAACAAAAGCAAGCAGCAGGTAAAAGGGCACGGAATGGCAACAATAAGACCAGCATGCAATACGTCTACATTTAAAGTCAATGATGCTAAGTTAATTCGTGATTTATCCATAAATCTTTTATCTGTTGGTCAAATCGTAAAACAAGTTCACACCGTAGAGTTCAACAACAAATGTGTCAAAGTTATAAACTCAAAAAAACAAGTAATTGCAACAGGCACAACCGTTAATGTTTAAATTGGACACGAAATCTTCAAAGAAGGTTCCATTTGCGTGCAGTTCAAAATGCACTAAAGACCTTTGGCATGCTTAAATGGGCCACCTGAACAACGAATGTTTATACGAACTATGCAATGGACTGACAACTGGAATAAATTTCACCTACCAAGTTGACAAAGACTTCTAGGTGTGCTCCATTGGCAAACAACAAAGGTTGCCATTCAGTAAGTGTGGTAGTAGAGCCAATGAGCTGCTTGAATTAGTGCATACTGACATATATGATCACATGAAACACAGTTTGCTTGGTGGAAGTCGTTGTTCTATAGCATTTATTGATAACAAATCGAGGAAAATTTTTGTATACTTTTTTTAAAAACAAAAATGGATTGGGAAGTACTGTCATGTTTTGAAGACTTCATGACATTCACCGAAAAGCAAAGTGTTCACAAGCTCAAAACTCTAGGTTTTGATAGCGGCAAGGAGTTTACGAACGGCAAATTTCCAGCCACACTTCGGAAAAATGCGATCCATGATCAAAATACCAATGTACACTTGCTAGAACAGAACGACTTGGCCGAACGCAAAAATCACTCAATCGTGGAAAAGGCGAGATGTATGCTTGCCGACTCGAAAACGTTGAAAACATTTTGGGCAGAAGCAGTTGTATCTTCTAAATCGTGCACCATTGAAAGGAACTTGCATAACACCAGTTCAAGCATGGGCTCAGAGAGTACCTGACCTTCCGCATATCAGGGTGTTTGGAACAATGGCCATGGCACACATCCCTGAAAGCCAACCGAAAAGAATGGGACCCAAAATCCAACGAATGTATTATGGTCGGATATGATGAAAACATCAAAGGCTACCGCCTTTACAATCCAGTTAAAAATTGTATTTCTTAAAGTCGAGATGTATACTTTTGTGCTGGAGACTCTTTTGTTTCTGCATCTGAAACATTCAAAAAGTCAACAACAAGTAACAAAGTTGAACTCATCTATCAAGTCAAAATGCAACCACCCGTGGTCAGCAACCAAAGAGAAGCTGCAAACAATCATAACGATCTGGTCATTGATGTGGTTATTAGCAACGAACAAGAAGATGTAATTAACGAAGAAAGTTTTCAAGATGAAGTTGCATCAATTGATTCAGATTCTTTGGCACTGTCTTAACAATGCAACTCTCACCCATTACAACAGCAGGTCTTGAAGCGCAGCGAAAGGGAGCGCAAAACTCCATTCAAGCATACTGATTTTCTACTAGAAAAAGATGATTCTTCTTTTTCCTTTCTTGAAGAACCGTTTGAAGGTTTCTTAGCACCTGCATCGTATCAGAATCACTTCCAGGATGACCCGATGGCGCCAGAAGAAGTATTATCCAGACATAATGCGAAGAAGAGATGCAGTCACTATTCGTAAATGATACGTGGGCACTTCAAGCCTTACCAAACAATTGAAAGGTGATAAAATTTAAATACGTCTTCCGTATAAAGCGTAATCTCACCGGATAGATTTATCGCTATAAGGCCAGGTTGGTCATAAAAGGATAGTCGCAGCAAAAGGAGAAGAGCTATGAGGACACATACTCACCTGTTGTCCGACACAGTTCTCTGCGATATATTTTCGCAATTGCAGCTCAATTAAATCTCAAGATGGAACATATCGATGCAATTTCCGCTTTTCTTTAAGGAAATCTTTCGGAAGAAATTTATATGGAACAGCCTGCGTACTACCAGAGTCAAGACAACTCATCGATGGCATATTGTTTAAAAAAGGCCTTATATGGACTAAAGCAGTCCAGTAGAGTCTGAAATCAAGAGCTGGACAAAACACTAAGGTCATTTGGATTAAAAAGATCCAAGCATGATCTGTGCATTTATGGCAAAGCAAAAAACGAAAACGTTGATGATTTTTTGCTCTTCTCAAGTAAAACCGGTTGGCTTGAACATATCAAAGTGCAACTTCATCAACAATTCAAAATGAAAGACCTTGGAATAGCAAAACAAGTCCTTGGAGTTCGTATTATTGATCAAGAGCAATATATTGAGAAAGTTCTACAAACGTTTGGGACGGAAAAGACCAAACCCACGGCGACACTATTGGATCTAGTGAAAAGATATCAACTAAAGATCATCTGATATAAACGATGTTCCGTACCAAGAGGCAATTGGTTATCTAATGTATTTGGCATAATGTACGCAACCAGACATATGTTATGTGGTAAACCTACTGAGTTGATTTAGTTCCAGTCTTGGACTACGACATTGGAATGCTGTGAAGCATTTACTTTGCTATCTACGTGGAACATCTTCACTGAAACTAAAATTCAGTAAAAATAAGCTAACAGTAGTGATCGTACTTCAACCACTGAATTCGCCTTCATTGCTCAAGGAAGAGCAATATCTTGAAGTTCCAAGAAAACAACATACAGTAGCAATTTCGTCGTGTGAAGCTGAATACATAGCACTCTCAGCTATTTTACAAGAGGCACTGTGATGGGACGGACTTGTCACTCAACTTGGTAAAAAGAAGCGGCTACTGTAAATCCTGTGTGACAGCCAAAGCACAATTGCAATCGCCTCAAATGCAGGGTTCTATCCCAGAATTAAACATATAGAAATACTTCATCACTTCATACAGGATGTACTATACCAAAATTATATATTTATTGTTGTCAATTTCATACTTGCAGTTTACATCCGCGGAGTTTTTCTGATTACGTCTTCTTTTGTTGACAATTGCTGTCAATTTTGTATTCGCTGTCTCCCCGAGCTCCCTCATTTGTGGGAAGCTGTCGGGCTCCCCCATAGCAGCGGTCCCGAATTTGTCTTTAGATTGCTTGCTTTTCTTGATTGAAGTAAAATAATATTCGATACAAATTCCTTGGGTCGATTGTTTCGACGATATAAGCTTTCCCTCAGAAAAATTAACGTTGGTCTGGCTTTTAAAAAATTAAGTTAATTTTTTTTTGAGAACCGATTCTCACTCCAACAAGACTAGTGTATCAACGGACCAATGCACTCACCTTCAGTCAAATCATTACCATGGAGAAAACGAAGTTTATCTTCCAATGTCTAATATCCAGTAAATCGGAGCGAAGCCCCTTTATAAAAGTATCACAAACAAATCCATATAATTCAAGAAATGCCAACAATTTTGTAATACCTTACGCTAGAACTGATCGACTAAATAACGATGCAACGAATGATGCTCTGCGTATATGCAACAATCTTCCAGAAACAGTGAAAAACGTAAACTCATTATTGGTTTTTAAGAAGACTTAAGGAACATCTAATAAATTCAAATTCATGATAACTCCGGAGGATTGAAAATACAGTATTTTAGGGCATTTTAGACCCTAACGTCAAGATACTTAAAGACAGCTACTTTTTATAAACTGAGAGTTTTTTCACTGCGTAGTATTATAATATTTTTTTTAATCTCTGAGAACATTTCACGAATCGGACTAGACTAGCAGGAAAGGAGTACTTCACAGGATTTGGTGTGCCCCTTATACCGATGTTTTAGCATTGCCTGGAGGCATACGTAGGAATTGACGACGTATGAAATGCAGATCGCACGAGCATTGTGCGACGATGAGAGAGTGATGGAGAGATTGGTAGGGAATGGAGGTATTTAAAAAAAAAAGAAAAAAAAAAAACATCTATTCGCAACAAATGCTGGACGTAGAATGATCACAATTTTACGTTACACCTATAACAAAAGTAAACTGTCTATATGCTAACATGCCTTGGCCGAACGTTCAAAATAAAATCACATTCATGACACTTGATGCGGTCAAAATAGTTTCAGCAAACCCTATATCAAAAACAATATCACACTCACGACACTTTCTTCGGTCAACACACTATAGATACTCGTAAGTAATATAATGGACCGAAGCAGTTAGAGGTGCTTGTTTCAGGACGCGAAGGCCCAAAAGGGGCTGTAGTGCTACGCAATTAGAAGTAATATGCTGATATAACGACGTTATAAAATAGTATGTTTAAACTATGAAATCAAAATTTTCAAAACTATCGAGTATAAAATATTTTAATATAGAAATAAATGGTTCATACCAACAAAATATATTTGCTTGCATGATGCCCCATAGACGCCAGCACCCCGGGTTGCTGGCTATTCGAGCACTCTGAGGCTATTAATTTTCTTTAATTTATATGTCTAAATTAACTTTACGTTTAGTTGAAATACGTTAAGGATAGGTTTAATGTAGCGTACTTTGTCAGGCTTTTTTTCTTTAAAAGCCGTCGGGCCTTGCTTTGTAGTGTGAACAGACGCGTTTTGACTCATTTGAGTCATCTTCGGAGTATCTTCCACACATCCTTTAGACACTGAAGATGACTCAAAGGGGTCGAAACGCGTCTGCTCACACAATAAAGCAAAGTCCAACGGCTTTTAAAGAAACAAAGAGGTTAGGCCTGCGGATACCAAATAAATAAAGTAATTGATTACTTTATTGTACCTTGATTCATTTGTTGCTTCAATTAAACGCTTCTATTTTTTCTCATATTCGAAATGAATGTACCAGTATCTCTTGTTTGGATATAAAACATGAGAGAGAAAATCACTTCTACTTACTGAAGTTTTCGTTAATTTCGTCTGTTATTCTTGTAAACTTTCAGGTTGCCTTCCATTCCCACCAACTTTAGTCTAGTTTTCATTGTTGCTTTGCTTCATATACCTGTCGATGAAACTAGGTTAGCTCTCATCATCAAATCCTAAATGAAGAATGTTTTTGCTGAGAGCTCTCAACTCTTGCACAAATTGAAAGTCTTTTCTCTGAAGGAGATACTTTTGACTTTCAAAAGAAATAACTTCATTATTTCACTACGAGCTTAATAATTATTCATCAAGTTATACCATGTAAAGTAAATTAAATAACATTACAACAACTCTTACCTATTTTGCTGAGTACGCACTCAAACATATTCTCGCAAGTCTTACTCTAGAATTACTCGTATTCATCCATATTTCTGACTACAACTTGAAAAGGACTCAATGTTCCATCTAGACCAACAAACTTAAGTTAAGCACATCTGCAAGTTAAGTTTCTCCCCCAAGTAACATAACAAACATTTTATAGGAATACTACGCACCTTGCCAGCCATATCATGCTTTATTTAATTTTCCAGGTAAGTGGCAACTAGGCTGGATACTTTGCGATATCTGGATCTCACTTGACGTTTTGCTCTGCACGGCATCCATTCTCAGTTTGTGTGCAATCAGCATAGACAGGTAAGCAACGGAGACAGGACATTAAAGAATTTCAAGCTTCCGCTCCATTTAGCTTCATACTATATGCACGTACTTACTCTGTCATTTTACAGATACTTGGCAGTCACGCGACCTCTGACCTATTCTCGGAAACGCCGCTCGAAACGTCTTGCTCTGATTATGATCCTGGTTGTGTGGGTGCTGGCGCTTGCTATTACATGTCCTCCGATATTGGGATGGTAAGTCAATGTTAATTTATTAGTGATAAATTGAGGAAGCTAATGTACTCGTATTTCGTTCGATAGAGGTGTTATGTGTTCTCGTGGGAATTTTTGATTGAGGGATCAATATCAAGTTAGCAATCTACTCAGATCTTAATTAAAGTTGCCTACAGGGATTTAAAGCTTTGCGTTAACAATACCTTAGATTGAAGACTCACCTTATTGGTTGCAGAATATTATGTTTGATTAGATGACGGTTGCGGTTGCAAAGTGGAACAATTATCATTCATTTTTTTGACAACTCCCAAATGGTGTAAGCAATCCAGATTTGAGTCGATCCTTACTTAATCCCTGTGATTGCAGCACCTATGCATGTAAATTACAAAAATATCATCCGCAAACACTAGAACAAAACTCTGTTTTGAAATTTTCGGGATGCTTTTAATGTTGGTGTTTGTCTTTAATCATGATAATGGCATTAACGTTTACTTGCTGTTCATAAATCGTCTAAACTAAATATATCATTTTGGTGTATTATGCGTTTTCAGGTATGAACCAGGGCGGCGAGAGGACGAAGAGGAGTGCCGCTATAACCGAAATGAAGGATATGTAATATTCTCAGCAATGGGCTCATTCTTCATACCAATGGCAGTGATGGTGTACGTGTACGCGAGAATCTCTTGTGTAGTAGCTAGTCGTCATGATAATATGACGGATATTGAGGTACATAATAAGGTGAGTCCTTAAAATGCAAATTACATCAAAATATCAAAGTCAGGGTTGTCAGTTTTACACATGTTGACAGGAAGGTTTGTATATTCATACCAGAATTTTGATTAAATTCATATTTGAAAATGGTGTTTACACCAAATTATGTGCTGACATTCAGTCTACATTGTGATGTGTTCTGTTAAATGATTGCTGAAAAGTAAACTAGTAGAATGCAAGCAATTTAAAAATAGTTTAATAAAAGTTTAAGTATATAATTCAAAAGGGCATAATTGATGAGTTGTAAACTTTTTTACATTCTTCTAGGTATTATTGTATTTCAAGTGTGAACAAAAACGAATACTTACCAAATCAAATCAGCAAAAATCGACTTACATTAAACAGAAGCAAGTCAAAGTCTGTGTGGTCTAGTGGTTAGAGCATGAACGCATAAGCCGAAGGTCCCGGGTTCAAATGTCGTTGGGAGCAACGTGATTTAGTTCAGGGGATTTTTTGGACAGACTAGAAGTGGTCACTTAGTGGTGATATGTACTGATTTAATCAGATCATATCATAGCTGAGCAGGCACACGGGAGCATGATACTGACCAAACCAACTTCCGAAAAAATCAATACGGTCATGAAAATGAGATACTCTAACTATCTCTTAGCGAAGGCCCGAGAGGGGCTGTAGTGCTACAAAGAAGAAGAAGTAAAAGTAGCAAAAGAGTTTTCAAGTCAGAAGGGTTCTGCAAACCAATTAGTAAACCAAACAACACTATGTGAACACCAAAACTTGCATCATATATAGATTCCATAAATTGAATTCAAAAACTAAAATGCCCGTGACATAGACGCCCGACAAAAGTGAAACCTTTTTAGTTTTTGGTATTTCTATATATATATATATATATATATATATATATATATATATATATATATATATATATATACATATATATATATATATATATATATATATATATATAAATATATATATATATATATATATATATATATATATATATATATATATATATATATACATATATATACATATATATATATATACTACTGTAGCCAAAAAATAAGGTGACATTTGAATTTAAACTGCGCACGTCAAAGGATTTGTAGAATTATTTTTTTAGGTTGGTAGTACTGTCAGTGACATCTATGTCAAATTTACATGCCAAAATATTCAGTAGTGTTTGAGGTACGCGTCATTTTGTGAGCTGCTAAAAGTGAGTTTTTCGTTTTTTGCGATGTAGAAATTTGTTGAATTTGCGTTAAATTTTGCTTGCGGAATCAATTTTCTGCTGCGGATACATTGAGGATGGTGCAGAAAGCCTTTGGTGATGAGGCTATGTCCAAAAAAATTGTTTACAAGTGATATAGTGAGTTACAAGCCGGCCGTGAACGTGTCGAAGACGAAGAGCGTTCTGGGCGACCATCAACCTCTTCTCTTCTTCGATTATCGTGGTGTTGTGCATTATGAATTCCTTCCGCCGGGCCAAACAGTCAACAAGGAATATTATTTGAACGTTATGCGTCGTTTGCATAATGCTATCCGCATAAAAAAGCCAGAATTGTGGAAAGACAATTCTTGGTTTTTACACCACGATAATGCACCATCCCATACTGCACTCATAGTTCGTGATCATTTCGCCAAAAATTCAACCCATACCCTTCGACAACCACCGTATTCACCTGATCTGGTGGCATGTGACTTCTGGCTGTTCAGCAAGCTCAAAAGACCGCTCCGGGGACACCGTTTTGATACGAAAGAGGAGATTCAAGCTGCAGCGAAGACGGAACTGAAGGCCATCCCGGAAGCGACGCGTATCTCAAACACTAATGAATATTTTTACATGTAAATTTGACATAGATGTCACTGACAGTACTACCAACCTAAAAAAAAATAATTCTCCAAATCCTTCGACGCTCGCAATTTAAATTCTATATATATATATATATATATATATATATATATATATATATATATATATATATATATATATATATATATATATATATATATATATATATATATATATATATATATATATATCCAAACTTATAAGATAACAGTCGCTATGCTGGAAGCGTTTACGGCGTAGTCACGGTCAATATTCAAACAAGACAAATCTATAAAAAGTAAATGTCATAGATTGTTCCTTCGACTTACATTAAAATTTTTGTTATAGAATTCAATAGATATATATATATATATATATATATATATATATATATATATATATATATATATATATATATATGTGTATTTATATGTAAGTATATATATATGTATATATATACACTATATATACATATATATACTTACATATAAATACATATATATTGAATTCTATAATAAAAATTTTAAAGTAAGTCAAAGGAACAATCTATGCCATTTACTTTTTAAAGATTTGTCTTGTTTGTATATTGACAGTGACTACGCCGTAAAAGCTTCCAGCATAGCGACTATTATCTTGCAAATGACACGAGTAATGTCAGCTGCCGAAGCGCCGATAGTAGCTGGCTTATTCCTGAAGACCAAAGACCATGTGACCCCAAAGAAAATAATCTAAAGGTGTGATATCACACGATCTAGGCAGCCAATCGATTGGTCCAAAACGTAAAATCAGATTCTCACCAAAATGATTTCTCAATAAGTCCATTGTTTCTTTCGCTGTATGCGAAGTAGCACCGTCTCACACACACACTGATTTTCGTAATACAGCTGAACGATTTGGATACATTGTTGCGTTATAAGTGTTTCCATGATGATTTGCTAAATAATACTCAATATAAATTACAGTACAGTTTGAGAGGAGTCACGCTTGATCTGTCAAAAAAGCCTATTAAAAATCAAACCTCATAATGAATCATCCTTTATATATAAATATATTTATATTGTTATGAGTGGCCCTTATTTCTCACCCTACCACCTGGAAAGGACCCTGGCATATTCTATTCACGCGAGTCCATATGCAAACGATGAATTGATTTTAAACGCTGAATAGAGTAGTTTCCTTGATACAAGGTTTAAATTCAAGTATATGAGAAATTATTCAGAAGAAAAATCTTACCTGCATTGAAAATAACACTATGTTATTGTTTTCAAATTGACAGCAATGCGTAAATTAACGTAAGTATCTACATTCATGTAATTAGTGCGTAGGTCTACAGATATCACACGCCATGGCGCTAAGCGTCCGTGCATATCGTAAAGGGTGGTTCAACCATAATGCATGATGTTAATAGTGAGTCACGCCTTAACGTCCATTTTTCGCCCAAATTAATTTGACACTTCTTGGTTTCAGTGTTTGACAAATTCAACCATGGAGAAGTATACAATTGAGCAGCACGTTAAGGTTGTTGGAGCCTTTTACGAAAATGGGCGTCCAAATCAAAATGCATTTCGTGCACTTCATGATTTTTTCGGTCCGAATAATCGACCGAATGTGCTCATAATTGGAAGAATTGTGCGCAGATTTCAGCAAACTAGGTCAGTAGAAAATGGCCCAGTTTGTTCTGCGAAAAACATTGCTGTTGTTCGCGATAGTATGGCAGAAGAGTCGTCAACAACGACTCGTCGTCGTGCCCAACAACTGAACATCTCACGAACATTACTGATGCGAATTATGAATAAAGATTTGAATTTACACGCTTACAAAGTTCAATTGACTCAAGACCTGAAGCCTACTGGCCGTTTCAAGTGCCGGCAATACGCCGAATGGTTGGTTGAACAGACAGAATGGAATGGCGACTTTAAAAAAAATATCATCTTCAAGGACGAGGCACAATTTCACCTCAGTGCGTTCATTAACAACCAGAATTGCTGTGTTTGGGCAAATGAGAATCCACGAGTGATTGTTGAAAAGTCAATGTATCCACAAAGAGTGACTGTTTGGGCGGTTTATGGGCTGGCGACGTCATCGAGCCATACTTCTTCGAAAATGAGGACGGCCAAGCAGTTACCGTGAATGGTGTTCGCTATTGCGAGATGATAACGGACTTCTTGTGGCCAAGTCCACAGGATGATATGTTGTTTCAACAGGATGGTGCCACTTGCCACACAGCCAACGAAAGAATGTCTCTTTTGCGCGAGAAATTCAATAGCCGTGTTATCTCACGTTGTGGCGATATTAGTTGAACGCCCCAATCATGTGATTTGACACTGGTGGACTTCTTTTTCTGGGGATATTTAAAAGAAAAAGTATACGTTAAGGAGCCAAGAACAATTCAAGAGCTAAAGGATGAGATAATTTAGCACATTAAAGGCATTGAACCTCAATTATGTCTCAGAGTCATTGAAAAAAATGGGCCATTGAATAGAAGTATGCCACCGGAGCCGAGGCGAGCATTTGGTCAATATTTTGTTACACATACACTTGTCATAAATTCTTCTTAAATATTAAAAAATATTAACATAATTGTCCGAAAACTTTTTGTTTTATTTACAATTAACATCGTGCGTTTTGGTTAGACCGCCCTTTAGTATCAAACAGTTCTGAAATCCAGGATTCCCACGTTTATTTATTTGCCAAAATAAGGCAGATCATTTCTATGGACATAGTTATAACACTTCATATATATATATATATATATATATATATATATATATATATATATATATATATATATATATATATATATATATATATATATATATAAAATAATTATTGCACTTCATCTTTATAAAAATAATTATTACATTAAGGTATTTGGGTTATGGGGCATTTATTACTTATGATTTGAATAGGACCTTGAATATGAATGGAGGGGAATGGTCTATAAACAGTTTGAAATCCCTACAACATCTATTGATTGGCTCATTGTACCCATAACTCTTCTGGTGTCTGCCAATGGTAAAGATGGGAGAGTGCCTTGTTTTTCTAACGGCCTTGTTTAAGCGGAATCGATCGCAGATAACTTTTGCATTAATAATGCCCTTTGTAGTGTAGGAGGTAGATAAATGTCCGCATAGGACTGCAGCGATAGTTTGCTGCCTCAGTGAAAGAGGATGTTAAGATTCGCCGAGATTGGCCTTGTCTGGGGACTTTTAAACTGAGAGGATGGCACAAAATTTCAGGGTGGCTTGCACAAGTTCACAAAACGTATGAGTGCACAAAAATTTTGCGGATTTTTTACGAACACTTATCCAGATTTTAAAATGATAAGTCGGCCAAGAAACGCATCCACAAAATAATTGACTACAGCAAGGCTCACTGCTGGTAAAAAGTAGTGGACAATGTGAATAAGGATTTGTGGGGCCATGGCTATAAGGTAGTATTGCAAAAAGTTGCTACCCTACGGGTGCCTTGTATACATGCAGCGAAAAAAAATGGACCAGAAAGTGTTGGCACTTTTCGCCATCCATCTCATCTTTGTTATATCTGTTCATGGTGAAACAGCAATTAGGTGCCCACTCTTCACACAGCCGGAACTTGAAGAGGTGGTCCTATCATCAAAAACAAGGAAGACTCCAGGCCCAGATAGTGTTCCAGCTGAGATTTTGCAACTTGTTTACCACCATTTTCGAGACTTGCTGCTCAACACATTCAACGTGTGATGGAAGGTAGTAAAGCTCATGCTGATTAGCAAGGGGAAGAGAAAGTCCGGATTACCGTCTATATACCACCCGTTATGTATGCTAGACATGGCTTGGAAAGAGCTCGAGAAACTCATTAAAGGATGACTCACTGATGCAATTCATGCTGTCATCCTCTTTGCAGCAGATCGCTCTACCATTGATGCGATTGTAGAGGCAGTATGTGCGGTCCAAAAGGTAGAAGCATATATCCTCACCAATTGGCGGATAGTTTTTTGGCACCTGATGTTAGAGATGCCTTCGACTCCGCTAGATAGGTGGATTTTCAAAATATCTTTTTTACTTTTGTACCACATGCCCTTTTGGGCGTTTGCTTAAAGATATTTAGAGTATCTCATTATCTTGATCGAACCTACGGGCACTCCACAAGGTGATATGGGCAGTACCATGCTTTGGCCATGTGTCTGTCCACGTTTTGATTTTTAAACCAGCACATATCATAACTTAATGGGCTTATAGCTCGTCCGACGAACCACTCGAACTAAAACTCCAACGAAACTTAAACCAGAGACCTTCAGCTTACGGGTGGCGTGATTTAACCACTACACCACTACCAGGATATCTTCTGCGGCTTCTGAGTGACTACTTGAAATAAAGAAGTTTGTTTTCTGCTACGACACATTGCCAACAAAGGGTGAAAGTCACATCAGGTGTTTTTAAGGGATCTATTCTTGGCCCTGACCTGTGAATCATATCTTGCTATGGGCTACTGAGACTGAAGATGCCATACGAGTCACGTTTAATCGGCTATGAAGATATTGTTGTGGCTTTAGTCGCTGAACGCACCATTGAACAAGCGCAACTTAAACTAGATATGCTAATGTGCTGAGAGAAAGACTGGGTGAGCTCAGTCTAGCAATGGAGAAAACCAAAGTGTTCATCTTGACAAAGAAGAGAATTTTTAGTGTAAAGGCGATCAGAATCGAATACATACAAATCGAAATGACGCTAGTGGAAAAGTATCTGATGCTACTAATTGACTCAAAAATACGTTTTTCTGAGTAAATTGGGGCAACAGCTGAGAGAACTGCTTCAGGCATATCGGCTCTGAGTCAACTTATGACCCACGTAGAGGGACCAAACCTATCAAGCAGATACCTCTTGATGACTGCCGTAGCGTAAATTGTAGTGAAAGTAGGTATGAAAATGTCTGTGAAGGACTGCAGCTGGGGAAAGAGGATGGTAATATCCGCCGAGGTTGGCCTTGTCTGGGGACGAGTGAATGCGCTGGCAGGGTAGCGCTGTGGTGTTGTGAAGCGGGTTCATTTCCCCAGCACAAGGACCCACTACATCCACAAATTACCGGGGTCAAATAAATGTCGAACCAAGTCGAAAAGAAGGTAACCAGGTAAGGGTTGGAAATTGCGGACACAAAGGACCTGGGGAAGACAGACGGACTTAGGAGGGCTTTGTCATTACCGACGATTCTTATGGCCCACAAATAAAATTGGGGCATCCAGATGGAGGTGGTGGCTCCTCGCATCCTCCCAACTGGATCAAGATCCAAACGTCGACCTGGCAATATATTTCCCGTTTGAGTGGAAAACTCGTATAAATATAATTTGCATGAATTTTCCCATCAAATGATGAATAAAGACGTGGCCAATTTATGTTATTAGAATTATCCGATCGAACCACAAAACTCTATACCATAAAAGGGCATGGGAGCGGAAGGCCACTCTACTCGGCAAGAGCCCCTGGTAAGCGACAAAATGGTGGAGTGCGCCCGATGGCTAGCCCATGCCAGAGAAAAGCCTGCCATCGATGCGGGTCCTATACGCGGTCTGGTCGCATGAAATGGAAAGATCGACAGTTCACGTTTAATGCAATATTACTTTATTATTGGTAAACTCATTGCCATACAATGCAATTTGATTGTATTTCATTAGAATATTAATAAATTGTATAAATAAATTTATACAGTTATAAGTTTTAGTCAGCGGTTAAAAGGTGAGTAAATATCAATTGCCGCTATTTGTAGAGTTTGAGCTATACCACCAGAAGGTTTATACCGAGAATATGAAGTGTTCACCAAACACATAAAAGCAAATTTCCTGATATAAACTTCATTATAAATCCGATACTTTAGTATTTTCGTGGAGTATATAAATTTTAAACTTTATGCTTCGGTCATAGAACAAAAAACCTTTGATTACTTGTTCTCTATAATTTGAATAAAATTTCTCACATCTAACTTCTCTCACATACTAGTATAAAGATGTCCTAAACGTTCACTATCATTTCATAGTTCTCCTTTAGAGACTATTTTACATCTCATACATTATCTCGGTGAACACAAATGAAAATCCTACAGGAGGCGGTGAATAAATGCAATGCAAATTTAATAAATAATTTAAAGGAATCATTCACTCTACAATTACGATATAAGATCAATTAATTCCTATTTTTAGCTTAGAGCTCGTCTTTTATGTCCTCTCCTTCTCTAAGTGTTATGATCGGATGATTGCATGGTTTTAGCCCAATAAAAGCACACGTTCTATAAGGTCCGGGTGTATATTGCATGTATTAGCTCCGTACTTTGGCTTACGTATAGGGGTCAACCAGGGAATCGCGCTGAGGTCTTAATTTGTCTGTCTATGCCACAAATATCGTATTTTCCAAGATGCGATAAATAAAGGTTGAGAAACACATTCCATACAACAAAGCAAACATTCTTAAAAACATTTTCCTTCCTACTCTCAATTCTCCAGAGATAACGAAAAAACCGTTTATATCTGAATCAAACTATGTACCTATTATTCTTGGAATGTGTTGGCCCCGGCGCAAACATCTTGCACGATTCGCCACAAACTACGGGCTACCTTTGCACTACGCTTTACGGAGAACACTTATTATTCACTCGGATCACTAACCATGCTACCGATGTCGCGATCAGTTGATTATTTAGCGCAACTCAACGCATAAGATGATTCACGATTCAATTTTTCGTTTAATACTTTATGATGTTCTGAGCCAATTCTACGCATAATCAACCGAATGGATGAGCGTCAGAATTCTTTGACTAACGTAGTTGAAATTTTCTTGGTACGCGTAATGGACTAAGAGGTCTCAGTAATGCGATCGGAAACTATAGATAGTTTTTACAACAATTCATGGCGCGATTCCATCTGGATGACACCACTCTGAGAGCAAACGAGCCTGGGACTGGTCTTATCACCCACAACACTTCAGCAGACGGTGCTCACACTGTTATCGCTCCTACCGTAACCAGCGGACTCACCAAATACTAAACGGGCTAATGGGATTATTTTCAATCCACCGGGTGCCATCATATTTACCCACACGTAAAAGTAAATATATGAATCATCTTTTTCACTTGAATCATATAACGATTGATATCAATTTTTGACACTATGCGTTCGGTGCAAACGTGAACGAGTAGGTAGGGTGGAGCACTTGGTAGATGACAAGAATAACTGCCATGCGTGGCGTTCTACAGAAAAACTGCCGACCAATTTTCTTTTCTTAATCTCGTTGCCGGCGCAATTTTTGGCGACGTCTGCCATGCGTGGCGGTCGCAAGTCCACTCCCCGATCCGTTCCAAAACTTTTCTTTTCTTCTCATCCCGTGCATACAGTGAAACCTCAGCTGACTCCATCAGCCCTGTACTCTCCTCCTCCGTGATGTAATAGACCGTTGAAGAGTATTGCATCAGCATTCCCCAAGCCCGAAATTTTACATGCAGATTGGAAATTTTTAAAAAAAAACTTAATTAAAGTAGAAAAATTGAAATGAAGTAAGGAAATTTGAAATGCAGTAAAGAAATTTAAATGAGGTACAGAAGATTTAAATGGAGTGAAGAAATTTAAATAAAGCGAAGAAATTTTAACTATATTAAATCTCATGACGAATAAAATTAAAGGGAAAAATTTAAATTATAATATACTGGAAAATTGGTATGAAATGACAGTTAAAAAAAATATTGGGTCTATAACTTAATTCGTGCGGTTTACTAAGAGATGGCATAACTTGTATAATATTACATCGTTCCAATATTCCGAACCTGCGTTTGAAAGCTACTGTCATTGCGCGTCTTTGCAGTGCATGCCATTCATTTGAAGCGTTAACAGCAGTAATTTTTTTTTCACTCAAATATGTGGAACTTTGTTCCTGAAAACGTGATTTTGCATGGATTCTCCTTCATTACTTTAATTTGAAGAAAACTGCTGCCGAAAGTTATCGTATTTTGATGCAAGATTATGGTGAACATGCTCTAGCTGAGTGGACCCGCCAAAAGTGGTTTGCACGATTTAATAGCGGTGATTTTAGCTTGGAAGATGATGAATGTCCTGTGCAGCCAAAAAAGTTCGAAGATGAAGAACTGGAAGCATTACTCGATGAAGATTGTTGCCAAACACAAAAAGAGCTCGCAGAATCTTTGAGTGTCACTCAAGCAGCCATTTCAAAACGTTTAAGAGCAGCTAGATATATTCAAAAGCAAGGAAATTGGGCTCCACATGAACTCAAGCCGAGAGACGTCAAAAGACGGTTTTGCATGTCCGAAATGCTGCTGGAACGCAACAAAAGGAAGTCATTTTTGCATCGGATTGTTACTGGTGATGAAAAATGGATCCATTACGACTACCTCAAGCGCAAAAAATCATATGTGAAATCCGGCCAACCAGCCAAATCAACGGTAACGCCGAATATCCATGGCGCGAAGGTAATGCTCTGTACTTGGCGGGATCAGAAAGGTGTGCTGTATTATGACCGCTAAAACCGGGTGAAACCATCAATGGAGCACGCTACCAAACCCAATTAATCCATTTGAAGAGAGCAGTAGCCGAAAAACGCCCAAAATATGTGACCAGACACGAGGCAATAATTTTCCATCATGACAACGCTCGGCCCCACGTTGCTTTTCCGGTTAAGAACTATTTGGAAAACAGTGGATGTGAAGTTTTACCCCACCCGCCTTATAGCCCAGACCTTGCCCCTTCTGACAACCATTTGTTCCGATCGATGCAGAACGCCCTCACTAGAATACGGTTTACATCAGAGCAGGATATCAAAAATTGGCTTGATTCATTCTTGGCTGCCAAGTCGGCGCAATTCTTTTGGGATGGAATCCACAAAATGCCAAAAAGATGGGAGAAGGTCATAACTTTAGATGGGCAATACTTTAAATAATACTATTGTACATTTTTAGGGTTTTGTAATATAATTTTACAAAACCCTACTAGTTTCGCGACCAGTCTGTCCGTCTGTCCATCTGTCCGTCCGTCCGTCCGTCCGTCCGTCCGTGTGTGACAGCAGTTTTTCTCGAAACTAGTTTAGCTAGAAACATCAAATTTTGTGCGTAGGTGTAAAGTGGTGATCTCTTCAAAGTTCAACTACAAAAAATTTTATAAGGTATTTAAGGGGGGTCTCCCCATATAGGAGAGTGACCCCCCGAAAAAAAAATTTCATGGAAGATAGCCGATATGGGTATCAAATGAAAGGTCTTGATGAGAGCTTTTCAAGACAGGTCTGAGTTTGGCAAAGTTTGCTTCAAGGGGTGCACAGGGAGGGGAAATACACGAAAAATGTGTGTCCCCCCCTCGCGATTGGACACCTGTTATCCGAAAAATCTGAAAAAAATTAGAGATGTAGACCTTGGTGTGTACAACAACAACAAATACGTTTGAAGTCGCAATTCACTCAACTTTGTTAGTAATAGTATGATTTATCGATTTTATGTTTTCTTGAATAAAATCTTAACGGCAACCTTAAATCCAATTAAATTCAGTACACAGATGACTATTTATAAGATTGATTTACCCTGCAAGTTTCATAAAGATTGAATCATATTTAGCGAAGTTATAGCGGTTTGAATTTTCCTGTATTACTATGAAACAATATGCGCTGCATGTATTACTATGGCTATGGAACAACATGCGCTTTTCACCGACTCAGACACTACAGTTTTGCTAGGATTTGCATGAAAATTTCAGGAATGATAGGTGTCATGAATATCTTTGAGAATCGGTTCAGCGAGTGGTATCAGTAATCGTAGAACAAAATAGTAGCTGTTTTAAATGCGAAGATTGAATAATTTTGAGTTATTTTTTCCCAACTTCAACGTTTAAGGTGCATGCTTTGAACACTTGATTCAATTTAATGAATGACTGAAGATGATGACCTGTAATTAATACTCATAAGTGAAACAAGTCAAGGAGGCAGGAGAGAGCTCCTAGCAAAAGGGTTTTGTAGCCATTCTAGGATTCGAAAAAATTGGCCATGAATCGATGATTTCAGTACAGGAGAGTGGCCCCTGAAAAAAAAATTCAGCAAACGTAGCCGATATGAGTATGAAATGAAAGTTTTCATGGGAGCTTTTCAAAACAGTTGTTTAACTGTCAGTTTTTGCTTCAGTGGTGGCACAGGGGGGAAATACAGGAAAAATGTGTTTTATCCGTTGCGGATGGACATCTGAAATAATTATCAAGGGAGATATTTATGAGTATAACAATACCAAAAACCTCAGAAGTCGAAATTCGTTCAACTTTGTTAATAATAGTATGATCTTCGTATTTCATATTTTCTCCAATAAAATCGTCTTTGACATGTTTCTTGATTTGATTCGATCTGGTGACTGCATTTTGTAAATTGAATACGAAACCCTTCTGACATGAGCGTAGGTCTGTTTACCCAACTTGTTTTTCTTAAATAAACGTTCAAATTTTGAAAACAACCCGCACAAATTAAGTAATAGACCCAATAATAAGCAAAAAAAGTGTTCTACAAAATTAGGATTACGAATAAAATTAATTACATATTTTTTTAAATCTGCCACAAAATTCCGAGTAGGAGATAGGAAGGTTTTCGAGCAGTTTGAAGGAGCTGTACCAAAAACGCTTGGTGCATATACAGAGAAGAAGAGCACTGAGGATTGTATCTGCATATGCAACAGTCTCTAATTTGGTAATGAGATTATTGCAGGCGCAATACCTGTCAACCTTCTTGTAATATGGTGCCGCACCTACATCGAAAAAAGCACATAAGGGAGACAATAGTCCACGAGGGGAGAAATCACTAACTCAACGATTGGCAGTCGTCTTGAATTAATTACACGAAGGGAAGGTGGGCTCATCCCGGATGTGAGACCAAGGTGAGACTAGCTTCTGCTTGGCCTTACTTTTGAGCAGGTATAAGTGTTTTTAGTTTTATCTGCCCAAAGGCGACTGTAAATTTTTTTCAGGAGAAGAAGACGGCTTCTGCTATATATTTTTTGCATAAAAAAATGGGATAGGCTGCAACATTGCCGCTACAAGGAAACAGTAGAGTTCACACCATATTGGCAGGGGGAGTTTCGATTGAGTAGTCTAGTCCTTTACATTCAGAAGCCCCAGACATTCAACCCTAATCCCCACAAAAAATAAATAAATAAGTGAAAACAATCCTCGTTTACTACTCCTTCCCCATGACACCTACATAAGTCATTATTTTTCACACTGGGTTTTCAATGTTAATAATTATTTATTACATTTTATTTATTTTTTCCTCTTTTCCGCATTGCTCTACTACAAATGCAATTGCTTCTGGTTTCATTTACTCAACTAATTATATTCATTACTATTGTTAAATGTCTAATTTTATTTGTTAGTTTAAAAGCGGCATATTTATGTGAATTTCTTTCTTATTTTTCGTAAATAATTTTTGTTTGTATTTTTTTTTTCAATTTACAAGCTATTAAGTACTAGTACCACGTGGCTTAGTGGTTAGAGCACTAAGCCCGCAAGCCGAAGGTCTCTGGTTCAAGTTTCGTTGGCGTCAACGAGATTTAGTTCGAGTGGTTCTTCGGACGGACTATAAGCCCGCTCAGTTATGATACGTGCTGGTTTAAAATTTAGAACGTATCGCAGCTGGTTGGGCAGCTTGTGGAGTGCCGATACATTAGATCATAACAATGAGATACTCTAACTATCTCTAAGCGAAGGCTCGAAAGGGGCTGTAGTGCATCGAAAAAAAAGTACTAGTACAATTCTATTTTGCTCAATTTTTAAATCACATTTAATTAGTTACGACTCAACTTTCCAAGCTATGTACCTTCTTATCATGTTGAAAATGTATGTACGTAAAAAGACTCATAAAGTATCTATCTGTCCATCTATCGTTCTTCCCACTAATTGACTGATAACCTTGATTTGAGTATACATAATCGCCGTTTCTTTCCATAAATAATTCAACAAGTTCTAGAAAACTTCTCATTCGAATCAAAATTTAAAAGCATTCTTCCACTTCTACAACCATTTGCGTTGAAAGAGACTATGAATTAATAAGAGATATCAAGAACTTGTTGACATATTTGAATATAAAATGATTTCGTCCTAGTTACATGTCTATACGAAAAACACTAAATGAAAATTAATGTCTCTTATCCCATTAGAAATTCAAACGATGCCAGCAAACCGAAATGGAAGCAGAGCTAGAGCAAGATGTCTCAGAACACGATAACGTCAGCCCAAATACAAAGAAACAAGCAGTCCGGACACTTTCGAATCAAACGATCCTTCGAGAGGCCAAAGATGTGCAATTGAGTGATGGTGACATAATATCACGACAGAGCAAGAACGGAAACTACGAATTGGTAACTACTTCGTCGAGGCCATCATCCATCAAGCGACCGCCATCGGTAGGAGGTGCATCACGTCCTACGTCAACCAATTCTGATCACTGGTCCATTGGATCACGACATAGCGTGCGTCATCATCCGGCAATTATTAATGAGAGCTACGTTACGAAGAACATACGCATCCAGCAAAAGTCCTTTTCGAACCGGATTACATCCCTCAAGCGAGAGAACAAAACCACGCAAACACTAAGCATAGTTGTAGGAGGCTTTATTGCCTGTTGGCTTCCATTCTTTGTAAATTACATTATCGCACCATTCCTGCCCGACGACTATGTTAGTCCTGACTTGGCGAAGTTCTTTGTGTGGCTAGGATGGTTTAATAGTGCAATTAATCCGTTTATCTATGCCTACTACAGCGTCGACTTTCGTGCTGCATTTTGGAGACTGACGTTCAAGCGCCTCTTCAAGAACTCCTCGAAGGGACACTACCCGAACACGGCCATGTCGATAAGGCGGTAACTAACCTTTGATTAGGCACTTAAACTAATTATCAATTTAAGCTTAGAAAATAAGTCTAGGAATCAAAATGATTATTGCAGAATGCTGTTTGCGAATGGTACGCCCAAGGCATCCTTGTATCCTACGTGTTTTGCTGTTCACCGAAACCTTTAAACGAGCATGATGCAGCATTTTGCAATCGAGTTTATTTATAAATTTTACATTTACAAAATGAACGCCTTGTTTTTGAATTTGCAAAAATAACAAGATGAACCGATTCCACGAAACAACAATTCCATTGAAAAGTAGAGACAATTTTAAGAATGTAGTCGCAATATGTCCTTATTGTTCTACTGGTAGCGAGTTAACAAATTCCGAGTTTATTCAAATTCGAATTATTCATACACAACCATATATTGTAGGCAAATAAATATTGTAAGGAAAAATTGTGATTGTACATAATTGAATATATATATGCTCGTATGTTATTACATTACTTTTAACTTTAAAAGAACGCAGCAGCTAAAGTCATGTCATTACAAATCTAGCCTTGTAGCCATGTTTGCGCAAAATGTACAATGTTTGTGTGAGCGCGTGTTTGTTTGCATTTATTTGAAAGGTTTCATTATCATTTAGTTCTAAAAGAGCGATTGTTACTGTCTCGATTGAAGACATGGAAGACAATCTTACGTTCCAGTACAAGATGCCATAGGTCTTAAGCACGTTGAGAAGCTTTCAATGTTGTACAGTATTTGATTATTTAATATTTATTACACATTTAGTTGATGCAGTATTTTAAGAATCAGTCACTCTGTTCGATGTGCAATCTTTGAGAATTTTTTCCAGTTTTGTAAGAAACATGTACAGAATAATTATTTAAGAACAATTAAATATGTTGAGAATGAAAGTTGTCTAATTAATTGGCGTTTTATTTCTTGAGTTAAATTTTAAGTGATTTGGATGTTTTCAAAATAATTTGAATTTAGTATGAAAGATGTATTTCGCCGGAAATAACTGGCGAGAGCAATAAAATTATATAAGGTAAGTCAGCTTAAATTATTAATAATTTATTCATCGATAGTTGAGAAAGGATGTTGGCATTATGAAATACAAGATATTTCATTTCCCGATCATATTGTCATATAACTGTGGCAGTTTGAATATTTAATTCGAAATAAATGATTTTTAACTAGTGGATTGAATAATCAATTCACTTAGTTTTATTTCAAATGGTCAAAACAATTTCACTCATATAACTGAAAACTCCCAGTTGGCTGTTTGTATAAATTCAAATGCACTTTGTTGATTTATTCATTATAAATTTTATGAAAACATAAAGCAAGTTTTGAAACATTTAAATACTCAAAAACTTAATGACCCATATAGAGCACCTTAAATTTGAATCATATTCAATCAAAAAATTAGCCGTTATAACGCTTTCATAAGCTATAAAATCAAAATTACTAAATATTATCAATTTTTTTAAAAACAGAGACTAAAATCAACAACTCTAATAAAAATTTAATATAATCCACAAGAAGAATGAGTGTCAACACTGGAGAAACTGGATAACTGACAACAATGGATGCCAGTCGTGAAATGCAGTCAGTCGAGCACGCCAGCGAAGCCGAGCGGATGGGTGTTGCTTACGGAGAGAAATGAATTAAATAAAAAAGCTAAATTGGTTGAACTCGATTGGTTTTATTCCATTTTGCCATTTTGACAGTTCAGAAGTGGTATCAGTCATGTACGCGATTAAAATGAAACAAGAGATACAAGACTTGTGCTGCGAGCGTGGGCTGCCAACGTCGGGAAATAAACCCGAATTAATCAAAAGGTAAGTGCAATCAGATTTCCTAAAAGCAAGCAGCACTCCAAGGCAGATGACTGACAATTCTACGTCTAGCACTCGTTGCGTGTAGATGTGTTTTTAATCGCTCCTGTCATTAATTTTAAAAATTAATTAGTTTTTCACAAAAGTCAGTTTCAAATAATTGAATTAATTTTGTACGAGTCAGTCAAAAGCAAGTTTTGATTTTATTGGGGAAGAACTAATCGACCAACCATACCAATAAATCAAGAAAAGGCAACAAACCAAAGACAACTCGGGACTGCTGTATGGAGGAGCCCGACGGCTTCCCCCCGTTGGGGGGCCCCGGGGAGAGTGACGGTGTGAAATTGGCGGCAAGTGTCAACAAGCGGAGACACACGAGCACCCAGGATACCGCAGATGGCGGCCGTAAAACACAAGTGCTCGAGGATAGACAGGAGGTGTGTCGCCTTCGAAGTGAAATTGAAGAGTTAAAAGCAAGAATTCAAACGTACGAAGAAATGCTAAAGACGGCAAAAAAAGTTCAAGAGAGTGAACCGATACGAAAAACAGATAAGCACGCAAAACAGAAGAAAGCTGCAAATTCAATAATCACTGAAGAAGTATTAAGAGCTGGTGGCACCAACGAAAGCCAGAACTACTTTGCAGCACTGGATGGACTCCAACAGGATATGGAGGTAGACGAAGGTAATAAAGATGATAATTTTATAATTTATTTAAAAAATAAAAATAATTAAAATAGAAATAAGGAGAAGAAACCAGCCCGTAGTTCGCCTGGTCCTCCTCAAAAAGTAGCCAAGAATACCGAGAAAGTTCCGCCAATTAAAGTCTTCGGTCAAAGCGGAAAGGACATGGTTCGGCTGTTGGCAGCTGAAAACAAATTAACAAATTTCGAAATCAAACGAATAAATTCCGAGAAGCTATCAATTAGAACGAAATCACTGGTTGATTTCAAATCAGCGAAAAATGCTTTGAATTCTGGGGAGGTTCCGCACTTCACTTATACCCCCAAAAGCGAGAAGAACCAGAAGTTCTTGCTGAAGGGCTTGGACTGCGGAGAGGATACCGTCGATCTTCTTCAGGTTCTCAAGGAAACAGCACCACAAATTGAGTTTATCTCAGTTTAAACATTCGCGACAAGAAGGTCGACGGTAGAAAAAAAATTTAACCACTTTATTTAGTACAAATAACAAATAAGAGCAGTCTAAGCGCTCTTCAGCAAATCAGATATTTAAATTTTCGAGTGGTGAGGTGGGAACGCCTCCAGAAACGAGAAATCAACCAGTGCTATCGCTGCCAACGATTTGGGCATTCGGCTGCCAACTGCGCCATGCATTACCGATGCGTTAAATGCAAGGACATGCATACTCCCGGTGAGTGCGAATTGGCTCAGACGGAGCCAAAAGAGAAATTATATTGTGTGAACTGCGGTGTTTTTGGTCACCCGGCATCATATCGAGGATGCTCCCGATATCAGGATGCTAGATTAAAATCTTTCCCAAAGCAAACACAACCACACCGCAGTGTCTTAGCTCCGAACTTCGTCATTTGCACAAGCCGCTAGAGGACCAGCAGAAAATGCGGAAAAAAGGGTAAATAATGTAAGTGGCAATAATGAGCTGCTTCTCAAAATTTTACAGCAATTAAATTCTCGATCAGAAAGAATCGATAAGCAAGATACAAAAATTAATCTTCTTTTTCATCGTCTAGGGGTTTCAAATGCCTCAAAATAATTTGTCATCCAGTCACATTTCCATGGATAGGATTCGTCTCATCTCGATCAACGTCAACTCCATTGTTACTATACATCGGCGTGATTATCTCCTTGAATTCATTGCCAGAAAAAAGCCTGACATCCTGCTTCTAACCGAAACCCACCTCAATTCATGGCACTCCATGGCATTCAAGGATTTTGAGCTCGTAAGAAACGATAGGGTAATAGGTGATGGAGGAGCTGGCACTGGGATATTGGTTCGAAGACCCTATCGTTTCCAAAATATTGAAAAAGTCGAGTTCAAAAGCTTTGAATCGCTTGAAGTGTCCGTTATCAAAATCTCACTGCCAGGTGGGGATAACCTCTTCGTTATCTCTGCCTATGCAACTGGTGGAACTGTTCTCAAGCTCAAGGAGGAACCCAATTCCTTGTTTGAAATACTCAAATTGAACAGGCTGCATAACTATTACATTCTTGCTGCTGACCTGAACGCCAAGCATACATCATGGCTGAACGCCACCAATAATCCAAGAGGTGTATTCCTGAAATCATGGATAACAGAGAACCAAATTGAATACAGGTGCAATCTATATTGGTCGGAGCTCCAAGATTAAACATCGAAACAATATGGAAGGATATCAAACACCAACCATCGCAAGGTTGAAAAGATTGAAAAGCCTTCTTCTCACACGCGTCATCAATATTTATCGACGATTTTTGGACTACAACCATCCCTCGTTGTCTTTGTTGAAATTACATCTGAAGAATGTCCGGAACTTAATCCGGTCATACTTCAGGAGTGAGGTCAGCAATCAATGGGCGGAAAAATTGAGGGGTATTAGCCCACAGGACCCAGAAGGCGTGTTCACGAAAGTTAAAAGCATATTCCGCAAGAAGTCTCGAGTGAAGGTATCGAATCTTGAAGTCACTAGTGATGAGATAAATCTTCTCGATAGGGCTGGTATCGAAACTGATAGTACGACTTCGGATGGAAATGGAAACAGGATTATTTGTGAAGGGTTGGATATACTTGCCCTGATTGGAATACATTTTGAATTGGTTCATCTACCAAACCCTGAGAGAGGGAACGAAATTTTTTCAGAGGTCGTTGAAGCAAAAGTTTCCGACTTCAAATCAAGCCTGAACGGCCAATCAATTCTTCATTGCAATGAAACATTAACATCTGACCTCATACCGAGCTTGAAACTTATTGATTATTTTGTCAGCTATGAAGACTTGTGTTTCATATTTCACAGGATAAACAACAAGACATCATGTGGTACTGATGGTATTCCAAATGTAGTTCTCCGACATTTGCCTGAGGTTGCTATTAGGAACTATTGCATATTGTTCAACAACATGTTGAGCAATTCATATTTCCCAAATGAGTGGAAAAAGGCTAAGGTATTTCCGGTCTTGAAGAAAGGAAAAGAATCTAAATGCCCCAAAAGCTATCGCCCAATCAGCTTGCTGCCTAACATCAGCAAGGTGTTTGAAGTGCTACTCAACAGAGCATTAAGCGCCCACATTGAGGAAAATGAGTTGATGCCGAATTGCCAATTTGGTTTTCGTGCCAGGCATTCGACCACACATGCAATAACGAAAGTAACCTCAGACATCTGTTGGAAACTAAATGATAGACAATGTGTTGGAGCATGTCTCATTGATATGGAGAAAGCCTTTAATACGGTATGGTTAGATGGACTAATTTTTAAACTCCTTCAGGACAACTTCCCCAGACACCTTGTCGCCATGATGTGTAATATGTTGTACGTGAAATCGTTTGTTGTAACTGATGGAAATCTGACAACAATGCACGAGTTCAAGGTCTTGAATGGTCTACAGCAGGGAACAGTTACTGCGCCGCTGCTCTTCTCAATCTTCATTCGCAAGCTATTGAACGGCTCTGATTTTAACGTCTCGCCAACGCGATCACTGGTAGCGTTTGCTGATGATCTGATCATCTATACGGCAGATCGAAATGCTTCAATAGTTCAGAGCAATCTCCAAAAAATGTTCAATGATGTACAGCTGTACACTGACAATTGGCGAATGAAAATCAATGCGCAGAAGTGTGAAACAATCTTGTTTCGGACAACGCTGCAGGGGGCCAGTCAAGACCTGAAACGTAATTGGAAAGATTTCCACATCATGGCTGGTGAGAGTAGTCTAGAACGGGTTCCAAATAAATCCTGTGTTCGATACCTCGGTGTTTATCTCGATCAGTATCTGTACTATATTGAACATGTGAAAATCATGGTCAGTAAGGCACGAAAAGTAGTCATGGCCCTTCGAAAACTCTTTCATTCCAGATACATTGATCAAAAGGTCAAAATTATCTGTTACAAGACACTGGTTAGACCAGTTTTGACATATGGATGTCAGATCTGGTACAACCAGAGCGCTAGTACTATGGAAAAATTAAGAGTTTTCGAAAGGAAATGTTTTCGTGCATTTACTGGTTTGTACAGAAAGCCTGAGACGGATTGGAAACATTATATATCGAATAGAAGAATTTATCAAACTGCTGAAGTGACGAGGGTCGATATCTTCATATTGAAACTTCTTCGGAATCATATCGCAAGATCTGTGAATGTGAGTGAAAACCTTTGGATTTCACAGCCGTTCCACCCTACAGACGGGTACATTGCGACTTGCCTCGCTTCTGGCTTCATTCCTCCAGAAGCATTCATGTATTTGGACATGAATCGATATGTTTTTGATTCTGACGGCGTTCCAGTCATATATCACATATATCGACGGGCCGCCGATAAGAAGATAAAATATCCTCCTAATTTCAGTTTTCGAGACCAACGATTTCAATGGAGATACTCATTTGCTAGATTCGTTGAAGCTGATTGAGTTGAGGCGGCGCAATCCAGGTATTGGTGGCTGAATGACAATGTCTAAATTATTCATGTTCATTTTTCAGTTCTGTTGTTTTTCGTTATTTCTTTTTTTTTGAGTTTCAGCTCATTATTGCTACATTTAGTGTTGTTGTTTATTTTTGTTAAAAATTAGGTATAGGTTAGGTATATGTAATGTTTACTATATTCCGTTAGAGACAAGATTAAATACTTAGGTAAGGAACTTTGTTACAGAATTTTTGTAGAATAAGATAAAGTTTTTGATTGTATTTTATTAGAAATAAGTTACAACATATAAGGTGTAGGATCAAAGTTTCACTGTTGTGTCTTAATTATAAATAATTTAAGGATAGTGTTGGTTGGTTTTTTCTCCTTTTTCCAATTAAATTTTAAAAATATGTAGTAATCGTAATTAATTGAATTTGCTATAGTTTTTTTTTTTTTTTTTGATGAAATGAGTTAATGATAACGTATAAATTTAGAGAGCCATTTGGGCCATTAAGTTTTTGATTGTTATTGTTTGGAATTTGCTTTATATTCTTTTAAAATTTATAACTATTAGTATTAAATAAAGCGCTTTTAACTTTGACTTTGGCAGACGACCGAAGTTCAAATTTTGCGAGATTTAAGTGCCGATGAAATCACCCCAACGAAGGAGACAGACGCTCCCCGAAAAGGCGAAGAGGTGATGCATGAGCATGAGGTGCCACAGCGATTAAATCCTCAACAGCGTGAACGCACTTTGCTGGAAAGGGAGCAGGCATTCCTAGATACAACATATCGACAAACGAGAACGGTTTTCTCCATCCGTGACATTGCGGAGATGTTGCCAAGTTTCGACCTGAACAAGCGAGATTGGAAAGAACAGTTTATTAAGCGCATATGCGAGTTGAAGGAGAAATACGTTTGGGACGATAAATTGGTATTGTTTGCAGCACAATTAAAGCTGTGCGGATATGCAAAAATATGGAACGATGGACATATGCAAGTATTTAAAAGTTCCCCAGAGTTTGTGAACAAACTAGTGATCGACTTTCCTACTTGAATTGACGAGGCCAATGTGCATTTAAAGTTGATTAGAACAATTCGTGCTAATTTGGAAAGTTTGGAGGAGTACTTTTATAAAATGTCAGCCATTGGGTGACGGGGAGAAGTGTCAGACGCAGCAATCATAAAGTATACCCGACGAGGCCTAAGTCGTCCAGCACTGCAAAATGCTCTTGCAAGAAGTGAATTCGCAGAACTACATGAATTTCATATGGCGATTAGCCGCTTCGAGGAGAATGTTGTGCCGGCTATAAATACGCATCAGATGCGTGCATCATGTAGTGAATTTGCGCCGATACGCGACCAGTCGGTACGAGTGTCGGCTACTAGGCCAGTCAAAAGGCGCAAAACCGGACCCGAAGTGTTTTAATTGCAACAGCAGTTAGATGTCGTATTGCAAATGCAGGAGGAGGAAAATTTATCAATTGTTTCTGGACCACTATTGCCACCGAAAACAATAACTGTCAAGGGAAAAAGTATATTCGCAATAGTAGACTCAGGAAGCTCACGTTCATTATTAGCTCTATCCGTTGCTGATGTCATTAGGCCATTGGAACCGACTGGAATTGAATTTTCTGGCTTCGGTGGAGGAAAATATCGCTCAACGGGAAAAATCAAAACGGAGATGCAATTTGATAATAGGGATTTTCTTCACACATTTTATATCGTGGAAGATGGAAAGTTGCCTTGTGCTGCTCTAGTGGGAGCCAATTTCCTTAAAAGCCAACGTCTAAGCCTAATCATTCGAGATGATGTTTGTAAAATCGAAGACAAAAAGAACTTGAACGAGGACAAGTATCGCAAATAGACGAACTTTTATGCAAATACAAAGATTGTTTCCCCGAGACTCTATCGGAGACTGGGGAGTGTAAACTGGGACAGCTGAAAATCAGGTTAATATCAGACAAACCGATTTAGCACAGACCTCATCGCATTGCTTTTGTAGAAAGACCTGAGGTGACAAAAATTATAGACGAATTATTGGAAACAAATATTATTCAGCCGAGTGAATCGTCGTATGCTTCTCCGGTGGTACTTATAAAAAAATTAGATTCAAAAGATAGTCTATGTGTGGACTGCCGAGAACTAAATAACTTCACAGTGAAACGTCCATTCTTGATGCCTGTAGTGGATGAGCTGCTAGCACAACTTACAGATGCTGAGTTGCTCACAACTCTGGACCTGCTACACGGATACTAACAAATCGAAGTCGAAATATGGTGCCTTTATTACGCACGATAGGCATTTTGAATTTCTAAGAATGCAATTCGGAGTTGTAAATAGACCAGCTGTGTTTCAGAAAGTAATGAAAAAAATTGAGCATATACTGCCCCCTGGGATACTCATTACATTTTTGGACTATTTAATGATCATAAGCAAAAATTTTGCTGAAGGCATGGAACAACTGCGGAAGGTACTCGAAGTGATTCGAGCAGTCGAAATTACTCTCCGCCGCTCAAAAAGCAGATTTTTGGAAAGTGAGATTAACTTTTTGGGCCACTGAGTAAGTGCCAGCAGTATAGCACCTGGGGAGATAAAAGAGGAGCGATAAAAGATTTACCAACACCCGAAAATGTTAACGACGTTAACCGGAATTTTCGGAAGTATATTGAAAAATTTTCTGAAATAGCACGATTAGTCACCCACCTACTGAAGAAAAATTCAACTTTCCTGTGGGATGCTGATCAAGAAGCCACATTTAGCCGTCAGATGGTGATGTTATCCAACGAACCTATTCTGTGCTTGTACGATCAAACGAAACGCCATGAGATCCATACAGTTGCGAGTTCTAAAGAGTTCTAGGGAGAATGTTCGGGTGAGATTAAACCGGTTTGCTACTATAGGCATTGTTGTAGCAAGGCAGAGAAAAACTACCATTCGTATGAGCTGGAAGTGTCGCTATCGTAGAACCGTTGGAAATGTTCTCAATCTATGTGTTAGGGAAACCTTTCATGATTGTAACAGATTGCTCTGCAGTTACCACGGTGCGACTAAAGAAGTCCCTATCTCCAAGGATAGTACGATGGTGGCTGAAGATGTCCGAGTATGATTTACTCGTGAATTCACCGGGACAGCCGCAGGATGCAGCATGTGGATGCCTTAAGTTGTGCACCTATCGAAAACACCACTGAAGTTATTGAGAGGATTTTAACAGTCAAAATTACCGACAAAGACTGGTTGGTTACAATGCAACAACAGGACGAGGCACTACGAAATAGCACGCAAATAATTCGAGGCGAACAGTGTTCCGACCAGCTGGCGCAGTTACGGGAGGACTACTTACTGGAAACCAATCGATTATATCGGAAAGTGCGGGAAGAGCTTTGATGGGTAGTGCCAAGAGCTGTGCTGGAGAGTTGTGAAGAAAGCTCATGATAACCAAGGACACTTTAGGGTGGACAAAACGTTAGAACAGATACGACCCTATTATTGGTTTAAGCGAATGCGAAACTACGTTGAGGGATATATCGCTGCCTGTATTGAATGCTGTTTTTTTAAAAATGCTGCTGGGAAGTCAGTTGGGAAGCTGTATGTTAGCCCGGTTGTCTCTATCCCAGTCGAAACGATACCCGTAGACCACCTGGGACCCTTTCCTAAAAGTACCGCTGGAAACCAATACGTGCTAGGAATAACTGACTCATTTTCGAAATATATTGTGGTAAAAGCTGTAAAGTCAGTAGTACACTCCCAGTAATTGTGCTAAATTATCTAACTACCTTTTTTGGTCTTCCGCGACGAATTATATTAGACTGAAGTGCAGCCTTCACTTCCAAAAAGCTTGAAAGTTATTATGCTAATAACGATATCAGCCATGGCATGGATTTTACCTTTGCAATATTATAATATTTGCAATATACTTAGAAACAATGTGTAGTGATCAACATGATCTTGCCATGGTTTATCTGCAGCTCTACCACTGAGTTAGGTAATTTTTAATAATTCTCATAAATTAACGCTCACCTCTATTAAAATACTACTAGAAGTCCCAAAGCATTCCAAATATTACATAACGATCCTGCCTAACCATGGATCTGTGCTAGAGGATTTAATAACCTTGGGACCAGATGAACAGGACGTTCTAGCGATTTTTGAAAGGTGTAAACAACGCGTTGAAGAATATTGTTACATGTCCGCACAATTCTGCGAACTACTGTCGCAATTGTTATCGCAACTGCTAATTACATCATGGCCCATTGATTGAAAGGAGGCAACCAAGAAAAGTAAACAAATTACGTCAAAAGGCTGTACTCGAAAGCACAAGAATGGACAAAGTACATCCATGTTCGATATCTGAAATTAAACAAGTGACGTCAATATGAGCATTCTAAATTTCTTGAAAATCCCAGGTAATTCTTATGAGAATATTCGCCATTTTACGAAACATGGATTCACTGACTCGAGACCCTGTATAAAATCGACCTGGGTGAATGTGGGAGATAGTATAACTGCGATAAGACTAGAGCGCAAATTCAACGCGATATTTTGATAGTGAAGTAAATGTTTTTCGTGATATATTTGCAGACAGTTGCAACATGAATTAATGATAAAAATAAAAAGTGAACTAAAGTGCGAGTTGTAGAAAACTGAAATTAATTATTGTGCATTTTAGCGGCTAAAAGGCAACCAATTTCCAATTTTTCACGGATCACTACCCAACAACTTTAAATCGATTTTGCTCCCCTTAAACGTGCGAATTTCGGGTTTATAATTTTTTGTTTGAAGGCTTAATCCAAGTGAGTATATTCGTGGTCGGAAAATATTTTAGGCACATTATCTACCATGTAGGAGGCATACAAATGGCTGTTCCTAGAACACGTGCGTTTTTTTTGCAGATTTTCAGCTTTGATCGCTTTCTGTGGCCACAATTTTAATTTGCTTGGCAAGGTTTTGGTCTCATCTTGTAGCTGTGTTTGTGTAGCTTCCGTCAAGTATAAATTTGTAGTACTTTCTATGAAAATACTATACTTTATGGTGTTTAGGGGGCGTAGACATGGATTTTCCTAAAACACGTCCATTTCCTTGGCAGATCTCTGGGTTTGATCGCTCACTGTGGCCACAGTTTCTATCCGATTTTCAAAACTTTGGTCTCTTTTTATAGCTGCCATTCGTTGTTTGCGTCAAATATAAATTTGTAGTACTTTGCACAAGAACACTTTGCTTTATGTGGGTTGAAATAGGAATACAGTAAAAAAAAACAAACTTGTCTGCACAAAAAGCCATGTGTGATTTGAAAAATTTTTTCATGGTTTTTAAGTGATACATGAGTATAAACAAACAAATCAAAAGAAAAACTGCTTTTCTAAGTGGTCGAATAAGCGAGATAGTATATTTTAGGGGGGCAGGTTTTGGAAACTTTTTCCCTTTATGGCATTGCTCTGGTCACATTTTATAACCGATTTGCATTATTTTGCCATCAATAGATGGATTAGTGTCTGAATTTTCCAAAAAGTATAAATTTGTGGTACTTTGGAAAAGTTGAAGAGCAGTTTTAGTGACTGAAAGGCAAAAAATTTCCAATTTTTCACGGGTCACTACCCAACAACTTTAAATCGATTTTGCTCCCCTTAAACGTGCGAATTTCGGTTTTATAATTTTTTGTTTAAAGGCTTAATCCCAGTGAGTATATTCTTGGGCGGAAAATATTTTAGGCACATTATCTACCATGTAGGAGGCATACAAATGGCTGTTCCTAGAACACGTGCGTTTTTTTGCAGATTTTCAGCTTTGATCGCTTACTGTGGCCACAATTTTAATTTGCTTGGCAAGGTTTTGGTCTCATCTTGTAGCTGTGTTTGTGTAGCTTCCGTCAAGTATAAATTTGTAGTACTTTCTATGAAAATACTATACTTTATGGTGTTTAGGAGGCGTAGACATGGATTTTCCTAAAACACGTCCATTTCCTTGGCAAATCTCTGGGTTTGATCGCTTACTGTGACCACAGTTTCTATCCGATTTTCAAAATTTTGGTCTCATTTTATAGCTGTCATTCTGTTGTTTGCGTCAAATATAAATTTGTAGCACTTTGCATAAGAACACTATGCTTTATGTGGGATGAAATGGGAATACAGTAAAAATAACAAACTTGTCTGCATAAAAAGCCATGTGTGATTTGAAAAATTTTTTCATGGTTTTTAAGTGATACATGAGTATAAACAAACAAATCAAAACAAAAACTGCTTTTCTAAGTGGGCGAATAAACGAGATAGTATATTTTAGGGGGCAGGTTTTGGAAACTTTTTCCCTTTATGGCATTGCTCTGGTCACATTTTATAACCGATTTGCATTATTTTACCATCAATAGATAGATAAGCGTCTGAATTTTCCAAAAAGTATAAATTTGTGGTACTTTGGAAAAGTTGAAGAGCAGTTTAATGGCTGAAACGCAAATGAGTATTTTCGTTTTCGGAAAATATTTTAGGCACATTATCTACATTGTGGGAGGCAAATGAATGGCTGTTCCTAGAACACGTGCGTTTTTTTGCAGATTTTCAGCTTTGATCGCTTACTGTGGCCTCAATTTTAATTTGCTTGGCAAGGTTTTGGTCTCATCTTGTAGCTGTGTTTGTGTCGTTTCCGTCAAGTATAAATTTGTAGTACTTTCTATGAAAATACTGTCGCGTATTCTTGGTTCGCGGCCAATAATTTTAATTTCTGGGAAAGTGAAAACGCAATGTCTTTTAATTTAAGTTAAAAGAGTTTTTCTTATTACAAAAATGCACAATAATCAGTTTAATACTTTCACTAATTTTAATTGTCACTATTAAAAATCTAACACTTGTCCATAAATTTCTTATCGCAATTGTCTTCGAAATCACTTCCCTAGTACGAAAATCACTTTTCTATTACTCGAGCAATATCGCTTCCCACTTACTATCGCAGTTCTTATCGCGGTCGAATGAATGATCCCCCCATTCATTCAGCTCGCTTTTATATAGGGTCTCTAATCATTCAACTCAGTTCTCGTACACTGGTGAATTAGCGGGAACATTCAAGCAGCGTAATGAATGGGCAGTCACTCACTTTTCAGATGTTGATAGTGCTTGTTGGGTTCTCGTGGTTTCGAGTAAATTTATTTGTTGATGTTCTTAATGGTTGTGAAAACAATTGCGACAGTAGCTCGCAGAATTATTTGTACATGTAACACTGCCCCCGCCTCAGTTGTTTTCGCCCCGAAGTTGAGCAGTTGTAGTCGATTCTCCCTGGATGTAATACGGGGCAAGACGGTCCAGGTGCACGGTTTTCATTTTGGCTCTTGGCTTACGATGTTCCTGTATTCGGTATACGACGTTGTTGACTCGCTTTGCAACTCGGTATGGTCCCTTCCAATTATGTTGCAACTTTGGAGACCGACCCTTCCGTCGCTGTGGGTTATATAACCATACCAAGTCATCTTGCTGGAAGCCAGTAGAATTTGCTTTTAGATCATACCTGGTCTTCATGCGGTCAGTAGCCGCCTTGAGGTGTTTTCGCACGGTCCGATGTATCTGGTTCAACCATTGTCTTAGCTCACTTGCGTACTTCGAGATCGTTTGGGGTTTCTCAGGGGGTGTTCCGGACTTTATATCGGCTGGCAGACGAATATTCTTTCCAAAAATGACTTTGGCTGGGGCTTGGCCCGTCGATCCATGCTCGGCAGCTCTGCACGCCATCAAAAAGAGTGGTATATGTCGGTCCCAGTCCCTTTGGTTCTCGTCGGCCATCTTGGCCAGGTGTTTATTTAGCGTGCCATTGAAACGTTCGACCATTCCATCGGATTGGGGATGCAGCGGTGTTGTCCTCGTTTTCCGTATTCCCAGTAGTTCACACATTTTGCCAAAAACTAGTGACTCAAAGTTTCAGCCTTGATCTGAATGTAATTCGCAAGGTACGCCGTACCTACTGACCCAATTTAAGACTAGCTGTAGACCTCGGGCCACTTGCTGAAATAATCGGCTACAACCCGCGTATATCGATTTCCCGAATCGGATTCAGGAAAGGGTCCTGCGATGTCAACAGCAATCTTTTCGAATGGCACGCCTACGTTATAGGTTTGCATTTGTCCTCTCAGTCGTCGCTTTGGGCCTATGACGGAAGCGCAAATTGTGCATCTGCGACACCAGTCCTCTACGTCTTCTCGAGCGTGGAGCCAGTAAAACCTTACCCGCAATTTCACTCAGGTCTTGTTAACACCAAGTTGGCCTCCCGAGGATCCTTCATGCATTTTTTTAATCACATCATGCATTCGGCTTTTGGGTAGTATAGTTTGCATCCTATAGGAGCTACCATCTGCCGTTTCCCATTTCCGCTTGTGTACGCCACCCTCCACCTGAAGCGAGTTTCATTGTGTCCAATGGCTTTTCAGGGTTGCGCCATGCGTTGAAACGTCTTTCCACTCAGGTCGCCCAGTGGTCTCCTTCCATACGAGCAGTGATCTGATGTCTTCATCGGCTAACTGGGCATTTCGAATCTCCTCCGATCACCAAACTTCATCGAATTCGGCCGTTATCAATCGCAGATCAACGAGCGGTTCCCTTTCCTTAATCCGTCGGCAATGCTTGCAGTTAGCTGGACATGGACGGCGGGATAGGGCGCCAGCATTTCCATGAACTCCGCCCTTTCGATGAACAATTTCGTAGTCGTATGACTGCAATCTTTCGATCCATCTCACAACTTGTCCCTCGGGGTTTTTGAAGTTAAGTAGCCATCTCAGCGATGCATGGTCCGTTCGAAGACCAAATTTCTGGCCATATAGGTACTTGTGGAACTGCTTGGTGGCCTCTATTATAGCCAATAGCTCCTTCCGGGTCACACAGTAGTTCCTCTCACTTTTTGAAAGAAGTCGACTGTAATACGAGAGGACTCTTTCTTCGCCATTGATCTGCTGGGAGAGTACAGCTCCAATACCGCCGTTGCTTGCATCGGTGTCAACCACAAACATTTTTCCGGGTTTCGGATACGCCAGCACGGGTGATTCACATAGCTTTTCCTTCAGGGTCTCAAAGGCTGTCTGGCATTGTTCATTCCAGACAAACGGACAAATTTTCTCGGTTAGCTGATGGAGACACTTAGCTATTTAGGCAAAGTCTTTGACGAATCTTCAATAGTAAGTTGCCAGACCCAGAAAACTTCGTAGTTGGCGCTTGTTGTTTGGTGTTGGCCAGCTTTTCACGGCTTCGATTTTCTCAGCGTCTGTTTTGACTTCTTCTGCTGATACGACGTGTCCCAGGTATTTTACTTCAGCTGCGAAAAGGGTACACTTATCGGGACTAAGTTTCAAATTCGCCAGTCGCAATCGGGAGAAAATCTCTTCTAAATTCCGCACATGCTCTTCAAACGTTCTCCAAGCAGGTTTTCCAGGTGAAGCCACGTAGCACGTAATCCATTAGGCGTTCGAAAGTGGCTGGAGCATTGCAAAGCCCAAATGGCATCACCACAAACTGCCACAATCCGGTCCCAACTGAAAATGCGGTCTTCTCTCAGTCCTTCTTGTCGATTTCTACCTGCCAGTAGCCACTCTTGAGATCGAGTGCAGAAAACCATTCTGCGTCGGCTAAAGTGTCCATGATGTCATCGATGCGTGGGAGCGGGTAACTATCTTTCTTAGTGACGTCGTTAAGCTGCCTATAGTCGACACAAAAACGAGTGCTACCATCGTTTTTCTTTACTAGAACTATAGGCGCGGCCCATGGGCTGGCAGATGGTTCAATTACGCCTTGTTTTTCCATGTCCGAGATCAGCTCGCTTACTTCTCCTTGTTTGGCTATAGGGAGGCGTCTCGGTGCTTGTCGTATCGGCTTGGCTCCCTGTGTATCTATGACGTGAGTTACCAGACTCGTTCGGCCTTGGTCATCCGGGCTTGTTGAGAAGATGTCACTGTACTTGGTGACCAGATCAAAGGCTCGTTTGAATAGCTGCACTGGCAATTTGACCTGCTTCAATATTGCAGACGTGGATCCCCGGGCTTTGTCTGTGTCTTGCCTCCTTTTCCAATGATGGTCGTAAGTAGCTTCCAAAGAGGTGATGGTGGAAACAGGCTGGCAGCTGCCAATGACTTCTCCCGCTTTGATGCTCGTGGTTGAGTCTGCGGTGTTAAGGGCTCTAACCGGCACATATCCATTCCTTAAAGATCTTACAAGGCTTCGTCCTACAATCAAACTGCGCAATGCGGACGTCTTCGTTGGCTCTATCAGATAAGATCGGTGGTCTCCAGAATCACCATCAAGCTTGGCACATACAATGCTTTCGGAAGAATTAGGTACATCAGTGTCAGTACATACCACTACATTCATCTTGGGAATTTGGACGCTGGGATCCTCCATCAGTACTTCGACATTCTGCCATTTCAATACACGTTTGCCCAAATCCAACGTAATTCCATGTGGTCGCAGAAAATCCATTACGAGAATGCAGTCATCCATAATGTTCGCGACCAGAAAATTATGTTGGAACACAAGGTCTCCCAACTGTATCTGGAGGTTGACCTCTCCATGAATAGGTGCGGTTTCTCCCGTAGCTGTTCGTAGTGAGAAAATTCTGCCCTTGTGAAGTTGTTGCTGTCTAACTAGGTCTGGTGGCCACAATTTTAATTTGCTTGGCAAGGTTTTGGTCTCATCTTGTAACAATGTTTGTGTAGTTTCCGTCAAGAATAAATTTGTAGTACTTTCTATGAGAATACTATACTTTATGGTGTTTAGGAGGCGAAGACATGGATTTTCCTAAAACACGTCCATTTCCTTGGCAAATCCCTAGGTTTGATTGCTCACTGTGACCACAGTTTCTATCCGATTTTCAAAATTTTGGTCTCATTTTATAGCTGTTATTCTTTTGTTTGCGTCAAATATAAATTTGTAGTTCTTTGCATAAGAACACTTTGCTTTATGTGGGTTGAAAAAGAAATACAGTAAAACAAACAAACTTGTCTACATAAAAAACCATGTGTGATTTGAAAAATTTTTTCATGGTTTTTAAGTGATACATGAGTATAAACAAACAAATCAAAACAAAAACTGATTTTCTAAGTGGTCGAATAAGCGAGATAGATAGTGCCATCAATAGATAGATTAGCGTCTGAATTTTCCAAAAAGTATAAATTTGATGTACTTTGGAAAAGTTGAAGAGCAGTTTTAGTGGCTGAAAGGCAATAAATTTCCAATTTTTCACGTGTCACTACCCAAAAACTTTATATCAATTTTCTTCCCTTAAACGTGCGTTTTTTTGCAGATTTTCAGGTTTGATCGCTTACTGTGGCCACAATTTTAATTTGCTTGGCAGGGTCCTGGTCTCATCTTGTAGCTGTGTTTGTGTAGTTTCCGCCAAGTATCAATTTGTAGTACTTTCTATGAAAATATTATACTTCATGGTGTGTAGGAGGCGTAGACATGGATTTTCCTAAAACACGTCCATTTCCTTGGCAAATCTCTGGGTTTGATCGCTCACTGTGAACACAGTTTCTATCCGATTTTCAAAATTTTGGTCTCATTTTATAGCTGTTATTCTGTTGTTTGCGTCAAATATAAATTTGTAGCACCTTGCATAAGAACACTATGCTTTATGTGGGTTGAAATAGGAATACAGTAAAACAAACAAACTTGTCTGCATAAAAAGCCATGTGTGATTTGAAAAATTTTTTCATGGTTTTTAAGTGATACATGAGTATAAACAAACAAATCAAAACAAAAACTGCTTCTCTAAGTGGTCGAATAAGCAAGATAGTATATTTTAGGGAGGCAGGTTTTGGAAACTTTTTCCCTTTGTGGTATTGCTCTGGTCACATTTTATAACCGATTTGCATTATTTTGCCATCAATAGATAGATTAGCGTCTGAATTTTCCAAAAAGTATAAATTTGTGGTAGTTTTGAAAAGTTGAAGAGCAGTGTTAGTGGCTGAAAGGCAAACAATTTCCAATTTTTCACGTGTCACTACCCCAAAACTTTAAATCAATTTTTCTCCCCTTAAACGTGCGAATTTCGGTTTTATAATTTTTTGTTTAAAGGCTTAACCCAAATGAGTATTTTCGTGGTCGGAAAATATTTTAGGCACATTATCTACCATGTAGGAGGCATATAAATGGCTGTTCCTAGAACACGTGCATTTTTTTGCAGATTTTGAGCTTTGATCGCTTACTGTGGCCACAATTTTAATTTGCTTGGCAAGGTTTTGGTCTCATCTTGTAGCTGTGTTTGTGTTGTTACCGTCAAGTATAAATTTGTAGTACTTCCTATGAAAATATTATACTTCATGGTGTTTAGGAGGCGTAGACATGGATTTTCCTAAAACACGTCCATTTCCTTGGCAAATCTCTGGGTTTGATCGCTCAGTGTGACCACAGTTTCTATCCGATTTTCAAAATTTCGGTCTCATTTTATAGCTGTCGTTCCGTTGTTTGCGTCAAATATAAATTTGTAGTCTTTTGCATAAGAACACTATGCTTTATGTGGGTTGAAATAGGAATATAGTAAAAAAACAAACTTGTCTGCATAAAAAGCCATGTGTGATTTGAAATTTTTTTTTCATGGTTTTCAAGTGATACATGAGTATAAACAAACAAATCAAAACAAAAACTGCTTTTCTAAGTGGTGAAATAAGCGAGATAGTATATTTTAGGGGGGCAGGTTTTGGAAACTTTTTTCCTTTATGGCATTGCTCTGGTCACATTTTATAACCGATTTGCATTATTTTGCCATCAATAGCATATATTAGTGTCTAAATTTTTCAAAAAGTATAAATTTGTGGTACTTTCGAAAAGTTTTTAATTTTTGTTTAACATTGGTGTATAAAAAATACATTTATATATTTTAAGTTTTCTATAGGTATATATTCACTTGAGAAATTTTTTCTTACAACTTAATATTGTATTCAGTTTTGAAACACGAAAAAAGTAGTAGTAGTTTTCTGATTACTTCTTGCTTATATATACAATGGTTGGAATATATCTATTAAAAATAAACAAAATATTTCATCAAATAAAAACTACATTAAAAACGCCTTGAGATGACACAATACCACATCAAGGAACAAAAATAATTATTAATTTTATTATAATTATTATATTTTTTTATACTTCTTAAACAATAATGGTACACTATGATGAAATCAAAATACAAAAATAATTAAAATGGAATATTTATTGTACTGTGTATAGCAGTATAGGAAATAAAAGACTAGATTGAATTAGAAGTATTATGAGGTTTGTTTGAGTATAGTATTATATTCGATTTCGGTGTTCATGATAGTTAAATTGATTACTTATTATAAGTGTCCTCGTTATCAAAACAAGTATCTAGCGCGTCTATTGCGCTTGTGTGTTTATATTGCATCTCTAACACTTCCTCACAACATAATACCACACATGCTCGATAAGACTTTTCGTGACTCTGCACTGATTTGTACAACTCCCAACTGCATCGTTGGTGTTTTGTTTCGTTTACATTTTTCGTTAACACGTCAGCCGGCATTCGTTCTGTCGATAGATATTCCAATCCGATGCGCCCGTCTTGCGCATAATTTTTTATAAAAGGATGTCTCACATCAATGTGTTTTCTTCGCGAATGGTGCTGGGTATTTTGTACCAACTTTATTGCGCTTTGATCGATTGTAATAATGCAGCCTTGCGCTGTTTGCGCGCTTCCCAGCTAATCGCTGCTCCGGATAACATGAATGCGTATCCTGAATATGCCCTCCTGTCATTTACGTCTCCGCCATAGTCAGGGTCAGGTAGTCCATATATCTCGTGTTATGTCTTTCAGTATATTATATCGTGACTTTTTTTCCCATTCAGATATCTTAACAACCTCTTTGCCGCATGCCAATACTTTTCATTTTAATTTTAATTAACTTGACTTAAGAAATTCACTGTGTATGAAATATCTGGTCGTGTTGTGACCGAGACATATATTAACGTGCCGATAAGTCTCTGATATGGGTATTCCCGCATATCCGCTTCATTTATTTTTTTCTGGTTTTTCGAGCTTTTCGTTCAATCCTATTGGCGCTTTCACTGGCTTGCACTCCTTCATATTAAATTGCTCCAGGATTTTTTCCGTATATTTCCGCTGGGTTAATGACACTTCACTTGTATTCAAATTTTGATTGACTTCGATTCCTAAACAGAGTTTAACTTTACCGATGTATTTCATATCAAAATCGTTGTTTAGCGATTCCTTTAATTCATCAATCCATTTCATGTCATTCGATTCCAATAATAAGTCGTCTATGTACATTGCGACAATAATAAATTTGCCATTTCTTCGCGCACCAAATAAACAAGGATCTTGCCTTGTGGCCTTTAAATTTAGTTTTTCTAGCCTGACGGTAAGCCTCTGATACCATCTTAGTCCCAACTGTTTAAGTCCATATAGCGCCTTCTCTAGCTTACACACTGCATTGTCTATCTCACTCATTTGCTCAAGCCACTTTACCGCTGTCTTTCTCACTTGTTGGTTCCTTGATGTCGCACTTTTATTTGATGTTATTTTCACTCATACTTTTTTCAAGTTTTCAGGTAACTCCATATAAACAGTGTCTTTTAATTCGCCATTTAAATATGCCGTCACTACATCGACTGAAAGCATTTCATGATTCAATTCAGCTGATAGCGCTGCTAATAATCTTATGAATGTCATCCGTGCAACTGGAGGAAACGTTCCATGATAATCTTCCCCATAACGCTGCGAGCATCCTTTCACGACTAACCACATTTTTTTCTTATTGTTTTATTTTGTACGACAAACAAAGCTAGTTGCAATTATTTTCTTTTTTTTTGGGCATTTCACAATTTCCCAGGTTTTGTTTTTAATTTGTCATTGTATTCATCTTCTATGGCTTTTCCCCTTTGCAATGTATTCATCTTCCATGGCTTTTCCCCATGTACTCGCATCATCCGAATTTTGCGCTTCTTGCTGATTTGTTGGCTCCGCTATGCTCACGAGATTTTCGTATTCAGCTTCCTCAAATACCTCATCATCATCTGCTATGTCCACTATTATCGAAGGCACTTCATAATTTTCTGCATATTCCGGATTTGACGGGTGTTCCTACTGATCCCGTACGTTGGATTATAGGTCTCTTCTGCCGCGCGTAGCTCTGTTGTTCACACTTGATGCACGATTTCTGCGCTGTCTTGTAATGACGATATTTTCTTCTTCGTCAGTCTCACTTGCTGTGTCTTTCTTAGCCTGTAGCTCCACAGATTTATTGTCAGTGTCCGTTGACTCACATCAATGTCTATATCACGTTTTATTGTGGCTGGTTAGTCAACAAATCTAACGTCTCGACTCACAATAAATTTGCACTTTTCTTGTGACCTCAAACGATAGGCTTTTGAACCTGGCGAATAACCAACTAACATACATGACGATGATCTCGAATCGAATTTATCTTTGTGTCCTTTTTCTAAAACGTACGCCTTTGTTCCGAATGTTTTCATGTGAATTAATGTCGGTGTTTTACCTGTCCACTCGGTATAAGGCACTTTCCCGTTTAGCGCTTTCGTTGGGCATCTATTACGTATGCAACACGCAGTTTTAATTGCTTCTGCCAAAAATGTACGGGTCACTTGCGCTTGTTTTATCATACAACGCGCCATTTCAACCAGCGTCCGATTTTTGCGCTCAACGATACCGTTTTGTTGCAGAATGTACGGCGTAGGCAACCGTCTTTCAATTCCGTGTTTTGCGAAAAAAGCGGCAAACTCGCGATTGCAATATTCATGTCCATTATCCGATTGGGGCGCTTTTATTATTTTTCCCGTAAATTTTTACGCGGCGGGTTTAAAATCTTTAAGCGCGTTCAACACTTCTGATTTTTTTTTCCAGATACAAATTTCGTAACACCTTGATTTGTCGTCAATAAACGTAACAAAGTATCTCGCACTCGAAAATGATGCACTTTTTGTTGGTTCCCACACTTCACTGTGCACTATTTTCTATAATTGTCCTGTGCGCGGACCCTCAGCTTTGGAAATGCTGTGACAGTCTGTTTTTCACTAATGCACACCTCGCGCGTTATTAACCTTTAGTTTGGTTTAATTTTTAAACCGTATATCACACTGCTTTTTGCTGAAGCTTTCAAATCTTTTTCATTTAAATGTCCGAGTCGACGATGCCACATATCTATATCTTTTGGCGCATCCTTTTCTCTACTCATTTTTGCATTTTCGTACTCGCTGTGGCACACATGAAATAGTTTACCCATTTTTTCAGCACGTAAGCACACTTTGCCTTTCTTATACATTATAACTGCATCATTTTTTCTGAAGTGTGCCTCGAATACTTTGTCGGTGATATTTGCTACGGACAATAAATTTGTTCTCAAATCAGGAACGCATAATACTTTTTCTAGCATTATATCATCATTATTTTCTTCGATTAGAAATATTAAATTTGTTTGTCCAACTCCTTCGATCGTCGTTGATTTATTGTTTGCTGAATTCAACGTCATGTTTTTGTTAGAAAAATTTTATAAAGGCTTCTCTGTTTGCGCTCAAATATGAGATACTAACACTATCCAAGCACCAAGAATTCTTTTGGTCATCTGTAGGTGTAACTATGGCAGTTTCTGTTGTCATAAACGCTTGTTTCTTCTCGATTTTGCGTTTTCGATGTGTCGTGCGCTCTGGTGCTGGTGCTCTTGACGTACACTCTCTGACTATGTGTCCGGCCTTCCTGCATTTGTAGCACGTTATTTTGCTCGTTGATTCCGCTTTCTGTTGATAGTTTTGCTTACGTCCTCTATAAGTTTCCCGCCAATTTTCATTCTGTCCACGAATAATGCGCCCTGCTCCACTCTACCTTCCTTCAATTTACGAGCTTCGTACTCTACCATGATTTTTATGCAAACTACATCCGGCTTTGGCAGTTCATCTCGCGTTTCTAGCGCGCACCTGAATGTTTCATATGTATCAGGCAAGCTGTATAATAGTAGTATCGATGATAGCTAATCTCCAATCGTTATTCCGATTTCCTAAAGTCGTGTCACCGCATCGAAAAATTTTTGAAGATGTTCCCGCATTTCGTCACCTTCTTCCGTCCGAGATAGCGCAATTTTTTTTGAGCATTTGGGCTTTTCTTGCTGGCCCTTTTGACTGAAATGTTTCTTTCAGTTTATCCCAAATTTCTTTCGATGTGTCGGTCTCACTTATTAGACCTAACTCTGCGGCGCATACTGCTAGCATGATATCAGTATATGCTTTTCTGATCGTTGTGTTTCCATTTTGCAATATCAGCAACATCAGACTGGTCAGGGCAAATTATTTCACCATTTGCATGACCCCATAAATCGTTTTCATGAGGATTGCGCGCATTTATAACTTCCACGTATCGTAATTTTTGGCGCTTAGCGGTTCAATTCGCACGTTCGAACATTCTTACGCCATCTTGATTTGCGTTCGTTGTTCACGATTTCCCGCACTCTCAATTACTTGGAGTTTAACTTTTTACGGATATTTTGCGCGCGCGTCTAGTATTTTTTTCATATTTTATTCAATGCTCTTTTATGGGCATACTAGGCACATAACCTATTGTGAATAGCAGTATAGGAAATAAAAGAGTAGATTGAATTAAAAGTTTTATGAGGTTTGCTTAAGTATAATATTATATTCGATTTTGGTGGTCATTACAGTTGGACTGTTCACGTTAAACTGAACGCTTCCTATAAGTATCCTCCTAATTAAAACAAGTACTCACCGCGTCTATTGCGCTGTTTTTGTGTGCACATATTGCTTCTCTAACATATCAATAACCCATTTTTAGGGTTTTGTAAAATAATTTTACAAAACCCTACTAGTTTCGCGACCGTCCGTCCGTGTATCACAGCACTTTTTCTCGCAAACCACTTGAACTGGAAACATCAAATTTTGTATGCAGGTGTAAAGTGGTGCTTTCTTCAAAGTTCAATAATAAAAAAAACTTATAAGGTTTTTAAGGGGGGGTCTCCCCATATAGGGGAGAGGCCATCGAAAAAAAAATTTCATCAAAGGTAGCCAACATGGATACCAAATGAAAGGTCTTGATGAGAACTGTTCAGGACAGGTTTTGATTTGATACTTTTTGTTCCAGGAGACGCGCAAGGAGGGGAAATACACGACAAATTTGTGTTCCCCCCTCGCGATTGGACACCTGTGATCCGAAAAATCTGAAAAAAATTATGATGGTAGGTGTTTATGATTACAACAACAACAAATACCTAAGAAGCCGAAATTCGCTCAACTTTGATAATAATAGTATGATATTCGAATTTCACATTTTTCCCTATAAAACCGCATTGGTACCCTTAAACCGAATGAAATTTGACATTTACGTAGTCCTACTAAGGTTTCTTAAACTTTGTAAGTTTGATGAAAATCGAATGATATACACGGAAGTTATAGCCGTTTGAAATTTCTCCAATAGCAACAACAATAACACATGATTTTGGTAGTTTATGGACTTCCATCGAATCAGCCACTGCAGTTTTGACTTGATCCTCTTGAAATTTTCCAGTCCGGTCAATAACATTAATATTTTTGAGAATTCATGATTTGAGTGATGTTTGTCGGTTTGCAACGAAATGGCGACCGTTGAAGTTAGAAAAACAATGGATTTTCCTTTGAACGTGCACATCTCTTTGACATATTTTTTGACGATATTTATTGCTGGTGACTGCATTTGCAACGAAATGGCGACCGTTGAAGTTAGAAAAACAATGGATTTTCCTTTGAACGTGCACATCTCTTTGACATATTTTTTGACGATATTTATTGCTGGTGACTGCATTTCTGAGAAGTTGGGTACAAAAACCTTCTGACATGAGCGTAGGTCTGTTTACCCAACTTGTTTAGTTTGTTTTTATCGGTAATCGTTAAAACTGTATCATAACCATAGGATATTCTTTTCAATTCGTTAAACGACAAACAACACATTCTATGGTATATTAAAAAAAAATATTTATAAAAGCTTGTTGAAAAATTCAATTACAAATGCAAACAACAAAAAGATACAGAAAACAATTTATATTTTGCTACAAAGAATAAATGAGACCTTATAAAAATATATTTTGTGAGCCTGCATTATTATACGTATAAGTAATATTTAATTTTTTTTATATTCAACTATTTATTTTACAGTAGCTCCAATTTGCACACTTTTTAACAGACATACTCGTAATGAAGTGGATATAATTTATGTTCTCTAATTCAATAAAATGATGTCTGGAAAAAAACTCAAACTTGGTCTTTCCCTTTCTGAAAACCTGACCAGGTACGAGACCCGCAACAACGGCAGGCTCCTCCTCTGAAATGGACTAGCCGTTGGGTGCGCTCTTTCCATCTTTCGTTAAACAGGGGCTCTTGCCGGGTAGAGTAGCCTGCCGCTCGCATGCCCTTTCATGGTCTAAGATTATGTAACTCCATCTCATATCGCTTTAACGTAAATTGGCTATGTTTGCGTTCCTCATTTGATGGAAAGAGTCATGCAAATTATGTTTGTATGAGTTTCTCACTAGATTGGGAAATACATAGCCATGTCTACGTTTGGATCTTGATCCAGTTGGGAGGGTGTGATGGGGCACCGATTCCATCTGGATGCTCCACTCATATTTCTGGGCCATAACAATTGTCGGTAACGACGTAGTCTCTTCAAGCCCATTAGTTTTTTACAGGGCCCTATTTGTCCTCTGAACCAGTTTGTTCATAGTCCTGAGCGGCCACCTCCCTTTTCAACACCGACCGAGAATCAAAGTACATATCCAAATCTGTGGATGCGAAAAGTGTTTTTGTAGTGGGTCTTGTGCTAGAGGGAAAGAACCCGCCCCAGGAAACCACAACACTAGCCTGCATTCACCTGTCCCCAGATAAGGCCAATCTCGGTGGATCTCACCATCCTCTTCCGCTGAAGCAGCAGACCATTGCTGCAGTCTGTAGCGTTTAACATATGACGCCAGGCATTAGAGTTAAGATAGCAGTAGAGAGAACAGAGACACACGCGAAGAATCGAAGCGTCATAACTGCAAAGCAAAGATTTTCCTGTGTATATACTTATTGTGTGTTTTTATGTAGTGCAAATAAATGTTATTACAAAAACGATTGCCTTTGCATTACATTGATGACCCTGACGTCATGTCTGCTAAAGAAAAACCTGCACGCGATGCAACTAAAAGGTCAGAGGCAGAAAATACAAAAGCTACTAAAGCCAAAACTTTTACTGGAACCGAGCCCACTACAGGAGCCGCAACCGACACCAGAATCACACAGGAGCCACCAGTTAGCAACAACGATATCGCAAATGTTTGCGCACCACCATTTTGGACGACTCGTTCAACGCTGTGGTTCGCCCACGCTGAGGTGCAATTGCGAGGGTGCAAAAAAAAGCTCAGACATTGCCATGTTTGACAAGATCGTCAGCGAACCTGATTGCACCTGCTTGGACGCTATAACGGACATTGTGGAGGAACCGCCAGAAACGGGCAAATATAAAGCGCTGAAAACAAGATTGATCAAGGTTTAGGTGCCGCCCAAAGAGGCTCAACTCCGAACTCTTCTCACCAGCATGGAATTAGGTGACAGCAAGCCGTCACAATTGCTACGGTGCATGAGTTTGGCTGCAAAAAGCAAGGCGAGTGAATCATTTTTAAAATCACTTTGGCTACAATGGCTGCCCGTGGATGTACAATCGATTCTTGCCATCGCGGAAAAAATGGATCTCATCCGCCTCACAGAAATGGCTGACAAAATTCTAGATGTCAAAAGGCCTAACAAAATTCGTGAAGTCTCAGATTGTCAAATGTCAAAAGGAATTTCGACCAATACTGCAGATCTAGTTACACAGATCGCAGAATTAAAAGCATCAATCCAACAATTACGAATACTACCTGCTCGACGCTTCACACCACAACGACACTTCAGAGGTCGAAGCCGTTCTTGCAATCGAAAAAACTTCAGAAAAATCTGCTTTTACCATCGAAAATTTGGAATAGCCGCTCGTCATTGTACCAAACCATGTAACTTTCAGGGCCCATCGATGTCGGAAAACGCCTAAGAGCCCTGCGTGTTGAGACGGCTGGCAGTCGTTCCGCAACAAACCGTCTTTTTGTCATTGACAAACTAATACAACTTAAGTTTCTAATCGACACAGGTGCAGACGTGTCAGTCATACCTCGACTTCCATCGCTTAAAACAACACAAAAACAGCATTTAAGCTTAACGCGGCCAACAAATCTCCGATCGGCACTTATGGTGAAAAGTTGCTTACGTTAAATCTCAATTTCCGTCGACAATTTACGTGGCCTTTTATAATAGCAGACGTTGCACAGCCAATTATAGGTGCTAATTTATGAAAAGAACGCGGCCTCTCTGTAGATGTTACAAACAGACGTCTTGAAGACTCGAAAACGAAAGTTACAACAGCAGGAATCGTATCAACTCCACCCACAGGATCTATCCCTACATTGATTGAAGAATCGCAGTTTCACGCATTACTGAAATCAATCCTAGAAGTTACGAATCCTGCTCTAGCGAACACTACACAGCATTTTGTACGACACCATATCATCATTACTGGCCCCCTGGTAGCAGAACGCCCGAGACGACTACCACCAGACAAGCTGAAAATAGCTAAAACAGAGTTCCAGTACATGATGGATAAGAACTACTGCCGCCCATTGAACAGCCCATGGACTAGCCCTTTGCATCTTGTGCCCAAGAAAGAAGGTTCCTGGTGCCCATACGGAGATTATCGTAAACTAAATGCGACTACCATACCCGATCGCCATCTCATGCGACACATTCAGGACATTACATCAGATCTCACAGGCAAATGTATATTTTCTAAAATAGAGTTGCTTCGAGCATACCCCAGTTACGTATGAGGATGTCCCAAAGATGGCAGTGAAAATACCGTTTGGCCTTTTTGAATTTACGGTAATGATCTTTGGCCTCTGGAATGCCGCCCAAATCTTTCAACGGTGGGTTGACGAAGTGTTGCGTGGATTAGACTTTTGTGTCTGTTATCTAGATGACAGTCTTGTATCAACTTACTCAATCGAGGAAGACATGGACCATCTTCGTATCGTATTTGTCCGATTAAAAACTTACGGAGTGATAATCAACGGTGCAAAATGTGTCTTTGGCATCGAAGAAATTGAGTACCTGGGACACAAAATAAATAAACATGGCATTTCGCCACCTGATTCGCGAGTTCAAGCCATATGAGATTTTTAATTACCAGCAACAGTCAAACAATTACGCCGTTTCCTGAGCATATTAAATTTTTACAGGGAATTCATCCGTAACGCTACCAACTTACAAACACTGCTCCACCAATATCTCCGCAATGTAAAAAAAGGCAACAAATGCGTTATTCAAAACCATAAAAGCTTTTAACGATTGTAAGGAAAGGCTTGCAAAGGAGACATTGCTAGTACATTTTTTTCCATCGATGCCATTACAACTTGTCACCGACGCATCTGATGTTGCAATCGGATCAGTATTGGAGCAAAAAGTAAATGGCAGTTGGGTACCATTAGCTTACTTTCAACGAAAACTGAATCACGCTGAATCAAAGTACAGCGTTTACGACCGAGAGTTGATTGCTATTTACAGCAGTTTAAAACACTTTCGACACTGGCTCGAAGGCACCCAGTTTGTTTATGAAAACGGACCACGTTTTTTGACGTTCAGTCAAAAAACAGAAAAATCTTCGCCGAGAAAAATTTGGCACTTAAGTTTTATATCAGAATTTCGTACCCGAATCGTCCATGATAATGAAGAAGAAAATATTGCAGCAGATGCGCTATCAAGAATCAAAGCGATCAACTTGCCATGTTCATTGACCAACCACGAGCTGATAGATGAATAACGTAACGACATTGCACTTCAATCATTTCTCTCTGGAAACAATTCATTACGTAACCTGCATCTACTGCCTATAGAGGAATATGGAAGTTTACATTACGATACGTCGATATTCGGCCATACGTATCATCAACTCTACGTATTCGAGTTATGGACACCTTCCACAGATGCCTGACCTGAAGAAAGATATTCGATCATACACACGCACTTGTATACCATGTCAAAGATCAAACATTGGAAGGCATACAAGAAACAATATCCAGCAGTTTCCGATACCGGACAAACGATTCCAGCCAGGGCACCTTGATATCATCGGACCACTGATAACAGCCAACGGTTATAGCTACTGCATAACGATGGTTGGCCGATTTACACACTGGCCAGAAGCAGTTCCTGTTTGTCGCAAACAGTGCATTTTACACTAACTGGGTATCGAGATTTGGAGCACCGCACGTAATCAAAATTGGCCAAGGAACTCGATTTGAGTCCGCACTTTTCTCTTCTCTTTAAAAACTTTTGACATGTAAACGTACGCGAACATCGCCGTGTCCAATCCAATGGATTGGTGGAGCGATGGCATCGCACATTGAAAGCCACCATGATGTGCCATGAACAGAACTCCAACCGGCCTCGCATCATACCGACCGTTCTCTTAGGACTCCGAAACTCATACAAGGAAGACATAGGCGCAAGTTGCGCGGAGCTCGTTTACGGAACAACTTTAACACTTCCTGGAGAATTCTTTATGAGTGATGACAATCTGTTCGATCCAATTAACCACCGCAATTTTCGAACGACCTTCGTACATCATCAATTAGATTCATGTACACACGTCTTCTTAAGAGTTGACACCGTAAGGAAATCGCTATGTCAACCGTATTCAGGACCACACAAAGTGATCAAACGAATTTCAGATGTACTGTTTACGATTGACATCGAAGGTAGACAAATCAACGTCTCCACCGAACGACTGAAGCCAGCCTTCATTACCGTCGCTACCACTCAGCAAACCGAAGCTCCACCAGACTCTGTAACGAAGCGAATAGTTCCTACACCCGTAAAAAGAAAAACAATTACACGGTAACCCATCATAGTACGACCTCGTGCGGCTGTCAGAGCATATCCGCCTTCAAAGCGCCATCGTGACAGTGGGATTGTCACTCAGGAGCTAGCAGTGTAGCGTTTACCATATGACAGATAGTTGTTGTGTGCACCGCCAAGTATTGGAGTTAAGATAGCAGTAGAGAGAACAGAGACACACGCGTTTTGAAGCGTCACAACTGCGAAGCAAAGATTTTCCTGTGTATATTCGAGACCCTGTTGCGATTTACAGAGGACGCGTCACCCAAAACTCTGGCTTCAATGAATATCACTGACGCAAAAAACCAGACGCAATTACTTACGCCGACAGCTCAGCAGGTATTCATTAGGGGCTCATTTACGCCTGTACAAAGGCCTTCCATCCTTATTCGTAGTGAATCGCTGGCAAAGTTATCGGTTCCTAAAACGACGAATCTTGCTGCTGGTTCTGGCGCTACTACGTCGTGTTTTGATTCTCCTGTGCCTTCAGCAGTAAGTCAGCATATGGTTAGTAATGAATTACCTGTGGCATGTGATAGCTTTCCGGGACCCTCATCAACAAATCGGGGGGCGATCCCTAAAATCAAAAATAATCAATCGCCTAGTCTTCCGCCCTCATTTGGTGTTGACACCTCGGCTGTGGCTACTCTGATTTCGGATGACGAAGTCCCAACACTTGACATCGTTTCCCCTCCAAAGGAGATCTTTATTTCGTGCCTAAGCTTCCATAAAACTGCGGAATACCTAAAAAACTACGTTTGTAAAAGATTTGCGCCAGCTGTTAAAGTTTTTAGTTGCTACAAATTAACTAAGGACAATCTGGAGGACAGAGTGGTAGCTTCTTTCAAGCTTACAGTGCCCTCAAATTGTGATACTATTTCGAATCCTGAAGCTTGGCCTCCTGGAGTACTTACTAAACCATTCAGCTCAAGAAGAAGGAAGTCCTTTCATGCACCGGGCAGACCGCAACCCACAAACTAGTATAAGATTTCTTGACTGTAGCTTAACTTCAAATATTTTAGTATATTACCAAAATGTAAGAGGGTTAAGGACCAAGCTTGATAAGCTCTTTTTATCGTTACAACTCAGCGAAGATGTATTTATATGTCTTACAGAAACCTGATTAAATAGTAACATCTTAAACTTGGAAATATCCCTTGATTTTGATATGTACCGTTGTGATCAGGACTTGGCCTCTGCAAATAAAGTAGATGGAGGTGGTGTTCTTGTAGCTGTTAGTAATACAGTGCGTAGCTCCCTTTGTGCTGATTTTTGCTTTTCCCGTGTTGTGGATTGTGTGATTGTCAAGATCTTCTTTCTTAACAATACATCTTTATTAGTTTCCTCTGTCTACATACCTAGTAACTCTCCTTTGCATGTGTATGAGACATTCTATGACGAGTTATCCTCTTATGTCTTATTGCATCAACCGCAATCTTTAATTCTAATATGCGGTGATTTTAATTTGGGAACAGTGCTATGGACGAAGAACCTTCCCTTCTCTGTTTCATCAACCGATGCATCTTCTTTATCCCTCTTCTCGTTTCTATCACTCTGTTCACTATGGCAATTCAATGCTAATGGTCGGGTGCTTGACCTTGTTCTTTCTAACTTTCCCCTAAACTGTCTTTCTGTTTCCACTGCATTAAATCCTCTAGTGAGTATTGATAGTCATCATCCGCCATTATCGCTCGATCTCTCCATCACACCTTTGTCAAGTCGTACTTTTGCTTCTTCGCCAAAATTCAACTTCTTCAAAGCAAACTACGAAGCTTTAGCCTCCGAGCTGGGCTTGATTGACTGGCAGGAGTTTTTTGATAATTTGGAGTATAATATATAATTACCTCTATGAGTTGATTAAACACCACACCTTTACAAGCTCTTCGCAAAGTAAAGCAGAAACCATGGCTAGCCAAGCAAGGACTAAGTGCCTTGAATGCTAAAAGTAAGGCATACCGCCGTTTCAAGCGTTGTGGTACTGAAGAATCCAGAGCCCGCTTTTGTGATCTACGTCTTGTAGCAAAAAAAGAACTAAAGACTGCAATGAAAAACTTCTTCAGTAGCTTCGAGAGTTCCCTCGTGGCGAATAATGCGAAACCATTCTGTTCATACATTAGATCCTTCAAGTCCTCCTCTTCTGTCCCTCCTTCAGTCTGCTGGAATAATATAGTTAGCTCTTCTCCACAGGATATTTCCAACTTGTTCTCCCAGTTCTTCTCGTCAACTTTTATTCTTTCTTCTCATGTCTCCGATCCTGTTAATACACCCGTACTTCACTCCATTGATATTTCTTCACTTTTCACTGACCATATCGAAGTTGAATCCCTCATTAATTCACTTAATCCTAATATATCTCCTGGTCCTGACGGCTTCCCGAATATTTTTGTCAAGTCATTAGCATCTTCACCTTGTATCCCTCTGGCATTTCTCTTCAACCTCAGTCTAAAGACTGGTATTTTCCCTACTTATTGGAAAAGAGCAAACGTTGTTCGTTTTCTTAAAAGTGGTGATCCTTCTTCTGTGTCCAATTATCGTCCAATTTCCTTAATTTCCTGTTTCCCAAAATTACTCGAGCGTCTGGTACACAACCGGCTTTCAGTTTCATTTACCCCTATCTTGTCGAAAAAACAACATGGGTTTCTCAAAGATCGCTCTACGACCTCAAATTTAACTGAATCCACCGATTTCATTGCTAAGGCCCTAGACAATCGATTGCAGGTTGATGTAATCTTCACTGACTTCTCGAAGGCATTTGACACGGTCAACCATCAACTTCTCTGTTACTAACTGAAAATTTTTGGGGTTGTCGGCCCTCTCTTATCATGGATGGACTCCTACTTATCTTCTCGTATATGTTGTGTTAGTTACTGTGGAACTAGCTCTATTCCATTCTATCCATCCTCTGGTGTTCCTCAAGGTTCCATTTTAGATCCTCTCCTATTCCTATTGTTTATAAATGATCTTCCTTTGGTTATCGCTTCCAATTGCCTACTGTATGCCGATGATTTTAAAGTCTTTCGAGCTATCAGGTCTGTACAAGATTGTCAATATCTTCAGATGGACCTGATTGCACTAAGTAACTGGTGTTCGTCTAATTACCTCTGTCTTAATGTTGCCAAATGCTATAAAATCACTTTTAATCTAAATCGTTCCCCACTGACTTTCACCTTTATGTTGAATGAAGCCCCACTCGCTGCTGTGAGCTCTGCTAAGGACCTTGGCGTTACTTTTGATCCTAAGCTCAATTTTGATGCACACGTTCTAATCGCGACTACTAGGGTCTCGAAAATATTGGGACCTATTTTCAGGCATGCTCATAAATTTAACAATATATCTACCCCTGTCCGCTTGTTTATCTGTCTTGCCCGTCCTATCCTCGAATATTGCTCTGTGGTTTGGTCTCCCCAACACTCCTACCTCATTGACTCGTTAGAGAATGTCCAGCGTAAATTTACTCGTGTCTTGTTTTACAAATTCAAAATCCCATATCAACCCTATGACTGCCGTTTATCCTTCCTACGTTTGCCTACTCTGTCGTCCCGTCGCATGTATCTAGATCAGTGTTTTCTGTATCAACTCTGCCACAATCAAATTACGCCCGTACAAATTTATATTTTCACTCTCCCACTATACGAATTGTAAGGAGTCATGATAAGCTTGAGCTTGGTCATTTTTCCGAGTCATACCTAGTTTTTAAATTGGGATTAAGAAGCCTGATTCTTAAAACTCAACTGGACTTCTGACGTAGTTGTGGTTGTTTTACTCATAAATGCCTACATTCATAGTTTTTTCAGAATTTTCGGATGCAAGGTGCCCAATCGCGAGGGGAGAGGGGAGACGCTAAAACTTCGTACATTTCCCCTGCCTCTCACAGTATCACTAAGGCAATTTTAAGACTTGTTTTGATAAGAGCTTAGGGAGACCTTTTCAACGACGCTCTACTCCGTTTGTGAGGAGACCCCCCCTAAAACCCTTTGAACAAACTTTTTACCCTTGAACTTTCAAGAAGTCACCACTTTTGACCTTTTCACAAAGATTGATGGCTGTAGCTTCTATAGTCTCGGACAAAAACTGCTGTGACATACAAACAGACGGACAGACGGACACAGGTCGTGAATTCAATAGGTTCTTGTATGTGCGAAACCCCAAAAACGAAACGTGAAGGGCGAGTCATCAAGATTTTCGAGTATTACAAAGACTTGTCAGACTTGTTAAAAACTGAGCAAGTAGACTTTAAGCTACAAAACAAAGCATCTAATTAAAATTCTTCCCTTTTGGATTTATCTTAAAACCCAGCTATTATTTTTTATCATTCTTTACGAGTATTTCATAGTGCAGCGGCAGTCTTAATAATAGGTAGATGCTACCAAGCTCATTAACGTTTTAACAATTAAAAGATACGCGATGGTAACAAGCAAGCTTAGGGGCTATTGTTTTCTACTTTATTAGTAAAGAGTTTCTACCTGTATAGTCCGTGTTAGCAAAAACCAAAGGACTAATCTTATTATAGTATACCGTGTAGTAGAGACATTAAGATTTGATCCGTCCCACAGAAACGATGCACTACTTAGTGAAATTCAACTCTCAGATAATTTGAATAAAGTAGTCAAATCAAAATGAAAATTCTATGAAAATATTCATTTGCATTATTTGAATCGCCTTAACACCTTCCACGACGATTATCCTCATCAATACGTGATAAAGACAATTCTTCATCGACCAAACAAATTTATATTCAAACTTTTTCCATAGCTTACAATACAGTCAAGAAGAATTTTTGTCAGTTGAAACCTACAAAAGCGATTTATGCAAATTGTTTTTCTACTTGAGTCAATAAAGAACGACAAAAACTCAAATAAATGGAAATTTGTCCACTTTTGTTTCGTTTTATGCAAATAAAAGCAGTAGAAAATTCATTTCAGCCACCACATTATCTCGCTCCAGAGACACTGTAAAAAAGTTCTTTGTTACCACATCAAAAACACCGGAAGGAGAACTTAAGAAGTGTCGTACAATTACTTTTACTTTGTGAGGTAACTTACAAACTGAAATTCTCAAGGCGTTACGAAGATGTTGTACCGAGTTATCCGTGCGAAACACTACAAGTAAAATTGCAAATTCTCATGTGATTGGAAGTTGATTTTATCTATTTGACATCAAAATGTGAAAATAAGAGATAATCTTTTTCGGCGACTTCAATATGCAGGCATGGAGACCGTCATTCCCAAAGGAAGAATTAGAGCGTTCTCTAACAGACATCATGATGAACAATCTAATCAAATCGTTAAAATTGAAACAATGTCTTATACGGAATAAATTACTCTATTGCTGAAGCTGTGCATAGTAAGCAATATCAGTGCCAACTTCTTGCGATTACGTACCGCAGCAAAAAAATTATGTTCAACCGGCGCTCAGCAGCATTTGCTACGAAAAAGCTATCCCTCGAGGAAAACCTATAGATGGATGCATCTGAAAACAAGTCGGGTCGAAAGAAATACACTCCTGTTAGAAGGGTTTTGTAGTCAACATATGATATGCACACGTTAAATACTCAACTACTCTACTACTAAAAAATGTTTCTCCACTTTAAGCGGTGGCTGCATCGTTCCCATACTGCCAATACAAGTTACGGTATAGAATTTTAAAAATATTTAACGTCCATTCGATAAGTCCGTAGGTTGACACAAAGACGACATTACCAAAATGTTTTCCATTTAATTTTTTTATGAATGCTAACCTTCAAACGATACGTGTATAAATTTGACAAGAATTGGATTATTGATTTGTGAGTTATAGCATTTCGTGCGAAGCAAATTATGTTATTGAAAAAAAAATGGAAAAAAGTGAGTTTCGAGTATTGATAAAGCATTGCTTTTTGATGAAAAAAAATACAGTAGAAATCAAACAATAGCTTGATAAACATTATCCAGACTCTTTGCCCCATCGGGACAAACGGTAGAGACGTAGATTGCTGAATTTAAATGTGGTCGTACCACTCGAAATGATGCAGAGTGCAGTGGACGCCCACTCCAGAAAACATTAAAAAAAACTCACAAATTGGTTACGAACGATCGCCAATTGAAGATGCCCGAGCTACCTGACATTGTGAAGATGTCAGATGGTAGTGTTTTTACCATTTTACACAAACATTTGGGTATGCGAAAGCTCTGTGCAAAGTTGGTACCGCGTGAGCTCATAGTCGACCAAAACAATAACGTATTGATACTTCAGTGGAATGTTTGGCACTGTTAAACCACAATAAAATCGAATTTTAACATCAATATGTGACAATGGATGAAACATGGCTTCACTATACACACAAGAATCCAAAAGACAATCAGCTGAATGGACAGCAGTCGACGAACCGAACCCAAAGCGAGCAATGGCGTAACAGTCGGTCAGTAAAGTGATGGTGTCTATATTTTGGGATGCGAACGGAATAATATTCGTCGACTATCTCAAAAAAGGAACAACCATGAACGGCGACTATTACTGTGCACTTTTGGATCGATTGAAGGCTGTGATTGTAAAGAAACGAGCACATTTGCAAAACAAAAAAGAGTTGTTTCATCAAGACAATGCACTATGTCACAAATCGATGAAAACGATGCCAAAATTGAATGAATTGCTTACCCACCCACCGTATTTTCCAGATTTAGCCCCCAGCAACTTTTTCTTGTTTTCAGATCTCAAGAGAATGTTTGCTGGAAAGAAATTTAAGTCCAATGATGAAGTAATCGCTGAAACCGAGGCCTTTTTTGATGAGGAAGAGAAATTGTATTATAGAAGTGGCATGGAAAAGTTGGAAAATCGCTATACTTGCTGTATTGCGCTTGAAGGCAACTTTGCTGGATAATAAAATCGAGTTTTGCCAAAATTTTATTTATATTCTTTCTTATTTGTTGAATGACCCGTTATGTCAGCCATCTTATCAAAAATTTCAAAGATCCAATCAAAAATATATCTTTTATTTTGATGTAAAGTCCATGTATTAGCAAAACCGTGAGTTATTGTAATTAACGACTAATCAAATTTCTATAATTTCCGCAAATACGACTCGATTTTTTAAAACTAACATAAGTAAAGTACCTTATGTAGTAGGACTGCTTAAGTACTCCACACTTAAATTTAAGGGTACTCATATCCCTTTTTGAGGAAAATATTAAATTTCCAAATCATACTATTACAAAGCTTACTGAATTTTAACTTCTGAGGTGCTTGTTGTTAATCATAATTATCTACTGCCATGATTATTTTCAGGCTTTTCGAATCGAAAATGTCCAATCGTGACGGCCTACCCAGAAATCCCTTACATTCTTTAGCTTTCCTGTCCACTTCGACACTGATTTTGTAATTTTAAGGCATGTTTTAATAATAGCTCATCCAAGCCTTTTATTTGACACGCTACTTGACAACCTTTGATGGAAAATACTGTTTAAGGTTCACCCCCAACATAAGAAGATCCCATTTAAGACTCTGAAGATTTTTTTACTCCAGAACATTAAAGAAGTCATCACTTCTGTAGTGTTAAAAGGAAGTTGAGCATGCAAAATGTGAGTACCAGTAAATACAGTAGAAATCCGATTAACCGTAATAACGGGGGGACAGTTGTTTCAGGTAATGAAACTTTTGGTCAACACATTAACATCATTAGGGGAAGCCCAGGCAAGAAGCATAATGCGGGTAAGAAGAATAATCGCCTTTTCTAAATATCACTATTAGATGATGCTTCGATACTCTTTGGCATGATCAGCTGTGCAGCCGAACCCGCAATGTTAGTTTAAGCTAAACAATCCTACAGGGCATTCGTCTAGACAAGAAACGAAAAAGGGTTTTTTCTGTTGTGTTACGATTTCCGCAAAGTTTTGTGCATCAACTTTAACATATGTGCAAATTGTTTAGTGCTTACTTATAAGTTTTTTTTGTTCGATTTGACGTATATTAAAGTTTAATTTGCGATGCTACTGCACCACCTACGTTAACGCTAGTGTTAGCGTCTGTGTCAAAGTGTGCATCAATTAACTCGTTAAAAAATAACGCGTTAAATGAGTGGCTACATATGCGAAGCCTTGCTACAAAAGTTATTTCTTCGGGAATTAGTCCGCTAAATATGTTCGATATGGAGGTGCAAGCTACTGCTCTTGTGTATTATATGAGTACTATTGATTATTATGTACGTGTTGATAAGTAGAAAAATATTTAATAACTGAAAATCAAACGATGATGTTGGATGATTCTAATGCGTCGCTGTCGAGCAGGGTAAATGTTTTAATCGTAGAAAGTTATATAAAGGGTTTTCTAATAAGAGGTGTCATTTTGAACAGTCCGCTATTTCGGTAGATGTCACTTTTGAAGCTATCATTTTTTGACATTAGACAAGTAGAAACTACTCCGTTAATAAAAAATCCCCGTTGGCAGCACCAGCCGGAAAGGTAAATTTCTCGTATGTAGTGTAAAATTGCAAAAAATAATTTGGCTTGCCTACTACTGGACTTCTTGCTGCAATTTTTGTAGCACCACATGGGTATTTATTAACATCAAGAGAATCTGCCGGCGTTCGTATTTAGAGAGCCTTCGTAGAGGCGCAAATATATTGCTAATTAAATTGAGTTCCACACGTATGGATTACATATTGAAAATCGGCGGATAAAAAATTGTTGAAAACATATAAATACAGGTTTCGCCCTTCTCACATTTGCTGTTTACACATTTCACACTGGTTACCACACAAAGGCTCAAATAGCTCAAATAGTTAATTTCAAAATATTTCCATAATAGTTTAATCAGCATTTGCGTTGCCATGAATATATACATTTTCAATTCTTTTCTGAAGTATCAGGGGCCGTCATTTTGATTTTTATTGGAAACGGCTGCTAAAAATATTAAGCTTTTTTTGTCATTTGATTTGCATAATTAAATTAAATTAACTTGCCTCAATAACTTATAATTTCAAGTTACACCGGCATCTGTTGAGAAACTTGGTTGCTAGAGGGCTACAAAAATAATAAAAATTTTTAAGTCATCCCCTTGTATGGGGAGACCCCCTTAAATACCTTAAAATATTTTCTTGCACTGCAAATTTCAAGAGGCACCACTTTCGACCTACGTCGAAAATTTCCTCATTCTAGCTCATGTGGTTTGCAATGAAACTTACTGTGACGCACGAACAAACAAGTCACGATTTTATAATTTTTTAGGGTATTGTTAAAAATATTTTACAATATCTTCAAAATGGTCTGGTTTATAAATACTTCCAAGTAAAGTCATTTAAAACGTTTCCATGAAGAATATTCATTACTTAAGTTGCTACTAAAATAGCGAATTATGCTTGCCTTCAGACCTTTGGGAGCCGCCATTTTGAATGCATGCATTTGATTTTGGATTATTTTAAATCTTTGCGTGCTAAGAACTCATCAATCAATGTGCCAAATCTCGTTCAAATTAGAGTTTCACTCTAGACGGGGCAAAAGTATTAAATTTTTAGTGAAAATGGCAGCTCAAAATATTAGGTCTTAAAATTTCGACTTTTTTACCTTTCATTCGATTTTCAGTACTTTTTTGCATAATACAAGAACATAATACAGAGATCCATAATCTCAAGTTTAATCAAAATCTGTTTACAAATGTGACCGCTAGAGGTCCACAAAAACCTGGAAAAACGCACAATTAAATGACCGCCATTTTGAAATTTGCACATGCATGATCACCAAAACATCAAACATTCTAGAGCTAAGCAATTCCTATCTCAAAACCAAGTTTCATTTATGTCCGATCAAAATTGTAACTTTTAGAAGCCTTTGAAATTTTGAGTTTCAATTGACCGACATTTTGTTTTTGCGACCTGACCGCCAGTTTTTATACATAACTCTTTAGATGCTTTTAGTTTATATCAAACCACCGAATTTCATTAACATCTGTTGAAAGTTTTGGTCAAAACTACAACAACAAAATTTTGTACGTTTTAGCCGCCGCCATTTTGTTTCCGCCGTACCGACTTTGGATTTTTTATTGTGAGATTCATCACATATATCAGTGAACCTTTGTATAAAATCGGAGCTATACCTACTTTGGTCAGAACAGAAATCACGATTTTTCGTCTAAAATGCCCGCCATTTTGTTTGCGCCTGGCCGATATAGCTGGTTCACGAACTTAACTAAGATATTTACTCAACACACTTTTGCTGAAAATTTGGTAAAATTGGAGCGAAATATATATATATATATATATATATATATATATATATATATATATATATATATATATATATATGTATATATTTATACACATATAAATCTATATATATATATATATATATATATATATATATATACATATATATATATATATATATATATATATATATATATATATATATATATATATATATATATATATATAAATATATATATATACGGTGACATTATCAACGAACAACTTGTTACCAATTCCGACGCAATTTTCTCAGTCCTAGACCACACTCTTAGACGAAAACGGAAACGAGATGAAACAGAACAAACGGACAGCCAACAAGCAAAAAAACAAAAACATAATATCCCCCTACCTGGTATAATTGAGTAATTTACTTCCTGACCTCATTACCCATCCACTAATTACCCATCCGCTAATTACCCATCCGCTAATTACCCATCCGCTAATTACCTATTCGCTAATTACCAATCCTACGACTATATAAAGTCGCTCCCTTCAACACATCCTTTAGACACTGAAGATGACTCAAAGTAGTCGAAACGCGTCTGCTCACACAACTAAGCAAGGCCCGACGGCTTTTAAAGAAAAAAAAGAGGATTGGCCTGCGGATATCAAATAAACAAAGTTATTGACTACAACACTGCCAGCCAGGCAAAACTGTTGCGTTCATTCCATTACCGTACCCTGAAACTGCATCAAACAATAGCAAACATATGGTTCAACAAACAGTGCTTGAAAAACAACATTACACCAGCATTTGCAAGAATCGTGATAAAACAAAACACAATCGCTGCACGTAATACACAACGTAGCGCACAGATGCTCCGCATTAAAAACGAAATAAGAACACTGTACATAAAAAAGGACGAAATCAACCGACAACTACTACACTCACACTTACAATTAACTAACACTATACAAACTGAAAACTTTCTACAGTTTTATAATGACGTGAGGCAAAACATTGATATTCAGCTCAAAACTAAATATGAGACCATGACGAAAAAACTTGACAAATTGATGAAAAAACAAAACAAAATGACCACACCAGCGAACAGAACTTTCTATCCACGGACTGTAAACCTATCAGATACGCCTTTTATGACACAAGAAATGGAGCTGTTAAATAAGGGACTGAAACACAACTTACATAATACAAACCGCAACGAAGACCTAGAACAACTAGTAATCGACACTGAACTAGCCATTAACAAA